>OY728121.1:746463468-747713468 GCA_963277665.1 Viscum album | reverse complement strand
ATATAAAAAAATGTTCTATTTTAAATTCTGGGATTTACATACATGATACCCGCTTTCCCTTTGCGTGGGTTTAAAGTAACGTAAAGAGCATGTCTTTAAAGCAGTTTTTAAAACGTTATGATTATGAAATGAAACCCATTTATTTTATGATATATGGGTTATCTATGAAATGTTTGATGATGATAT
Source organism: Viscum album (assembly GCA_963277665.1). Classification (NCBI taxonomy): domain Eukaryota; kingdom Viridiplantae; phylum Streptophyta; class Magnoliopsida; order Santalales; family Viscaceae; genus Viscum; species Viscum album. The sequence goes on along the minus strand of OY728121.1, from coordinate 747,713,282 downwards.
ATGTGTCTCACATGATAATAAAGGAAAATTTAAGGGTGCGCCCTGATAGCGCTCCAATGCATTGGGTAAAGACTTAATCTCTAGAGATGACCATTTTTAACGACGCCATGGTGAATAACCTTGGTAATGTTTAACGACACCTTGGGGATGGACCTTGGTGAAACGAAACGATTGTCAATATTAAATGTTGCAGCCACATCTTCAAGTTATGAAAAATGTTATTTTTTTATGATGTATCTCATTATTTCTTTCTCATGCCTTAAATTTCTTTTCATGTCCTTATTGAAGTATATCAAGTTCACATGTAAAATGTTTCTCTTGTTTCCCTTACTGGGCTTTCTGCTCACTCTTTCTTTTGATGTATGTCCCCAGGTTATGAGATGTAGTAATGAACCTAGGATGAACTTAAGGAGAAGCCTTTCAAGTGTTTAAGAAGAGTGTTTTTGTTCTTTTCATGTTTTATGTTCCTGGTTTCCAAGACACTAAACCTTAAAGATCCTCGGTTTTTTAAAATGTAATGAAAGTTTATGTGATAAAAAGACGGGATGCTATATATAGTTTCTAATTGAGATCGATATGGTTAAAGTGGGATTGTTTTTCAATATTCAGAACCACCCTGATGAAAACTGGTTAATTACTTGCCTCCCGTAATGAAATGTTGGTGGCAGTGTAGCCTGGAAAACCAAACGTCGCACGAGCCTAGTTTTAATGCTAGAAGGATAGATCCCCATCTCCAATTATACATCGGATGTGAGGAAACAAATCTGAAAAATGATCGAGAATGTTGGACAGGGAAGGATACACGTACCTTCTATACCTCTTCTTACAATCTGCACAAATATTTTATATGACCCTCGACCAAAGTGTGCTACGTTCATGGATTTCCCCGCCCATATTTGCATTCCTGCAAAGGAGAGTGTCTGCAAGGCTACGAACATTGATGCCACCATCCTAAATGTGCATCACCATATTATCCCAGGACACCCAATGGTGTTTTCCTTTCGTAAAGGCATCCCAAATGAAGTGATATATTATCCTATCAATATTACAGATGCCTTTTTTGTACTTTCATGGAGGAGAGGTCATGGACATGAGAGGCCAGGAGAACACTATTTACCAATGCAATCTGGCCCCCAAAAGAAAGAAATCTATTCATCGAGTTGAGGATTCTGTCAGTAATCTTTTTGGTGATTTGATCAAAATTGCAAATATGAATACTGTCAGATGATACAGGATCCCCAAGGTATTCCATGGGATAAATCCCACTTTTCAAATCCCAAGGATGGACTAAGGAGGAAACCCAGCTAGAAGAACCTCTTCTAGTGTTAAATAAACTACTCTTAGACTGTTTATAGACTGCCCACTCCAATGATAGTAATCCTCCATCACCTTGAGGTAACCTCGATCTTACCTCTTATTTCCATTCATGAATATGAAAGCTTCATCAGCAAACATAAAGTGGGAGATGGATAGTAGATTCATCCTTATCCAAAAGGGGAGGTTCTCACCATTACATATTCTTCTATGAATGTGGTGGATGAGAATGTCTTGGGTGTAGATGAAAAGATTCGGTGACAAGGGATCACCCTGTCTGAGGTCGCGAGTAACCTTAACGAAACCATGAGACTTTCCCATGAAGTAAATATCCAGCCATGAATTGTTGAAACATCTAAAAAAATATCAGTTTGCTTGGGACAGAAGCCCATACCTGAGAGCACCTTGTTGATGAAGCTCAATTCGAGTCTATTATAAGCCTTGTTCATGTCCATTTTTATTTACTCATTTGAGCCATGAGTCTTAGTATTGAGATCCCTCATCATCTCTTGGGCTAATGAAATATCCCCTTGAATAGAGCGACCCTTCACAAAACCATATTGTTCAATAAAGACCCCCTGGTTGAGGAGAGTGTAAATCATTTAGATAATGATTCTTGAAAACACTTTATAAGGGATTTTTCACAAGCTGGTCGGTCTATTGTGCACGATGGAAGATGGTTTCTAGGTTTTCAGAATGAGTACAAGAGTACTGGCACATTCCACTCTAGGAAAACTACCTCCACTGAAGAAGTCTCGTATAGCCTCTGACGAGTTATTTTTAACCACATCCTGAGAGTCTCTATAGAACATACCTGGTAAATCATCTGGTCATAGAGACTGTCAGCATTAAGAGTCATCATTTCCTGAAAGGTTTCTTTCTCCTCAGGGATAGCCCACATCCTTTATTTGTCCTAGAAAGAAACCTAGTTGGTTAACCATTCGGCATCCTGAGGTTTTCTCCAGCAAGAATGTCTTTGAACAAGGAATGAGAAGGCACCCCACAACAACCCTGCCATTCAAGTAAATATCATCATACATCAAGATATTTTGGCTGAACATATAGTTTCTTCTCTTTAATTTACGCATGAAAGTAGGTAGTGTTCTTATCCCCCTCACCAAGCCATCTGATCCTTGCGGTCTCCCTTGCTAGGAATTCCTGTTTAAGGATCATGTCTACGAGGTTTTACTTCTTGTATTGATGTTCCTCAAAGATACATTCTTTTAAGGCCCCCTCAACGCTATATTCATGATGGTCAACATCCTACATGAGTGATTTAATTTCCCTATAACTGTGAGTAATGTCCTTCATCCTTGCCTGAAGCATGATTTGGAGACTCCTTTGTTTGTTATGGAAGGAGGAACAAAGATTCCCCTGAGTGGGATCATTCCATGAGTCACTAACTTGCTGTTGATAACCAAGGATTCCCATTCATTTTTGAAAAAATCTAATGTGATTAGGAACCGCCTAGATCTTCGAGAGGGAGATCATAATCGAAGAGTGATCTGAGATCCCATGCACCAAGTGTCTGCCCATGATGATGGTGTAAAGTGTGATGGCTTGTATGTTTCCAAGGCATCTATCCAACCAGCTCTAGGAACGCCAATCTCTATGTTGGTCATTTCACCAGGTGAAAAAAATCACCCGAGTAGCTAAGCTCCATGAGACCTTTTCTTTCCATGAAGTGAGTAAATTCAAAGCTACATTTTCAAGGTAATGGACCCCTTCCCTTCATTTCATATGCATTGAAAATGATAATAAAATCTCCCCCAAAAATATAGGGAAGGCTACTCGGATCACAAGCATTATGTTCCTCCCATAAATTTTCCCTACGTATGGCCTCACAAATCCTACAAACGAAGTACACAAAAAAGGATCCATGGTCATGAGTGACTGTGGTGGTGATATGCTTGTCACCAACCTGAATCAAGTCCACAGATAAATTCTTGTGCCAAAATATACCTATATGATGGTTTTTTTGGGACTTCATGCATGGATCTATCAAACATAATTTTTCTGCGAAAATCCTTGATCTTGGAGATATTCTGCTTTTGCTCAAGGAAAACAAAAAGAGGAAAATTTTGATTAATGATAGTTGAGGAGAGGAAATCTATTTTGATGTTGGCATCAAGGCCACCGGCATTACAAATGAGGATTGGAATCATTGATCAAAAAGCACCATGGAACTGGGCCCTGGGTTCTTAGACTTTTTAAGATGGGAGAAGAACATTTCTCTTAGTTTCATGGACTTGTACCTAGTGCAGATAACTAAATTATTGGATGAAGGTGAAACAGAAAGTGTGGAGACATCCATGGGAACTGGAAGATCCACAATTCTGATAGGAGATGAAGTCCAGGGCCATGAAGAATTAATCGGTTCGGAGGAGCCAACCACAGGTTGTGGGTAGGACCTTCGGGGGGATAAGATGCCTTTCTTGGATGCAGGAAAAATGGGGGAGGATTCTTCAACGATCTGGGATAGGAAGGAGAAAACATGCGCAGGTCCTCAGGCCAACAGGGGAAAGGCAAGAGGGGTAGGAAGGGATAAGGAAGGGCCCCGCAAATTCAGCACTATCCCACAATGAAACCCCATAAGGATCTTGTGGACTACAGATTTAGAAGGATCTTTGAGATGGGGTAAAAGACCCCTATTGGAGGAGGGAATCAAGGTAGGTCCAGGAACATATTGATGAATAGGCCAAGGGCCCAGAGTCGAAGATGAAACAAGAACTGGAGGCACAATCAAGTATCCCTCTAGGCCGGTGGAGGAAAAAGGTACCTCATGGGGGAAAGGCATAAGATCCCTAAAAAGAGGCACCATATGAGGGAATCATATGTTTCCCTTGTGCTGCTTCCAACACACCTGCATAGAGTGTCCCTGGAGTAGACAAGAAGAGAAGAACTGGGGGAAAACAAGGTATGGGATGTCTTAGTACCAGCAGAATGAATACTTCACCCGAAGAGAGATTCTATTGAGAGGAGGCTTGTAGATGCCCATTTCAACCCAAATATGTGCCACCGGAGCATCATAAAATGACCAGTTGTGATCATCAGAGGAGACAAAGCCACCTAGAGAGTAACTAGTAGCCTTGAGAAAACCACCATTTTGAAAGGATGGCAGAATGCCAGAGAGACTGATCTGGACCACTGCAAAAGAAATCTCTTGGCCTTTATGGACATCCAGTGACTGGTGAGTCAAATTGAACCTCCACCACCCCCAAGAGAGAGGGACCTTGAAAAAAGCCTGAATGAATTCCAATTCTGAGCCAAGAACCAGGCAGAAGGCATTTTAGTGAATAGGAGTGATCATCACCAGAGAAAGAAGCCCCCAAGATCTGATGAACTGTTGAATGGCCGGAATATGTGGTTTTTCCGCACCAAGTCTTCTGATTAAGGTCCATTTGATATAGGGCTCTCCTCCCACAAAGGCCGAAGCAGAAACCTCCACTGATAGAACGACTACATCACAGGAGATCAGCACCGCGAGTAGGGAGACATCTGGGAAGAAAGGTTGGGAAGATGCGAAGGATGGACCAGATATCAAATCCTTGAAATGAAAAATGGGCCAAGGAGATCTAAGAGTGGGACCAAGAGAAGGAGTGTTCACTGAAGCGGCTGCACATCCATAATAAGTGCTCGGGGTGATGTTCATCGAATGCAAAGGCACCGACACTGGACCAGTAGGCGAACAAGAAATGGGGGAAATTTTGAAAGTTAGGAATAAATAATTACCTAAATGTCTTACACAATGGTGATGGAGTAATTATTCAATTAATTGAAAAATCAAATAAATGATAAAGAACAATAAAAATAAATAAAAACGAGATAATAAATGTAACAAAATAATTTTAAATATTAACATGAAATATTTTGGATGAATCAAAAAAAATTAAAATATATCCTATTGATTTTTTTGTTAAAGTCAATGTAATGACTTGCGTCAAAATTGAAATTAATTATATTTTAAAATAAATAATATTTTATTCAATGATATAAAATTCATAAATATATTTTATTATAAAAACAATGTTCTTTAAGGCTAAATATTTCATCAATGATCCATTTATGGGTCTTCTAGAATTTTATATTATCAATATTAAATATTAATGAGTGAAAATCAATGTATTCATGGTAAGAGGTAATAGGATTAAATAAGGATTAAAAAAGAGATAAGGGTATAACCATGACCTAAAATGGTCCAAAAATAATTTTATTAATTTAATTCACGCTTTAGTGCCTTAATATCTAATTATAGTTTTTATTGGAAACTTATTTATGAAAATAACTTATATAATATTTAGATGAAAGATACTTATAATGTGTCACTCTCTTGGTATTTAATAACATTTCTGTGTCCACATAGGGAAAAAAAGATATGAACAAATATAAATGTCTATTTTGATATTAATGGAATTATTTTGTAATATAAATTTATATTTAATTTTTATAAATTATATAATCACCTTAAATTCTTCTCAATGCTAATATAGAATTTATTTAACTACAAGAAAATTAAAATAATTGATTTTAAAAAAAATTATAATTTGGGATGATTAATGGTTTATAAAAATTTTATAGATATATATGATATATTAGGGAGTTTTTAATGCATTATATTTTAATTCCCACTCTTTAATCGTGTATTTTAATCAAATTTATTTAATTGTATCAATTTATGAAAAATGATATTTTATTGAATTGATATTTATTAAATTATTTAAAAATCATAAAAACATTAAATATACCCAGAGGTGATAATATATGGACTAAAACTTCATCCCCTATTCATTTATATTCTATTTTTTAGTATTTGGATATTTAATATCCATATTATATGTTAATGTTTTTGAGAAATTTTGAATGTCCCATCACCTCAAATACAAAAGGGAACTTCTTCCCTCACTTCATCACACCACATTGAGGCAACTATCTTGAGAAAAAGATTTTCATTTATCTTATAAAAATAATTATTTTTGTTCTATAGGTTTGGGTCCATTCCAAATGGAGAAAAATAGTTTCTGAAAGCATAGATCTATTGAAAGTTTATCTAAGAGATGTTACAGAATCTTTCATGTTAATTTATTATTCTACATCCTCTTCATATGTTGTTTCCATGAATGTGTAATAACTAAAGTATAATATATATTATTATATGTTATTATGATTATGTATAAAACATATTCCACCATTTATCCACCCTATGAAAAACGAATGCACCATGTGTGCGTGCGTACGGCTTACCCTCTCCACGCAGTTGTGTAATTTGTTTTTCATCACCAATTTACATGAATTGTTATAATGATGGATATAGTGGATATATATGGTAACCAATATATTTTATTGATTATTTATAATTAATATATCATCTTATTCTTTAAATTTTTACCCATTAATGGAATGATATCATCACCAATGCATTCGTACGGCCTATCATCTCCACCATGTGATGTGATTCATTTCCCACGTTCAATATTCAAGAATGGTTATTAAAATATATTAAAAAGAATATTTATGGTATTTGTAACATTAATATAATTTTTTAAATTATGTATCAATACCAATTCAAAAATATCCAAGAGATTAATGATAAAATATTAAATAGAAAACAAGGCAATTAGTACCAGAAACAATTTAAATATTGAAATATTATTAAGGAATGGGTGATAAGACATTATAAAATGATCATATAAGATTTTATAAATTTAAAAATGGATACATAATAAATTAATAACATTATTTAAAACATTATAATGCTGTTTAAGGTACACACCATTATAATGAAGCAAGTGGTAATGATTTCTCATCTCACTTTTACTTCGGTGAGATATACGCCTTAATTAACACTTATTTTTTGTGTGTCGTGCATATATACAGACCTCCATTATATTATATCATGAATCTATTTAATTTCATGTTATTTATTATTATTTTTAAATGTTATTATTTCATGGGGCTTACGATTTGACTAATTACAAAGTGGTAAGGGATTGAATCTCAATTTACATTTTGTTGAGAATGTTTTGCAATTATGAACCAATTCACTTCTATGTAGTGTATATATTATACCTATGACATGTGATATCATTATTTATACATTCCTAATGGTATTTTAATTTTCAATTCAAATTAATAATCCAAGGTTATTTAATATGAAAAATACCATGTGATAAATGTGATTACACAATATCACATTCTTTTGTGATTATGAACTTTCTCTTAAAAAAATTTCTTTACTGTAATCATTTTTAATTGGAAAATAATTTTCAATTAAATATCTATATAATTGTATGATGTATAGGATTATATACTAAATCTTATTCCATTTTTATATTTGGTGAATACTTTGAATATTATTTTTTTAAAATTTTGGAAATGTTGTTAAATATGTATATTTTATTCAATATATATCTTTTATGATAAGGAAAATTGTTTATTACCTAAATATATTATTAGATATATAAGGAATTATTTAGACTATAAGACAAGGGTTGGGCCTAGATATAGATATCCCCATGATGAATCAGTAGTCTCATTGGGTTATTCAGTTAATCTAATGTTAAACAGTATTTTAAGAGTAGATATAACTATATTCCGGGAGGTCCTGAGGGTTGTGGTTCTAGTTCGAGACACATGAAGTCCATTAATTAATCATTTCCTATATTTAGAATTCATTTATTACCATCCAGAGTATTTTCACTATGAAAAAATCTATGGATTCAATTTATTCTCTATTTATTTATTAAATAGATTGTGTAACCAGTTATTTACATTTCCATAATGATTATTCCTACTGATTTAAGTTATATTCTATTGTACTTAACCATTACTAAGAATTTAATCTCACCAGTTTATTATTTTCCATTTTTTACAATATTTCCAAGAAGGTTACTGTTATTGATATATAATGTTACGCTAAGTGGAATAATGGTGTTTTAAATGAAAATACTATTTTTATTTTGGGTTAAAAATGTAATTTGAATTTAAAATATGTATCTAGTTTACGAAAACTACTAAACTATTCAGTCATGTATGATCTGATTTCTTTTATCTTTTTCTAATATAATAATGCAAGGAAAAAACTTCAGTCTACTAGAGTTTGGTCCTTTACATTAATTGTTCTTCATGTTATTTTATATCAATTATTAATTAAATAAGGGTTAATATATTTGTTTATACATTGATGAATTACATTATATTCATCTTTTAAAAGTGATAAATTTGTCTTTTATTTTAAAAATTCACAAAACATTATAAATTGTTCTTTAAAAAGTATTTATTTTTAATAATAAATTATTTCATGACTATCACATTAAAATTAATTAGTTATCTTCTAACTAATAAACTTAAACAATATATATATATATAATAATATTTTGTAAAATATAATTAAATAATTCATTAAGAATAATAGTAATATGTAATGAGTAAAAATATATTCTAATTTTAATTATATATTATATTTATATATTATTTTAAAGTTATTTATCATTTTAGAATTGTTTTCAATCTTCTAATAAAAAATAGAAAACATAAATGTACGTATAGGATGGATGCATACACAAGGACCATATATCCAGGTAGAATATTTCCAATGAAAAAATTTCCAATGGTTGTATTTCTAATGACCATATATATAATAATCAGATCAAATTCTTATTTATTTCCTTAAGTGAATCACTAATATCATTAATCCAATTAAATTGCATCTCTCTCATAATTTCTAATACATTTTTAATTATTTTCATTATTTCCATAGTTTCAATTGACATATTTATCTTCATATAAAACCATAAGGTTAATGATTTTATGGTAATGATATATTCTTCTAAACACTAATTCCAAACTAGGTTTATCTAGTGTGATGTCTTTAACTGAACTAGCTAAATGTAATGTTAAAGACCCCCTTTTTCGATGCTAGAAAAAGTGCTGATAAAGGGCCCCCATTAACAGCCTTTTCTAGCACTAATAACTAGGGTCTTTAATAGTGATAAAAAATGTTATTGACCCCCCTATCAGTTCTTTTTTACAAGAACTAATAGAGGGGGTATTTATGAACACTTTTTTAGAAGCGTGGATAAAGGGCCCATTTATCAGTTCTTTTTTACTAGCTCTATTTTAGGGTATATTAAAAAATAATATATTAATATGTAAATATATATTTTTTGTTATAAATATAATATATATTTTAAATATATTTTTTGGATATGGTAAATAGGAATTTACAATTATTATTAAATCTATTTAGTCAAAATGGATTGTGAAATAATTAAAAATTTATTTTTTAACAATATTTCACAAATTATTACCGAGTACTAGTCATTTAATATCAATTGAAAGGTAAAAAATCAGAAAAAATATTATAATTACAAAAATTAATTGAAAACATAACTCGAACATCAAACGAACATTAATTTCGATCCGGGTGTCTGTTTAGGATCTCCCACATGTCACATCCAAGACTATAATGATCTATATACCCCTAGTGACACAAGTAAACCTCTAAAACGTTTTTTGAGAAATAAAAAATTTCATAAGGCCACTAAAACTGAGGTTTTATTCGTGGTACCATAATTTTTAAACATTCGCTAGATTTTTTTTTTGTTTTATGGGGTCTTTTTTCTTGTTTTCATTGGGGACTAAATTTATTTCAAGGGATCAAATTTTTATTCATATTATTGTTTGAAAATATTATCATTTTTAAAAATTTATTTTTTTTATAATTAATTTAAAGAAATTTTTTTATATTTAATTATAATAAATCATTTTCATACATTCATTATTAGAATATTTTCATATAAATGTATTTTTAAATATATATATATATATATAACATATTATTCCTTCTATATAAAGTAAAAAATTATCCATTTTATTAACCTTGTTAAAATGAATTCATATGTATATATAAGATTTACATGTACATATATGTTTATATTAATAAACACACACAAATAAATATATTTCATTATATTTTAATATATATAAATGCATATTAGCATATAATATATTTAAATAAATATTAACTCTATATATATCACACAATTAATAATATATTCAAATAAATATAAAAGTCATTAAATATACTAAAAAATATGTTTGATATAGTGGTAAATAGAACTCAGTTTCATAATTGAGGTCCTAGGATCGAATCCATGAAAGTACAATTATTACGTGTCGCCTCCTAGAGAAGAGAAAGGGAGGTGGGGTGCATGATGGTTGATGGGTAAATGAAATAACTAAGGGCCACGTAAACACTGAGAAAGGGGGTCAAGGTGCATCAAAAATTAATTTTTTCACATATTTTCTAATAGATATTTTTGAACACTATTAAAATAAACACTTTAATTGCACTAAAAAAATTGTTAAAGGAACCATTTAAAATAACTAAAAATGTGATGATAAAGGGTTCCGTTAACTGTTATTTTTTAGCACTTGTAAATGGTGTTTCTAACAGTTCTATTTTAATATTATTAAAGACCACCATTTCATAATTGTACGCAATATCATCACTTTTTACGCACTGATAAGACCCTCTAATAACATTATTAAAGACCCAATTTGTTGTAGTGAATGGTTCTATTAATTAATTTTGATATATTATTATAATAATATATTAATTTTAATCATTCATTGTAATTTTTTATATCAATATAACTTATTATGATTGTTTTAGTTTGATTTTCATGTGAAAAAACTACTCAAAATAGTATTTATTTAAATGATAAACACATAGTAAAACCATGGGGTGTTGCATTTTTCACCCTTAAAATTATTTATCCCTTGAAATTGAAAATAATTGCTGAAAAAAATGATGGATCTTCTAACTAATCCCATACTTTGGTTCCAATTTTTATTCATCAAACTTATGATTCTTCTACAAATCATTAACTAGTGGAGTGATATTTCATTGTAGTGATTTAATACTATAATATATGATTTCTACTAGTTATTCATCATAAGAGATATCAAATTCCAGTTATGGAACCTATGATTTTAAAACACATGATAGATTTGGTATGTACTTCCCTAAAAGTGATACATGGAACGCATCATTCACTTGGGATACATTTTTAGAAGTGCTATATGATAAGATACCATCCTTATATGATCAAGGATCATAAAAATTCTTATATATCTAGGTATAAACATACTTTTGATTCATAATTTAAAAAACCAACCTTATTTATTTTATTTATATAATAATATTTACTCCATTCATTGATTTTCTGGGAAAAATAAAATGAATTTCATAAAAAAATATGTCTCATTCAAGGCACATGATTGGTGAATTCTTATTTCTAACAATACAGAAAAATAATTAATAGTCACCATGTATATTCAGTATTAGTTGCGAGGTTGGTGTATGGTTTGGAAAATGATGTGGTCATACAATGAGAGTCTCTCCATTCATTGAAAACTATATTTTTATAATATTTCCCTTATTATTTTAAGACCCAAACTGGTTCTTTAATACCCCAGTTAGTCAACACACTAGATGAATCCATTCAGGACCCCAATGCATGGACACCTCCTCTCTCACCCCTAAATTTTCAACTATCTTATATTGATTTTGCGATTTTTCTTCACAGGTTAGGTCCCCCTAGCCACTCTTATTCACTCACATGTTATTTCTCTTCTTCCATTTTTTATTTCCACAACTAACCCATAGTTATGTTTTTTCTTCTAAAAACATACTATTCTTTTTTATTAGGGTTTAGAGATAGGTTGATGGTTCTTCTACATAATGTATTCAAGGTTTTTCCACCATATAATCTTGGTTAATTTTAATAGTTTCCATGTTCTTTTCTTTTCTAAAAAATCCATATTATTCTTATATCTTAAAAAATACATTAACAATACATTATGTAATCTAGATTTTTTTAAATGGTCCAAATAATTTTCTCGGGATTAAGTATTAAAAATTAATAATGTTTAATTATTATAAAATTTATTTGGTGGGTGATTTATGTTATATTATTATTTCCAATTGATTTTATCATTTATGCATGGATATAGGATAATATTTCACTATTGGGTATTAGTATATATTTTTAATAGAATTATGACTCGGTGGATTATATTTGATTGATTTTAATATTTTTAAATTGTTGTTTCCCACATGGATTCAACAAATATAAAAATGTAATTTTATTTCTAAAAAACTTCCAAAAGGTATTTCTGAAGGGTGATTATAAATCATAAATTATATACCTTTTAGGACATTAAAATGATCCTTATGGATAATATTGGATTGAAAATGAGTTTTGAGAGCCATAATTGGAGTATAGAATTTAGAGGCCGCATTATAGCATTGAAAATAATTTTGTGAATAATGATAGTTCTGATTTATTTATGTGTTTTAAAAAAGTCTAACTATAGTTTGATTCGAGGCCTGGTTGGCCCCTACATTAAACAATATGAACACATTCAATTCCAATGTGTTTTTTATCCCTGAATAGAATAGTATTTATATAATTTCCAATATTAATATATGAAAATTATATGGGGCTTGCATACATGGGTGTCTTGAGGTTGTATTTGGGTTATTCTGTTATAAATATTACATCATCTCTCATAAATTTTTTTATAGGAAACATGGGAATCATAGTGAGAGATTAAGAGATAATAAGTATCTATCATCAATGAGATGGAATTTATCTACCTTGGTATTGCAGATTCTTATGGCTTGATGATTTACACTAGGGACTCTAGTTAAGAGTGTCCAGTTGGTTATAGAATATTAGGGAATCAATAAGTTGATAGATGGTTCCACGCATGTATGTCTATATTCATCTCATAGGATTTTTAGGATTTTTTCATGATTTTGTAGAAAATTATTGTTTTATTAATTATTTTCATAATTATACTTCTATCTCACCCATTTATCACTATTTTTGGATTCCATTCACTAGTTATGATTATTTTTATTTTGTATTTATTTTGGAATATTTTTCATTCCAGGGATTACCCAGCAATGATTGGATCAGATTTATGACCTCTATGGTTTAATTTATTTGGTTTCTTATCAAATTTTTTTATTATATTGTTTACGTGTTTAGTGTTTTATCTGGGTTGAGTTGATATTTTATGTTATTTTGGAAAAGGATGGATTTCAATTGGTTTTCATGAACTGTAATTTGAAATTGGTTTTAATGATTAAAAGTAAATTATTTTTTTAACTTATAGGTTTTTTATGGGGATTTATAATTTACTAATTTTCTAGTTGTCTAAAAACAGTGGAAATCCTATTTTAAAATAATGTAATATAAAATATCATTTTGTGAATGTTTTGAAAAGTAAAATCATAGACCCCTTTCTGATATCTTTTTGTATTTTTATCACCATACCCTACTTAAGACATTTAGCATCGGTAGTCCCAATATTTTTTTATAGATTCTCATTTAGTTCTTAGCTTCTTGAGGATAAATTTGGTTTTTTGATTTGAATGTGACCTTAGGTTACATTAACATCTCATACCTATATTTTGGAGTTCATTCATATCTTATTTTTTTATCCTATAGAAATTTTCTACCATTATTTAATTTTATTATTATTACTATTTTAAATTTGTTATACACAACCTTTGTTGGTAACTTTTTTATTTTATGTAACATGCTGTATTATAATGTAGGAATATCCAACGTATCGAGGAACCATACTTTAATTTCAAAAAAAACTTTGCAGTTAAATAATATTTATCTAGAATAATTATTCCCACATAGTCAATATTCTCATCCTTGGTACTTTTCTCCAGTCCTAGGTGATCAAGAATTCCCCTTGACTGTTTTCATGGATCAATAAGGATACCTATCTCACAATGAGATCATGTTGGTTTATAAAAAAATAGAATTAGATCACCCTAATTAATTTCGGAATGTTTGGGGGATCAGATATATGAATGTATAGACTTGAGATATAGGTGAATAAATCCGCAATCAATTTTTCTTGTTCAGATCCTCGAGTTACCTTGGGATATTGGGTTATGAATCTGGTAATTTGAGTTTTATTAATTTATTTCTCGTATATTATGATGTGGATTGATGTTGTATTGTGTAATATTAATATAATGCGGAGTTATTATAGGTTTTTGATCTTTTCTGGTATAAAAATAGGAAAGTATTCAGAGTTCATGTTTATCCACATATCATGGAAAACCATATAGAACCAATATTTTTATTTCTAAAGAGTTTCTAGCATACTATGCTAACTTAGTACATGGTCCAACAAACCGTATGTTAAAAATGTATATATCCACAAGAAACCATGATGTTTCTCTATTGATCTCCCTTTGATCCAAATTAGACTTTTTTCATTTGATATTTTTTAGGATTAGTTAAAGTTATTTTAATTGAATATTGGCATGGTTTCTATAAATTTTTATAAGATTTTATGATTGAAACTAATATTTAAAAATAATTATATGAAAATGAAAATTTATCTCTGAAGGTGAAATGTTGATTTGAAAAATTATAGTGTTTATTTTTAATAAATCCATTAAAAATGAGTGACTTGAAATGTTTTAGATGATTCTTTTTGAAACCCTAGTTTTGTGGTGGTTTTCCTAATTGGTGTTTTTAGTTTGTTACCTATAGTTGTTTTAAAATTGAGTTCCCATTTTAGTTTATAATTAATTGTGATTTTTGAACCTTATTGATTGTGTTTTTTGTAATTATTATTCATAATTATACCACCAAAAATGTCACAATGAGTCCTATTATGTACATTTCATTCAGTATACCTCAAATTAAAGTTTTAAAATGTTTAATTGTTTTATTTATAGTATTATATTTTACACAAACTCATCACTAAATAGTATGTTTGGACTCTTAAATAAGAATCTCTACATTCTAAGGTGATCAATGTTCACTTGAGGGGTTATATAAGTCAATGATATTTTATGGAAGAATAAATTATATATAAAATCTTGAAACATTAATTGAAAACTTATTCTTTTAAAAGAATTATAATAAGGTTCATAAGGGGGAAGGGTTCAGCTTTGGTTTCTTTACTTGAGAATGTCTTAAGTGTGTTATGGTATTGAGTGATCTTGGGGTTGCTTATGGTTTTTGGTAATTCTGATCTAAAGTTTAATTAAGTGTTTTAGTGGTTTATCAATTGTGTACAATTGTTTCTTGTTTTTTATAGTCAGGTTTTCATCACTTGTAAGTTTTTCATACCTCTTTGAATCCATGTATTGAATTAATAATGTGATGAGAATTGTTTTTGGTATCAAATATAATGAACACGGGGAATGTTGGCTATTTTATAGGTAATTAGGTTAGATAAAACACTATTTTTTATTATTCACTAATAGGTTCTTGGTATAGACCTTTTGGGGTTCATCGGGAGTGGTGTTTTGTGAATACAGTCCAAAGTTACCCACCTTCTTAGTTTATGACCAATTTATGAAACTTTCTTTCATTTTTAGGAAATAATTCAGATTGTATACTTATTATATTATTTTATATGATATTTTAATAGATGGATGAATCTAGTTTGTTGTTATTCTAGTGCTTTATTGTGATTCTATTTTCTTTGGTTTCCCATTTTATTATATCCCTATTTGTTTTGTGAACCCTAATTTTATATGATTAATGTGGTTTGTAGAGTAGTGTTATTTCCTTTGGAGACTTGGAATGTAAATCAAATTTTCTATGAATTTATAGATGTTTCATAATTTATTGAATAGTTTTTTGTGACCCAAAAATTTTAATTAATGTTTTGATTCCTAGTTATTTTTTAGATTTTCACGATTTTATTAACCATCCATATTAGTGTTGTCATTATATGTTACATATAGATATTATGGATCTATATTTTATAATTTATCAATATGGATGTTATGTGTGAATATTGATTTAGATAAATATTCATATATTGGGGTTTTAATTATTTATAGTGTGGTTTGAGAACCTTTTCTAATGGGTTTCCGTCTTTTTTAATGGAGTTAATCTATTGGTTCTTCCATCTAATTAATTTTTTGTGATATTATATTGGAGAAAAGTGTTGTGTAAAATATTATTGTCACACTAAAACCATTATTATTTGTATAATTTTATAAATTTATTGAATTCTAATCCTATAAGTGAGTTTGGTGATTAAATCCTTTAGATTTTTAAATATTTTTAAAGCATGTTTCAAGGTTTCTCATTTAGATTAACTATGTGTTTTCAGTTCCAATAATAAGGTTAGTGATAGGTTTGGTCAACATTGGGACCAAATCAAGTGTGTCTCAAAATTAATTAAAATTTAGATTTTCAAAAAATTACCTTTATGATTATAAGACCCCAAATAGGGGATTTCCTTGCCTACTTGTCTAAGACACTAAACGTAATCACCAAGGAACCCATGTGTAACATCATCCTTACTATCCCAAGTATTTTCATCTCACTTGCATCAATTTTAATATACATCACTCAGGAATAAATTTAATCCTCATATCCTCTTCACAATCCTCTTGTTTCCCATCAACCCATTACTTTTCATCACCCCCACTAAATACTAGGTGGTGTTTTGTTATAAATGCTTTTCATTACTTATCATTAGGATGTGTGTATGAGTTTTTGGGTCTGCTTCTTCCTATATATGATGTATTTTCTCCATCAACACTTGGTTCAAGGTAAGAGATTCCATGTTTTGTTCTTCTCCATGATTATTCTTCTATCATACCATTTTATTACTGTATTAGGTTGATATGTTCAAGTTATCTTTGCTTCAATTTTGGATTTTTTTAGCTATATATTTCATTATATTGATTACTCATGGATATTTTTCTGAGTTTTATGACTACGTTATTTGGATTTATTTATATTCTTGTTATATGTTCCTACTGTTCTTTTTTGTATATGTGCTTGGTGTTTTATTTGGGGTAAATGTAGCTTCTATAGAATTTTCTAAAATGATCGATTTGAATTTTTTTTAGAAAATATACATTAAAATGGGGTCAAAAATAGAAAATTACTTTTTTTCATTTCTAGATTTAACTAAGATTTTTAAGAAATACTCATGGGATTATTTTCATCCAAAATTTTAAAAATATATTTTTATATAACATATTTCCAACAATAATTTATGTAATGTTTTGAAAAGTAAAAACATGGACCCTTTGGTGGTAACATACTAAGTTATTATGCTTACACTCTACCAATTCCCCATGGTATAAGTAGATAAGATATGTTTTTTCACATTCCAGTTTAGTTCTTTCCCACTTGAGGAATGTGTTGTTTTTTAAGGAAGAGTGTCACCACGATTCCCCAAGATTTCATGATTCCAAATATTATTTTACATGGATGCATTAGTTATTTTAGTGTAACGATATTTCTATATTTTTTTCTTTTATGTATTGTTATTTTTGTTCTTTTATTTAAGTATTCCTGAATTGGTAACATTTATTTTTTTCTCTTTATTTTATTTTTTTCAAAGATATATAATGTATAGATACCCCCATTCCACATTTTGGATAAAATTACACTAATAATTAAATATTATTTTTCTATGTTAAATCATTCAAACTTCATGACTATTTGATTCTTTTTCACATAACCCCAACCTGAGGTGATTGGGAAGGTACGACGACTATTATCAAAGATCAAATAGGGAACTGTAGTCATTAGTAGACTGGGGTGGTTCATAAAACCTTTGTAAAAACACTAACTCCATTCTCTCATAGCCAGTGTTTAATTTATTACATTCGTATATGATAAAATGGATTATAGAGACACGATCGATCGATATAGTAGTCTAAAAGCTATATAGTTTCTTCAATATAATATTACATTAGAATTATAAAAACTTAGTAAAATAACATTATTTCATTCTTGGTTTCATTCAAGAAATCAGGCATAACATTCTATGGAAATAAAAACATAAAAAAGTGTGAGATTAGATTCCCAGTAAGGGCTATGTACAGTGGAATCTATCAGGACTAAAAAAGGATTAATAAGTATGGAAAAGTTAATAATCAAAATAGTTCTCATTTAATAAATAGTCTTTATTCAATGAACATCAACGTAAAATATCAATGGATAAACCACATGGATAATGGAAATGCATTCCTTAATAAAAGGAACAGATAAATCCATTCATTAATAAAGTTTTCATTAAATCCCTAGCCATGTTATTTGGCATCCTATTATTGGGGCCTAAGCCAAGAAATCATTCTAAATAAACAGGTAGGTGTAAAAAAGATACCCATCTAATAAGTAATGACCAATGATTTATATAATGGAAACTCTAAATGCATCTAGGGTATATCTAAAACTAGTCCCCACCCACAACTTACACAACCTATTAATTTCACATATTTTTAATGATCAACACAATTCATTCAAAAAATTAATTACAAATCAAAATTAATTCATATTTAATAAAAAAAATGGAATATTGTATTAGTTAATTAAATAATCATTTCAATAAAAATCCTTCAAAATACACTATATAACTATGTGTTGTATATTTGAGACAACATCAATGTTGTAGGAACACGTCCATTTAAATTAATGATACATAAAGTATTGATATATTGTCGAAAATAATTTTTAATAAGATAATGGATTGTCGTAAGGAATGTTATCAAGACAATGTAAATGACCAAAAAACCATGAATATATATAGGATTAAAAAAGACCATAAATTCATTAGGAATAAAAAATTAGTAAAACTATGTCATTTGGGAAAATAAAATACTGTGGAAGGAAAACCCTAAACATAAAACCCTTGTGAATGTTTTAAAAAATGAAGTTAAAAATTCATTTCAATTTTTATTCATCCTACTAATAAAATAAAACCCATTTTTGGTATCTTAAAAAACTAAAAATTCTCAAAATATTAAGAATTTTTTTAATAATAACATTAGAAAATAGTAGTTGAATTTTTATAAAGAATAATGGATTGACATTTGGAAATGGAGATTAAATATAATATATTAAAATAATTACTTTTTTTAAGAAGAAAAAATCCCATAGATAAAAAAATTGAATTATTTCCTATTTTGTTATTTATAATGAAAGTATAAAATGGCTACAATGTTATTTTATCAACCTTAGAATCATCATTATTAATATTCATGAAACATTTAAAAACCCATGGAAAATAAGAAAAATATTTGGAAGAGAAACATTGAAATAATATTATTAAAATAATTTCTCTTTCATGTAACATAAAAATTGATTCTTAAACAAATAAGAGAATAATTTGAATATAAACTAAAAACAAAAGATAAATAATAGATTAGATAATATATGTAAGAGTTAAGGATAATATAATTTCCCCAAATGGGATATAAATATATATGTAATCTATAAATAAAAATATATTGTAAGATAAATCCCTTTAATTCATTATTAACTTTTAAATAAAAACCTCTTCAAAATAAAACATGAATAAAAACATTAAATAATATAAAAAAGTAAAAATAATTATATATTTTTAAATAGGGTTCTTATACAAAACATGTAAAATAAATTATGTCTGTATTTTAAAACATAACCCATTGAAGTGGAAAGGAGACGGAATTACACATAACTTGTGTATCCACTTAGTTGTACAGGTTTAATCCTCTTATATAATGAATCTAAATGTATTAAATACTTTTTTGAGAAACAGTTTCATTTATATAATATTTTTTTAGGACATATTTTAAAATTTTGATATTAATTATACAAATAGTCCTCACTTACATTCACCACTTAAGGTTTTATTTCCAATTTATCTAAAGTTAATTCGGTATATTCATCATGGATAAATGTGTTAAGTAATCATTCAATTATCACTATAATTTCAATAATGTTATGAATATAATTTTTATTTATTACATACAATTTTAGAATCATATATTCATAATGGTTATAGAAAAATTACTCACACAACATCATGAAGGTGGTAGTTTACACATATGCATGACTGATATTATCATGTTTTAATGGATTGAAAGGTAATAATGTGGATCATATATTATATTTACTAAATCACAATTCTTACACAAATATATTATATGATCCTTAATTATACCTTGACAATCATACAAGTAAATCGGTGATGAAAAATGAATTACACCACTACATGGAGAAGGTAAATCATACTTACACATGAGTAATTTTTTCATTTTCTATAAGATGGATTGGATAATGAAAATTACTTCACCATAATCCTAATTAAATCATAGTGTGTTTTTTACACTATATTCTATATATATTAATGAATGAAACTAGTTTAGATTAATTATAATAAGGTATAAAAAATGTAGAAGTCGAGTAAGTCGATTACCTCTTCTTCGAGAGCCATAATGTGTATAACAACTTAATCCTTATTAGGATGGACTTAGGGTAATACAATGAGAAAAATAATTGTGTTAATGAATGTAGGAATGTTTTTCTAAGTATTGGATAATCTATAGAGCTCACTGTTTATGAATAATTGAGGTGAATGTGTGCCAATTTATAAGTGATGGTATGGACTTGCATGGAATTACATAAATGATTAAAATATTATAATATAACTTTCTATTGATGTGTAAAATAATTGTTATAGATTAAAATATTATATGTTTAAGGAATAAATAAAAATAATAAATTATGATTAAAAATGTGTTTTATGTTATATTGAATCCTTATAAAATTATTTTTAACCATTTTAAATCATGTTTCCTTAATTGAGGTCATACATTTTTACCATGGTTAGTATTCATTATGACTTAGAGACATAGTTTTTACCTTGTAAGACTATGGAATTTTTATACATATATTTCCATAGCTAAGCGTTGAGACGACATGAAATTCCAAGTCCCGTTGTCCCCATAATTTATTTTATACAAATATAAAGTTTATTTTATACTGTTCATGTGAATGAAATGGAATAAATATCAAATAGTAACTCGGATCAGAAATCTAAGACCACAGGTGACTCTAAAACATGGAATTTACCCTAGGTAGGGCATTAATTTTTTTAGTGCAGGACTTCTGTGAGAAAATTTACCCATGGGAAAATTATAAATAAATTAATTATGTATAACTATGTTATCTCGAATGCCAAATAAAATAACTTTTGGTTGGAGACTCAGATTGGAAATTTGAGACCACCATTGGGTTCTTAATGGAGAGTCTTACCCAAGTGCGACATAAAATTTTAGTGCACGGATGTTTTGGATTCTGCAATCATTGGCAGGGATTTTAATGTTTTTCAATAAATAAAAAAACAATAGAGATTAGAATTAGGGTATTCCTCAAATACACCCCACCCCCCTCAATTATTCAATGAATAAAAAATGAACCATCTATGGATCCTTGGTAAATCTGTGCAAGAGCGAGGAAAATGAGTCAGCGATAATAAATAGATTTATCGACGAAGAATTTCTTCCACTTTTTATATCTGATTGAAGTTATTGACTAAAAATATATTCCTTTTCCATCCAATTCATATTGTTATTATCCATCATCGAAGGCCGAACTAACACGACCACTGATATGTTCTTTTGAGTCTATTTTACTTCACATTCTTCTTATGTTTTTCAGGATTTTTTCCTTTCACTTTTTGTCACATCAAACCACCGACAAAACTTCGTGTGAAGGACGGTTCTATAAAAATATCATCATGAGGATCACCGATCCAGTATCAGATTTGTGATATGGAAACCATAGGAATCCTAGTGGTCCATATAAGGGTCCATTAGAGAACTCTTTATGGGCCGCAACGGTCGTGCAGAGGCAGCGACGCAGTAGGGCATCCCTTCGGCGATGCTGCTGGCGAGCACAGAAGGCATGGGAAAGGGTGCAGCTAGATAGGGTTTGGAGACCTGGGTTGGTTCAGAAATCAGAAAAGTCATAGGTGGTGGATTCTAAGTGAACTCGATGGCGTGGGGAAGTGGGGAACGACAGATGCGCTGTCAAGGCAGCTCCATGGGGTAGCTAGCACGACAACATGTTGAAGGCGGTGACAGCGGCAAGATGGATGGGTGGTGACCAGGGTGTGCAGGGGTGGATTCCCTTGTGAAACAAGGTGTGGGTGAGGAAGTAGAAACCCTAGAGAAAGAAAAAAACATAAAAAATAATAATAATAATAATAATAATAATATTATTATTATTAGTATTCCTTAAACCCCATAACTCCCACTTAGGGAGTCTGATTTACAAGCTGTCAGCTGTAGCATGACCTTATATTCAATATAGTTTTTTAAGACCATTTTAGATAATGTTTTCCAAATCGTGGCCTAGGTGCAAAAAATTCCCATAAAATAATATATTTTATATTATTATTAAATCATTGACAAAAAATAAATCTTGCGTGAGATGTCCGATTGATGTACCGTCAGTGGTGATGTGATCAAGTTTTTAAGATGGTAGATTCAAGAACAATGTGGGATATAAAATTTGGGTTCATGTTTTGGGTCCACAAAACACCAAATATTACTATTATGATTGTTTTGTGGAATTTTTTATATGTCACAGATCTTCTATACGACATCATATTGGTGATCTATCAGCGGTGTTGTGACCCTGACATTCATTAATACATTTAAAAACCAATTTCGGGTGCTTAAATTGAAATCGGAGTGTTGGTCCCATGAGTCCTGATTTGGGTGTTTGTGGAGAAATGTGAATTTTTTTCATCGGATGTCCATTTTGGAAGAATGAATAGATGATTCTGTGTGTCTTTTCATAAAGATCGCAATGAATCAATCTGTATTATTTATTTCAAGATCAAGGCATGGTTCCCACCAAACGACATCATATTGTAATGTTCCGACATACAAATTTTCAATGAAATGTCCATTTGGGGTGACTAAATTTTCTATCTTTTGTGTTTTTTTGTAAGGATTGCAATAGTGTGATCAGTTTTTAAGTGGGGACCCCTTTTTGTGATCTCATCAATTATAGAATCATGAAAGGATTAATGCTGGTAGATCCTTCTATTGTGTTGGAAGAGAACCCATGGATTAGGCCAACATTATTTCTCGCCAGAGTGGGGAAAATGTATAAAGAGATAGAGTTAATGTTCAGGGGCTATTTTAAGAGGCATGTTAGTAAAATTACATTTTCACCCTTTTGATCAGTAATGAGTGTTGTCCCCTCATTACCAATTAGGATTGGTACGTCATGTACTCTAGAAGTATACTGGAAATCCTTGGGGTTCTTGATCACAGTTTAGTGCCTGAGATGTTTAAAAATATGACCAGACAATGAATCTGGGTCACACATCATGTGGGACCCCTTCATACTCTTTAACACTTTATGAGATGCGATGTGAATGTTCTAGGTCATCTTGAAAAGAGGTTTTATCAAGTATGGATGTCCACTGTAGTTCCTCAATTCTTCCCAAGAGGTACCATCTAATAGGGTTGCCCATTATAGTTTCATGACGCCTATTGTGAGGTTCCATCCAACAGGGATGGTAGTGTAGTTCCTCCATGTTTTCTGAGAGGTACCATTCAGTATGGATGGCTAGTGTGATTCTAAGCTTATCCTTCAATTAGGTGTGTTAGTGGTTCCCGAAGGTAGATCTATGCTTACCATCCAGCTGTGATGGGCACGAGGTCTGTGATGGTAGTTCGAGGCTTACCCTCGAGCCAGTTGGGTAGTGGGTCCTATATGAAAGTTCCGAGTGGAACCCTTTAGCTGTGATGGACATGGGTCCTTGAGCTTTAGACACACCCTCTCAACTGTGTGTCATAGTGATGATACATTCGTAGAGGTACCTTTGGACTCTCGATGAAGAGGGATTCTTTCCCCACTAAGATGTGTCTACGTAATGTGACCTTAAATCATGAGGGCGAAATAGTGCCACCCAATGTGGATAGTCCCAAGGTGTGGCGATTGAGTCCCTTTTACTTTTAGTTCACAGATGATGCTTGGGATGTTAGTCGTCATTGTTGGATACTTTTAGACTACTAGCTACTCTTCTCATTGTGTTGATCTATGAGATTGATATCCCCTTACTCTCTTATTTGGGATTCTTTGACAGGGAATATATATATATATATATATATATATATATATATATCATGATTCAGTACACATTCCTTGGGATTTGGATCCTCTACTTCCATTATAGGTGATGAAACGCTAGGTATGCCACATGCATTCTATGTCTAGCTTCTCGTGGTTGGATGTGTCTACTGATTTTAAGAAATGCTGGTCATTAGCTTGCGGCGTTAGGACCCATTGATGTTGACCAGCTCTGGCTGGACCATTTCACTTCATGGCTTTGCATTTCTACGTCTTCTGATTTTTGACATTAATGAAACTTTTCTTTCAAAAAAAGATCATCTTCTCACCATTTCTAGCTCCATGTGTTCATATGAGCACACATCACGCTCTAGTTGGGATGAGTTGTACTCTTTCTTGTATCATGTTCTATCTACTAGTTTCATCTTTAGGTGTATCTATTACTTCTCCCCCTTTGCCTTTTCTGGTAATCCTACTGAGTATGTTTATACTCACCCTTGAAAAGTCTTCTCCAACACATATCGTGCCTTATGCAGGAAATGGATAGGCTGATCATGACATCAGAGGAGCTTAGAGATAATGGGTGTTTGGATTGTGTGTGGTGGTCGTAGCATGAGATCATAGAGCAGGGCTCTCTCAACTATTTCACTTTTCCAGTTACTATAAGTTTGTGTAACTTTCTTGGATGGGCATATATTTTTCCCCTTTCTTTCCTTTCAGTTTTCATTACAACACTTGTACTTGTAATATTAAGAGGCTGATACATGTTTCTAGGTTAAATATATTTGATTTTTTATCTTGTTTTCCATTCCCTCTACACCATTTCATTGAGTTGGATGTGTGTGTGTATGTGTCTGCAGGTTATTAGGAAATGGAATCCTTGATATTATTGTGGAATAGACTCTAATCTCCACCCACTAGCCTATGAAGGTAGTCTTGGGGTTGTTGTAGCTTAATCCCCAACATGGGTCGGGTCATGAAAAAGTAGTATCAAAGGTGGTTTTAACTTTAGAATGTTGTTCAGACTTTTCCCTAAAATGGTCTCAATTGGGTTTAGGGAAATAGTGTGAAATGTATGGAGTGTGGCTCCTAGGCCACAGATTCTAGTGATGGTATAGTGGGATGACATATCCATTCACTAGGACCATGATTGCCTTCTTGTTGACTTGGAACCTTGAGACACTTGTTGTAGGGAACAACCATACATGCATCATATAGGATTTATTATTTTATTGTCCTTCTTGATTCTGCTCCCCTTTTTTTAATATATATATATCTGTGTGTGTGTGTGTGTGTGTGTGCTCATTTAAATGTTGTACTCCTAGATAACATTCAGGATGCCTTCGTGACGCTATCCGGCCAGGATACCAGCTTCTGATCGTGATGACGACCCATTAAGTGACGAGGCCTCATTTCAGGATCCATCATGTGATCCCCTTCTTCTAGGTGGGCATGTAGAATCACCTCCACCTATTGAGTATCATATAGCCCCAATAGGGTAGGCTGAGTACATTCACTAGATAAGTGCACTCTGTAAGTTCCAATGCTAGTGACCATTATGGTTTCTCAGTGATTCAAAACCTCTGGTAGCCAAGTATTGGCTATAGTTGGTTGTCTACCACTTCAGGCTTGAACGGACACTGATATGGTATATGGTGGCCTTAATATCCATCCTTTTTCACAGAGTAGTTAGACGATGGTGGATCCTAGTTACTCAAATACTCGATGAGTTGGAACTCTCATGGGAAGATATCCAAAAGTTTTTTCAAGAGGATTAATACCCCTCCATCCTATAATCCATTCCAATTTAGGTGCTAATCCAGTTTTAGTATGGAGGGATGACGGTCATTGAGTACTCTTCTAGGTTCATAGAACAGACTTGGTACTCTTTGGAAATGATCTGTGATGGCTACTTATGATAATGGAAGTTTGATTAGGGACTCCGCATAGAGATATGTGCTACCAAATAATCCATGTGAAACCCTAACTATGTCAGGGTGTTGGACCATGCGCTAGTGGTATTTAGCTTCATGTCATAGGGATTCCATAATGATGGTTGTGGTAGTGGGTGCAATTGAGAAAAGATCTCTGTTGGAACAAGCAAGCATCATAAGCCCTCCCCATAATCAGACTTGGGCATACAGTCGTATGGGACTGAGGAATCGTAGAGCCTAAGGAAACATGAGGAGTTCCAGTGCTAAGCTTATGATGGGAATGGTCACATGTCATAAGACGGCCCGACCAGGCGTACTAAGAATTTCAGTTATGTGGGAGATGAACCACCACGGTAGAGACATCACAGTGAACAGGGATCCCCAAGGCAGGGATAGGCTGGTCCCCAAATAGTTGATGCTGGTAGAGGATCATGATAAGCTGTGGGTGGTGTGAGACATTATGAGGTCTTTCCATGACTATTAAGAATCCCACATCATGCTCTGGGAGTTTGCATCTGGGATTGTGTACAACAAAAAACTCTTCATGTCTATGATCCAATGGAGGATGGGATGATAAAAGGTATTCCAAGTTCCGTTTATAATTTTTTTAGTAGAACATGATAGGAAGTTTGTGAGATACTCTTTTATCCCTACTTATTTATTGATGTGTTTTAGGGGTGATGTGGGTTGTCGGAGTACCCCAATGTCAATGTTTTTCTACTTAGCATTGAATGCATGAGGAATGGATTCCTTTTCCCACTGACATGTGTTTCTGTTGCACGATAAAAACCAAGTAGGAGAGTCAGTTTCACCCAATGTGTGTAGTATCAAGGTGTGGTGGGGGAGTCTCTCTTACTTGATTGTTTAGTGGGAGGTTGTGGGATGTACTATCAGAGCGGGTCCTGGTATTATTAGTGGAGTTCCCCTTCATGATACCTTTTTCATGGATTTCCAATAGTGTGCTTGGGATAGTGTCTGGTTTGGGGTTACTCTCCTTCCAAAAGAGGAGTAGATATAAAGGGTATGACACATTCTTTTTTGTCTAGTCTCTTGTGGTTGGATGAGTTTTCTCACATACCCTATTCATTGGTACCTTGCATTTTCAACCTCAATCTCGATACAATAGTTATCAAGTGAATATTGAGGTGATAAAGACCCCGTGAATAGGACTATATAACTCAATACATGGAAATGGAAGTAGTAGACTTCACCTTGAGGATGTGAAGACACTAAAATATGGGAGAACACTTGGTTGTTTTTTTACCACTAGAGTCTCTGGTACGTCATCACTCATATAGACTTCAACCTAAGGCGGTGATGTTGGAGGAACTTCCTGAAAAACTATGAATTCAGGATATTATATATGAAGGGAAAGGAAAACATGGTGGTAGATACTGTTAGCAAGAAGTCCCACACTCCCCTGGTGTGGGGATTATTAGAGCATTTATCTTCCCGGTAGTTGACACTGGGATAGTAAGAGGGTAGATTATTTCTCTAGACGATGGTGATGGCACTTTCTCTTCTCGAGCGTATAAGAGAGTCTCGGTTGTGATGCAACCACTGTGTAATCTTGTGTGACCAGATATCCTTAGGTTTTTTACTAGATAGATATTCTAAATTAGGTATTCACAATATGTTTATCTAGGTAAAAAAGTGATTCCATGCATGATTTATGATGTAAAGGATCTTCCAAGGATGGAAAACATTCCCATGAGTTTCATCGGGGCATTCAAGATCATGTAAAGAGATTGTGAGGTTTCTTACTGCCATTCCCTACCCCAATAGGTAGAGTGGGTATAGGATCTCTCCCACATGTCACAATTGAGGAGATACATGCATGATCCTATGAAATTCATCCCCAAAAGTGGAACTTACATGAACATATCATCCCTTTGGTTTGTATGTTGCGTCAACACAGAAATGTGTAGGAGAGTTCTTGGGAGGGGGGACCAGGTGTGAGAATAGTTTCCCCAGTTTTTTCCCTTGTTCATCATTTCATTAATGAAAATATTGATAGTGGGAATGATTTAGAGACCCATTTTTTACCTTGTAATACTTATAAAAACTTTTACATAGATTTCTAGAGCTATGTGCGGAGAATACACGGAATTCTGAGGCCTGGTGTGCCCAGAATTAATTTTATAAAAATATTATGTATATTATATACTATTCATGTGAAGGAAATGTAAGAACTCTCAAACGGTAACTCAGAAAATAAATATGTGTCCACGGTTGAGTTTGGAACATGGATTTTACCCTAGGTGGGGCATAACTTTTGTTGACGTGGGACTTCTGTGAGAAAATTCTACCATTGGAATATCATAAATAAATTAATTAAACTTGATTATTTTATCATGAATTCCAAATAAAATAAATTTTGATCCAAGACTCATATTGGAAATATGACCCCTCTGTTGGGTTTATAATGGGGTGTTTTACCTATGAATGACAAATAATGAGAGGTCACAGAATATTTGGGTTCCCAAGCCACTGATCAGGCTTTCAGTCATTTTCAATAATTAAAAATCTTATGTGATTAGAATTAGGGTTACACCCAACCTCTCTCTCTCTCTCCCTCCCCATTCAATATAGGATCTCTTTAACTTTTAATTTGTGATTTAAATTATTGATTGAAAACCCAATATTTTTCCATTACATTATTCATTTTCTTATCCATCATCAATGTCCAAACCAATATGGCCACTAATCCATCCTTGAACCCTATTTAAATTCGCGTTATGCGTCCATTGTTCATGATTGTTTCTTTTAAGTTTTAGGCACATAAACCAATGATGTATCATCGAGTGACGGTTGGTTATATGAAGCTCTAATCATGGGGATCACCAATCTGGTTACTGATTTGTGATCAGGAAACTAGAGGAGTCCCAATGGGGCACATAGTGGACCACTAGAGAGTCGCTAGCAGGCCATGGATGATTGGTGGAGGTGGCAGTGTAGTAGGGTTGGGCTTCAGATGTGCGGCTGGAGAGTGTTGTAGGTGTGGAAAGAGGGTGAGGTTGGAGGTGGTTTGGTGAACAGGTTTGGTGTGGCTAGAGGCTGAGAAGAATGAGGTTCCTTCTGGGTGAATGTGTTGATGCAATGGAGAGTTGTGTGGCAGACACACGGTCGAGGTAGCTCCAGGAAGTGGTCGGCGTAGCTGCAGGCCTGAGGCGGCAATGGTAGCCGTCCAGAAGGGTGGTGAATAATTTGCGTAGGGGAGGAATCCTCCATCAAACAAGAAGGGGGGAGTGGAAACCCTAAAGGAAAAATGATAAAATAAAAAGAACAATAATAATAATATTATTAGTTATCTTTAAACCCCCATAACTCTCACATGGGGATCCCGATTAACGTGTTACCAGTGGTGGAATTTACCCATTTGTGATAGAGTCATTTTAAGACCATTGTGGATAATTTGTTCCTACTCACTATCTCATCCCACAATGTTTTGGTACAATAATAGATTTAATAATATTATTAAATATTTGACCCGCCATTACTCCTACGTGCGACGTCCAATTCACGTGCCATTTCCGGCGTTGTGATCCTTTTTTAAGATAGTTTATTAAAGACCAATTTTCGATATTAAATTTGGGTTTGTGCTTTTGGAATACAAAACACCCCATAATAATAATATTTTTATTGTTATAGAATCTTGGATCTCTCATAAATCATCCATACAACATCAGATTGTGGATTCATCAACAGTAATGCGACCCTAAAATTGAGGTGGGCCTTTCGAGGCTAATTTCTCATGATTTCACTAAAATCAAGGTGCAATCCCAATGAGGACTGTTTTGGGCGTTTGTGGTGAAATGTGACTTTTTCACTATGTATTTTTTTGACGAATGAATAGCTACTTCTGAGTGGTTTTCTGTAAGGATCTCAATGGTTTGATCCGTATGATTTGTTTTTGGATTGACGCATGGGCCCCACAAGATTCCATACGAGTGTGATATGGTGACATATAACATTTCCATCATAATTCTATCAGTGAGAATAAATAGTTATTCATGTACAATTTTCTGTAAGGATTTCAATGATGTGATTTTTCTGGTTGTGTGGAGCCTTTTTCGTGATCTCATAAATTATTGAAAAATAAAAGGAATATTAGGGGATGATTATTCTATTGTGTTTAAAGAGAACCCATGGATTAGTCCATTATAATTTCTCATGAGTGTGGGGAAGATGTATGAAGAGATGTGTTCAATATTCTAGGGTTTTTTGAGGGGGTGTGTCAGTGAAATTACATTTTTAACCTTTGCATCAACAACGAGCATCAACCACTCATTTGCCTTTTGTCACGGTATGTGGTGTTCTCTGGGAGTATAATGGCATGACTAGGGGTTCTTGGTTGTAATTGGGTTTCCAATATATTTTAGGTATGTGGCTAGGCAATGAGGCGTGGTCACCAATCATTTAGGCCCCATTAATTTCTTGTACCACATTATGAGACGCGATGTAAATATTTAGGGTTGGATTGTGTAGTGGTATCATCCAACATGGATGGCCAGAGTAATTAATAATTTCATTCCAAGAGGTACCATCAAACATGGAGGGTTAGTGTAGTTTCTCGATGCTTTCTGGGAGGTTCCATCTAGTAGTGATGGACAATGTAGTTCATTGATATTTTTTTAAGAGGTACCATCCAATAGGGATGGCCAGGGCAGTTCTAGGATTACCCTCTATCTAGGTTAAGAAGTGGGTCCCCGATGGTAGTTTTGAGCTTACACTCCAGATTACCATCCAAATGGGCTGGGTTGTGGGTCTCTGATGGATGTTATGATTAGAACCCTCCACCAGGGCTGGGCATGGGTCTTCGACCTTGGGAAGCTGTTTCTTGACTATATGTCATAGTGACAAGACATGCGTTGATGTATGTTAGGACTCTTAAGGAATAGAGATACTTTCCCCACCAAGACACATCCATGTGACACTGACTAAAACCATGATGGCGAGACAGTTCCAGCCAAAGCGGATCATATTGAGGTGTGGTTTTTGAGTCCCTTTGACTTGCAGTTCTAGGAAAACATGTGGGGAATTGGGAATAATTGGTGGGTACTTCTAAAATGATGGATACTCTTTTTGTTGGGTAGAACAATGTGATATAGATCCTCTTACTATATTGTCTAGGCTTCATTGGCATGTCATATATATATATATCATGTTTCAGTACCCACTCTTTGGTTTTTGGCTACATTCCATCCAAGAGAGGAGAATAAATACTGGGTATGTTGCATGAATTACATGTCTAGATTCTCATGGTTGGATGAGTATACACTCATACTATAGGTAGAAAAGATTATATTATAATTTAATCATCTCAATGTTAATCACTCTTTTTGTTTAGATGAGATTACTTCCCTCTTTTGTTGGGTTCAGATATACTCTTTTCTCAAACGTGTTCCATCAAATACTTTCCTCTTCAGTTGTATCACTTACTTATCCCCATTCTACTTTTTGGGGGTGTCCTACATAGTATGTTTATACTCACACCTGCATGAGTTTTTCCAAAATTTATTGTTTCATATGAAAACGATAGACTGGTTGATCATTACTTCAAAGGAGCTTAAAGAAACAGGGTTCTCAGACCGCATACGGTGGTCACACCTTGGGATCCATGAGTGAGGATCTCTTAACTATTTTACTTCTCTATGTGCTTCTAGGTTTTAGTACTTTTCTAAATGGTCATGTATTTTACCCTTTTATTTCCTTTTAGTTTACTTTATATCACCTTTACTTATAACATTTAGAGGTTGATGCTTGTTTTTTGGTTACATATAGTTGTGTTGTATCTTTTTCCCTTTCCCTCTTAACTTTTTTGTAGATTTGGATGTGTGTGTGAGTGTACAAGTTCTTAGGAAAAGGAATCCCCATGTTTGTTTTTCCTTTGGCACTTGTCACCACCTCATGGCCGATTGAGGTGGGCTTGGGGTAGTTGTGGCTCAAGCCCCGGTAAGGGTAGGGTTGTGACAAAGACCAAAAAATTAAGTTGAACATGTTACAAAAAATTAATTACATTGATTAATAATATAGAATTAATTTTAGAAAATTCAGTTCCATGAATTTATAGAAATTATTTTTAATATAAGTTCATAAAATGGAACTAAACCCATTTTTAGAAAAATAATTGTATCAAACCTAAAAAATTATAAACAAATAAACTATAATTTTCATTAAAATGAAATTATTTAGATTATATTAAATTAATGGAATTTTATTTTTCTTTCAAACTAATCCAAAAGTTAAATTATCCATGTAAATACTTAATTACAAGAAAATAACTAAAAACAATTTTTATTTGAACAAGGAAATTTCAACGATTTCAAAAAAATTAAGCATATATTTCTATGTTCAAAATTTAATTTCTATATGAATTATACTAATTAATAAATATGTAATTTTTTATAAACAATGTTTAATAAACATTCAATTTATTTTTATATAATTATAATCTCGTAAAATTGATAGTTTTTTTCTATAATTGCAATTTTCACTATGCACCTAAAAATCAACTATTTTTGAAAAATATGAAAAATGTATACTATGATAATTTTTAAATTATAATTTTCAAGATTTAAAGTATTTAAATGTCAATAAAATTCTATAATTTGAAGAAACTAATTTTAATTATTCAAACATAAAACCAATACTTATTAAGATTGTATTCTTACGAAATAAAAGTAATTTATTCATATTGTTTTCCTAGAAAGAAATTTGATTAATGAAAAAAAATATTATTTAATTTATTATTATTATAAAATAAAAAATTTATACATATATTTTGTAATTAGGTTATTCCAAATTCATTCCCACTAACCAAATTTCTATGTTATAGAATACTTATTTAAATAATAATATTTTGTGGTACATTTAGACTCAGGGTGGTGTGTACTGAATTATATCCAACCAAGTATTTAATTAAATAACAATAAAATCCTATGTTGTTATATTATCACATCATTATATAAATTTAATCATAATAATTTTAATTAATTTTTATTATAATATTACATTTCAATATATTTTATCGTGAATATTAATTTCCAGGTTAAGAGTATGGATATTATTATTTCTGGAGTAAACAATATGTGTAACATTATAAGACATTAACATGTGAGTGTCTTTCCAAAAGATTTCCTTGATAATTAATTGATACTTTCCCCACAAAACATAACATATTTATCTTCTATTTCATGAGTTTGAGTTATTATAAGAAAATATACTTACTTGACTCCTTTAAAATTTACAAATGATTTTTTTCCTATTAAATGGTAATTTTATTCCATTCCCACTTATGTTAATAATGATGAATTACTAAGAGGAATTTCTCATGATTAAAGCACTAAAATCAACCCTTAATGGATCATAAGATTCAAATAATAAAGGCAAGTTATTTCACCATCTAAAAATGATTAGAACAATTTTAGATAATACTCAATATAAATATACTTTATTAGAAGACATTATCAATTAAATCCTAAGACAAAAAATAATAACACCTAGATAAAATTTAAAATAATTTATCCTTAAAATATTTCCCTACATAAAGAAAAAATATTTTTTTCTTCGTCGACTAATTACTAAATCCAAAAAACTAATTATACTCCAAAATTCAAGACTATGTCAAATAAAAAATAGGTATGAAAAACTTGTTTTCAACTAGGTAATAATTATTCAACTTAATAGAGAACACTTGATATATTATAATTATAACTATATTCCCACTAAGTATCTGGAATTACAATTCCTTCCTTAGTGTGTCATGGGATGATTCGATATGAATTCAAAATATAAAAGAGTACATAGATCCATAATCAAATAAAACATGAGTTTATGATCAAACTAACTTCTAAAACAACTTAATGTATTTCATGGCTAGTTGTCATAATTTTATAATATTGGCAATTTTCCATTACCACTTTATAGTTTTCATTCCATTTATGCAAGGTAAATTCATTTTTGTTGTGCCCCATCATCTTAGAGTAGAAACCTAGGACATTGGAGGCTTATTTATTCTCCATGTATTCACACACCTTATTTTCATTCTCTCCACACTTGAATAAAACACCCATTTCATTCAAGAATGTACCAAGGTGTTTCCTTTCACAATAATCACATGTGAGAAGTTATATCATTCTTTTATAACAATGTCCTCATTTTTATTTTATTTGTGGTCAATCGCACTCTTCCTCCCTTTATTTATTTTGATGATATATGCCTTGGATATTTTTTTTATGTGACCTGATGTCACCTAATACAATATCATGACATGTGAAATTTTTTTAGAAACTCATTCCATTTGAAGGATTGTAATTATCTCATCATTAAAAATATTAATCTTAGTTTTAGTATTATATACTTAGTCCATAGTACGCCTCACGAATTTTCTAAAAAAAATTCATACTCATCAAAATGTTCATCTTCCTTTCATTATATATTGAAGGATTTTCTCTCCATGTAATCTCTTTTCTTAGGAGGAAAGTATTTTTGGACTAATATATCATTAAAGAAATTAATTTCATTATATCTTTACCCTCCTCCACTTTTTTATTTTTAATTAATGACCAACATTTATCAGTATATTCCTTTAATCAATAATTTTACAAAATAACCTTCTCCCTTTCATTACTTCTAAAATCGACAAATATATTTCCAAGGGACTTGTTCCACTCTTCAGATAATAATGGATTAATATTTCTATTAAAGGATTGAGGCTTTTATCCCATGAAGTTTTCCAACAAAATTTAATCTGATATTGAGGAATATATTTTTTCATATGGGAATGATTATTGGTCATAACCTAAATCAACTTCCCTAATATAGTCATAATATACTTATATTAAACCATATTCATGTTAATTTACTCATGAGGGAAATATATACAATGATTATGGGTATTAACATCTTTTATATTCCTCTCATTAAGTTTCTATTCTAAAATATTTAATACACCAGATTATGTAATAACATTATGATTCAAATATTATAATTCCATATCTAGTGAAATGCATATAATAAATTGAAAATTCAGAATATCAAATTTCATAATAGTAATCTTATTATCCATGAAAATATCTCTTAATCATAACAATATTTTAAAATACTTCATAAAGAACATGTGGATCTATGAAGGAATATACACATGAGTGTCTAACCATGGGTTTAGTCATACTCCCACTCATCATGCACTAATTAAATATCAATTTTAAACTCATTTAGCATATTTTATTGTATTTAACCATAGGTTCATTAATACCATTGTTTCATCCACTTTCCAATATCTAGATCGGGATTTAATTTATTGTAAACCCCACAGTCAATATTTTATGAAAATTTTAGAATTTTTTCTTATACTTAGACATATCACTAGATTCAAATATATTGTTATGTTATCAAATCAATGTTTTCACAAAATCATGATTCCATGTATAATAATAAATTTCCTATGAAATTAACTCTAACAACCAAGAATCCAGTAACCCAAATCTTGTGTTTACATTATTACATTGGTTTAGGATATAAGGGATTTCACCTTTTAGGATCTATCAGTTTTGAAATTTTCGATAACATGATACATAATTGGTTATATTATTACATTACAATTATAAAACCATTGCATAAAAACATTATTATTATAATGGCATGGTGTTTTTAATGTTCTCTACACCTAATATTTTTCTCTAATTTAAGTGTTTTAAAATTATTCCTTGCGTATTACTCAACTGAATGTTGGTGTGGGATGTAATTTAGGAATTGTTCTTTAACGGATCCTTGAAATTTTAATCAACCCCCAAATTTTAGAAAGACATACCCTCTAGAGCCATTGTATGTAATCATTTATAATTTTTTTCTTCTTTTTATATGAATATTCTATTGACCATTTCATGATAGATATGTTTGGTGTTCTTAGGTATCCCATTAGACTTTAGCCTAGTATGTCTTGAGTATTTCTTTGTATGCCATTCCTCATGTGTGGTCATTTAATAGAAGGTTGAATGTTGGAAATTATATGATTATTACTTTATACATTATACAAATCTTACATAATATTCATATTTTATGTAAAATTATAATGTGATATGTTTTTTCTTGGTATATCATCTTTTAACTATGGAATTATGCATTACCAATGGAATCTTGTCTCAATGTGCAAGTTGATATATCGACCTAACAAAATTATTCATCTCATTATATGGTGAGCATGTGTGAAATGAATCATTGTTTATGGCTCTATATAGAAGATAGGTAGTGCTACATTTTGGAATATGTTTATCCCATTGGAGGATAATTTCATATGACTTTGAAAGAGGATTTGTAGGGTGGTATGATGTTCCAATGGGGTACATCCTTATGTATGTATATGGTCTCGTTATTCCAGTAATTTAAACATGTGTACCATTAGTTGATAGTCACAGGTCATAGATATGGAGTTTTACTTTAATGGCGAAAAATTTATTATTTATAAAGGGGGAATGGACTCAGATTGAACTAATTAAATCTTTTAGTGACTACTTATAAAATTATTTTCTAAATGAATTGAAGGAAGTACATTAATGGTTTGAAGGAGCATAGTTAGAACATAATCCCTTTATATATTATTGGTTGTATGATTGTATTCACATTTTCATTCCCTTCCTGACATAACCTCTATATATATGAGAATTTATATTAGGGATATATTGTTGGTTTTCTATGTTGTTTATAATCACACCATGATTGGTAATTTTGGTACACATATTCAATTCGTGATTAGGGACCTAGATAATGTAAAAGGATCCAAGTTAAGTTGTTAGGGAGTTTTGAGTTAAGATGTGGATGTGGTATGGGGACGGATATTGGACATCTATA
Organism: Viscum album; assembly: GCA_963277665.1. Lineage (NCBI taxonomy): Eukaryota > Viridiplantae > Streptophyta > Magnoliopsida > Santalales > Viscaceae > Viscum > Viscum album. The sequence continues at coordinate 747,676,246 of OY728121.1, read as the reverse complement.
ATATAATCTTTCATTTATTTATTTCTAGTTGTACTATTATACATATTAACCTTATTTCTATTTATACTATTATACATGTTGTCCTTCCACATTGGGTGTCTATTTGATTTTTATTTTAGGACCTCAAATAACATATGTCATAGAATAATGTTTATGTTAATTTTTTCAAAATTATATTTATTCGAATGAGGTAATGTTTATACATTCTTGTGTATAACTATGATTTCTAAGGGAATAGTATCCCCATGTGACCTTTAAAACCTCATCGCTTATTGGAATCCTCTTTCATATATGGAGGCATGCATGATATCATGTGGAACATTAGTTTGGACTCAGTGATTCAAGATGGGCTATTTAAAAATGGTATCAGAGGCTAATATGTTCATCCTCTTCATTTGTGTTTATATTAGAGTGGATATAGAAAACATATGGAACTTAGGTAGTGGAAGTTCAATGTGTTTGACCAACCCATGTGTAATGGGACTGTGATTTATCAATAATGGTATTTATGTTAGAGTTTATGGAATTTAGTTTTGTTTATGAATCATTAGTAGTCACATAGGATTATAGGTCTTGTATATACCAGATATTAGAGAATAGTTTTGTTTCATTAAATACCTTTATTTATTATATCTATTTAGTGATATATCAATATGTTTTATTTTATTATATTTATATTCTAAAATTATTTATGTTCATTTTTTATTTCTGTTATAATATGTTTAAAATATTATGACTAATGTGTAGTCACAAAATAATAGGTCTTGGACTGGGGTAGGTCTACTAAGGTTATACCGTATTAGTGTGTATCTCTTTGGATAATACTTCTATTAGAAATCCATTATGTTTTACTTTTTACTGGTTATGATTTTTTCATAACAATATTCATCTAATAATTATAATAATTCCCTTTGAATTTCAGATAATGTTTCCATGGAGATGTTTAATGGGGCCTCCTAGGGAAGAAACCCAAAATTATCCAACTCTGGAGATTCTACCAGTTCCACCCAATGTCTATGTAGTAGGATGCGATTTAGAATGATCCTTCACATACTCTACTGGTGTTGGTAGAAAACCCACCATGATCATGTGTATTCTAGAAGATTCCTTCTAAAGGGAAAAGGCTCATGAATGACGATGTTTGACTATGATTTAAACTTTCAATTCTATATTTCATAAGTATTCTAGAGAATTCGTTGTTCTTAGGATACTAAGGACTTGTTTGACGTTAACGATTTATTCACTAATCTGGTCAAGACTCTTTAGCATTTGATGATGAATTTGGGCATGTCGGTGCTTTAGGGACCCTCCAGAAGATTGTGCGGTGTTATGGTTTTATAAGGAAAGCATTACAGTCTTACATTCGAGGCCTTCAAGGAGTTATTCTTTGAAAAACATTTCCCAATATGCTTAATCTAGACTGATCATTGAAGTTTATAGATATTTACCATTAAAAAATATAATTTTCTTCATACTATTATAAATCCATAAAGTTGCTATAATACTTTCCCCTTATGATAAGGATTGTGTAATATAAGGCTAGGTAGTTTGAGATTTTTTATCATACATATATTAAATAGTACGTTCATGTATTTGACCAAAAAAAATATGAAAATTTTATTTTCAAGTCCCAAAATTTCAAGAAGGGATTATATGAGGACATAATTTTAGGTTTTCTTCTATCCTATAGTGTTTAGATGTCTAGAATTCCTAGTTCTGTAATGAATTACCATTCTAGAAAATTGAAGTAGTTAACTACATAGGAATAGTACGGTAGTAGAAACCATAATAGAGTATGGATTCTTCTACTCCCTTAGTGCAAGTGGTTCAACAATGTTCCATAGGTATGGATGGAGGGGACATATTTCTACATAATTCACGGTGACACCAAGGAAAAATTGATGATATGGGAATAATTTTCATATCTATTGATTTTGTTTTAAAGTATCACATCTATATTTGATGTGGTTAGATCAGGGTGTGGGTAAGAGTCCCAAACCTAAGACTAATGAAATTCAGACCCCGAGGACTCATGTTGTACCTTCAATATAGAGTGAAGGTCATTCTCTGAAGGTTTACATGATTTGTGGGACAATTATGGTTCCAGTCTTTAAAATAGAGGAAAGTTGTATATTTAGTGGTATGGTCTTGATTTATTATATACTATTTATGACATTTTATCTAGAATAACATCACATTAATTTACTTATACTCACATTATTTTTGGCCAATATGTATAGGGTAAGTTATCTTCATATTTTATTGAATCCTTTTATTTCCATGGGTAATAAATTCGATTTTATATAGTGATTTTAATACTGTACTATAGTCATTAATAGGTATATAAATCTATTGGACATCATGATATTAGAGATGGAATGTTTTGATGTGATATTCAGAAAGATCAGTTTAACCAATTATAAACCTCAAATCAACTGTTAAATGAGATTTTTATCATTCACCATGCCTATAGAAGTGTGGTTCATTTTGAATAGTGAGTGGCATGTCAAAGAAGGATGGATGGAAATAGTAATTATCTATGATGGATCAATCACAGTGAATATTTCTATCTTCAAACCCATATTGTAATCAATATTATACCCTTTTATCTATCCTTTAGTTATGGGTCATTATTAGGACTGTTTCCCAAATGACTTCTCTGGTATACTCCAAATAGAGGAACCAAGTTTCATATTGAGAAATTACCTAGTGAATAACTGATATTGATTCCCCTCTATCATATGAAACCAACTATATTGAGACAGTGGAGGGTATACTTATAGGGTCTATAGGACAAGGGAATTACTAGATTGAGAACGTCCCCATGGGGTGCTTCCAGGTTTTTTTATAAGAAGGCATATAATAAAATAAATATATATGAGGACTACATGAAACTGAATCAGGTAATGGTGAAGAATATGTACCCATTACACATGATTTAAAATCTATTTGATTAAATACGAGGAGCTCGATTGTTTTACAATATTGATATTCATTACAGCTACCATCGGTTATGGGTCAAATTTGTAGATATTCTTAAGAAAGTGTTTAGGAATTAATATAGACTTTATAAGTGTGTTATTATTCATTTATTAGATTCTTTAGTATAGATATAATGACTAGATGGTGGTGAATATTTCATTTTGATTTATTATTACAGTCACTGAAATTATCTGAGTTATAATAATGTTAAAATTTGTAGCGAAAGTAAAATAGATAACATATATAATTTTTATAGAGGTTCAGATTTCCATGATCATATTTCTCTAATCAATCTCCTATATTTCTTGAAGAGACTGATATTAACTATACCCTCAATTTTTAATGGGAGTGATAACCATTTTCTTTACAAATAAAAACATACCATTTTTCACACATGGTGGTATAACACCAATCTTTTGGAGAAATCAAAACTTACTATCGTTTTTTCTAAGAGGAACAACCCAACCACAATTTTTAATGGAATTAATAATCCAATTATATATTTTTGATCTAAAAATATTAACCAAAACTCTAGATGTCAAACATGTAGTATAAATAATTAAAAATGAGAAATAATATGTAAAAAATGAAACAGTTTATGACAAGATGATGTGTAAATTCCTTCCATCTCGGGTTCTTTGATAACATCCATGTAGGAATATGATGGTGATGAAGATTCTCTACGATCACAAAATAATAACAGAAGTTTAGAATGTTTCATGATAAAAATTGAGATCACTAGAAAATGTATTATCACTTCTTTGTTTAATTATTCATCCTCACTGTTACGTATGTTTTTATCCATAAAGAAATCATATAAAACATTAAAACATAGATCTACATGTTTATTTCAATGTACAATCTATGCACGAAAATTATTAATGATAAATAATAAAACAATATTATTATTACCTTATGTTGTTAAATTCACGATGAAAAAAATACCAGACTAATATTTATTCATGAAATATTAAAAGGTATATTTAATATATTTATAACAATAGCTTTCAAAAAATTTAGAGTGGAAAAAAAATTAAATAAGACAAAAATTCTGAAAGTTATACATGCAGTAGAAATTTAAGAATAACAGAGCATCGTATCTAAATGAGCGAATTTCACAGAAAATTTTTGAAACAATTTTTTTTAAACATAGTTTAAATTTTATTTCAAAATAATATATTAATCATTAATCAATAAAATATATTTTATAAATTTTAACTATAAAGAATAATGTAAAAAAATTGGTTTAAATATTAAAAAAATTAGTCATGACTCACCATTGAAAACAGTAGGAGGTGAGACATTAATTGCCATTGGAAATATCCATTGGTGTATAAATAGATTATTACCTAAAATTTAACATTCACACAAAAATAGCATTAATTAAACAAAAATGATAGTAATTATATTAATATCAACACCAAATATCTCCATGATAACAATTAAAAATTATGTTCCATTATATGTCTAATGGTTAGTAAATGACCTTTGATTTGGTTCCAACGTTGGATTATTAAAAATATTTTCTGATAAAAAATGAAGGTGTAAATAATTAAAACAAAACTTCTTTCTCAAATATTCATAAAATAATAAAATCAAGCAATGAGATATTAAAAACATATATACTTCAATGTTTCAAAAGAAATAAATTACATGAATTTCTGTAAAAAAATAGAATTAAAGGATTATGTAAAAAAATAATAACAAAAGCATAAAAAATTAAAAAACAATATATAATTAGTATATAAGAAGTAGAATATTTTGAATTACCTAGGGTAATAGTACTACCAATCAAAAAGTGCAGCAAAGGAAAGAAGTAGAGGGTGGAAATATTACTCACCTTTGATATCTCAATAGTGCGTAAATATTCATACTGTTGAGGTGAAATAGTGAATAAATTTACTCACTATTGATCTCCTAGCAATGAATTTGTGACTCACTGTTGGGTTTCAGTGGTGAGAAAAATTATTCACCATTGTTTGATACCAAATATGACAAGATAATCACTGTTTTTTAATAATGGTGAAAAATTACTCATGGTTGGTTTTTACCAACGTTTACTCAGCATATATAAGAAACCAATAATATTAAATAATTCATAATTAGAATTAGGATAAGGTAAAATGTATCAAAATTAAAAAATAAGAAGATGAATCAGATAGATAATAAAAATAATTCTTGAACCAAAAAGCAATCTAACAGTGTGGATGTTTGAAGAAGAAAAAACCAAAGCTGAAATAAAGTCTCAGTTAGATACACTGTAAATTTAAAATAACTAGAGAATGACTGGTCACCCAATGAAGAAAATGAAGTTTAACCACCATTAGATTTAGTTAATATCTATGAAAAATAAAAAAAAATGTGTTTAAAAAATTAGAGGAATGGAGAGAAACATGGTTAAGAACAAAAAAATGCAATGCGAAAATCTCTAGTGAAAGGAGAGTATCAGATGAGGATGTTAGAACAAAAAGGCATAAAAAACATTAGGGAGTAGATATTTAAATATTGATTTCAAAAAGAAGAAATTGGGGGATGATAGGATCAGGTCAATGGATGGAAAAAAATAAAAAAAATCAAACAGTTATGATTGGATATCGGTGAAGAAAGTGTATCCCACATAGAATATTAAACAAGGGGAACAACCATTATATTCTTTAGTATGATGTGTACAAATTCCATAACAAAACAAAATACACACACTCAACCTACAGGTTTGCGGGTGAACTTTGTACAACCTATGCGGGTGCACTACTCGGGCCCACTCACTTGAAGTGTGCACTACGAAACATATGAATCAGTCTCTGTGAGAACCTCATGTGATGGACCTCCCTCAAGGGTAGACCTCTATGTCCCCTAAAAGGAGGATGAAGTTCAAATTTGGAGATTTCAAATACAACCTTAATTTAAAAAAAATAACAAAGAAACACAAATGTATATCGAAAAAAACAAATGATCAAATAAAAAACATTAAACTATGTTGAAGGAATATATTAAAAAAATTAAATTAAATTAAATGTTATGGAGTAGTAATTTCCCAAAAAACAAAGAGATTTAAAATATGTTAATAACCAACTAAAAAAACCTTTTGGGACAAAAAATCTACGATAGTTCTCATGTCACTCATGAATATGATTTTCTATCCAAATCACGAATCATTAAACACTTTATTCATTGATGACATCCTAATATATTTTTGGAAATTAGATATGAATTCTAGGAACCTTGAAAATATTTTGAGTATTATTTAAGTTCATGATCATTATTCTCTTTATAAGGTTGTTTCATAGGTTCAATTTATTATGTGTAACATGATTCAGTTATTCTAGTTGTGACACCCCAACCCCAGAATCCTAGATCCAATGAAATACTTTATAATATTGGCATGATTACAAGCAATAAAATCCAAAAGGATTAATATTTTTCCCACATATGGAAAACTAGATTACAAATTTTATACCCATATTACATTGGGATATAGAAAATAAATCATGATACATAATAAAATGAGATGATTAACATCCTTGAATGATTATTCAAGTACTCAATCTTCATAACCAGGTGAAATGAAAGATAATAATGGTCATATCAAATGAATACTATGTTTATGACTAGAAGAATAAGTATTCAATCAATGAGAATAATCAACATGGTAAGGTAAATAACAAAGAACATATTCCATTTATATAAATGGATAAAAAAATTAATATAATAATGTAAGTAACTGAAACACGTTCTATTTAATCAATAAAATAAGAATGAAATACATCCATAGATAATGTCACAATGAAAATATTGTATATAAATAATAAATTATTCTGAATGAATAGAATTCTTTATTATTGGAATCCATGTCTCCGAGGTACATTGTAATTATACCTTTAAGGCCATTTTCAAGACAGTTTATAACATATTGGATAAACACCCATATGATTTGACAAACAATTCATCTCATGGTACTACAAATGCATCGATGAGTAATATATATCTGTTCTCTTATCATGTAACATATGTACCAATAATTCATTATATATTGAATAATTTATTTAATTCATAAACAATGTGCCTTATCAAATATTTATATTGATTAAATGATACATATTTACCAATATTTTAACATTTAAACAAACAAATATCAAGTACATGTAGTATGTAAAAATGTTATACAGTTTAAAAAATAATTATACCCATCACATAATTGTATATATATCTAAAATAAATTTTATTTCAATGTAAAATGTTGATAAGTTATTGAATGTTTCAAGAGAAATTTCACAATCACAATATAAATTTAGATTGCAAAGATAACTCCAATTTTTAGTTTTCAAGTAAAAACCCTTGGATGATTTAACTCATTGTTAAACATAAAATACCATGAACTATGAGTGAATAATTATATTAAGTTACAATTGGAATTTATATACACCACATTATGTTTAATTGGTGCGTAATAACAAATAAGTCTCAATGGAATGTAAATTGAGACAAAATACCTTAATATACATTTCCTTTTAGTTACGTGCTCATTAAAAAAATTTATAGTGATTTAAAACAAGTTATGAACTTATTATATAACCATATAAATATTTATGATATCTCATATGATCCTTTTATAAAATATTTTTACCCGTTCATTATTAGACATTCATTATTTTCATCGTTTCAAGTGTCAATTTTCTTATTTTTCAACTATGTTTTGACATTGTTATTTTTTTTTTCCTCTTAATATGATCATTATAACAATATATCTAGAATTTAAAACATGATTAATATATCATATATATTCATTATATATTTATTTTTAATAATCCAAAAGATTTTTTGATAGAAATGAAACATACCATTCATCGAGATAGTAGCACGTGTGTAGGCGTGAACATTGCTTGCATTTTCACCCCCATTTAAAATAATATTTTAAATAAAATATGTATATATTAAAATTTTATTATCATTTTTACGTCATATAAGTCACATATTTTAATTTAAACCCAAACTTAAAACATTCCATGTGAATAGTGAATGAATCACATCCCTTTGACTAGGTGGTAGTCCACACGTCCACAAACGATGTTATCATATTCCTGACAAATAGAATGCATGAAGTTTTCAGATATAAAATAATTATTGAAGAATAAGTATATTTTAAAGATCACATATATCTTATATAAACTATAAATATATCATTAATCACTACCTTGAAAGGTGGTAATCGAAGAACTAACGACATAGGTTTGTGAAGAGGTAGTCCATCGTACACACGAACAACAATGGTGTATCCTATTTGATGGATGTGTGTATGAGTTTAGGCCATACCCATAACATAAAAACATATCATTATATTTAATATAACTAGTTTATTATACAATAATTATATAAAAACTGCGTTCATGGGTTTAATAAATAAATAAAACAAAAGTTCTCGTTGAAGAACACTGTCTCTATTCGGGTAACTACTTTTGGATTATACCAAAAGGAATCCCTGGATTGATGGATGAAAAAAATTTAGGACTCTAGGATGAGGTTGTAATTTTTGGGAGATATTTTGGAATAATTTGGAGTACCGAAATATATTTATATGTGTGAGTAATTGAGGGGAGTGAATTTCTTTTAATAATGGAAGAGGGGTGGAATTCATATAATATAAAGAGGTAAACATAATTGAGAGGTCCATGTTACCTATTGTATTTAATAAAGTAAAAAATAAGGGATTAATGTGAAATTATGTTCTATACAAACATCCACCATAGAAAAATAAATATATTTTTATAACTTTTCCCCTTAACTTCTAAGTGTTCCTTTTTTTACCTTTTTAGGTTTTCACTAGGGTAATTAATTTTATAACCTAGGTAATATAGCCATTAAGATTATATTAAAGTTAGATTAATAAAATAATATATAAAATATTAATTATATATATTTTTTATATAATTTTCCAAAAAAAACATTGTGTTTTGTAAATTGATTTTAACATAAGTTCATGTAACGCCCAAAAACCCCGCTTTAATCTGAACTATGATAACAATGTTTTTATTATTTAGAAGTCAATATGTTCATTATGAAATTTCAATTTCTCAATAAAAAAAATTTAATATTAATTACAAATCATTTTTTATAATTTTTGATTTTTAGTAATTTTATATCACATAATAAAAAATCAATTATTATAAAATAACATTAATTTCAATTTTGACATTATTTAATTAATTTAAATTTTAAAAAAATATATAAAATTATGTAATTTTAATATAAGAATTTAGAACCAATTTAACAATAAATATTCATATAAAAAAAATCAGTACAATAATTCAACCAATTTACTTCTCATTTAATATTTTTAGTATCATTTATTTTAGTTCATTATTAACAAAAAAAATTACCGCATTTACATTACATAAGAAGTTTAAATAACTAATTCATCAATAAAAATGAAATATAAATTAATTTTATGAAGTAAAATCCATTAACTTTCAATATAATTTCTATAACCTAACTAATGTTGTTTTTTTCCATATCTCATGGATTTATAAATATTAATGGTAAGGAAGGTTCCTTTTTTCATTTTTCCTTACTTAATTTTGATTTTGGTTACATACAGGGAATCGTGCCCCACTAGTGCATATAATTATATCAAATAGGGAATGAGGTAATTATATGGCCATCCAATGGGTTTTGGACTGGTTTCTAGTTCATTTGGCCCCTTGAGAGTAAAGATTAACCATCAACTAAACTAATTTTTACCATATTCACAATAATTAATTTTAGATTCTCTGTAATGAATCTAATTTTAACTAGTATTAAATTTATAAATTATATGAGAAAGTTTCAATACAAGGTGCTAAGACGGCAAGAAATTATGAGGCCTGGGATTCTAGGAATGATATGTCGAAAAATGTTACGTTTTTAATATAACTCATTGGAATTTTCTAATTTAAATAGGAATAATATTTAGAAAGGTGCTCTAATCAGAAATCTTAGAGCACTATTGCATTTAGATTAATGAATTTACCTAAATCGGGGTCTAATATCAACCGCCACAGGTTGACTGTGAAAATGGGAAATTGGATGTAACTGTCATTAAAATATTTTAGTAAAAATAATTTATTCAACATTGTGTTTGTTTCTATTAAATAAGAACTATTTTAAGGAATCCAGGGTTATCACCATAACCCAAGAAATTCCACTACAGCAACGAGATAGAATCCTCTCTGAAGAATAATGAATAGCATTGATGGACCGTTGATCAGCATTGACACGGGGCTCTGTTCTTCATCAATGACTGATCCAACCTCGAGGTAGGGTGTCGATCACTTCGTTATTTATTTTCAACTCCTAACAATCAAACGATGAAAGTGTACCAACCCACAAACTGGTTTATTCGCTATTTGATCATTATTGTAGGAGGAATATTTATAGTGGTATTAATGAAACCATATCTTTGTGATTATTATGTTTTTTTCTTCGTGATTTTGCTATCAAGAAGATATCCAGGCCAATATCAGTTTGTTGGTTGTTCTATGTGATCCTTCAATACCCGTTCTTAGTGTTCCTTGTCATCGGACCATCATGGTCATGGTACAGTTTTTTGGGAGGCTCTGAATTTGATCGGACCAACATTGTGCTAGTATGGAGAATCAAGTTCTAAAGGTGGGAATGTTGCGACCCGATGATCGCAGAAGTGGTTTGGTTACATAAAATGGAGCACCGAAGCAGCAGTGGTGACCCACAGAACCAGGGCCACCGGCGGGGCAGAGTGATGCCTGGTGGCACACAGCGACAACCGTGTATGGGTGTGGTGGAGGATAGTGGTATCCTTAGTGGCGACCACTGAAGCGGTGGTGTATGGACCTCGTAGTTGGTGTGGTTGGACCACATAGGGCCCATGGCTGCAGGATCCATAGGTGGAGACCTAAGGGCCATAGTGGAGTAGGGAAGCATCATCATGCTGTATCAGAGGAGGGACTAGTGGTGGAGATGCGGGTGCATGCTGGGAATGATGTTCGGTCTTGTGAAATACAGTCTGGTGCGGCGTTGGTCTGACAGAGGAGGCCAGGGCGAGCTGTGTCTGACGCACACACACCGCACCGCTCATGGTAGGCCAAACAGAGGATACTGGATCGTTCTAATGGTCCAACAGGCTAGACCCCTCAGTTTTGTAGGTCGGGTTCAGCTGTCCCCGCATGTCACACCCAACAAGCCAAGCCTGGTGGGCTGACCTTGTTCAGGTCAGGCCGAACCAAATCAGGTTGGGTAGGGTTGGACGGATCGGGTCAGGTCGAACCTGAACCATACCCTTTTTACTAAATTGGTCATTTCTTTCAAACCATGTGTTCATTTGATGATCTGTTTATAGAGTTTGGACCCTTTCGATGTTGCAGTCCTTCTGAGATACATTATGTGAGTTTTTGAGGATGTTTGTTTGTGGCCAAATGGCTTGAGGAGTAGGTTCTCCCAGAACAATCATATTACGAGCAGAATCATGTGGCTGGTTTGGACTATTTGATCTTAGTGACAATGTGACTTGGGGGTTTTCTGACCATATTACTCCCTATTAACCATCGATGTCTTGTGCTTCATCGACCCTCCATGTTACATTAAGGTTTCATGCACCATTGACATCCTGGGATCTAATTCTAGTCCAGGCGCCCTCGACAATCCCTCCACCATTGATTATTTGTGAGTTATCGACACTCTTTACACCATCAATTCTCATTATTCCTTCAACACTTTTAGTGTCATAGAGATTATAAGATCTATTTACTAAAACTGATAATCCCTCACTCGGTGGTTTAGACTTATACTTGTGTGAGTGGACCATATTGACTATACTTCATGTGTTTCCTTTGTGGTGTATGTAATGTGTTTCTTTTGTGGTAAAATTTGTGTATTTCTTAGTAGTATATTCTTTCATGGTTTTGGGGTCCCTATGGAGTATTGTTTTACTAAACCCTGTATGGGATATGGCCGCACCTTTCGTGTCTTATGTAGATGATCAATGCTCTGATGGAGTCCTTGGTGGATCAGGTTAAAGTGATTCTAAGAGAGAGGTATGAAACACAAGGTGTGATTCAGGGACTTCAAATAGCTATTTCTATACATAACATTCAGGTACAGTTTTCTACGGATGAGTTTTATTTTCTTGTGCATTCACATTCAGAGACATTACTTTTTTGGGCTTGTTTTTTGGCACTACTTACATTTTAGTTTTCTTATTTTTATACTCTGTTGTGGGTATCATATTGGTATGTATGTATGATTACATAGTGTAATTAAATTTAATCATTTTAGTCTTAGAGATGTGTGTGTGTTTGTTTGTCTGTGTATTTACTTAATAAAATTCATCCAATTTGTAGAATATACTTACTCGGTGTTAGTCGCCAGCCCTTGGCCTATCAGGGGTCAGCTTAGGGTAGTCGCAACATAGGAACTTCTAGGAGGGGTCATGACAGTGTGGTATTAGAGGTTTCTAGTTCTACCAAACGAAACAAGATTCTGTGAGATTGGTTTGGGGAAATAGTGTCAATTGTTTTCAGTTCATCTTTCAAGACAGGTAATCTAGTGTTGGTGTAGTAGCCGACGTATCCATACATCAAGACTCTGAGTTCGACATTCCAACTCAGTACATGGAAACTCTGGGGTTAGAGAAAATAATAGTACATGAAACATATAGGATTTAGTGTGTTCTCATATCCTTGTTAAGTCAGTTTCACCTCACCGGGTATACTCTATTGTATGTGGTATTCCTTGATATATTTTAGGATACCTCCAGGTAGATGTCTAGATTGGATTCTGATGTGTGGTCTAGAGGATGAACCTCCTAGCGATGAGGTGCTTGTACAAGGACTAGTATCATAGATATTGCCCCTTGGTGGTGTACCAGTGATACCACCACTTGGGGGGAAGCAGTTACTACTAGCATTACCAATATAGGAAGCACACTGGATGAGTTTGTTTCATGACTTCTAGAGTTAGCAACATCCCATGTTCAGGGGTGATCCAGACCCCCATGCAGCTGAGGATTGGTTGAAGGTGATTACGTGTGTCTTCTGTCTAGTGAGGACACCTTTCGACCAGATGGAATTCTAAGTCTTGAGCCTTCTTCAGGGATTAGTGGGGAGATGTTGGAGCTAAATGATCGATACAAATGAGTAGATGACCCTCACATGGATAGATATCGAGCTTGTATTCTGGGAGGAGTTCCTTCCAGTGAAATTATGCTCCTTGTATATAAGATCTACTACATCTAAATTAGGTCAGTTAGAAAGTATCATAGTACTCGGTGAAATTTGTAGATATTTCATGCCACTCCAAAGATATGGTGTCAGAACAATTCATTAGGGCACAGGCCATCGAGTAGGGGCCACATTGGGAGATCAAATAATTCATGATATCCCTTGGCATCCCAACATATGTTTGGGTACTATATTGAGATCTACTAGTGGAGAGATTTCTGGTGGAGAAGACACATGTAGTGGGAGAAACCAGCAGGCACCATATAGGTGAGTTCATGGAGGTATGTAGCTAAAAACTGACATGGGGATCCTTGTGGATCAGATATTTTAGGTTATGAACCCAAGACATGGGGTCAGCGGTGCGAGGCTCCTCGGGCTGACCGAGTCAGCTGGATGAAAGGTTGTGTTACACATGAGGCAGTTTGGGACACATGGCTTGAAATTTCTTGACAGATCATGTAGGTGATAAGCAGAGGGTTGAGGGACTTCCAGGGTAGAGGCAATGGCAAGAACGTAGTGGTCTTCCTTGTGGAAGATGTGGCAGTGGAGCTGGATGGGTTGTAAGAGGTGGGCGGAGGATCGGTGGGCTACCACCACCACCCCCATGTGGTCCACCATAGGCACAAGAAGAAGGTGGACATGGATGAGGCCAACTTCAGGTGATGAAGGCTTATGACCATAGTGAACCAAACATGAATATATGTATGATCTATGTCTTTTCTACCCTAGATGCAATTTTGATAGACATAAGTTCTATTCACTCTTTTTTCTTCATGACCCTTGTTTGAGACACGGAGAATCTAGTGGAATTTTTGACTTGATCCCTATGCTTAGGTACTCTTATAAAAGGAGTTTAGATTATCACACAACGGTGCTGATAGGGTTCCCTTACACTAGGGGATGATAGTTTTGGTTAGGGATCTCTTGGTGGTAGTGTTTGGCCTTACGACATCATTCTAGGTATGGAATGGTTATCCACAGTTCATTCCACAATTGACTTTTTTAAATAGAGTGTGGTGTTTCCATAGATATGGGAATAGGAATACATTTTTCATTGAAAATTAAACACATGCAGTGAAGGGAAAAATCACATGCTGGAGGGTTCAACTAATCTCACATCAGTTGGCATGCCCGACCCTCGGAACAGTTGATGAGATGAGTCCTCAGTTTCCTATAGTGGTGGTGGAGTATGAGGACGTATTTCCTAATAATGTCCCTAGATAACCTCCCAACATGTAGGTAGACTTATAAATTTATTGTATCCATAGGAAAAAGTTGATATCTACACCAAAATATCAAATAGATCCCATGGAGCTTTCTATGTTGAGGGAACAGTTGGAGGAACTACACATGAAGGGCTTCATGAGACCCAGTGTTTCACCCTGGGAAGCCCTAGTTTTGTTTTCCAATAAGGAAGATGAAAACATCAGGTTATGTGTAGATATCTATTACCTGGACCGGGTGACCGTGAAGAAAATATATCCACTACTGATGATTACCAATCTCTTCGATCAACAGAAGGTAGCACAGTGGTTCTCAAAGATACGCCTCATATTTGGCTACCACCAACTTTGTATATGGTATGATGATTTATCGAAGACAGTCTTCAGATTTTGGTATGGCCTCTATGAGTACATAGTGATGACGTTCGGCATGATGAATTCCCTAGAAGTGTTCATGGGACTAAAAAAATGGATCTTCCCGCCTTACATAGACTGGTTCATCAAGTTTTTCATTGATGACATCCATGTGTAATCGATATCCAAAGAGGAGTACGTGATACACAAAAGGATGGTCCTAGACACACGCCAACATAACCAACATTATGGAATGATCTTGAAGTGTAATATCTTTATTTGGAAGGTCTTATTTCTAGAAAACAACATTTAAATTGATGTAGTTGTAATAGATCTGGATGAAATTGAAGAGGTGATTGATTGGAAGCCACCCCAGAGTGTTATTGAGGTGTAATGTTTCATGGGTTTGGTTGGGTTCTATTTAATATTTTTTCCTGACTTTTCTAGAGTAGCATCACCCTTGATGGGATTGACTTGGAAAGGGAAGCCTTCTGTGTGTTCAGAGAACATCCAGAAGTTCTTTTTGGATATGATGTAGATATTGATGAGCCCCCCCCCATCTTGAGATTACGGGTGGAGGGTGTAGAGTATGTGGTGTTCTATGATACATAAGGGAAAAGTCTTGGTTGCGTCTATTTCAGGGGAAAGCAGTGATTACCAATGGTTTTCACCAGTTGGGGAAGCATGAGTAGAAATACGTGACCCATGATATTAAGCTAGAAATTGTATTCTTCGCTTGGAAAATGTGGTTCCCCTACCTGTTGGGAGAACATTTCACCATCTACTCGAACCCAAAGAGTCTAGAGTATATCCTCTCTCAGAAGAATATGATCTTCATACATAGAAAATAGTTAGAGTTTATATAGGACTATGAATTTTATATTATCTATACTCCTGGGATGGGGAATGTATTCACAGATGATCTTAGTAGGAGCTCCATCTTGTAGTTGCTGAGTGAGGCATCAGAGAAGTTGTCTGGATTAAAAATAACCTTTGTGGATGGAGATGGATGATCTTACCTATAGTCAGTGGTTTTCACCACTATTCTTTGATAGTGATTCAAGGAGGCACAATTGAAGACACCGACTTTGAGACTTTACATTCTCAGATATCCCTAGGGAATTCCCCTTATGGATATTCAAAAGGTTGGGACAAAGTTGTTCTCTTTAGAGGGTTCATAATTGTGCCAGGGACATTATGGGAGGTGGTCTTGAGGGAGTTCCATAAATCATCTTTTTAAGTACATCCATGAGTGTAAAATATGTATCAGGACATCCGACATTAGTTCGGGTGCCCAGAGATGAAGAGGTAAGTGGAAAAGTTCATTTCTTCATGCCTCACTTATTAGCAAATAAAGGCAGAGCACCAGATTCTTGTGGGATTGAACCAGCCACATGAGGTTCCAGAGTGTAATTTGGAAGGGATATCGATTGAATTTATGAAAGTTTTACCACACACATTCTGGGGCACGAATCCATTTTGGTGATTGTTGAATGAAACACAAATTTGGACCACTTCCTACCGACCCATGATCAAAGCTCCGTAGAGGTCATGGGATGCCTCTATATGATAGAGATAGTTAGACTCCATAGAGTCCCATCGAATATAGTTGTGCATCATGATTCTCTATTTACATACCATTTGTGTAAGGTATCACATGAGTAATTTGGGACTCGACTGCACTCGAGCATAGCATTTCATCCCCAAAAGGATGGAAATATGTGGAGAAACATCATGGTTATAAATAAATTCTATGTGCTTTCATGATATATTTTGTCGGCAGTTGGTAGGATCACCTTCCAATGGTGTAAATCACATAAAACAACATCTATCACCCCATCATCAATATAAAACTATTATATTTCTTGTACAGGTGACCCTGTAGATTTAAACATTGCTGGACAGTCCCAGGAGAATCAGTACTCATGGGACCAGAGATGGTGTAGGTAACTATAGAAATGGTGGAGGTCATCTATGAGATGATGAATATTTCTCAGAGTCGTCATAATTCATATACTACTAGGATGTAGAGGAATTTGGAGTTTAAAGAGGGATACTAGGTGTTCCTTCACGTCTCAACTCGATGGGTATTGAGGAGATTTGATGGAGGCTACAAGTTATCTCTGAGATACATTGTCCCTCTTCATATTATGAGTAGAGTTGGTGAGGTGCCATACCACCTAACTCAACCCCCATAGTTACACCAGTTTTATTATGTCTACCGTGTTTTGTAACTGAGGAGGTATGTGAATGATCCATTTCATGTAATTGATTGGGTGGATCTAGATAATGATGATGGTGCAACTTTTTTGGAGTACCTGGTGGAGATTGAGGATCGACATGAGTGGATACTTCCTAGGTAGTTAATTCTTGTAGTGTATGTTCGTTGGTAGCACGAGAATATCCAGAAGAACACATTGGAGCTAGAGGCTCAGATTTGTACTCAGTACCCTAATATTTTTTGTAGTCTTTTATTTTGGATTTCAGGGTTCTAAAGCCCTATGATGGGGATAAAGTAATGACTCTAATTATCTCTAGTCTTGTTTTTATAAATTAACTCAAAAAAATATGATACTAAGATATGAGACGACATGACATTTTTAGGACTTGTGTTACTAGAATGATACATAAAAAATGTACGTTTTTACTAAACCACACTGATATTTTCTTAGTTAAGAAGGAATAAATTTTAAACGCATTCCCAAATCATAAAATTGATGGAAATTTTCCATTTAGAGAAGAAACTTTACCTTAGGTGGGCCCTAACATCGACTAGTGAAGTTTGAATATGAATGTTTGAAATTTGACATAACCATCATTAAAATATTTTAATACAAATATTTTATTTGACGTTGGGATGGTTTCTTTTTTTAAGACCTATTTTTCAGAATCCAGGGTTATCTCCGTACCCATGAATTTGTTTTAGGTAAGGTGATATAATCCTATATGATGAACAATGATGAACATTGGAGGATTTAATATTGATGACAACATGGGACCCCATTTATTGTCAAAAACTGATCTATCCTCATTGTAGTTTATCGATCCCTTCATGATTTTATTTCCCCTTATTATAATTAATTGACAAATGTGGACCAACCCAAAAATATGTTAATATGTGGTTTGATCACACTTTCAGGAGGGTTATTTATTACAGGATTAAAGGGAATAGATCTTGTTATTATTGTGCTATTGGATTCTTTATGATTCTACAAACAAGAAAAGATCAGGTAAGACAAGAAAAAGGCCAAGATCCTTTCTTTGGTTGTTCTATGTGATCCTTCAATCCTTATTATAATCATTCCCTGTCGTTGTACCATCATGGTCATAGAGCAATTTTTCAGAGGCTCTAAATGCGATTGGACCCCTAGAGTGCTATTAAGTAGGATAATTTCCCAAGGTAGTGAAGTATGTGACTTGATGATTATGAAAGTGGAACTATTTTGAAAAACAGAGCACCAAATTAGTGGCAGAGACCCATGGATCTACGGCCACCGGTTGCGGTGCGGGCTAGAGGCAGCTTGTAGGTGCAGCAGGGGATGACGATTGCCTTGGTAGTGACTGCGGAAGCGGTGGAAACCTGACCGATCAGGCGGCACGAACAGACCGTGTAGGGCCTGCAGGAGGAGGTCGATGTAGAGTAGGCCCATGGCTTGATGCCACACCAAAGGAGTGACCTATGGTGGAGCCGTGGGTGTCTGCGAGGAAAGAGAAGCTACCCCATGAATCGTGGCCTGACTCCAAGTTGGCCGAACAGAGGCGGCCTGGGTGGGCCGCGTCTGGCTCGCACACACAAGTCCACACGTGGTGGGCCAGACCGAGGATGCTACACCCCTCTAGTAGCCCAGAATGATGAGTCCAGCCAGTGCAGTAGGCCACACCCAACCGATCTAGCTATCCAGGTCAGTTCGGGTGGGGTCTCCCTGACCTAGTCAGGTCAAACCTAGACCGAACCATAACCTTTTTACCAAATTGGTCATATATTTCAAACCGTGTGTCAGTTTTACAAGATTTTTTCATATTATGGGTCCTTGAGATGGGATTTTCCTTTTGAGATAATCTTTATGAGATTGAGTGGAATTTGGTTTAAGACCTAATGGCATGAAGAGTATGTTCTCCCAGAACGAGCATGCTACAAGCAGAATCCTATTGTCGGTTGTGACTATGTGAACTTGGTGACTATGTGACTTTGGGGGATGAACAAACCATTGTTTCTCCATGACCCATCAATGATTCATGTGCTACCAATCCTCTGTGCACCATCATAGATCAGTGCACCCTCATGTTCCAATTAGCCATCACTACCCCAGGCACCATCAACGCTCTCTAGGCCATTGACACATGGTGTTCCATGGAAGCTCCATGCACCATTGACACTCCATGCACCATCAACACTCTATTCACTATCAACACATAAAATTTCATAGATATGGAGATATTTGAGGACTAAAACTGATAATATCTCCCATTATTCTTTTGAAATATACATATATGAGATGACTGTATTGAGTGTACTTTGTGTGTTTCCTTTATGGTTTACTTCTTTTGTTTCATTTATGGAATACATCATTATATCATATTGGTATTTTAATTTGTGGCTTTTGGGTCCCTACTATGAATTGTTTTACTCACCCATGCATGGGATATTCCTATACGTTCCATGTCTTACGTAGATGATAGTCACTTTGGCGGAGCCCTTGGTGGACCAAGGCCAGGTGGAGCTGATAGAGTGGTCCGACAGACAAGTTGTGCATCAACGAAATCAGAAAACTATTTCTATACCTACCCTTCTAGTATGGTATTCTAAAGATGATATTCAAGAACTTGTGTATTCACTTTTCCAGAAATTACTTTTGGTGGGCTTGTATTCTTGACCATTTTACTTTCCTAGTTTCTAATAGTCGTACTCTGTTGTTGGTATCTAAGGGGCATGAATGCTTGTTTACATAGTGTATTTTCATTTTAGAATTTTGGGTTTCAAATATGTGAACTTGTGTTAAGGTATATTAAAAAATTCCTCCCATTTTTGTATATTCCTAATCAGTTCTAGTCTCTAGCCAAATGCTTATTAGAGGTGGGCTTGGAGTTGTCACTACGCAGGCCCCTCAAGGATGGGTCCTGACATGGTTTCACTAAATATTATGATAATAAATTAATTTGATATTATTATACTATAAATATTATACTGATTCCATCTATTTTTATCTTTTTTTTCAAACTCAATTCACATAATTGGAAAAATTATATTTAAATCCATTCCTACAAATGTGGATAGAAAGCTGGTTTTTAACATCAATGTTTCAAATGTTCACCGGATTTTTTATATCTAATATAAATATAAAAATTATTTTATTGAACTGAATTTAATTAATATGTTTATAAGTTATCTATTTTTAGTTTAAAAGCAATTAAAATATTAATTAATCATTAATAATTATTTAAATTTAATGGCAATTTTCATAAAAAATGTAGCATTTTCTAACTTTTCGTCAAAAAATGAAACAACTCAAAAAAATTCCCAAAAAAATCCCCCTATGATTATTTTAAAATTATTAATTCAATAGCTATGTTTATTTTCACCAATAAAATTTACAAAAGGTTCAAAATTTATTTTCAAAATAGGTGTTCCATTAAAAGGAAGCAAAACTGCCTTTAGAAAAATACAGATTTCTATGCCTAAAACTGGATTTTTTTTCTTATTATATGTCTATAAAATATAATAGGTGATTGTTAAAAAATTAATTTAATATATAGTAAAAAAATAATAATATCATAATGCCTACGAATATTATATACACTTCTATGATTGGTCTTGCATGTCTTATATGCTATCGAAGGAACTCATTATTATGTGTAACAAAGTCCAACTTAAGGTTGCATATAAAGAAAGAATGAAATAAAATTATATTTATTCTAAATGGAAAATATTATTAATTCTTAGGGAGTTATATTATCCCCCCTTGAATAAGTTTCATCCTTGTAATTCAAACTTGGTCTCGATAATCTGGGTTTTCATACTTGATAATTCCATTATTGAAAAATCCACATCGTAAAACGTTTAATAAAATGTCATCTTAATAAGAGAGACATGGAAGTATGAAGGTCTTGAAACTAGGATATAATTTACGATATCACAGGTTGTAAATGGATATATGGCCATGGATGAAAAAGAAAACAAAAAAGTTTTGATGAAGAGTGATAGAGAACATGTTCATGAGAAAGTTATTGACCACAAATCCATAAACTTGATGTCTAAAAATGGTCACTGATATTATAAAAAATGATGATAATTGGAAAATAATTGTTCCAATTCCCTTTTTCCTTGTTCAAGAATTAGTTCACCATATAATAATATAAGTAAATATGTGTTTATATTCCATATACACAATATTATCCTTTGGTTGTGCCCGGAGTTGTTTATTTTTCATCTCTTAGCACAAGTAACATTATATGGTGAAGAAATAAATTATCATATAAAACCTCATAGAAATATAAACATAAATGTTTTTATAAAGGGTTATATTTTTGAAAAGATTATGATCTAACACTTTATAAAGAGGGTCACAGAATTTCCAAAATTAACTTATCGAACAACATGGTGTGGATCTTAATAGTCACATACCAACATGTGAATACATCATTCATGTATCCACTAGATGAATGGTAATAACATTAATTACCACAAAAATTATTGAAAACATGAATTATTCCTTATTCTATAAATATAAAATAGATTACTGGATATATTCCTTTAATCCAAAAACGTTATAAACTCATTCAATTATAGCATAAACCACTTTTTTGAAAAATCAATAATCAGTTCCAAGGTAGTAAAAACATATCCAACTTTTATTATACATATCAATAATTTGTCTCAATATCAGGGACATATTAAAGGTTATCATTCCTTCAATAATGTGTCTTCCAAGAAGATAAAATTTCCACTGAATGATATTTCTTATTCATCGGTACCATTCAACACATGGTTTCAATAACTAAACAAAGAAATATTGTAATAAGATACTTATAAAATAAATAATACCTTTAATATGTAAATTAATGATAAAATACTCAAATAACACAATTCATGAATGAAAACATTCTAATATTAATTATTCATCTTGTTATATGGTATTAGAAGAATCTTGACCATAATCCATTATCCTCTTTTGGGTTATATTCTTTGGATTCTTGAGCATTGATGTCTATAGTTTCCTATCTCCGTGTAGTTGAATCATTATACATTGGAAACCTTTTTCTTACCCATGAATTAAAATTAATTATATCTTTTATCTCCACACTTGTACAAAACATCCATTCCTTTAAAGAAACTGATAGGGATCTTATATCCAAAATTATCACATGTGGGAAAATAATCTTTTGTCTTCTTTCCGTTATCCATCATTTTCCCTATTATTCTCTTATTTTGGATCCTCCATTTGAATACATAATACATAAATAATTATTTAACTTCCTCATTATCCAAGATAATATGTCCTCATATATTTATAATTCCAAGAAGACTATTTCCCTTCAAAATATTGCTGTTATACCATAAAAGATATTATCCTTCTTACTCTTTAGATTGTGCGCATTAGTGAGGTTCACATTAAATTTTCTAGAAACAATTTCTAATGAATACCTATATTATATTATCTATATCAACATTAAACATAATTTATAAACCCAAAATTAGTGAAATAATTAACATTAATTGAAATATTTATGCTTATCTAATATCTAAATCATAAATATGTGTTCTTGTGGATGTTCATTTATATTTATCCTCAAATTATATCATATTGTTATTTTCTATAAAATATGACTTCATTATATCTATTTTCCAATGTTTCTACTAAATAGCCTATGATACCAACTATAACATCCTAACCCTATAATCCTGGAGCTAGTTCATTACTTTATTACATTGGCATTATTATAAGGAATAAAATATAGAAGCAGTGATTAGTTTAGTAGTTTTATAAAAATTGAATACATATATTATACTGATATTACATTGGGAAGTAGAAAATAAAACAAGATATACAATAATATTATATGAAAAACATCCTTGAAATCTTATTTAAATATTTTTTATCATAACCTAAGAAAGGATACAAAATATCGGCAATCTAAAATTCTCAGTTATTGTAATTAAAGAATAATAAGAAATGAATAAATTGTCAAAATAAGCATGGAAGGTAAATAACTAATCACATAATTCTTTTTTATATGTATAAAAGGATAAATCAATATGGCATGGTAAGTAACTGAAAAAAATTCCATTTAATCAATAAAATGATAATTAACTACATCCATATATGATTGTAAATAGAAAAAATCATGGATAAATAATAACTAAGTCTAAATGAAATAAATTCATAATTGTTGGAATTCATGTTTTCTAGGTACATGGTACCTTTACCGTCAATTTCATTCACAAGATGGTTAATAACATAGCGCGTAATAAACCATCTAATTAGCCCAATGATTCATCTCATTAGATTACTGATGCATCAAGGGGTTATCAATAACTGGACCCCACCCATGTTGTACATATCAAAATCATTCATTATATATCGAATAATGGGTTTAATTTGTGAACAACGTGCCTTATCAAATATCTATATTGAGTAAAAGATACAAATGTACCAATATTTCCCTACATAATAAAATAACGATCAAGTACACATCCTATATAAAAATGATATAAATTTTAGAAAATAATTATTCCCATGACATAATAGTACTTATCTGTCAATTATAGGTTATTTTGATGTAAAATTTTAATAAGGAATTGATTGATTGAAGATAAATTTTAAAATCACAATGGAATGTGAGATTGCAAAGATAACATTTACCACTTGGTAATTTTTATTTCAAAACCCTTTGATGAGATAATTCAAAATTAAACTTAAAATACCATGATTTATGAGTTAATAATTATATTTAATTACAATGTAAAACTATATACACCATATTATGTATAATTTTGACATACTTATAATTAAGCCTCAATTGAATGTAAATTGAGATGAAATCCTTTACCTAACGATTCCTTTTAGTTGTGTGCTATTTAATTTTTTTTATAGTTTTCCTAGAAAATTTTATTAAATAATTATAGAACCATATTAATATTTATGATATCATATATGATCATTTTATAATATATTATTACCCTTTCATTTTTTATCACTCATTAATTTCATCATTTCAGGTGTTAAATACCTTTTTTTCGTGTATGTTTTGTCTTTTTATAATTGTTCCTATTAATTAGATAATAATTTCCTTATCTCCAGAATTTAAAACATTATATATATATCATATATATTCACTATATAGATTTATAATAATCCGTAAAATTTTGTGACAAAAATGAAACACACCTTTCATTGAGACATTAGGTTTTACATATGGATGAACGATGTTTCCATTTTCATTTTATATTGAAACTAATAAAAGTAAATAATATATCTATTTATTATAATTTTCGTATAATATTTTATTTTATATAAATTAGATATTTTTATTTAAACCAATCCTTGATAATTTCCTTGTGAAGTGTGGATGAATCACATTGCTTTCAAGTGGTGGTAGTCCACATGTCCAAAAATGATATTATCGTATTCCCAAAAAAAAATTTACATAAAGGTATTTGTCATATAGTTATTAGAGAAGAGTAAATATCACATATATCATTTATAAACAATAAATCCATCATTTTTACCAACATTTTAAGGTGTTAATGGAAGAATAAATGACATCGATTCATGAGGTGGTAGTCCGTCATACAAAGAAACAATGACTGTGTATCTCATTTGATTGAAGTATGTGTGAGTCTAGGTATTACTCGTAGCATAAAAATAACTCAGTATAATTAATATAATGAGGTTATTATATAATAATTATATAAAAATAAATGAATTTGTTTAAGGTATAATTAAAACAATATTTCTCAATGAATAATGTAGCCTCTTATTCAGATAACTTCTTTTGGTTTATTCAAAAATAATTACTTGGATTTATTTCTGTAATGACTTAGTTTTATAAGATTATGGGGGGATTTTTTGGATCTATTTTTGCAGGGTTTTTATGATCCAAATTTCTTGAGAGGTGGGAATAATTATGTGGAGTGAATTCCTTTTATAGTGAAGGAGGAGTAACATTCTTGTAAATATAAAATGGTAATCCACATTGAGTGCTCTACCTTTTCAAATATGCCTCCAAAATTGAAAAATATAGTAGTAAATTAAAATTATGGTCGATCAACACTTTCAACACACAAAAATAAATGTTTTTTTTATATTTTTATTCCTTAACTTCTATGTTTACCAAATTTTTACTTTTTTAGGTTTTCACTAGGGTAATTAATTTTATAACCTAGGTAATTTAACCATTAAGAATAAATTAAAGTTTTATTTATTATAAAATATATTCCCACTAAATTATATTTTTTATATATAATTTTAAAAATGAATATCCGAAGTGTGTTTGAAATTAATTTTAATTGAAGCTCATGTAACGAGTAAAAACACTGCTTTATTCTAAATCATGCTACAAATTTTTTTACTATTTTGGGAACAATATGTTCATTTTAAATGATCTGTTGGTCCATAAATAGCTTATACATTATATTTATTAATATTTTTAATTTTTTTTTAAATTTATTATTTATAGTAAATATAAATATTTTAATAAAATATCATTTATTATAAAATAACATTAATATCTAATTTTACATTATCTAATTAATTTAAATAAAAAATATCAACAAAATTATGAAATGTCAGTATATTAATTTCATAAATATTTAAAATTATATATTAAGCTAAAAAATAATTAAATACACTAATTAAAAAAATTTCATTCACATTAAATATTTTTGTTATCAATTAATTTAGTTAGTTGTGAACTAAATCATTACTATATTGGCATTCAAAAAGAAGTTAAACTAACTTATTCATCCCTAAAAATTAAATATAAATTTTCATGATTTAAATAACAAATTGTTTTTTCAAAATACTATTTATAACCTAACTAATGTGGGTTTTGGTCTATATCTAAATTCATTATAAATGTTAAATGTATGGAATGTTCCATTCTGTCTGTTTCATTACATAACTCATTATATAGGTACATTTCATCGAATAGTATCCAAATAGAACATAAAATTATATAAAAGAGGGATTAGGGTCATAATATTTCTATAAAATAGATTTTGGAAAAGTTTCTAGGTCATTTAACCCCTTAAGATTAATGTTTAACCACTAAGTAAACTTATTTTTACCTTATTTACTATAATTAATCATAACTACTTTCCATCATTTTTATGTAAAAAAATAAAATTTATCATATTAGAATAAAAAATTTATACTGATTCTAACTATATATATATATATATATCTATTTTCCAATTTTAATTTATATAATTGAAAAAAATTAAATTTAAAGCTAATCCCACAAATGTGGTAAGAAAGCGGCTTTTTAAATTGAAAATGTTCAAAATTTAACATTGTTTTCAAATCTAAATTCAATTCATAAATGATTTAAATGAACTAAATTGGATTAATATATGTATAATTGAACTATTTTGACTTTAAAACCAATTAAAAAATGTATTTCATCAATAATAATTATTTAAATGAAAATATAATTTTCAACTAAAACGTAGTATTTTTCACTATTCATCAAAAAATGAAACTTCTGAGAAAAATTATAAACATTAAATATAAGATAATTTTAACATTATATATTCAATAAAAAATATATTTAAAAAAATACATATGGTTCAAAATTTGATTTTAAAATTGGTGTGCCATTAAATGATAGAAAAACTACCTTTAAAAAAATATATCTTTAAATGTTTAAAGCTGGATTTATTCTTATTATATTTCTAAAAAAATATATTGTATGAATGTCAAAACATTTTATTGAATTTATAATATAAAATTAAATTTATCATAAAGTCTCAGGATTTTATATACACTTATAAGCCTGATGTTGTGTGTGTTATATGTTATCAAAGGAACTCGGTATTGTGTGTAACGCTAACAAAAATAGTGTTTTGAATAAATAAACCTACAAATAAAACAAAATTTATTATAAAAAATAAAATATTTTAATTTATTAGGGTGATACAACAATAATAACATTAGGTTCTCAACTCAAACATTCTTCATGTTAGTCATTTCAATAGGATAGTCATCACATTGTCCAATATATATGTCATTAACATGATTCCCCCAACATCCATCAAAATTCAAAGATTAAGGATAGTTAGGGATAGGACAATTTTGATTTTCACAAGTATAAAAGGTAAATAGAGAACATCAAACAATTAACACATACATGGTGTGTAGAACCAAATTCATGAATCACTATGTTTCAATCTATGTAATCCAAAGATATCATCTAGGTAAGTTATATAGCCTAATTAATTTCAATAAAAAATAGGTTAAAATCCTTAATATTGGTTTGTAAATAAAATCTGAATTTTTCAAATCATATCCCCAAGGAGTTTCAAATTAGGTGCATTTTAAAGGTCCCATTAGCTATTCACTAAAATTATGGATTAGATATACTCAACCAACTCTTTTCTAGGTTATTACCACTAGATGAATCTGAAAGAAAACGACATCCACTGGTAGTGATTAAACAAGGTTGTATTTGTTGGAAATCAAGATAATATCCACTTTACCCAAATTTTTAAATGTTTAAATGTACCTAGGATTATCCACGATACGTATATCAAGGGTTTTAACTAATTTGTTTCATCCCAATATCTAAAAATAACAAGACATTACTTTAATTACAACCATGATGACCTAAGCCTTAAACATTCTTCATCTCATGATTCCTAACATACATTTTAGACATTAAAAGTCATATTTCTGTAGGTATCATCTTAAAAATAAAAATTAACGTTATTTAAAACTCCACATAAGGATCCAAACTCCCAAATATCATCTAATACAATATAGTATATCCTCGGGAGAATTTATATGGAAGAGGGTGATCAGAAAATCCATGAAAGGGAGTAAACATGGAAATAAATAATATCGTGTGAGTTAAGATACATAAAATGATATTATAAAGAGGATGATCAAAATCATGGATTCATGGTGTTATGAAATGATGTTATAAGTTAATAAAAACGTGTAAGGAACATAAAACAGTATTTTATAAACATTAATCAAGAGTCACCCCCAAAACCATCATCATAAAGTGGAAAAATTACCATAGTGGATTTAAGTTCACTCTGTAATCCATTAAATTCAAATCATGATATATGACGCTTTACCCAATTTATTTAATAGACATATAATTATATTCCCATCTTTCAGATATATAAATATCATACATATGTGAGCCACATGAGTACAATATACCATAAATAAATCATAATAATAATCAAAATCTTGGGAAAGAAATGTGTATCATAATCCTGATTTATGTTATTTGAGATGGTTAAATAATAAGTATTACAAAGAGAATAACGAATTAAATCATTTTGAACATTCATAATTGAAAGTAGGAAATATTTCTTAAATATTTATTTTCATTGTATAAAAAAAATGATAAATATCTAGAAAAGAAATAATAAAAATGAACAACTTGGGTGTAGATTTTGTGGAATAGATAATAAATATTTTAAAGAATTAAAGGCCACATTTTTTATATAAATTTTTTAACCAAAATAGTTATCTCCATAAAACAATTATGTATTTATGAACTATTATTGATTTAATAAAATTTTATGGGGTTGATGCTTGAAATGAGACAATAATAAGAAAGTTCTTATAAAGCTAGTTTACTTAGATGTGAAAATTTACAAGGGAACTAAAAACATGCTTAACACAATAAATGAAAATAGTAAATAAAAATATTCTTATTTTAATGGTAAAAATAATCAAAAAAATAATAGTTACCTTAGAATAATATTAAATAAAATGGTGAAAAATAAAGATAACTTGTTACTGAAAAGTTACAAAGGATGTACGAAAGAACCCTTGCCTCGAGTTACAGATTAATTATTCCCACACAAGACTTCATGAATAACCAAATAATGTTTACATAATATTTAATTAAGAAAATTATGAAACTATATTTCATCTTCCAAGGTGCTTTAATTGTCATATGTTATTTATTAGTAATATAGTTTCCTTGCATATGTCAGTTATTTAGGGTTTTTTTGTCAACATTTCATAACACATTTTGAATATTTAACAAGTTAGAAATCATAGTAAAAAAGTTTCATAATATCAATAATTTTAGTATTTTTATAGAAATAATTTTTATATATTAAATATATTTTCAAAACTAACTATAATGGGTGGTGATGATAAATGAAACTCATTTTCCATGAAGGTGATAGTTTACATCAACACAAGATTAATGATTTCATTTCACAATGAATAATAGATAAATAAATTTTATGATAAATTTTAATTTAAAAATAAAAATAAAATTATTTATATATATATATATATAATATTTATTAATTCATTAAATTAAGTTAATTATATATGAATGGTAGTGATGAAAAATAGAATTCATCACTTTATGGTGGTGGTAGTTTACACAACGCACTAGTGACACTTTTGTTTTTCTTAACATATGGAGAGGAATATATAACAGAAATAAAAATAATAACCTAAAATATAATTATAATAATTATACTGATTTAATTATATTTTTTTGAATATGAGATATTTTGAAGATAACTATAATGGAGAAAAGTGATGTGGAAGGTAATACTCATGTTGGTGAAACGATCACCTCTTAGATATTTCCTTGGATGTGATGGACTTAAGTAAATATCCCGCGACCAGGATACTAAGGATGGGAAAATTAATTATATTATATGAATTTTTGGTAAATTTTCATGTTATATTACAATTTAAATTGTAATCATGGAGTGGTGGATGTTAAAAAATATATATAAGTAATGAAAATGGAACTTTGGGAAATAACAATTACATGTCCATGATAATTTTACATTATTCCAAGGTAAAAGATGAAAAAATTTGCTATAATGTTTTTTTGGTATTATTAAGTATATATATCCTAAACAAAGTCATTATAAATAATTTTTATACAAGTGATATGGTTTTTAGCATTATTTTTTTGCATTTTAATCTATTACTTTTAAACTAGGTAACCAGTATATAACAAACTAATTTTATGTTTTATTAAACATATAACATAACCCAAATTACCAAATTTTAGTGAGATAGAACTAAATTTATCATCTATTTAATATAATTAAATTTCAAAATATTAAAAAATAAAATTTTAAATTAAACTAGGTAATGTGTAGTAAAAACTATTTTTGTAGAAAAATGATGTTTTGACCATTAGGGATTATAAATATTATTTAGTTTTAATTACCTATTAAATTTGAGTTAATATGTTTATTTATGAGACTATAAATCATATAATTTTAAATATTTAATGGATTCTAATTTACATGGCTCGATATAAATTTTATGATTTATTAAAACAATATTTTTAAAATAATTATTTCGCTATTTTCATGGTAATTTTCATTAATAATAATAATATAAATTTTCTATATAATATTGTATTGGAAAATATTAATTAGAATGAAAATCTATATATCAAATATGAGAATAATTTTATTAAATAAACATTCTATGTGTTGGGGAATTAATTATAATGTTAGCGCGTATAATAATACTTTTTAGTATCAAATATTCTACGAGTTTCAAAAATTTTAAACATGTAATTTATAATTTAAGAATATTATTAACTAAATTATTACCATATTTAAATATATATATAATGTTCTTCTAAACCATTATTTAATTCTTCTATTATTAAATTTATTTTTTTAGCAAAAATGGTATTTTACTATTCACTTAAAAATCAATTATTTGCGAAGAAACACAGAAATTCATATCAAGATTATGTTGGTATTATAAATCTAAAAATGAAGTTGATTTTATAATATTAAAATAATAAATGTATTAAATGTATATAAATTTTAATTTTAATTTCTAATATTTATTACATCTATTTTAATTGATATAATAGTCAACTAGAATGATATAATCTTACAAAAGATTCTTTTTATTCTGTAGTATGTTATTGCAAGAAATATAATATACTCAAAATAACAATTTGTTATAGTAAATAGTCCTTAATAACTTGGTTTTTTACAACACAATAGGATGATATAATTTTATGTATATTTACATAAGGTCTGGTTACCGGTGCCACTATTATGGGATATATAGTCTGAATAGCCCAAAGGCCTTCATTTTTTTAGATTTCATATAAACCCCTTTCAATGGATGAGGGGGAACCATTATAAGGCCTTTAGGGTTAGTGATTACATGTCCCATAGGCTTAGGAGTCGTTACATGACCTGAAGGTCTTACGGAATTCATCCAGACTATAACAACAAGGAACTGCCCCTCCCCAATATCTGTATCATGATGGTAGATCTCCAACTTCACATGAATTTCTGGCTAAACATCATGTGCAAGCATAGGCCAGTCCCAATGGAATATCCATACCCTCTCATTATTCCAAATCCATTGGTTCTACTCTAGTGATTGGGCCTAGTATAAATCCTCCTCTAGGGTTGCGCCTTTTTTGTAGAGTCTTTCTGGGGAAACTGCATGTGTCTAGAATCAAGTGGCCCGAAAGCCTTAGTGGTGTCCTTAAAGCCCTACCAACTTTAAGTCCTGGGTGGCCTGAAGGCATTAAGGAATCAAAGCCCAAACCAGTGGCCCATGTTAAATAGTTCTTGCTACTACATTACCGAACATCACCTACTACAGAACCTAAAATAGTAACTATTGTGGTACCTGCTATGGTAACTATTACAGTGCTGCTATAGTGATGATACAGTGCCTACTACGGTATCCCGAAAAAATGCATCTTCCTGGTTTTGAACCTAGGTCACGTGGATGCACTTAAGGATACCACATTTATCATATACTAGTAGGTATGGTTCCTACAATAATAATATTCTTATTCGAACCGTGTACTATGTTAAGGTTCCAGATGATATTCAAGAGGGATTAAATGATAATATAATCACACATTGTTTGGAATACCTCTTCCTTCAAAAAAATTGATTTCAAAGACCATAGTAAAAGAATAATTTACTAAATTTGAGGGAATGAAAAGCTCCAAAACTATCCATAAACATTATAAATCTTTAAAGATAAGGGAAGTGTTAGGAATCAAGATAATAGATCACTTTATGATGAAAATAATAAGTCTAATGAGAAATGGATAACCCAAATAAAGGAGAGAAATGAAACCCAATAATGATTTTTGGGGAAGTTCTATATGTAAGACGTTTTTGATTATTTTTTCTTCTTATTATGAGAGAATAAATTGTTAGATGAAAGTTTATAAAATAAAAAATATATTGTGATTTTGATAATTTGAAAGAGAACAAATCCAAATAATTTTAGAGGTATTTAGATTCCTTAAAATCATGTTAGATCACAATATGGACTCTAAAATGATAGAATAAAGAAATTTTTTTGTCTATATAGTCACACAATGATCCAAATTTGTGTAATATTATGGTACCCATATCCCCTATTTCTCTATTTTTTTAACTATTGGTCAAAAGGTGTAAATTTTAGGGGGATATGATCCATGGAATGAGTATTATAGTATGATAGAAACCCATATGTGATGGAATCTGAAAAAATTATTAGATATAGCCAATAACTCTGATGTTTTCATGCCATTTGAATAATATCATATTAGAAACAATAGATACAGAAAAAAAATTATATTTACATATTTTTTTTCTAAAAAAGTTGTTTGGTTTTTGGTATTATCTGATTGTTTTTAGGATATCAAAAAATTAAGGATAGAGTTGAGATTTTCCCTCAAGTGGTATGCCTAAATTGAGTTATAACAACTGTTGTTCATATCTAATGTCAAAGGGGTTGTTATGGAATTAATGGATATTATGAATTACGATATGTTTTTAGGCCTATGATGATCTTAAAATTATGGAATACAATTGGTATCATTTGTTAAAAATTTATACAAGTGGTACCATTTGCTTTATTCTAGTATTATGATCCTAAAAAAAATTAATTTAGTGTAATATACTAACTATTTATAGTGAATGTGTGATAAAAATCATATGTTGTGTTTTGAAAGATGTAAAATCCAAATATATTATTATTTATTCATTGGTATTCATGAGTTTCATGGACATCCTTTTTTTCTATGAAAAATCTTATTTCATACATCAATATCAGGTTATGTAGTCATGGAGGATTTATTTCCATATCATGTTCCATGTTGCAAATTCACCCAATTAATATCTAGATAGAACATGTATCATTATGTGTATTTTTAAAGATAAATTTTTTATCATATGAATAAGGGGAATATTGTTGTGAAAGGGAGACTAAAAATAAAATTCAATAGGAGGAAGGAGTTGAATACATTCTATGGGGGAGTATGAGAAAACAATGGATAACATTATACATGATAGTGGATTACTTCCAAGTTCATCCAAAAAGATGCAGAAAAAAATGATTAATTCTAATTCGATCAAACCCTTTTTCATTTGAATGACAAGAAGGTGGAGATTAATTGAAATAAAACATTTTCTTATATTATCAACAAAATACAACGAGGGAGATTATTCAAATCCTAATTATTTCTATAATATTTTTTTACAAGAAGTGGTTTATTTACAAGAAGGTTGGTCAATAGAAAGTTGTTGTAAAGTGATGTTGGACTTGTTAGTAAGAATTAGAATATGGAAAAAACCTTAATTGAAGTTTTTCATGGAGATAAATGAGTTAGCATAAATGAATGTTTATCTTAAGGTAATTTATAAGTGAAAAGGAACTCTATAATGAGCCTATATTGTTAAGAGAATGTCCAAAATAAGAACTGATGGAACATTGGAGAAGGAAGAGGACAAATAAGCCTTAGCACATTGAATGATTAAATGAATAACCCAAACACAGGAAACACTAGGCCATGATCTATGGGTATAGTGAAGTTGATGGAAAATCCCTGAGTTTATAGACATATATCATATGGTGTGTTGAGAACGTGATTCCAAACTAGCTATAAAAGTGAGTGTGGTGGCATTTGAGTGTCTTTTTAAAACATGGGGAAGCCCTAAACATGTTTAGTAGTGCCTAGTTAATGTCTTGGTGAATAATAAAATCTTCAATACAACATAACCAGTCCATTCCATTAACGAGGGTGTGGTGGTTGTGGGGGTGAGATGTCTCCCTATTAGACATAGGTAATGCTAAAATGGTTGTTATGGGATCATGAAGAGATTGATGATTTCTTATGAAAACAACCTATGGTAGGGGACCACATTATCGTTTTTCCCTGTTAAGGATCAAATAGACATTATTTTTACACCATATCATGATTAAAGTGTGTGTTGATAGAAGATGATTAGTTTTTTGGAGAAAACATTACGATGATGCATGGATGGTTCTTAAATGATTCCATAATCATAGGATTCAATTTTAGACAATGATTCTAGCATCATTCGAGTGATATTGACAAAATTATTTATGTGAATTAATTTTTAATTTAACTTACAATATATATGAAAAATGATCCATAAATATGTTACTACTATAGACTAAACTTATGGAAATAATGCATGAAACTCATGGGATGTTAATGTTTTGATTCAAGGGCCCGTTAATATGATTATAGGTTATTATCTAAGTTGTTATGCAATCCCTCAAAAATAGCAATATCAACAAAAAGTATAAGGGGAATAAATGAGATAGAATCTATGTAGATTTTTTATATCTAGAAAATAAATAATGTAGATAGTATACGTCATACAATCAATCTAGAGAATAAGAATAATGTGTTCTAAATAAGGGGTTAAGTTGTGTTTGAAAATCATTGAAGACATTAACAAATTAATAAAATAAGTATTTTTTCTAGAGGATATCATAATAAGTCTATGAAGATATGTTAATGGAATTCAATGACACTAATATATGTATTGACATTTAACTTGACATTGAGATGTGTTATTTTTATACCATTCATGGTTTTTGGTTAATGTATTGACATTTCATATGCAATTTGTAATATGAATGTTTATGTTATGTTTTAACCTTTTCATATGAGTAATGTATTAGACTTAGTAAGTAATGGGTGGAGCCCATCATAGCTCCTCAATGCATCGTTATGTCTCATGAGATAATTAGATGTGAAATTGGAAGAGGCCATTCCAAATTTGATATATGGTTTTGCCGAGGCCTTAATAATTATTAGACGTCTTGGATGAGGCCTTGAATTTTTTTTCAAAATGTCCCACATTATACATTCCCTCATTATGAAAATATTATTGATGTTTAATGTGGTTATTCTAATAGTAGAATACCCATGACTATGTTTTATTATGGAATTATTTACTCATCTGATATTCCTACCATAAAGTGTTCATGTTTATTATTTGTAAAGGCATATGTTTAAAATTATTCATCATGCCAACTATTTATGTTAACTTCTAAAATATTGCTTACCCTTAGTGAGCATTTGAGCTCACCCCATTCTTATGTTTTATTTTCCTTGGATTCCAAGAAGTTTATTATGATTGATATGCAGGGTTAAGATAAAGGGAATAATGGTGTTCTCAAATAACTATCTATGTTGTGTTTTATGTTTGAATTTGTA
This sequence comes from Viscum album, assembly GCA_963277665.1. Lineage (NCBI taxonomy): Eukaryota > Viridiplantae > Streptophyta > Magnoliopsida > Santalales > Viscaceae > Viscum > Viscum album. The sequence continues at coordinate 747,640,779 of OY728121.1, read as the reverse complement.
ATGTTAAGTTAATGTATGTAATCTATTTTCCATGACTTGTAAATTGATCAGTCCTTCGGGACTTGATTTCTTGTAATCATGCTAATGTATTAAAATAATGCACTAGCTCTGGGTAACTAGGGTCAGGGCATTACATCATCTATGCAATACCTCACCAAAATATCCATATAACCCAACTCATGGATCACTATAATGTGAAATGATGTTTTTAGTTGTTCCACTATCATTTAAACTATATCACAACTTCCCTATACTCAAGGTAACTATTGAGGAAAAATTCTTGAAAGTAACATTGTAGTTTTTTGGATTGATTGTGTTTGTTCTCAAAAAAATATTCTATGGTCAGTTGTAGAGTTATATAGAGATTATTGACAAGGTTTCTTGACAAAGATCCATTAAAAATGAATGGATTATATGGAATGGGTAAAAAAATTATCACATACAATATGGAATTTATTCCAATTTTTAGTTGAATTTTTGAAGACCAAAATTTTTAGTTTGGAAAATTTACTAATATTCTGTATTTCCATGAATGAATCATAAAAATATGGAAAATTATTTATTTTCATTAATAGTGGATTTTGGAGATTTTATGGAACATTGAGAAGGAATCTGGTGTTGTGAAGGATATGTTTTATTAATTTGTGGGGAATCATGAATTAACAATGGGGAGACGGTAATTCTCCATGGATAAGAGAGGCATCATAAACATGTGAAGTAAATATGGAACTTTTTCATGACTATGAGAAGAATTATGAACACATGATGGAAAGATGGTAAAGATCTACCACTATGTGAATATTTATAACGAGTGAAACTTCACATCATCTTCTCAAAATAAGGGGGTTAATGAACAATTAAAAGTAGATTCACTAAATGGTTATTATGAGGATGAAATCATCTCAAATGGGAGGAAACACCTAAAAATTGGCCTCTACCCTCCTCAAAAATGCAGACAAGGATTAATTTTTTTTGAAAGGTGGAAACATGAATTAGTCTCCCAATTCTTTCCCTAAAGGAATTTATTTAAAAAGAAAGAAACATTAAACAGATAAGGATTAATGAATATTCAAAGGTTCTGAATTTTTAAAAGATATTCATGAAGGTTGTTCTTACGAAAATGTTTATATGGAAAGTAATTTTTGGATGGATATGATAGCTTACCAAAAAAACTATGAATCAAGAATATATAGATGATAATGAAGGCTATTAAAAAATTACCAAAGGTTGTGATCCTTAAAAAGGATAAGTGAGCATAATTAGAGTGTTTGATCATCATTAAAAGAGGTTTCTTCATGAAATCTTGTCGAGTTTCAAGAAATTTGTGTGCATTATGAAAATTATGGGGTTCATGAAGGTAGATTATATTTTAGGAGAATTTTTAGTTTTGTGAAGGGTCTATGAGATTCATGATGGTAGTGATCATCGTGAAACTATCAAAAATAAACCTCCTAAAAAATATATGGTAAATTGGTCTTCATCAATTGGATGAAATTATAATTTCAATAATTCATTGACCTAAAATGTGTATTCATTCAATATTTATAATGAAAGAACCTAGTTTTCCATAAACAATGTGTGAATCCTTTCCACAGTAGTGAAAAAAGGATGATGAAGAATGCTTTCCTTTCAACCAATAGTGATCGATAGAAGGAAATATTGATGGATTGACCCTTCAGAAATAGCGAGATATACCCAAACATTATAAAGATAGAGATCCTATGCATATAAATTATCTATCCGAAACCTCATTTTGGAAGTGTGCCTCAATATATTTGGTATATCGATAAATTCTAATTGTATACTTCTTGGATGTATCCCAGTGAGGGGGAACCACATAAAAATATGTGTATCCTTATGATTTCTCTTTTTATTTACTTTTAAATAATCATCAAACAATGTTGGAAATAATAGGATAATCATAAAAACTTAAGAACAAATAAATTTACCTATATAATAATGAGTTCAAGATCTGGTTGTGTGGGAAGAATTTTTAAAATAATATCTATACCTAGAGTCCCCCCAGGGTATCTAATCCACTTTTGGGCCTCATAGTTTCTATCAGAGCATAGGATATTTTCTTTGGATTTTTTTTCTTTGAAAAGGTTTACTATACTTTTGTAATTGATTATTTTTTTAATATTATCTCAGTGTTATAGAAAAAAATAGTATATCAGCAATTAAAAAAACATATGTTTGGAAGTATTCCTTAGTGTGGAAGAGTCTACGGAAAGAGTTTGATTCAGTTGAAGGAAAAAACAATGTACGGAAGAATGATTTGGTTAAATAATATAGTGGTAATATATACTCATTAAATGATGTTAAATTAATGATTTGGGAACCTGATATTCTAAGTGATTCTGGAAGTAATGACGATGAAGAAATATAAAGAAGACCATATATGGAAGTTGTACACATAGAAAAAAGAATTGGAACTGAAATTAGATGAATAAAATAAATATATCAATATAATGATCCAAGTAAAATAAATTTAACTAGACATGTAAAAAATATTTAAATAAAAGTATTCTTGAAATGTAAATAAATATATGGGAGAAGAATGAATCTCTATATGACTAAATTAAGAGGATGTAAATAGATACAAAAAATCTCAAAGCTGATGAAAATCATTAAATATTAGTCATGGATCATTTCAAAGACTATCATAGTGGACAAAGTCAATTACTGAACTAAGTACACTCCTCGTTGCAGCCCTATATTACATATTCAAATTTACATGATGTTCCAGTCATGTCTATCTCATGAGATATAAATATTTAATCAATTAATTTTAGGAAGATATAGGTCCCACCAATCTTATAATGAAACCATTCTTATGTGTTCCATAAAAACCTAAAACCATTCACCACAGCATAACCCATGAAATAAAATGGGTTTTTTAAACCTCATTTTATGTTTATTGATATAAAAAATGGATTTCTTAAATGAAATTTCATCATAAAAACAATAATATCATTTTAATAACATTGATATAAATATAACTCTTTTTATAGAGTATCATCATAGATGGAAAATAATTTTGAGAAAACCATTGAAAGTAATTCCTGAGGAAAATATCCTTTCATCTTCAAAATCATTTTCCTTCCCCAAAAGGCCACATAATTTTAGAATAAATTATTTTATGTGAAAATTAACATGTAATATTTTAGTGTATGATTCATGTAAATAAGGTTTCATGAAACCATAAAAAACCATTCATGTTGTATAAGGTAAAAAAAATTCTCTAATGTGCTTTTTACAGAAAAGTCAAAAGGTACCTAAAATCGATTAACGACAAAAAATTCCTTTCACACAGTTTTATTGAAAAATACAAATGGGTAAAATTTATGTACATTTTTAGAATAAGATAAATAATGTTACATAATTAGTAAACTTATATGTGGATGATAAATATACCCCAATAAATACATGTGTATAATCAATCTGAGATAAAAATGATATTGTAAAATTATCACTTACCATATGTCTGATATATTTTATATGTATCCAAAACTACTTTATAATGACTTAAATAATGTTATTTACTTATTAAAAAATCATAATCATTTTTATGATATCATATATTATTTTATTATCATCTATTTGTTATTAACATTTCATTGTCACTCATTATTCGGATATTAACTTCATTATGTTCTAGGGAAAGATTTGTCATATAATTTCACCTTCATATTCTTAGGTAATAGTTAAATAATTTACAAAATGATATTATTATAATATATATAATATTTATTCATTAAATTCATCTATATAATCATGGTTTAATAAAGATCATGTAGAATGAATCCCATCACATCGTGGAGACGGTAGGTCGTACGTATGCACGAGTGATTATATCATTATAAAAATTATTGAATGGAATTGAAGTGGATAATATTTTATAATTAATTATTTGTTTTAACAATAATATATAGTTATTATTTCCATCATTATACCCATACAAGTAAGGTGGTGGTGAAGTATATATTACACCACGGTGTGGAGACGATAAGCAGTATGTATGCATGCGTGGTGATTTCATTTTTCCTATGATGGATATAAGGTGAAATATGGGTTTTTAATATTTATATTTACTTATAATTATATTAGTTATACTTATGTTATTACTTTATAATTAATCAACTAATATAGAGGATGTATAAGGAGAATGAAGTTTGAAAGCATCGATAGAAGAGATTACATCTTTCTCGACATGCTTACTCTAAACCTCTACATAGATAAATTGACCTGGTCTTTGAAGATGACAAGAACCTCTTGAATTTAATTAGGGAAGTTGATAAGGAAAACCTTCATGTGATTTCTAAGTATGAGGTCTCAAAATGAAGTGAAGAGGGGAGGGAGGAGGTATACTTTAATAAATAAGGTGAGTGGAACTTTTAAAAACCCCACAAATAATTATTTATAATAAATTAAATTTATGCCCAAAAACTTCTAAAATTTCACAATTTAGAAGATTATATTAGGTAAGGTTTTAATATTATAAACAAATAAATTTTGTAGTCAATTTAAACAATATATGTTTTATGGAAATTTTGTTATTCTATTTTATTTTAATTGTGGTAATAAAATTATAAATATTTAAAATTTATATATATTTACTTATATGGTGTTAAATGAACATAAGTGGATATTTAATGAAATTTTAGACATTATAATTATCAATTTTTAATTTTAACAAAAATTGATTATTTTTATATAATTTAACAAAAAAAAATTTATAAAATATCATATGTCAATTTTGACACTTTTAACTTATTTAACTTTAAATAAAATTAAAAAATAATATAAATTATAAAAAAATATCTAATGCACTACTAACATGTCATAGTCACCTATAAAATTCGTGGATCACATTAATTAGTTCATATGATATTTCTTTTGATATTTTTAATACCATTTATTTGATATTTCTATTAATAAAATAATTACTACATCACTATTGTGTCATCATTAATGGTAATTATTTAATCTCTACAAATTATAAATAAATTTACATGATATGGGTAATTCTTTTATCATTCTAGATACTATCTATAGTCGATATAATCTTCTATTTTTCTAAATATTAAAACTAATATACTTATATAAAATGAGATTTTTACATTTTGTCACATTCATTAGTTTTTATTATATTCATGCCATATTCACAGGAGAGAGTCCATTAAGTTATTTCATTTCAAACTATATATGATAAGGCTATAATTTAGTCATCCAATCATATTTTTATACATGTTAAGGTAATTTTTTAATATTAATTTTACCTTTAATTACCTGATTTACCTTTAACCATGGTAATAAAAATAATTACAAAAGTTACTATTCATAATATCAAAAAAAATAGTCTGTTAACATAATTTGAACTAATTTATTAAAAAAATGGAATAAATTTTTCAAAATTCAAATCATATATGTTTTAGTCATTAATTTAAAATTAACCACATTTTTGAAATGAGAAAACAGGTTTTAGAAGTTAAAATATTGCAAAAGATTGAAATGTTTTTACATATGAATTTAATTTATTTTTAATTCCAATTAACAACCTTAAAGTAAATTTTTAAAATTTGTTAAATTTATAATTTTAAACCATTAAATAATATAATTTAACCTTATATATCATACCAATGAAAAAATTATATTTTCATTTAAAATTTAAAGTATTTTTACAATTCATCAAAACATGAAAGTTATCATAAAAAAATAATAAATTTATCCAAAGTAAATTTTTATATCCATTTTAAAAATAACATGAGTATTTTGTCATATAATAAATATTAATGTGTCAAAATATTAATTTAAAATGGGTTCTTAATTCAAAGGTGTAAAATTAAACATTAAAAAATAGGGTTTTATACATCTAATAGGGTTTTATTCATACCATATGACTTAAATATCCAATGAATTAATACCAAAAATATGTTATTGAGTATATAACACATATATATCACAATAATTTCAATACCAAATGTAATTCTCTCAAAAATATAAATATCTAATTGATATATATTTTTCATAAATAATTGACATCAAAAGAATTCACATTACATTTTTTATATGTTACTTATAAATTTTCCCTCCAACCCAACAGCTAGGATATAATGGTAATATTATAATAAGGGTGTCTTTCAGTTCTTTTAAACTAATTATTACATGTTAATAAATCTAGTGAAAAATAAAATTTATTTAAAGAATATTTTTCTTAAACACATCTAGGTGTTATATTCTACACCCCTTAAACTGAATTTATCCCTTGAAAATAATAATTTATAATAAAAAATGAGGATACCTCTCCCTCATCATGTCTTCATGTTCCCATGTGGATTCTTTAAATTTTTAGTTCCTCCAAAAAACATTAACCAAGCGAGTGGTCTTGTTTGATAGAACATTTTTGAAACGATCCAGAATCTCTATCATTTGTTGTTCATAAGAAAGATCATTCTATAGCGGTATGACATCTGAGCTTAGAACATGTGAAGGAACATGTATGTACTTTCTTAGGAGAGTTATATGGACCACATCATGTTATTTACAGAGATTTGGTGGAAGCACCAATCGGTATGCAACCTTCCCAACACGATCTATAATTTTAAAAGGACCAATATACCTGGGGCTCTGCTAGCCCTCCTTTCCAAGGTTCATTAATCTCTTCTAGGGAGATATTCGTAAGAACACCTTATCACCCACTTCAAACTCTAAGTATTCTCTTCAGTTATCTTCATAATGTTTTTGTCGACTCTGAGCTTCTCTTATGTGTTTTTGAATAGATATGTCTTTTTATTCTATTTCATCAACAAGATCTTGTTCTAATAGCTTACTATCCCTAACTTCATCAAGAATGTTGGAGTTCTCCACTTCATTCCATATAGGTCTTCATAAAGATCCATCTGAATACATGAGAGAAAAAAATTATTGTAAGAAAATTACAGCAAGGGTTATTGTTGATCGCAACCACCTTCTAAATCCCAAGAGAAATCTCTCAACATGTCTTCCAGAGTTTGAATAGTCCTCTAAGAATAATAGTCACTATGGGAATAATAATTTGTTCTGGAACATAACCTTGTATCCAGAGTATGCTGAATACTTGACGAGAACATCGAAAAAAAACTCATATCTAGATAAGATATAATGGAATGTGGTACTTCATTATATCATACCACTACATTTACATATATCCTGGAAATATGATCATGAGATAAATCCTCTCAAATAGCAATGATATGTGTTAAAATTTTTAGGCGATCAACTATAACACAGATATCGTTATTACCATTGGATGTTTTGAGAAGCCTGATGACAAATTCCATAATGATGTTTCCCATTTCAATTCATGTATGGGTAATGGTTGTAAAAACCCCTTTGAATTTTCTATCTAAGACTTACCTTACTGATAAACCATGCAATGAGAGATATATTTGGCAACATCACTATTCATTCCATCCCAGCAGAAGTACACTTTCTAGTCCCTGAACATCATTGTGCTTCTAGAGTGAATAGAGAATGAAGAACTATGAGCATCATCAAATAGATCCCTCTTTAATTATGTTATAGGAGGAATAAAAAACTAGTTCTTGAACCTTATTATTTCATCACAATCAAGGTTGAATTCATGAAAATTTCTCACCTTTTTGGTATCTCTACATCTTTCTTCTACACATCATTAATATTCACTCGTAAGGAAGGTTGAACATTAATTTGAGGAAGATAAGATTTACCCCATCCTTTAAAATTTCATTATCCATCCTTTTCAAATATGTAAATATTTGATCTTTTGAGATTCTCATCATTGATAGGCTAGAATGGTCTCGTTGACTTCATGCTTATGCCACCATGTTTTCATTATTAGGGTATTATTATATTGAGCAATCGTAATCATTAATAAACTCCAACCATCTTCTTTGGTGTATATTAATCTACTTTTTTTTGAAAATATACTTTAAAATGTTATTATCTTTATAAATATCACACCTTTCACCATAAAGATAATGCCTCTATATCTTTAATTCAATGATTACTGCAGCTAACTCCAATTCTTGAGTTTGGTAATATTGATCATTAATTTTAAAATTCCATAAGTCATAAGCTATCCCCATATCATTTTTCATGAGAAAACATCCCAACCCCCACTTGGATGCATCACTGTAGATCACAAAAATTTCTCCACTACAAGGTAGTGTAAGCACAAGTGCACTATCTGACCTTCTTTTTAGCTCTTTGAAATTATCTTCACATTCCTTTATCCAAACAAACTTAACTCCATTCCAAGTAAACATTGTGAGTGGATTTTACAATTTTGAAAAATCATTCATAAAAGGTGGATAATATCCTACCAAACTAGGAAAACATTTGATCTCAATTTTTGTTGTTTTCCTTGACCACCTTTAAATACCCTCTATTTTTTCTAGTTCAACAGATATCCTCTCTCTTGAGATTATGTTAACCTAAAATGAAACATTCTAAAACCAAGATTAAAACTTGGTAAATTTGGAACATATATTCTCCTTTCTCATCTAAATTAATAGAATTTTCTAGATATTTTCATGTTCTTCCTTTCCCTTTGAATATAAAAGAATATCTTCTATAAATACTACAAAAAACTGATCAAGATAGTTTCTAAATAGTATATTCCTTAAATCCATGAAGATAACGGGGCTATTTGTAAGAGAAAAAGGCATCACTAAAAAATAGTACTGTTCATACCTTCTATAGAATTCCAACTTTTTTATATCCTATTTTTTGACCCTTAAAATATTATATCTTGAACGAAGATCAATCCTGGAAAAGTATTGAGCTTTATGTAGTTGGTCAAATAAGTCATCATTATAGGGAAGAGGATACTTATTCTTGATAGTGATGTAGTTGTGTTCTCAATAATAAATCCAGAGTCTCATTGATCTATCTTTCTTATTAAAAAATAGAACGAGTTCTCCCCAAGGAGGAATAATAGGGAGTATGAATCCCTTATCAATATTCTCATGGAGTTGTTTTATAAATTCTAGAAACTCAATTGGGGTCATTCTATAAGGTTTCTATAAAATAGGAATAGCAGCCGGTATGAGTTCTATTGAAAACTCCACTTCACGATTTGGTGGAAGACCTGAAAATTCCTCTAGAATGACATCAACAAACTCTCGAACAATCAGCGTATTCTTAATCATGAGTTTCACCCCAACCATTTGTGATAGGTAACCATAATTTATAGGAATCGAGAACCATAAGATGGATGAAATTTCTACTGGACGGTTATATTAATCTTTACATCGATAGATGATCATAGATTGATTTGAAATATAAATCTGGCTCCCCTTAATTGGAAATTGATATGATCTCCAAATAATGATATCCAATCCATGTTAATAATCAAATCAAATTCCACTATAGGATGAATCATATGATATGTAAGAAGCACTTTCCCACAAACTTCAACTGGAGAATAATTATAAACTTTTTTATGTGGTCTTTGTGCCATTAGGATTTGTTGCAGCTAACTCAACATCTAATTATTGAGGTAATACAATGATATCCTTAGAAAATTATTTTGAAATAAAAGATTTTATGGATCTAAAATAAAATAAAACATTTGATACTTTAGAGTGGATGGTAAGTGTACCTTTCCCCACTTCATTATCATACTCCAAATCTCTGATAGTGATAGCATGTGACATAACTTTTCATTGGCATTAAGAGATTTTTTGACGTCGATCATCATCAATAACCCTTGGGTTTGGTCATTGATGTCCATAATCCCCTATTTCCTTGCGCATGTAGCATTGTAGTGTAAGAGGTGCATTCTATGTAGCCTTTTCTTTGTTCGCATCATTAGACATCTTTTTCTCACCGCTTTGCATTCAACAACCCGATCACCATCTTTTAAAAACATAAAACATTTAATATTACCTTTAAGACAAATTCATCCATGTTTCCTTCCACACTTTGAGAATAATGGAAAAGTAATCTTCTTTTCAGTGTGGTTTTAAGATTTTCCATTGAATTAATATTCTCTCTTCTTATTAAACCCATATGGATGATGGGTTACTCCAATATCCATCTCAACATTGAGAGAAAATAGAATAATTTTCTCATATCCATTGAAATCACTTATGGATAATTCCCTTATGAGACCTAGATTTAAGCCCCTGATGAATGGATCAATTTTTCTCTCAGGTTAGATTATAATTTCAAAAACATGTTTTTCATGTCTTGTGAAGTTTTTTTCATACGTACCAATATATCCATCATCCTTTTTCTTAAATTCAAGGAACTCCTTCTCCATATTTGTTCGATAAATATATGGAATATAATTATTGAAAAAGAATTTCTTGAACTTGTCCCACTCTATGGACTCAATTTCATCCCTTTGCCTCGTATTCTTGATAAGATTCCACCATTGATCAGCTTCACCTTCCAAATGATAGACTGTTAAGATGACTTTATCATGTTCAGAACATTATAGAACTAAAAATATTTTTCTAGTGGTACAGATCCATTGTTCATCCCCTATTAGATCATAAAACTCACTGAATAAAGGTGAACGATGCCTCATGATGGATTCAACCGAATGTTTCTCCCTCATTTGGTTGTTTGAAAGTCCAACAAGATTCATAGCTTGATAAAGTTATGTTCTCTTAGATAAAAGATTTTTCATTCCATCTCCCATAACATTTTGTTACTCAGGGGGAAAATCATTACTTATCTCATCACATTCATCATTAAAGAAGTTCCTTTGGGTTCTATCCATTAACTAATATAATGAAGCATAGTGTAAGAAACACCAATCATAATGGGAAAACTACATCATTCTATAATAAAATTTCCACATAGGAAACTTTAGCTTTTATCCTATATTATTCATGAACATCTCTAAAACACTATGATATGATTATAACCTATACTTAGACATTTTCTTTAGGGTTCTTAATAATGTTCTCTCATCCCAGTTTCCAAAGGATAACTATATATTTACTCTAATTAGAACTCTTACAGCACATAATTTACAAGTAGATATTACAAAAACATTTAAGAATTTTAATTAGATAATATAACAAAAACCACGCTAGATCTGTATAAGTTTAGTGTCTTTAGAAACTAGAAAACATAAACAACTGGTTGTTAAAACATTTACATTGTCTTCGACTTATTTCTTCAAAACTAAAGCCTTTTTTAACATATCTTGTTGAGTCAATAAGGTTTTCCTTATGGATTTTCCATTCCTTCTTGTTTTGAAAATCACAAACACCTTATACTTAAGAAAATCTATATTTTACTTCTCAAAGGAAAATTTCCTTCCTTAAGGAAATTTACCCTAACCTAGATTTCCTTATACATATCAATATTTTTCTTAGGTATAAAAATTGGTTTCATATCAAAAACCTCAGAATCATATAATACATAGATATGAATCATTCCGTTTTAGGATCCGCATTTTGGATATGAACTCAAATGAAGTTCCACTATGAATTCTGGATATAAACTGTAATGAAGTTCCACTCCGAATTCTGGATGCGAACAGTAATGAAGTTCCACTCCAAATTCTAGATACGAACTCTAATAAAGTCCCCCTCCGAATTCTGGATATGAACTCTAATAAAGTTCCACTCTAAATTCTGGATACGAACTCTAATAAAGTTCAACTTTGAATTCTGGACTCCAAACTTCTATGAGTTCGAATATGAACTTCTATGAGTTCGACTCCGAACTTCTATTAATTCCACTCCTAACATCTACGATTTCGACTCCAAAATTCTAAAACCTCGACTCCGAACTTTTACTAGTTCAAATATGAACTTCTACAAGTTCTAATTTGAACTCTGTATGTTCAGATTCTGAATTCTGGTGAAACCAGTCTCTGAATTTCCTTATAAATTCAGACTCCAGATTTCTACAGAATTCAGGTTCCGAATTCCTACAAAAAAAAATCTGAATATGTTTTTATTATAGACTCCGAATTCCATTTTGGTTAGACTCTGAACTTTTATTTTCTTACATTCCGAACTTTAGTTTTACTTATGCTTACACTTGTTTCATTACAAAATGATGTCGTGCATTCTGTTACACATGTTTTGTTATAAAACAATGTCGTCCATTATGTTTCTAACTAATAGTTTGTTAAGTGACATGTGTATAGGTCCCTCCAAAATTTAAGGAAAATATGACCGTTAAATGAGGGAACAAACCATGGGAGCTTCGCCTATAAATATGATCTCATTTGAAAGTGTTTAGTACTTTTGGAATTTTGGTGATCAATACATCATGAAGTGATTTCTAGAGAGAGAGGCTCTAATTAAATCTCAATCTTCATGCAGAAAGTTTGAAGGACTTGTTAAAACTTTGCCTTGTTCAGACTTACTTCGTGCCACTCTGATTTCTGGTGATTACAATTGAGGGCTTTAAGGGATAGGAAGAAATAGGTTCCCACACCTTGAAGTTGAGGGATTCCTTTCTAAGGAAGATAGAGGTTCCGACTACCTTGAAGTTGAGGGCTTGCAGGGATAGCAAGATAGAGACTCTGATCTTTGTATCGAGGACATTCCCTGGTGTGGGTAAGACAGACTTGCTTGAATGTATAAATCAAGGGACCTTTATCCAAGTTTGTTGGATACCATTCTCTTTGGGTTAAAAGAGTTTTTGTTTGTTACTTGTAGTTTTACTACTTGTTTTCCGCTGCATTTTATATTACTAAGGAAAGTATAACTTTCTTATACTTCCTTACTTGTACTCTGATTTAGTAAGATTCTACATGCTTTAAGGTAGAATCTCATATTGTAAACTTTGGTTAAGTTTCATTTTCCGGTTCCATTTTTCCGGAACCGGTTTTTTGGAATCACTTTCCAGATTTAAGCAGGTGTATAGAACTAGAAGTTTGTAACTTTATACTTTGTCCCAATCTTTCAATTGGTGTTAGAGGTCTTGAGAATTTTCTTAATTTTACTTTTTTAAACATAGATCATTCCTTGTATAACAAAAATTTTAAAGTGTAAAATTCACGTCCCCTCTTGTATATTGAGCATCAACATAGTTATTTAGATCCTACAATTGGTATCAGAGGTTGGAAACCTCTTACTCTACACCAATCCAACAATTGGTATCAGAGCGGGTATCTGAAATACTTATACTCACATATAAGTTTTTCCCGGTCAGTTTTTCATTTTTCTACATTTTCCTTTCTTAGTAATTTTCTCCTTGAATCCGAACTTTTGTTTTTAAAAAGTTTCTATGTAGAATGATTTTTAAGATGGCAGGTTTAAATGTTGGTTCCATCGACAACCTAAATCCTACAAGACCAACAATTTTTGATGGTAATGATTATGAGTATTGGAGAGATCGAATGAAGACTTTCGTTATCAATACTAGAGTAGATAACTTTGTTATTCTTACTAGAGGTTATCAAATTCATGACAAGGAAGTTAGTACTTTCATGAACCAAGAGAAGCATGATTATCAATTAAACTATAAGGTATGCAATACATTACTATGTTCAATGACTAGGAACATATATAGCCAAATTGCTTCTTGTGAAACAGCTAATTGTATATGGAAGAAACATTAAGTTACAAATTTTGGTACATCCAAAGTGATCGAGACTAGAATATTCATGCTTTGAGCTGAGTATCATAGTTTTAACTTTCATTATAGATAACCCATTTGTAAGGTGCAACAATGATTTATGACTATCGTGAATAGTCTATAATCTATGGGAGAGAAAGGTTTGGATGATGAAGCTCTAGTTGACAAGATCATAGATATTATGCCCAATGAGTGGGAATCAAAGAGAACAACAATTGATGAGAATAGGAAGGTCACTCAAATTTCCTTAGATGAGCTGTTGGAACTCTTCTCCAACATGAAAGAAGAATGAAGAGAGATGCTGACAACATCAAAAAGAAGAATGGGAATGGTACTGTTGCTTTTACAACAACTTCAATTCAAATGAAAGTTAAGACTCCTGAGAGAGTAACAAGATCCAAGTGTAAGAATGTTACTATCCAATCCAAATCTAGTGAGAGTGAAGTCTCAGAAAATGAGAATCTTGCTCGAAGGATGAACAAGATAGTTGGTCAAAGAAATTTCCAATCTAAGTATAAGAAGAAGGGAAGGAAAGATATGAAAGATTCAAAGGTCACATGCTATGAATGTAAGAGAAGTGGACACATAAGACTTGATTTCCCTATGATTAAAAAGAAATAAAGAAAAGAGAGGCATTCTGAAAGGAACAGGAAGAAGTTTTACAAAGCTAAAGTTGAGAAAAGTCTGAAAGCTAATACTACTTGGAGTGCTAGCTATGGAGACACTTCATAAAGTGAATCTTCGTAATATGATTAATCAGCTTAGAATAATATGGGATTCATTTCCAATACTTCTTTTCCATATACATGTCTTGTGGACAAGGTATGCTCTGCCGAGGCTTTAACAAATTTATCTCTTGATAAGAATTACTATTCTGAAAATTGTACTTCTAATGAAGACAATTCATCCTCAGAAAATGAAGAACCTTCATATGAAGAAGTATCTAGATTTTCCATGTTACTTGAAGCAAAAAATTGTAAAATTTATAAGAAATTAGAAAAGTCAAAAACTAGGGAATAATTTCTTACAAAAGAGATTTCAGATATTTCTTCAGATCTTAATGATAAATAAGAGTTTTTAGAAAAACATTCTAAAGTCCTTGAGAAAGAAAATTCTGATAAAGAAGAACTTTATAAAGATCTTAAGAATACTATTTTAAAGATGAAAAGTTTTGAGAAAAAATCTAACTCTAAGGAAATGATTCCTAAAGATAGGAATTTAGTCATTAGACTAAAATCTGAAATATTTTATCTAAAGAATCTCCTTGCAAAATTTACTTCTGGGAAAGAAAATTTTGACAAGATGAATTCTCAAATTAAACCTCAGGGAAACACTACAGGAGTAGGTTATACTCACAAAAAACTAGTTTTCAAAAATAATTATTTTGTTCCCTATAAACACCCTTGTTTCACTAAGTGTCAAAGTGGTGGGAATTGGAAGAAAAATTGTTCTTTGAATAGAGTTCAATCTCTTAGGTTTTATAAAGCATAATTTTTTAAACCAATGTGGATAAAAAAAAATTTTATATGAAAAACTCGGATCCAAATAAGTTTGGATTATGAAAGTCTAATTCTTTTCTTATTTTTAGGGAGATAAAGAAAGTACCAACAGAAATACTTGGTACATGGATAGTGGATGTTCCCAAAACTTGACTGGTTAAAAAATCTATTTCAAAAATATTATCAAAATGAAAGGAGGAAAAGTAACATTCAGAGATAATGCTCAGGGATAAATTGTTGGTATAGGTAATATTTTTCTTCTTGGTAAAACTTTTATTTCAAATGTTTAGTTTTCTAAAGGTATTAATCACAACCTCATTAGTATAAGTCAATTATGTGATGAAGGATACCTTGTGAATTTTAGGAATGATAAGTGCTTGGTACACAATTCCAAGGAAGAATTTATTCATTCTACCAATAGGAAAGAAAATGTTTACACTTTGATCTTAGAAGACCAAAGGAGCCAAGACTTACCTTGCCTAAGTGAAATGGAAGATTATTCTTCGTTATGCCATAGAAGGTTAGGTCACTGTAACCTTAGAAACTCATGTAAACTCTCTATGAAATATCTAGTTAAGGATATACCGTTGAATAGATTTGATTCTTCAAAAGTTTTTAATCCTTGTCAATATGGAAAGAAACATAAATCAAGTTTTAAATAAATCGGTGATGTCTCAACAATTGATGCATTATAGTTGGTGCACATGGAACTTTTTCATCCAACACAAACTGGAAACATTGGAGGCAAATACTATGTGTTTGTTCTAGTTGATGATTACACTAGATTTACATGGGTCTATTTTCCAGCAAAGAAGTCTGAAGATTTTTCTTATTTCAAAAGTTCTAAAGCCCATGTTAAAAATGAGAAAAACCTTCAACTGAAAACTATTCATAGTGATCATGGAGGAGAATTAAAAAATTATGATTTGGAAACTTTTTTTAGTAGAGAAGGTATTACTCACAACTTTTCAGCACCTAGAACACCTCAACAAAATGGTGTAGTTGAATGAAGAAATAGAATTCTTCAAGAGATAACTAGAACCATGTTGAGTGAATATTATATAGCCAAACATTTTTGGGATGAAGCTGTAAGTAATGCTTGTTATAATAAAAATCGAGTTTTAATTAGAAATTTTCTTAATAAAACTTCTTATGAGTTATGGAATGGTAGAAAACCTAGACTTTCCTACTTCAAGGTTTTTGGATGCATGATATTCATCCTGAATACTAAAGATAATCTAAATAAATTCACACCAAAATCTGATGAAAGAATTTTCTTAGGCTACACCATAACTTCTAAGGCTTATAGAGTTTTCAACAAAAACACTTGTACTGTTGAAGAAACAGTACATGTTAAATTTGATGAAACTGATCGTTTTTCTTTTAAACCATCCAAACCTATATCCTCGGATGTGTTTTCAAAAACTAATTATCAACCTTTAATAGAAAAATCCTTCTGATAAGGAAAATGTATAAGACGTTGCTTCTGAAACATTTACCCCAGATGATTTTCTACCATATGTTGATGAAAAGGTTATTCAAAATCCAAGTCAGGTGATTCTAAAGAATCATCCCAGTGATAGTATCATTGGTGATGTAAATCAACCTGTAAGGACTAGAAGTTTCTTAAGAAAATAAGTATAACATCTAGCATTTCTTTCCCAATTTGAACCAAAAATCACTGATGAAGCTTTAGGTGATGATGATTGGATAAAAGCCTTACAAGATGAACTAAATGAATTTGAAAGGAATAAAGTTTGGACCTTGGTTGAAAGAACTATGGAAACTTCTATTATTGGAGTAAAGTGGGTATTCAGAAATAGGTGTGATGAAAATGGAGTCATAGTTAGAAATAAATCTACATTAGTTTCTAAATGCTATAATCAGCAAGAGGGAATAGACTATGAAGAAGCCTATGCTCGAGTAGCTAGACTTTAATCTATTCGTATCTTACTTTCCTTTGCAGTATTCTTCAATTTAAAATTTTTTCAAATGGATGTGAAATGTGCTTTTCATAACGGTTATGTCCAAGAGGAAGTTTTTGTTGAACAACCTCCTAGTTTTGAAGATACAAAACATCCTGATCATGTTTTTAGACTTACCAATTCTTTGTATGGATTTAAACAAGCCCCAAGTGCATGGTATGATAGACTTACATGATTTTTGCTTCAAAATAACTATGTTAAGGGAAATGCAGATCCAACCCTTTTTATAAATAAAGATACGAAAAATGTTTTGATTGTTCAAATTTATGTTAAAGACATCATATTTGCTTCAACTCAGCAATAATTAACTGATTCTTTTGTGGATCTAATGAAATCTGAGTTTGAAATGAGTATGATGGGTGAGTTAAAATTTTTCCTTGGTTTTCAAATTCCTCAAAAACCAGAAGGAACCAATATATCTCAACATAAGTATATTAAATATCTTATTAAAAAGTATTAGTATGACAACACTAAGAGTATAAATACTCCTATTGGTACCTCAAACACACTTGATCTTGATAAAGCTGAGAAACCAGTAGATCAAACATATTTTAGAGGTATGATAGTAAGTCTACATTACTTGATAGAAATTCGAACAAACTTGATGTTTTCAGTACGCTTATTTGAAAT
Source organism: Viscum album (assembly GCA_963277665.1). NCBI lineage: Eukaryota > Viridiplantae > Streptophyta > Magnoliopsida > Santalales > Viscaceae > Viscum > Viscum album. Next base: position 747,623,087 of record OY728121.1, on the reverse strand, counting down.
ATATCAATCAAATCCCTAGGAATCTCATTTAATGGCAGTGAATATAATTTTTCGCTACTTGAAGGGAACCATGGATCTAGGACTTTTTTATACTTCTGTAATTGATTTTATCATAAAAATATTTTTAGATGCTGACTTTGGTGGATATAGAATGGATAGAAAGAGTACATCCAGAACATGTCATTTCATAGGAGATTCATTAGTTTCTTGTTCATGCAAGAAGAAACACTCAGTAGCACTCTCCACTCCTGAAGCTGAATATGTAGCAGCTGGAAGTTGTTGTGCTCAAGTGTTGTGGATGCAACACACACTCACAGACTATGGATTGAGTTTTATTAAGTCTCAAATTTTGTGTGATAACACGAGTGTCATTTCCCTTAGAAAAAATTACGCACATCAATCTCGTTCAAAACACATAGATATTAGGAATCACTTTCTTAGGGGTCACACACTAAAAGGAGATATCATTCTCCAATTTATCAGAAAACAAGATCAACTTGCTGACATTTTCACAAAATCATTACCCTCTGATAGATTTGAATACATTAAACATCAGTTAGGAATAATAACCATGAGGTAATCCTTGTTCATTAACTTATTGTTATACAATTCTCCTTAATGTAATAAACTCCTTTTCATAGGGGGAGTACATATTCTTGTTAGCATAATCAAAATTTTCATAGTCAGTTTTTTTTAAGCTTTTGTAATAAAAATTTTCGTAGTCAGTTTTTTAAAAAAACCTTCTGTAATCAAAATTTTCGTAGTCAGTTTTTCAAAATTTTGTAACTAAAATTTTCGTAATAAAGTTTTCGGAACTCAAATTTTCGTAATGGAAATTTTCGAAACTGGAACCTTTGTTATGAAAAGTTTCGTACTGGAACTTTTGTAATGAAAAGTTCTATAATGGAACTTTCATAAAGAAATTTTGTTATTGGAACTTTCGTAATGAAATTTTCATACTGGAACGTTCGAAATGATACTTTTCGTACTGGAATTTCTCGTACTTATACATTTCGTAATGATATTTTTTCGTACTCATACATTTCGTACTGAAATTTTTCATACTCATACTTTTCGTACTGGAGTTTTGGTACTCAAAGTCTTTTCAACTTTAAGTTTTTCGTAGTTAATTTTTCATAGTCAAATTTTTCTTCAATAAGAATATCACCTATTACGAATAAACTTCCTGGCCAATCTGAAAGGTATGATTTCCTTACTTAAGTGTTCGTAGTCATATTTTTCTTACTGGTATTTTCCTATGAATTTTAAAATTTCTCGAATTCTAGTTTTCTTAAATCTGATTGTTTTTCTTAAAACCTAAAAAGAGAAGATTCAGGATTTCCTTACAGGTATGTTTTCAACCGTCAGATCAGATCAAAGGGTTTTTCAACCGTTAGATGGTTTTTGGAAGCTCAAAGGTCACATCCATCACCTATATAAAGGGGACCCCAGATGATTGTCCCACATCGATCTTCAAGCTCTCGCGTGTTGATGTTCTTCCTCCCTTCTTAAAGCCCGTTCCGAATCTTCCAGAGCTTTTCATTCTGAATGTCTGCTGAAGCTACTTCTCAGGATATGTCAACTACGAAGCCAATCTCAAAATGGTTAGTTTACAGGGAGAGGTTAGTGCATCCAGGTTTCTACATGTATGATTCTATTATATCTAAGAATATCAAATTGAATGGCTGGGAGGATGTTTGATTATCAAATCCAGTGAATCAGGATCTGGTTTATGAAGATTTTCTTATTGAGTTTTACGAGTCTGTTTCCTTCCTTAAGGAAGATGGCAGAGAGAAGTTTTCGTTCAAATATTATGGTAAGACTTATATGCTTAAGGCTGCAAGCTTGGTGGGTCTATCATATGAAGGTGAAGCTGAGTTTGGTTCACATAAGCTTCCAGATGAGCAATAAATTTTCAGCAAAGTGAAGGCATTGAAATGCCTTGGACTTAAAGATACCATGACTGCTAAGATTGTTCATCTCTCTTCGAATTATCAGATTCTACAGCTGTGGGTACAAGGCGCTTTCGTACAGAGAAGGGGTGATAAGGATAATCTCAAAAAGATTGATATATACATCTTAGATTTTTTGGTAAATCTAAGGATGTTGAATTTGATGAGGCATGTTTTGATTACAGTTAAGAATATTAGAGAAGTAAATCTGAATGCTTAGATCATAATGTATCTGGCCTTTCTTTCTAAGCTTATTATTAGATGTACTGATCCATTTAAAGTTTCTTTCACTTCCAAGAAAAGAAATTTCAAGGTAATGCTGGTAAGTGATGATACATTAAAGAAGATAAAGATGGGTTTTTCTGTTGAATCCAGAGAATTCTACCCTTTACCATAGGAAGAGGCTGAGGCAGCTCAGAAGGATCAACAAACTCTGGAACAATCTAAAAAGACAGGGAATAAGAGAAAGTTTAATGAAGTGGTGGCTGAAGACAAGACCCAAAAGATAAGGAAAATCAATCCACCCCACCAAAGCCAAAGAAACAAAAAGCCTACCCAGAAAAAGTGGGTGCTAAGTGTAGGGAAGACAAAGAGAAGAGAAAAGAATGGGACCCTCAAATCGGATTAGATCCTGCTGAGGCTAAGGCCTTAAAAGAGAAAGCTTCTGATGAGTTGCAAAGTCAAAAAAACAAGAAAACAAATTGAAGAAGAAGATATCAGAAGAAGAGATTGTTCTCTATCTTTTGAAAGCAATAGAGATGGCTTCTGAACAGATTCCGGTTCCGGAAACGTTCCTTACTGAACCATTACTAGAAACCCCTGGGAAGAAGTATTTCAATCAGGAAAAGATTAAAGAGAAAGAAGTTGTTGAAAGATCAGAAGAATATGTTGTTGAGAGAGTAGAAGAATAAGTTGTTGAAAGAGAAGAAGAAGTAGTAGAGGAAGAAAAATAAGTAGAAGAAGAAAGGGATGATCTAGATGACCTAATTAAACAAGTTTAGGGTTATCAAGAAAAGGATGAATCTGCAAAAATTGCCACTCTGGGAAAGGGAGTTGATAAAGAAGGTAACAAAGATGATGATAAGGAAGAGAAAGAGAAAGAGTATGAATTGTCTAAGGAGGAGACCTATGAGAAGAATTTTCTTGTGGAAGGAGCGGAAAAGGAGAAAATATATGAAGACAAGATTGTTCAACTAACAGAGAGCGAGGAAGAATCTCCAGATGATCAACCCATTCCGAAAACTGATAAAGGTAAGCAAGTGGTCATGGATTCAACAACAAAATATATCATCATGAAGGAAGAAGTTGTTGGTTCTTCTAGAAGAAACCTAGTGGAGTTTGAAGAGTAGCATTCACCTAGAAAGGTATCAGATTCAGATTCATTAGCTTTGGTTCATGACTTTGTTGTTGAATCTCTGAAGAAATTGGTGGACACCATTCTAATTTTTTTCACGATAGACTCAAGGTGCCAAATTATTTAACATAGTCTAAATCAGAAATCGGAATCCTTATCCATGGTGATGGATATGTGTGGGAAAATTGAATTTTACCATAAATTTTTTTTCATAAATTATAATGTTCATAGAAAATCTTGCAGAAAAATAACCCTTCGGTCAAAGAAGGTGTATGATGACTTGGTTGAGTTTGACCATTTTCATAATGAGGTAAAAGATGCTTTTGATACCAAGGGTGAAAAGATAAAGAATCTTCAGAAGAAGCTATTCCTTGAACAAAATTCTCAGAATAAACAAGTGAAGTACATGAATGAAAATGTTAAGTCTCTTGCAAAAAATTTTAAAATGGATAGAGATTTTCAGATTGAGCTCAAACAAAAGATTGTAAAGAAATACGATTTAGTGAAGATGCAGGAAGAGTCCATGAAGGCTCTGGTAGAGGTGCTGAAAGCTCAAAAAGAAAGGATCACAAATTTGGAGAAGCAAGATGAGGAAGATCAGTAAGACTTGAAGAAGCTGAAAACCTTGCTAAAAAAGTTTATTCCCAAGGAAAAGGAGGAAAAATAGATAAATATGATCTTTTTTTACTTTTGATTTTCCTTGTAAAAATTCTTCCAATCATAATAAAAATGTCGTTGTCTGTTTTCCTTGCATGTCATTACTAATATTTCAGGTACCATATTTCTTTTCCATTCTCTTAAATTCTTTTTGAAAATCACAAAGGAGGAGAAGGAAAAATAACTACTCAAAAATGGAGATAGAAAAAGAACTACTCAAAAGGGGAGAAGGAAAAATTTAAAATAGAGAAGGAAAAATTTCTAAGTGATGATATCCTTAAAGTAAGGGGAGTTTCTTATTACGAGGTTTTTCATTCCCATGACAATGAAAACTCTATTCCAGAAATCCAGAATACAATCCTTAGAGTTTCAATGCCTAAGAGGGAGTTAGTTGTATTCGTCATCATCCATGAACAAAGGGAGATAAGTTTTAATTTCAAAGCCAAATGAAAATTTTCAAAGTCCTTATACTCTTTTTTGTAAGGTTGTTTGTGCTTTCCAAAAATGGGGAGATTGCTGAGTAAATAAGATTTTCCTTATGACTTTTCCATTCCTTCTTGTTTTAAAATTCACAAACACCTTATACTTAAGAAAATCTATATTTTACTTCTCTAAGGAAAATTTCTTTCTATAAGGAAATTTACCCTAACCTAGATTTACTTATACATATCAATATTTTTCTTAAGTATACAAATCAGTTTCATATCAAAAACCTCAGATTCATATAATACTTAGATATGAAGAATTATGTTTTGGGATCTGAATTCTGGATATGAACTGTAATGAAGTTCCGCTCCGAATTATGGATATGAAATGTAATGAAGTTCCACTCTGAATTATGGATATGAACTGTAATGAAGTTCCACTCCGAATTCTGGATATGAACTGTAATGAAGTTCCATTCCAGATTCTGGATACGAACTCTAATAAAGTTCCACTCTGAATTCTGGATACGAACTCTAATAAAGTTCCACTCCGAATTCTGGATACGAACTCTAATAAAGTTCAACTCTAAATTATGGACTCTAAACTTCTAAGAGTTCAACTTATCACTTCTACAAGTTCGACTCCAAACTTCTACGAGTTTGACTCCGAACTTTTAGTAGTTTGAGTCCGAACTTCTACATGTTCAACTCCGAACTCTGTAAGTTTAGATTCTGATTTCTGGTGAAAACAGACTCTGAATTTCCTTAGAAATTCAGACTCCGGATTTCTACAGAATTCAGGTTATGAATTGATACAAAATAGAATCCAAATATATTTTTATTATAGACTCCAAATTCCATTTTGGTTAGACTCCAAACATTTATTTTCTTACATTAAGAACTTCAGTTTGACTTATTCTTACACTTGTTTCATTAAAAAATGATGCCATGCATTCAGTTACACAGGTTTTGTTATAAAACGATGTTGTCTATTCTGTTTCAAACTAACTGTTGGTTAAGTGACACGTGTACAAGTCCCTCCGAAATTTAAGGAAAATATGACTGTTGGAGGAGGGATCCGACCATTGGAGCTTCGCCTATAAATAGGAGCTCATTTTAATGTGATCATTACTTTTGGAATTTTGGTAATCAAAACTTCCTGAAGTGATTTCTAGAGAGATAGGCTCTTATTAACTCTCAATATTCGTGCAAAAAGTTTGAAAAACTTGTTCAAACTTTTCCTTGTGCAGACTTGCTTCGTGCGACTCTGATTGTTGGTGATTACAATCAATGGCTTCCGGGGATAGGAAGACAGAGGTTCCAATACCTTGAAGTTGAGGGATTTCTTGCTGAGGAAGACAGAGGTGCTGACTACCATGAAGTTGAGGTCTTGTGGGGATATCAAGACAAAGACTCTGATCTTCGTATCAAGGGATCACCATGGTGTTGGAAATACATACTTGCTTGAAAGTATAAATCAAGGGACCTTTATCCAAGGTTGTTGGATACCCTTCTCTTTGGCTTAAAATAGTTATTGTTTTTTACTTGTAGTTTTACTACTTTTTTTTCGCTGCATTTTGTGTTACTATGGAAAGTATAACTTTCTTATACTTCCTTACTTGTACTCTGATTTAGTTATATTCTGTACTCTTTAAGGTAGAATCTCATATTGTAAACTTTGGTTAAGTTTCATTTTCCGGATCTATATTTCTGGAACTGGTTTTTCGGAATCATTTTCTAGGTTTAAGAAAGTGTATAGAACTAGAAGTTTGTAACTTCATACTTTGTCCCAATCTCTAAATTGGTGTTAGAGGTGTTGTGAATTTTCTTATTTTAACTTTTTTAAACTTAGATCTTTCCTTGTTTAAGGAAATTTTTAATGTGTGCCATTCGCCCCCGCTCTTGCATATTGAGCATCTACATTGTTATTTCGATCCTACATATCGGACTTAATACTCTTCCTTGTGACCTGGGTAAAATCATATTAAAGGGTGAGCTCAAATGCTCAATAAGGGTAAACAAGGAAAATATGAATAAGAACATCACATTTTACAATCTTATCCTATATATAAAATATCTGAATATCTTGTCATGGGATAAATCATAAAAGTGAAATATAATACTAATTGTCTTAACATAATATATGAAATTTCATTTCATACACACACAATCATAGAAAATCATTTCATATTTTTCATGGCTCGTTCCCAAGATCCTCATTGCTGACAAAGTCCATTACTAAACTGAGTTCACTCTATGTTCCAGCTCTATATTAGTGAACCAGATTTACATATCATTCCAATAATGTATATCTCATGAGATATAAATATTTACCCAATTCATTGGAGGGAGATATAGGTCCCAACCATCTCATAATGAAACCATTCTTATGTGTGCCACAAAAACATAAAATCATTGACCATAGCATAACCCATGAAATAAAATGGATTTCTTAAACATCATTATATCATAATTGATATAGATCACATGGATTTCTTAAATAAAATTTCATCATAACATAATAAAATCAGTATAATAACAAGGATAGAAATATAACTTCCTTTAAAGAGTGTCATCTTAGATAGAAAATAATTTTGAGAAAACACTTGAAATTTATTACTGAGAAAATATCATTTCTTCTTTAAAAATGTTTTTCATCCTCAAAGTACCACACAATTTTAGAAGAAATTATTTTATGTGAAAATAAACTTGTAAAATTTTGGGAGAATATTCGAGGAAATAAGGTTTCATGAAACTGTAAAAATCCATTCTTGCTATATTAGTTCAAAAAATATTCTTCGTGTACTTTTTCTAGAAAAGTCAGAAAGTACCTAAAATAGATTAATGACAAAAATTACTTTTATATTATATAATAAAAATTAACCAATGGGTAAAACTAACATTAAATCATTTTAGAAGAATAGAAATATTATTACATAATTAGGAATCATGGATTTGCATGATAAAAATACCCCAATAAATATATATGTGTAAACAATCTCAGATAAAAATGAGACTGCAAACTTATCCCTTACCTTAGGTCTGATATCCTTTATATGTATCTAAACCTCCAATATAATTATTTAAATAATTTTATTCACATATTCCGAAATCATAATTATTTTTATTATATGTGATGTGATTATATTTTCATCTTTTTTTAGTAACATTTCATTACCACTAGTTATTCAAATATTAACTGTTTTTTGTTCTTATACAACATTTATCATATAAGTTTCTGTTACACTTCTTAGGTTGTTGTTAAATATTTTATATAATGATATTAATATAATATATATCATATTTATTCATATAATTCATGTATAAAATCAGGTTTTAATGATATATTGTAGAATGAATCGCATCACATCGTGGAGACGGTAGGTCATATGTACGCACGATCGATGATATCATTTCCAAAATTGTTAAATGATATTGAAGTGGATAATATTCCAGAATTAGTGAAATTTTATATTAATCATATATAGTTATTATTTCCATCATTATACCTATCCAAGTAAGGTGGTGGTGATAAACATATTGCACCACAGCGTGGTAATAACATTCTGAATACTTAATAGTGATAAATAATTACATATATGGAGTTAATTGAACATAAATGAATATTTTATGACTTTTTAGACCTTATAATTATTAATTTAAAATTTTGAAATACTTTTATGATTTTTAAATAATTTTATAATATTTTATTTTTAAAAAATATCAAGTGTCAATTTTGACACGATTCATTTATTTGACTTTAAATAAAATCCACAAAGAAAATAAATTCAAAAAAAATATTTAATTCAATCCCAACATGTCATAGTCACATATGAAATTCGTGGAGTACATTAATTAGTTCATATTAAATTTCTTTTAATATTTTTTAAACCATTTTTTTATATCTCTATTAATAAAATAATTTCTACATCATTATTGTGTCATTATTAATTTTAATTATTTAATGCCTAAAAATTATATAAAAAATTTATTTGATATAGGTAATTATTCTTTATTTCCATAGACTATGTATAATTGATATTATCTCTTAGTTTTCTATATATAAAAATTATTATACTTATATAAAATGAGATTGTGACATTTTGTCACATTCATCAGATTTTATTATATTCATATCATATTCATATGTAACACACCAATATTCCATGGTATGTTTCCCATTGAATATTGCAGTAGCTTGCATTGTGTGCCACTTGGAGTTTTAACACACCATGACCAATGAAACTAGCCATTATGAATAGTAATACCCACTTTTTGAAATTTTATAAATTTTAACTTTCAAAATGGACTTCATTTTTGGATTCAGAATATCAAAATTATCTTAGGGTGAATTTTTGGTATTTTTCTGAGAACATTCAGTTTTTGATAAATTATGTAAGCACTACGTTATTGTTTAAAACCAAATTTTTATTTAAATAATTAGTTATTTTATTTTAATTTATTTTAGGTCCAAATAGATATATAATACCTATATATGTCCAATATAATTCATTTGAGTCATTTTATAATAAGTTTAGATATATAAAATTTTATCAAACTTTTTATCGTCTTTTACCCATTCTCTAGTCGCATTTAAAAATTTGCATAAAACATAATTTTACCAATTCTGTGAGTTGAATTTCAAAAATACAAGAGTCACAGTTGACATTAGTAAGTTAAATTTTATTCAATAAGATTAAATAATTTTTGATGAATAGTAACTTTTGACTTTTATTTACCACGGTTAAAAGTAAATAGGTTAATTAAGGATAAAATGATATTATAATTACCCTAACACATGTCCTATTTCTATTGGATAATTGAAATTCGACCAAAAAAACATAGTAATAAAATATGATCCTTTTGGTCCACCTGGATTAGATTAGGAAATTTATTATTATATTATTTAAAGAAGAGTTAACAGTGTTAAATTCAAAGTTAAATAACTAAACCATTTTTAATACAATGATAAAGACAATATAAATTTGACTATAAATATTCATTAGAAAGATTAAAAGATTTAATACCTAATATTATTTTATTACTAAGTATTAGACATTAAATAATTTAATTTATTCATGACACAATGATGTTGTAGTAATTACCTTATTAATGAAATATTAAAATATTTGATTATATAAATATTCAAATAAATGTAAATTTAGAATTATGATGAATTCCACTAATTTTCAAGGTTAATATGACATTTTAGTATTGATCAAGTATATTTTATTCGAATTGATAATGTTTTTATGGCTTTCAAAAAAACAAATACTAAATTGTATCAAAATTGACCTAATTGATTTTTTAAAACAAATACTATTTTATTAATTGATATAATATACCTAAAAATATAAGGTTCTAAAAAAGGAATTATATAAGGTTATATATATTAATAATGGTCCACTTGGGGTTCTCTTGGCAGTTTATATTATGTTTATTTGCCATATAATATAAAAATAGAGACAGACACGGTAAATGTCAAACAATTTAACTAAGAGTAAAATCTAAAAGATAATGTTAATATGTTGACCTAAACCTGTATAAAACCTATTGGTTGAGAGGTTTTCGGACATCCCCACCTTATCCTAGAAATAAATCATTTACTATCCATCAGAAACCAAAAATGATTTTATTATAAAATAATATTTCAAGCTTTTCCTAAAGTGACCCTCACCTCTCTTATAAAAGGGTACTTCCCCTTGTCTTAATTTCACACTTCAAAAGCCATTTGGGCTGGCCAACCCGTACCCAAATATCATCCCAACATCCCTCAAATCATCCTAGAGTCTACACATGGATCATAAATCCAACATAAGGATCACTTTTGATCAACTCAAAATGAAACTCCCGATGAAGAGGTATTAATTTCACCACCCTCTTTCAAGTTCTTTTCATCTTCCACTTCCTCTATATTTGATTACATAACAAAATAATAACTCCAGTAACTTCTATATACTTATGTGTTATTATAAATATGGTACAACTATATTATTTATTCTATTAATCCTATAAATGACAAAGTCCTCATAAGTGAGTATGTATGGCTTACAATCTCCATGTCGTGGTGTAGTCGGTTACTTAAACACTTCATTATTTTGGATGGGTATAATAATGAGTACAACTGATGTAAATATTAAATATAACATCTTAATTATTCTTTTTATATGATATAACATCCAATTAAATATTATTTCACCATCAATATAATGATATTGTCGCTCGTGCGTACGTACAGATTACCGTCTCCACGAACGCGCTGAGAATCCTTCCCCGTCACAATCAATCTAGAATAATTATCATTTTATGATTAAAAATAAAGTTTATTAACATAATATAATTTTTTATATGAATCAAATACATCTTATCCATAAAAAACATGGCTTATGTAACAATGAATATAAAGGAAAATGAATCATTTAACACCAGAAACGATGATACTTCTAAAATATTATTAACAAAGTATTATTAGATGATCATATATGATATCATATTTATGTATATAGATCTTGTATAATTTAATAAAAATGTTTTAACTATTATACAAGATGTTAAAATACCATCGACTAAATTAAAGTACAAGGTAATGGTAAATTCTACAATCTCTTTACTTATCTGAGGTTGTTAATATGTAAGTATCTACTAGGACCTCTTTATCATCCAAATATGTGTTTTCTTAAAAATATAATTCAAAAAATTCTTACTATATAGTAGACTATGGTAAAATTAATTTATACCCTTATTTGACCATATCTGTTTTTAAATAAATCTTTCGGTCATCTTTCAAACAAGGTACTTTATGACCATTATGACAGAATTAAGGTAAGAATCTCTTTTTTTAACTCATACAGCAGGTGCGGCTATTTTCCACCTTTATAACATCGTCGAAGCTTCCCATACATGCTTATAATAATATTTTCAAAATAAATATTTTTTTTATAATTATATAACTTTTAAATTATTTAAAAATAGAAAGAGATATTTCTATAAATGAATTTTTGGATTTCACCTATGTCAACATCCTTTGATAGATTTTAAGATTGTTTAAATTTGATTTATTAAGATACAAAACATCCGTATTGTATTGATATTTTTTGATATGTTTGATTGTGGATGTGTTATTTTTACACCATTAATGGTTTATCGATAAATTCTTGGCATTTCGTATGTTAGTTTTAATACGAATGTTTATGTTATGGTTAAACCTTTTCATATGAGGAATGTATTGGACTTAGTAAGTGATGGGTGGAGCCTGCTATAACACCCCATTGCATCGGTAGGTATCATGAGACAAACTAGTGTATTGACACAAATCCTTGACAAATTATTATTTTTAGTCTTGGAAAAAGGCCTTTACTATGTGGTTTTGAAGTCTGGCATTATGCATTCCATCATTATGAAATATGCTATTTATATTTCATGTGATTTTTCGACTACTAGAATATCCATGTGAATAAGTAAATGGAATTATATGATTTATATTGGCCATATTATGCATAAGTTTATGTTTAAAAGTATTATGTTTTAGTTTTATAAATTTCCTTAATTGTTCGTGCTTATTTATGAATGTTTCCGCTATACTGTTATCCTTACTAAGCATCTAAGCACACCCATTTCTATGTTTTATTTGTCCCAGGATGTGAAGAAATATTTTATGCTTGACCTGTAGGGATATGCTAAATATATAAGTGCGGTAAATGGGGAAAAATGTGGTTGATGTTTTATTTCATGATGCAATGTAAAACTTATTAATGAATCTAGTACTTAAAATCAACTAAACTGATCAGTCTTTTGGGATTTGATCCCTTGTGATCATGACAATGTTATGTAATAATACACCGACTTTGTGTAATTAGGGTCTGGGTGTTACACATAGGTAAGCATCCATTGTGTTTTTCCATTTCAAACTATAGAATATAAAGGTCAAATTTTTCCATCCAATACGATTTTTACAATTTTTAAGTTAATTTTTTAATTTTAATTTTACCTTTAATTACCTGATTTACCATTAACCATGGTAATGAAAATAATTACCAAAGTTATTATTCATAATTACCCAAAATAAAAGTATCATATTTACATAATTTTGACCTACTGACTCCAAAAATGGAATCCATTTTTCAAAATTCAAAAGATATTAGTTGTATTAATTAATTTAAAATTAATCCCATTGTTCAAATTGGAAAACATGTCTTCAAAGTTAAAATATTGCAAAAGATTGAAATTTTCATACATCTGAATTTAAAGTAAAATTATTTCCAATGACCTAAATTATATTAATTGGTAAAAATATATTATATTTAAACCCTTAAACCATTAAATAATATAATTAAACCATATAAATTATTCAATGAATAAATGTTAAATTTAATTAAAATTTAGCATATTTTAACTATTGAGAAAAACTTAATAGTTATCAGAAAAATATCATAAATTCATAAAAGGTAAATTTTTATATCACTTTTCAAAATAACATGATTATGTTGTCATATAATAATTATTAATGTGTCAAAATATTAATTTAAAAGTGTTTCTCCATTGAAAGGTGAAAAATGAAACTTTACAAAAAAATAGACTTTTTTACATCAAATAGGATTTTATTCACACCCTATGACTAAAGTATCCTTTGGATGAATACAGAAATTTTTTTATTAAGTATATAAATCATATATATCACATTAATTTCATTACAAAAAGTAATTCAATCAAGAATATGATTATCTAATTGATTTATTTTTTACACAAATAATTGATAGCCAAAAAAATACACAATGCATTTTCATAAGTTAGTTGTAATTATTCCCACTAACCTAATGTCTAGGATTTAATTGTAATTTTATAATAAGGGTGTCTCACATTTCATTTAAACACATTATTGCATTCAAAAAATTTATTGAAGAAAAAAAATTATTTAAAGAAAATATTTTGTAAGAAAATCTAGGTATTACATTCTACCCCCCTTAAACTGAATTTTTCCCATGAAATTCATCATTTGGATACTAAAAATTGAGTATACATCTCCCTAATCATATCATCAAATTCCCATGTAGCTTATTTAAAATTTGGGTTCCACCATAAAACATTATTCAAGCGAGTGGTCTTGTTTTGTAAAACATTATCACTACGATCTAGATTCCCTATCAGTTTTTCATCATAAGAAAGATCTTTCTCCAACGGTACAACTTCAGAGATTAGTATATGTGATGGATTAGGTATATACATTTCCGAGGGAGTTACAAGGGACACATCTTAAACATGAGAGAGATTTGGTGGAAGCGCGAATTAGTAAGTTACAATCCCAACATGATCCAGAATATCAAAAGAACCAATATACCTAAATCTCAGCTTTACCTTCTTACCATATCTCATTACTCTCTTCCTAGGAGATATTTGTAAGAACACCTTATCAACCACTTAAAACTCTAGTTCTTTTCATCAGTTTTTACCATAACTTTTTTTAACTCAATGCTTCTCTTATGTGTTGTTGAATAGATCTAACCTTTTCTTTCATTTCATCGACAAGATTTGTTCTTAATATCTTTATTTCCCCAACATCATCCAATCAAGTTGGAGTTCTACACTTCTTTCCATAGAGGTCTTCATAAGTATCTATATTAATACTAGAGTGAAATTTATTATTGTACGAAAATTCTACCAATGATTGGTGTTGATCCCAACTACCTCTGAAATCTATAGAGCATGCACTATATATGTCTTCCAGAGTTTTAATTGACCTCTAAGACTGACTGTCTATCTGAGGATGATAAGCAGTGTTGAAACATAAAATTTTATCTAGAGCATGCTGAAGACTTTTCCCGAACATCAAGGTGAACCTTGTATCCATATTGGATATAATGGAAATTGTTACACCATGAAATCTTACCACTTCCATTACATATATCCTTGCATGTTGATCACTAGAGAAATCCACTCTAATAGTAATGAAGTGTTACCAGTTTATAAGGCGGTCAAAAATAACCCAGATAGCATTATTTCCATTGGATGTTTTGGGATGTTAGATGAAAAAATATATAGTGATATTTTACCATTTACATTCTAGTATGCATAATGGTTGTATCATCTCATTATAATTCTGTCTCTCAGCCTAACTTTTCTGACAAGCCAAGCATTGAGAGAAAAATTCAGCGACATCTCTTTTAAGCCATCCCACTAGAAGTACTCTTTTAGGTCCATGTACATTTTTGTGATTCCAAGGTGAATAGAGAATGAAGATCTATGATCCTTATCTAATAGAACCTTCTTTAATTCTGGTATGGGAGGAATACAAACCCGGTTCTAGAACAATATTATTTTATCACAATCATGGTTGAATTTATGAACATTTATCACTTTCTTTTGTATCTCTAAATCTTTCTTCTACACCTCCTTAATATTCACATGTAATGATGGTTGAACTTTCATTTGATAAAGATAATTATTCCTTCATCCTTTAAAATTTCATGATCCCTCATTAGAAAATCCACAAATATTGTATATTCTTTGATCCTCATCCTGGAGAGGCTTTCTTGGTCATGTTGACTTAATGCATTTGACATCTTGATTGCTTTCTTAGGATGGTAATGTATTGAGAATTCGTAATATTTAATCAATCCCTTCCATCTTTTTGGCTCATATTCAGGTCCTTTTGTGTGAATATATTCCTTAGACTTTTATGATATGTATAAATATCACACCTTTCACCATAAAGATAATGCCTTCATATCCTTAAGGAAAAGATTACTACAGCTAAATCAAAATCATGTGTTTGGGTAATATTTCTCGTGAATTTTCAAATTATGTGAGGGATAATCTATCACCATATCATTTTTCATGAGAAAACATCCCAACCACTTCATGGATGCATCACTGTAGATCAAAAACCTTTCCCCACTACAAGGTAGTGTGAGCATAGGTGAACTGGCTAACCTTCTTTTGAGATCTGTGAAATTCTCTTCACATTCCTCCATCCAAATGAACATAACTCCATTCTGAGTCAAATTTGTTATTTAATTAGATAATAGTAAAATATCTTTCACAAAACAACGATAATATTCAACCAAACGAAGAAAATGTCAGATCATAGTTATCGTTGTGGGCCTCAACCATCTTTTAATAACCTTTGTTTTTTCAGGATCCATAAATATCCTCTCTCTTGAGATTATGTTACCCAAAAATGAAACTTTCTGAACCCAAAATTCACACTTCGTAATTTTTTCATAAAACATATCTTTATCTAGGTCTATAGTAAAATTCTCAATATATCTTCATGTCCTTCCTTTCCCTTTGAATTGAAAAGAATATCTTCTATAAAGACTAATAGAAACTGATCAAGTTAGTCTCTAATAACTCCATTAATTAAATCCTTGAAGATAGTAGGGGAATTAGTAAGACCAAAAGGCATCACTATAAATTCATAGTTTTGATACCTTGTGCATAATTTCATCTTTGGAATATCCTCCTTTTTATCCCTAAATTGATTATATCATAAATGACGATCAATGATGGAAATGTATTGATCTCTTCATACTTGTTCAAATAAGTCATTAGTGTAGGGAAGGGGATACTTTTTCTTGATTGTGATCCTGTTATGTTCTCGATAATTAATGCAGAGTCTCATTGATCAATTTTTATTCCTAAACAATAGAACAACTAATCCATAATGTGATGTAATAAGGTGTATGAATCCCTTATCAAAATTATCTTGGAGTTGTTTCCTCAACTACTAGAAGTCAATTTGGGCCACTATATAAGGTGTATTTGAAATAGGCATAGCACCCGGTATGAGTTCTATTGAAGAATCAACATCATTATTTGGTGGAAGACCCGGTAATTCCTCTGGAATGACATCATAAAACACTCATACAATGGGTTTATTCATAATCATTAGTTCCTCCCAAACCATTTTAGGTAAATAACCTTAATTTATAGGAATAAAGACCCATAAGATAGAAGAAATTTATAATGGAATAATATATTCTTCTTTGCATCGAAAGATAATCATATATTGATCTGAAATATGAAACGTGACTTCCCTTCCTTGGAAATTGATATGAGCTCCATATAGAGAAATTCAATCCATGCCAAGAATCACATCAGATCCCATGATGGGAAGGATCATAATATTTTTAGGAAGAACATTCCCAAGAAATTAAACTAGTGAAAAATTATAAACATTTGATGTGACCATTGTACCATTATGTGTTTTTGCAACTTACTTAACATCTAATTGTAGAGGTAATACGGAGATACCCATAGAGAATTCTATAGAAATAAAACAGTCAGTGGATCCAGAATCAAATAAATCATTTTATACCTTAGAGTGGATGGTAAGTGTTCCTTTCACCAATTCATTATCGTACTACACATCACTGATAGTGATTGCATGTAACGTTCCCTTGTCTTTGTCCTTAAGAGTTTTTTGATGTCAATCATCATCAATAACCCCTATATTTTGGCATTGATTCTCAGAATGCCCAATTTTATTTCATTTGTATCATTGAATTATTGGAGGTTCATTCTGTATAGCCTTTTCTTTATTCACATAATTAGACATCTTTTTCCCATAACATTGACATTTAACAGACTGATGACCTTATTTTACACTCTTAAAACATTTACTATTCCCTTTAATGCAATTCCCTCCATGTTTCATTCCACACATTGGTCATAAGGGTAAACTAATCTTCTTTTTTATGTGGTTTTTTGATTTTCCTTTGAATTCCATTTCACTCTTCTTATAAAACCCATATGACTGATGGGTTAATCCAATATCCATATCAACCATGAGAGAACATCGAAAAAATTCATCATATCTATTGAAGCCTCTTATGGATAATGCCTGTCGGAAACTTGGTTTTACACCACTAAAGAATCTATCAATTTTACTCTTAGCTTAGATAATTTTTCCAAAAGCATACCGTGAAAGTATTATAAAATTTTCTTCATAGGAGCCAACAGTTTTATCATTATTTTTCTTAACTTCAAGAAAACACTTCTCCATCATTGTTCGAAAAATATGTGGGAAATACTTATTAACAAATAAGTTCATGAACACGTCTCATTCAATCGACTCAGTTTCGTCTCTGTAACTCGTATTCTTGATATGATTCCACCATTGATCAGCTTCACCTTCCAAACAATAGACTACAGATATTAATTTAAAATTTTCCCAACATTATAGACCTGAAAATATATTTTCAGTGGTACTGATCAATTTTTCCGCCACTAATGGATCGGAAAACCCACTAAATGAAGGTAGATGTTGCCTTGTGAAGGATTTACCAGAATATTGATCCCTTCATTGGTCGTTTATATGTACAACATGATTCATATCTTTTAAAGGTAGTGAGATCATGGCAACATGATTTTACATTCCATCTCCCATAACATTTGGTTTCTCAGGGGTACAATCATTACATTTCTTGTCTTATTCAATATTAACGAGGTTCCCTCAGGTTCTAGCCATTAACTAAGACCAAGAATTATAGAGTGAGAAACATTAGTAATAATGGGAAAAAAAATATTTCAGGAATAAAATTTCAATTTATGAAACATTGGGTTATATAATAGATTATTCTTGAACATATAAAAAACACTAGGATAGGATTGTAACCTATCCTCAAATATATCATTTGGGATCTTACTAAGGTTATCTCATCCTAGTTTCCAAAATATTACTATAAATTTACTCTAATACTAACTCTAATAGATTTTTCTTCAACAATTAAGAATATTTATTAAATATTATAAAAAAACCATGCTAGGACCATATATGTTTTGTGTCTTCCAATACTGGGAAACATAAAAAACTGGGCCTTAATATATCTACATTGTCACCCACTTATTTTATCAAAAATTGAATCATTTTTTACTTATATTACTTAATTATCTTCTTTATGGCATGGGGAAAAGAAAAATATGAACAGGTCAGATCAAATGCTCAGTAAGGTTAAACAAGAGAAATGACAATAAGAACATAACATTTGAAAATCTTATCCTGTATATAAAATATTAGAATATCATGTTAGGAGATAAATCATAAAATTTAATGTAATCCCAATAGTAATAACATAATACATGACATTTCATTGCATAAACACATAAGAATATAAAATCATTTCATATTAGTAAAGTCTCATTGCCGAGACCATCGTAGCATACAATGTCCATTACGGAACTGAGTTCACTCCTCATTATAGTCCTATATTACTGAACTGGATTGGCATGACATTACAATCATGTCTATCTTGTGAGATATAAATCTTTACCCAATTAATTCAAGGAAGATATAGGTCCCATCCATATAATAATTAAACCATTTTTATATGTTTTACGAAAACATAAAAATATTCACCATAGCATGACCCATTAAATAAAATGGGTTTCTTAGACATCATTCTATCATAATTGATTTAAAAAATTGATTTCCTAAATAAAATTTAATAATAAACACAATAAAATCATGGTAATAACATGTATAGAAATATAACCATTTTTAAAGACTGTCATCTTAGATGGAAAATAATTTTGAAAAAACACTTGAAATTAATTATTTAGGAAAACATCCTTTCTTCTTTAAAACCACATTCCTTCCTCATAATACCTCAAAATTTTGGAATAAATAATTTTATGTGAAAATAACATTTTATGATTGTAGTGGAAAGCCTTAAGGAAATATGATTTCTTGAAACCGTAAAAATACATTCATGCCATATAAGTTAAAAAACATTCTCCTCCTAATTTTTCTATAAAAGCCAAAAAGTACCACTAATCAATTAATGAAAAATGATTCCATTCATTCCATTTAATAAAAATTCACCAATGGGTAAAATTAACTTTAAAAAACTATATATAAATATAATTAAAAATTCATAATTATAAAACAATGATGGGGGTGATAAATACACCCTAATAAATAGTTACATATAAACAATCTCATATAAAAATGAGATTGTAAAATTATATCTTACCTTAGTTCTGATATACTTTGTATGAATCTAAACCTCTTGTATAATGATTTAAATAATGTTATTCACTTATTCTAGAATAATAATTATTTTTATGATATTCTATAAGATTATATTATCCTCTATTTGTTAGTAACACTTCATTGTCACTTGTTATTTGGATATTAACTACTTCATGTCCTTGTAAAAGATTTGTCAGATAAGATTATGTTCCACTTATTAGGTTATTGTTAAATAATTTAGATAATGATATCAGTATAATATATATCATATCTATTCATTTAATTCATTTATAAAATCATGTACTAATGAGGATCATGTAGAATGAATCGCATTGCATCGTAGAGATGGTAGGTTGTATGTACGCATTAATGATGATATCATTTCCCAAATTGTTGAATGGTATTGAAGTGGATAATATTTTCTAATTCGTAAAATTTTATATTAATCATATATAACTGTTATTTCCAACATTATACCTATCCATGTAAGTTGGATGTAAAAAATAGATTGCACCACGACATGGAGACGGTAAGTCATACGTACGCACACGTTGTGATTTTGTTTTACATAATATGGATAGAAGGTGAAATATGGTTGTTTCATATTTATAAAAATATATAATTATATGAGTGATATAGATTTTATTACTTTATAATGTCACAACTAATGAATAGGAAGTATAAGAAGAGATAAGTATGAAAAAATTGGTAGAAGAGATTACATCTTCCTCGATGTGCTTCCTCTAATACATTTCTTAGAGCACTAGAGATGGTATTTTAAGATGAACAGAACCTCTATAATGAAAATATAGAAGTTCTGAAGGAAACATGTCAGAGGATTCTCTCCCTTGAAGACTCAAAATGTATTGAATAGGTGAGGATGGAGTTTCCATTTTATAATTGAGGTGAGTGGCAGTTTTAGAAACTCCATAAATAATAATTTATAATAAAATCAAACCTTACCAAAAACCTCCAAAAAATCCCAATTTATAAGATGAGATAAGATAAGGTTGTAATATCATCAACCAATAACTCTTTTACATGTTATTGTTTCAATTTAAACTATATTTTTTAATTGATATTTAGTAATTCTATTTAATTTTAATTATGGTATTAACATTCTTAATAATTAATTGTTATAAATAATTACTTATATAGATTTAATTGAACATAAATGGATATTTTATGAAAATTTAGATATTATAATTATCACTTTGTAATTTTTTAATATTTTAATGATTTTTAAATAATTTTTTAATATTTAATTTTTTAAAAATACCAATAGTGTCATTTTTTACTCTATTAATTTATTTGACATTAAATAAATTCCACATAGAAGATAAACTCTAATAAAATATTTATTAAACCCCAAAAATGACATAGTAAAATAGGAAATTATTGGATCTCATTAATTAGTTCATATGATATTTTTATTAATATTTTAAAAACCATTTTTTTGATATTTCTGTTAATAAAATAATTTCAACATCCACATTGTGTCATAATTAATGGAAATTATTTAATACCTAATGAATTCAAATAAATTTATATGATGTATTTAATTATTTTTTATTTCCATATACTATCTATAGTATATATTATCTCCTATTTTTCCATATATTAACATTATTATACTTAAATAAAATGAGATTGTGACATTTTCCACACTCATTAGTTCTTATTATATTCATGTCATATTCAAAGGTTAGTGGCCGTTAATTTTTTCCATTTCGAAAAATAAATGATAAGGGTAAAATTTATCCATATAATAATATTTTTACAGATGTTACGGTAATTTTGTAACATTTTATTTACCTTTAATTTTTGATTTATCGGTAACCATAGTAATAAAAATAATTACCAATGTTATTATTCATAATGACCAAAAATAAAAATTGGATATTAACATAATTTTGACACACTAATTCCAAATATTAAATCCATTTTTAAGAATTTAAAACATACAATTTTCAACAATTGATTTAAAATTTATCTCATTGTTGATATGAGAAAACTGGTTTTAAAAGATAAAATATTGAGAAAGATTGAAATGTTCTTTCATTTGAATTTAATGTAAAATTAATTCAAATGACCTAAATTATATTAAATGGTAAAAATATAATTTATTTATACTTTTAAATAATTCAATAATATAAATTATGAATATTTTTTTTTTCAAAGAAGCAAAATATTTTCCATTAAAATTTATCTTATTTTTACTATTCACCAAAACATGAAAGTTATCAGAAAAATATCAAAAATTCATCGAAAATAAATTTTTATATACTCTTTCAAAATAACATGTTTATGATGACATATTAAAAATATTTAAATGTCAAAATATAAATTTAAAATTTTCTCACCATTCAAAGGTGAAAATGAAACTTTACAAAAAAATAGTTTTTTATACATAAAACATGGTTTTATTCATACCCTTTGACTAAAGTATCCATTAGATGATTACTGAAAATATTCTATTAAGTATATAACACATATATATCACTTTAATTTCATTACCAAAAGCAATTCAATAAAAAAATGAATATCTAATTAATTTATATTTTTCATAAATAATTTATAGCCAATGAATTCACTATGAATTTTCATTAGTTAGTTATAATTATACCCACTAACCAAATGGATAGGCTATAACAGTAATTTTATAATAAGGGTATCTTGTGGTTTTTTTAAACTCATGAATGCATGAAAATCATCTTATTGAAGAATAAAAATTATTTAAATAATATATTTCATAAAAACATCTAGGTGTTACATTGGACCACAATTAAACATAATTTCACCCTCAAAATTCTTCATATGGAAACAAATAGACGAGGATACCTCTACTTCATATTATCCTCAATTTCCCTTGTAGCTTATTCACGTTTTTGGTTCCTCCATAAATTTTAATAATGTGAGTGGTCTTGTTTCTTAGAACTTTTTCTCTATAATCTAGAATCCCGATATGTTGTTCATTATAAGAATGATCTTGCTCTAGTGGTAGGACTTCTGAGCTTAGTATGTGTGAAGGATCAGGTATGTACTTTCTGAGGAGAGATACATGCAACAAGTCAGTAACATTAGAGAGATTCAGTGGAAGCTCCAATCCGTAAGCTACCTTCCCAACATGATCGATAATTTCAAAAGGACTGATATTCCAAGGGCTCAGCTTTCCCTTTTTCCAAATCTCATTACTCTCTTCCATGGAAATATTAGTAAGAACACCTTATCATAAACATCAAAATCTAGGTCTATTCTTCGGTTTTCATCATAAATTTTTTTTGACTCTTAACTTCTCTTATGTGTTGTGGAATGGATTTGAATGTTTTATCAATTTCATCAATATGATTGGGCCCAAATAGCTTTTCTTCCAGAACTTCATCCTAGAAAGATGGAGTTCTACACTTCTTTCTGTAGAGTGCTTCATAAGAAGCCATCTGAATACTGGAGTGAAATCTATTTTTGTAAAAAAATCAACAATTGAAGGTGTTGATCCAAATCCCCTTTGAAATATGTAGAGAAAGCTCTCAACATGTCATCTAGAGTTTTAATTTTCATATAAGACTGTCTGTCTGTCTAAGGATGATAAGAAATGCCAAAAAAGTATCTCTATATCATAAGAATGTAGAATACTTCTCTATAACATCGAGTTAAACCTTGTAACCCAATCAAATATAATGTAAAGTGGTAAACCTTGCAATCTTACCACTTCCTTTATATATATCTGGGCAAGTTGATTCATAGAGACATCCTCTATAATAGAAAAGAAGTGTGCCTACTTCGTATGACGATAAAAAGTAACCCAAATAGCTTTATTTCCTTTGGATGTTTTGGGAAGTCCAATGAAAAATTCCATAGTGATGTTTTCCCATTTCAATACTGGTATGGGAAATGGTTGTAACATTGCCTTAGAATTCCATCTCTGAGCCTTACCTTGCTGACAAAGTAGGCATCAAGAGACAAATTTGACAACATCTCTTTTCATCCATCCCACCAGAAGTACTCTTTTAGGTCCATGTATATCTTTGTGATTCTAGGGTGAATAGAGAATGAAGAACTATAATCCTCATCTAATAACCCCTTTATTAATTCTGGTTTGGGAGGAATACATTCATGGTTCTAGAATCTTATTATATTATCACAATCACGTTTGAATTAAGGAACATTTATCAACTTGTTTTGTAGCTCTACATAATTCTTCTACACCTCCTTAATCCTCACTTATAATGAAGGTTGAACATTTATTTGAGAATGATAAGGTTTCCCCCTTTCCTTTAAAATTTCAAGACCCATCCGAGTGTTACATTCAACCCCCCTTATAAAAAATCTCACCCTCAAAATTCAACTTTTAGAAACAAATAGATGAGGATACCCCTCCCTCATCGTATCCACAAGTTCCCTTGTAGCTTCATCAAATTGGTGGTTCCACCATAAATCATTAACCAAGGGAGTGGTATTTTTTCTTAGAAACTTTTCCCTATAATCCAGAATCTCTATTGATTTTCTACATAAGAAATATATTTCTATAGTTATACGACATCTGATCTTAGTACCTATGAATGTTCAGGTATGTACTTTCACAGGAGAGATATACAGAACACATCATGAACATTTGATAGATTCGATGGAAGTGCAATTTGGTAAGCTACCTTCCCACCAAGATTCAGAATTTCAAAAGGACCAATATACCGAGGGCTTAACATTCCCTTATTTAGAAATCTCATTACTCTCTTGTAGGGAGATATTCGTAGGAATGCCTTATCACCCACATAAAACTCTAGGTATTTTCTTTGGTTTTCAACATAATGTTTTTGTCAACTCTGAGTTTCTCTTATGTCTTATTGAATAGATATGAGATTTTCTTCCATTTCATCAACAAGATTAGGTCCTAATAGCAATATTTCCCCAACTTCATCCGATCATGTTGAAGTTCTACACTTCTTTTCATATAGGGCATCATAAGGAGCCATCTGAATATAATAGTGAAATCTATTATTGTAAGAAAATTCCACCAATGGTAGGTGTTGATCCCAACCATCTTTAAAATCCATAGAGAAAGATCTCAACATTCCTTACAGAGTTTGAATTGTCCTCTTAGACTAACTATCTATTTCAAGATGATAAGCAGTGCAAAAACATAACTCTCTATCCAGAGCATGTTGAAGGATTCACCAGAAATTCAAGGTAAACCTAGTATCCTGATTGGATATAATGGAAATTGGCACTCCATGTTATCTTACCACAACCTTTATATATATCCTGGAATGTTGGTCAAGAGACAAATCCTCTCTAATAGCAATGAAGTGTTCTGACTTCGTACGACAATCATGTATAACCCAGATAGCATTATTGAATTTGGATGTTTTAGGAAGTCCAGTGACAAATTCCATAGTGATGATTTCCCACTTCCATTATGGTATGGCTAATGGTGGTAACATCCCCTTAGACTTCTCTATCTCAGCCTTACCTTACTGAAAAACCATTAATCGAGAGACGTATTCCGCGACATCTCTTTTCATACCACCCCACCAGAAGTACACTTTCTCATCCATGTACATATTTGTGCTTCTAGGGTGAATAAAGAATCAAGAACTACGAGCCTCATCTAATAGTTCCTTCATTAATTATAGTATGGCATGATGAAAACCCAGTTTCTGAACTTTATTAATTCATCACAATCAAGGTTGAATTCAGGAACATTTCTCACCTTCTTTTGTAGCTCTACATCATTCTTCTACACCTCCTTAATCTTCACTAGTAATGATGGTTGAACATTCATTTGATAATGATAAGATTTACCCCATTCCATAAAAATTTCAAGATCCATACTTTTAAAATACATAAATATTGGATCATTTGTGATCCTCATCATTGACAGGCTAGCCTGGTCTTGTTTCCTTAATGCATATTCCAAACTTTTTTTTTCTGGGGTGGTAATATATTGGGCAGTCATAATCTTTAATCAACTCCAACCATATTCTTTGGTGCATATTCATATCCTTTTGTGTGAAAGTATACATTAAGTTTTTATATTCTGTATAAATGTCAATCCCTTCAACATAAGGATAATTCCTCTATATCGTTAATGAAAATATTACCGCAGCTAACTCTAAATCATTTTTTGGGTAATTTTGCTCATGAATTTTCAACAGCCATGAGGTATAATCTATCACAATATCATTTTGCGTGATAAAAAATCCCAACCATCCCTTGGATGCATCAATGTAGATCACAAACATTTCTCCACTATAAATAATTGTTAGCACAGGTGCACTGGCTAACCATATTTTTAGATCTTTGAAATTCTCTTCACATTCACCCATCGAAATGAACTTAACTCTTTTTCGATTCAAATTGGGGGTTGATTAGATAATCATTCAAAATATTTCAAAAAACATCAATAATATCCTAACAAACCAAGAAAAATCGGATCTCAATTACCATTATTTGTGTCAACCATCTTTAAAAACCATTATTTTACTAGATCCACAAATATCCTATATCTTGAGATTATGTTACCGAAAAATGAATCTTCTTAAAGCCTAAATTCACACGTGGAAAATTTGGAAAAAAATTCTCCTTTCTCAGGGTATTCATTAAAATTTTCTGGTGATTTTCATGTTCATTATTTCTGTTTAAATAGACAAAAATATGATCTGTAAAGACTACCACAAAATGATCATGATAGTCTCTAATGACTATATTAATTATATCCATAAAGACAGTGAGGGCCGTAGTTTTTCAAAAATGTATCACTATAAATTCATAGAGACCATTCCTTATACAGAATGTTGTCTTTGGTATATCCTCCTTTTTGACACTTAATTGATGATATCCTAGAGGAAGATCAATCTTGGAGATGTATTGATATCCATATAGTTATTCAAATAATTCATCAATTCAGGGAAGATGATATTGGTTCTTGATAGTGATCTTGTTAAGTTCCCAATAATCATTGTAAAGTCTCATTGATCCATCATTATTAATAACAAATAGATTGGGTGCTCTCCAAGGAGACGTACTAGGGATTATTAATCCCTTATCATGATTCTCTGGGAGTTGTTTCTTCAATTAATTCAACTCAATTGGGATCATTCTATAAGGTTTCTTTGAAATAGGCATATCACCCGGTATGAGTTCTATTCAAAACTCAGCATCATGAATTGGTGGAAGACATGAAAATTACTATGAAAAGACATAATCAAACTCTTGAAAAATCAGTGTATTCTTTATTGTGAGTTTCTATCCATCCATTTTAGATAAATAACAATAATTTAAAGATGGAATAAATTTCTACTGGAAGGTTATATTAATCTTTTCATCGATAGATTATCATAGATTGATATAGAATATGAAATGTGACTTCCTTTCCTTGTAAATTGATATGATATCCATATAGAAAAGGCCAATCCATGCCAAGAATCACATAAAATTCTGTTATAGGAAGGATCACAAGATTTGGAAGAAGCACTTTCCCACAAACTTCAACTGGAGAAGAATTATAAACTTCGGATGCAACCATCATTCCATTAGGAGTTTTAATAGCTAACTCAATATCTAATTATTGAGGTAATACAATGATACCTTTAGAAAATTATTCAAAAATATACGACTGGGTGGCTCCAAAATAAAATAAAACATTTGATACTTTAGAGTGGATGGTAGGTGTACCTTTCACCACATCATTATAATACTCCACATCCACGATAGTGACTTCATGTGATTTCCCCTTGTCTTTGGCCTCAAGATTCTGTTGACGTTGATCATCATAAAAAACCCTTGGGATTGGGAATTGAATGGAACAATGCACCATTTCCTTTCACTTGTTGCATTGAAGTGTAGGAGGTACATTCTATTTATCCTTTTCTTTGTTCACATCATTACACATATTTTTTCTATCAATTTGGAATTCAACTACAAGATCACCTTCTTTTCCATGCATAAAACATTTAGCAGTCCCTTTAACTCAGTTCCCTCCATGATTCATTCCACATTTTGAATATAAGGGAAATATGATCTTCTTTTCAGTGTCGTTTTTAGATTTTCCATTTAATTCCACTTCTCTATTCTTATCAAACTCAAATGACTAATGGGTTACTCCAATATCCATATCAACATTGAGAGAACATCAATCTTTTTTCTCATAGCATTTGAAGGCCCTTATGGATAATTCCCTTTGAGGTCTTTTTTTATGCCACTAATGAATTAGTCAATTTTTCTCTGAGATTGGATAGTAATTCCAAAATCATACCATGCAAGTCAAGAAAAATTTTCTTCATAGGTACCAATAGATTTATTATCCTTTTTCTTATTTTCATGGAACTCCTTCTCCATCTTTGTTCGAAGAATATGAGGAATGTACTTATTGAAAAATATGTTATTGATCTTTTTGTATCCCATAGACTCAATTTCATCACCTTTCCTCATATTCTTGATAAGATTCCCCCATTGATCAAATTCACCTTCCAACTGATAGACTGTAAAGATGACTTTATCATGTTCAGAACATTATTGAACCGATAATATATTTCTAGTGGTATTGATCCAATGTTTAGGCAAAAATGGATCAGAAGACCCATTGATTAAAGGTGGATACTACCTCATGAAATATTTGACCTAATTTTTCTCCCTCATTAAGTCGTTTGGAAGAATGGAATTATTCATAGCTTGAGAATTTGTGTGAGCATGGATAAATGATTTTTCATTCCACTTCCCATATCTTTTGGTTTCTCCAGGGGAAATCATTACATTCCCCATCACATTTAGCATTGTTGCGGTTCTTTAGGGTTCCATCCATTGACTACGACCAAGAAGCATAGTGTGAGAAACACTAATTATAATTGGAAAACAAAATAATTCAAGAATAAAATTTCAATTTAGGAAAATTCTTGTTTTATCATAGATTATTCACTAACATCTCTAAAACTCTAGAATAGGATTTTAACCTATACCAAGACATATCCTTAGTGTTCTTACTAATGTTCTCTCATCCTTGATTCCAAATGATAATTATACCTATACTCTGATGCCAACATAATATCCTAAACATTATATGAATAAATTGCTTCAACATTTAAGAATATTTAATACATAATATAATAAAAACCTCTCTAGGACCATATAGGTTTAGTGTCTTCAGAAACTAGGAAACAAAAACAACTAGTTCTTAAAATATCTGTATTATCTACCACTTATTTCCTTAGAAGGAGAATCCATTTTGATATATCATTATTAATACTCTTCTTTGCGAGTTGGGGACGAGAAAAATATGAAAGGGTGAGCTCAAAATTTTAGTAAGGGTAAACAAGGGAAATATAAATAAGAATATAACATTTTAAAATCATATCATGTATATAAAAGATTAGAATATCATTTCATGTTATAAATCATAAAAATGAAATGTAATCCCAATATTCATAACATAATACAATGTATTTCATTTCATAGACTCACAATCATAGAAAATAATTTCATATTTTTCAAATCTCATTTCCAAGACCATCATAGCAGACAAAGTCCATTACTAAACTGAGTTCACTTTAAGTTCCAGCCCTGTATTAGTGAACCAGATTTACATGTCATTCCAATTATGTTGATCTCATGGGATATAAATATTTATCCAATTCATTGGAGTAATATATAGGTCCCACCCATTTCATATTGAAACCATTCTTACATGTTTCACAGAAACATAAAAACATTCACCATAGTATAACCCATGAAATAAAATGGGTTTATTAAACATCATTCTATCATAATTGTTATAAAACAAATGGATTTACTAAATTAAATAACATCATAAAAACAAAAAATTTAGGTTAATAACTAGGATAAAAATATAACCCTTCTTTTTAAAATTGTCATCTTAGATGGAAAATAATTTTGAGAAAACCATTGAAATTAATTCTTGAGAAAATATCCTTTTTTATTCAAAAAGGTTTTCCCTCATAAAAATACCCTACAATTTTGGAAGAAATAATTTTCTGTGAATATGACCTTATAAAATTTAAGGTTAAACTTCAAGGAAATAATGTTTCATGAAACCATAAAAATCCATTCATATTGTATTAGTTAAAAAACATTCTCCTCGTACTTTTTTAAAAAAAGTAAAAAAGTGCCTCAAATCGATTAATGACCAATGATTCCTTTCATAATTTTTAATGAAAATTCTCCAATGGGTAAAAATAACTTTAAACAGTTGTATAAGAATTTATATATTATTACATTATTAGTAAAAATGAATGTGGATGATAAATATTCCCCAATAAATACTTACATAAAAACAATCTCAGATAAATATGACATTGTAAAAATTTTCCTTACCTTAGGTCTGATATCCTTCATATGTATCCAAACATACTATATAATGATTTAAGAAAATTTACTGACTTATTCTATAATCATAATCATTTTTATGATATCATATATAATTATATTATCATCGGTTTGTTAGTAACATTTCAATGTCACTCGTCATTCAAATATTAACAGATTTATGTTCTTATTCAAGATTTGTCAAATAAGATTAGGTTCCACTTCTTATATTATAGATAAATCATTTAAATAAATATATTAGTATAATATATATCATATTTATTCATTAAATTCACGTATAAAACCATGTTTTAATGAGGGTCATGTAGAATGAATTACATCACATCGTGGAGACAGTAGGTCGTATGTATGCACAAGTGCTGATATCATTCACAAAATTATTGAATAGTATTGAAATGGATAATATTTAAGAATTAATCAAATTTTATATTAATAATATATAGTTATTATTTATATCATTATACCCATCTAAGTAAGGTGGTGGTAAAAAATAGATTGCACTATGGCGTGGAGACGGTAAGTCATACGTACGCACGTGAGATGATTTTGTTTTTCCTAAGATGGATAGAAGGTGAAATATGGTCGTTTCATATTTAGAATAACATATAGTTATATGAGTGATAGTAATGTTAGTACTTTATAATGAAACAACTAATGAGGTGAAAGTATAAGAAGAAATATTATTGAATGAATTGGTAAAAGAGATTACCTCTTCCTCGACGTGCTTCCGCTAAATCTCCACTTAGAGCACAAGAGTTACACTTATAAGATGAACACAACCATTAAAATGAAAATAATGAAGTTAATAAAGAAATATGGTAGTGGATGTCCGAGATTGAAGGATCAAAGTGAAGTGAATATGTTAGGGAGGAGTTTCCCTTTTATAATTGATGTGAGAGGTACTTTTGAAAACTCCATAAATAATAATTTATAATTAAATCAAAACCAACCCAAAAACCTCAAAAATAACAAAATTTAGAGGATGAGATGAGATAAGGTTTTAATCTCATCATAAAATAAATTTTTGACAAGTTATTTTTTCAATTTAAACCATATATTTTTAATTGACACTTAGTTATTTTATTTAAATTTAATTGTGGTAGGTGATGCACCCTTGTCGCCCTTCGGTTGCTGGTTCAAGTCTCGCGGACTTACCGACCGCGACAAGTTGTCACCTGACTTTAAGGTTGTCCCATTTATGAAAATATAAATATAATCTTAAGAAATGTTTTAACCTTAAACTATAGTATCCAATGTCTTAATTAATTCATTCCAACCTTTAGACTTATCCCAAATATGTCTGTCTAAACTCACAGTCCAAAATTTATAAGGAAGGTAAATATAACGAAGATTTATTTTTTCACGTAACAACATGTGAATAAATTCATCAAGCATTTTCATAAAACAATGTAACACCTTTAATTACCATAAAATCTTATTGAATACATTCTGGCTCCCATTTTCCTTATAAAATACTGGATAAACTCCATAAATCCAAAAATTTTGTAAACTCAAACAATGATGGAATAAGAAAACAATTTATTAGTTCCAAGGTAGTCAATAAAATCCAATATACATTATCCAACTCAAGTATATCTTATTCTGAAATCATTATCTAAGTTTCAGAATCATATTAAGGGTTATATTTCCCCTAAAAATATCTTTTCTAAAATTAATTACTTGAAATTGTGTCACTTTACTTGGTATAATAGAATCTCAAATCCTTAATTAAATAGTACTACAATACAATATTTATATGCTCAATAATTATTATAACTTTTACATCATTAATAAAATGCTCAAATGAAAATATTCTTCAATAAAAAAATAAAAACACAAATCATTCCTCTTCATCTTCAGTTGTATCATAAATTTATTATTATCAAATTGCATTATTGGGGGTATACTCTGATGATTAGGATATTCATTCGTCTAGTGTACAACTCCTTGCAGATTAATAATTATACATTTGAAAACTTTTTCTTACCCTTACAATCACGTATTTAGTGTCCTTTTTTGGCACATATATCAAACTAACATATCCTTCAATCATTTACCAAGGAGATTCTTTCCATAGTTACCACATGTTGGAAAATTCTTCTTTCCCTACTTCTATTTATCCATTTTTTCTCAGTCATCCCCTTCTTATCTTTCTTCCCTTATAATACATAATACTTAGATAATTCATTACTTATCTTATTAACACATGATATCATTTCTTTATATGATGACAATACATGGGAGACTATTTCCCTTCTAAATGTTGGTGTAAGGCCATTATATATGACCCTTTTTACTCTTTGGATCATGCGTATTTCTAGAGTTCTCATTCCATCTACTGGGCACCATTTCTAAATGGTGACATACACTAGGTTAGATCATATCATAATTTAAAATCCAAAAACTAGAAAAATTATACAACTTAATTGAATATTTTTACACATCAAGTATCATAATAATAAAATGGTTTCTTTACTAAAATATTTACTCATAGATCCTTTATAGTGGTTTGTAAAAAACTGTGAATTATCTTAAGCATATCCCCCAAGAGTCTCATAACCAAGAGTGCGCCAAGGCCTATTGTTGTGCACTTGTTCCCATTCAAGTATAGATCAAAGTGGTGTTTATGGTTTTTACACCTAGGTACATATGTGCGAGATCCACCTCTACCGGCTTGAATCCATAAAGTAATGTATTTCATGTAAAATTAACAAAATCTCTATATTACCAAAATTCTAGGAAGTTTCTATATACTAATCCTAAAAGTCTATCTTAGGGTAATGTCTCCAAATCATATTTTATATAAATCTATTTCCAAGGTTGATGATAAACGTCATCTGATACCAATTGTAATGACCCAAACCCAGTTACCCAAAGCAATTGCATTATTTTAATACATTGGCATGATTACAAGGAATGGAAATCTAAAGGACCGATCTATTTAGCAGTCTCATAAAATAGATTACAAACATGAATATTACATTAAACTTTCTATCATACAACACATCATAAAAAATCATTTGATAATTCTGTGGTTCCCTTAGTATAATCCTGCATATTAATCATAATAAACTTTTTGGAATCCTAGGAAAATAAAACATAATAAAAGAGAGAGCTCGTATTCTCAGTAAGAGTAAATAATTTTACGAAATCTATAAAATTTTAAGGAAATATGTTTAATAAACACAACATCCTTTTTAAACATAAACATGAACATAATATGGTAAAAAATAAATCAATCATTACCATATAAACTTTCACATGGATATTATACTAGTTGAATAATCACATGTAATAACTAATTTCATAACGAGGGAATGCATAATGTTGGACATCATAACAACATTGTCAAGGCCTCGTGCCTAGAAATCAATTAATTTTTTTTTCAATGCCTTGTTCCAAGACACTAGTTTGTCTCATGAGACTTACTGATGCATCGAGAAGCTATAGCGGGCTCCACCTGTCACTTACTAAGTCCAATGCATTCCTCGTATGAAAATTTTAGAACATAACAAAAACATTCATATTAAAACTAACAAATGAAATGTCAATACTTTAACCCTAAACCATGAATGGTAAAAAAATATCACATCCATAGAGAAACATTTCATAACTCATACATTACAATATGGATGATTTTATTATAAAAAAATCCACTTTAATCAGGAATAATATCCAGTAAATGGTGTTGATATAGTTAATAATGATTACAAAAACTCTTTTTGATAAATATCCCTTTTTATGAAATCATTTAAAAGCCATGAATTCGTAAAGGAAGTCATTAAAAAGAGATTTTTTAAAAAAATTGTCCCATACCACTTTGAAAATTTTGAACGTAATTTACATTTTAAAACAATATAGTCCATATAAATCAATCCTTAAATTCATTTTTAAAACACGCACACCAATTAAAAAGATTAAGAAAAATAAATCATCAAAAAAATTTAAAATTATGATAATGATAATGACTAACTTCCACAAAACCATAAAATTTTCATTTTGAAATCATTTTTATGAAACATGAATAAGGATGATAAAAATTTCCCTATAAATACTTACAGATAAACAATCTTGGATATTAATGAGATTGAGAAATTAACCATTACCTTGTACTTTCCTTTGGTCAAGGGTACATTAAAAATTATTTATAATGAACATAGTATGTTACTAAATTATAATAGAACCATATAAATATTTATGATATCTTACTTGATTCATTTATGGCTTTATACTACCCATTTATGAATAATTTATATGTTAATGTAACATTTCGGGTAATAATCGCTTTCTTCATCATACATTTTTAAACATGTTATTGTTGATCATATAACATATATCATCATTTAATTTATTCAAATATATAGAAAATTATTTATGTATCATATATATTCAAAATATAAGTATGTATAATAGACTGATATATGAAACGGAAAACACCATTTATAGAGATAGTAGACCATACGTACACATAAATGTTGTTTCTGTTTTCATATCGTATTGAACAATAGTAAGTGAATGAGTTATATTTAAATACACACACACAAACACACACATATATATATATATATATATTTACAGTATAATTATTATTTCATATATTACAAACTTATTAATAATATATATAATTATAATCACCGTTGAATGGTGAACGTGGAAATGAATCTCATCGTGTTGTGGAGATGGTAAGCCGTATGTATGCATGAGTGGTGATATCATTATTTTGATGGATATATTGTATGTAATTGGATGGTATATTATATATTCATACTCATTTACATGTTATATTTATTATTTACCGT
This sequence comes from Viscum album, assembly GCA_963277665.1. NCBI lineage: Eukaryota > Viridiplantae > Streptophyta > Magnoliopsida > Santalales > Viscaceae > Viscum > Viscum album. Next base: position 747,588,597 of record OY728121.1, on the reverse strand, counting down.
AGTTATACTCATTATTATACCCATCCAAATAATGAAGTGTTCAATAACAAACTACACCACGACGTGGAGATAGTAAGTTGTGCGTACACACGTATGGTGACTTTTTCATTCATAGCATAGATAGAATAATAAATATGGTTGTAACATATTTATAATAACATCATAGTATGTATAAGTTACTGTATTTTTTATTTTCTTATGGAAAAAACCAAGAAAGTGGAAGTGGAAGAAGAAAAGAACTTTGAAAGTGGTGATGGAATAATTACTATTTCTTCAGGTTTTTCATTTTGATTTAAACAAAAGGGAACCATAGGCTGGTTTTCTGATCCAATTAAGGCCTCTAAGATAATTTGAGGGTAGTTGGGAAGATTTTTGAGTAGGTTTTGGTAGAGAAAAATGGCTTTGGAGGTGTGACTCTAAGATAAGGTGAAGTAAACTTTTATAAGAGAGGTGATGGGAACTTTAAGAAAAGCTTTAAATATTAATTAAATATAAAATTATATTCAGTTTCTAATAGCTCAAAATGAATTTACTTTTAGGATAAGGTGGGTATTTCTCTTAATCCTTTCAACCAATTGGTTTTAGAAAAGTTTAGGTCACCATATTAACCTTATCTTTTATATTTAACCCTTAGTTAAATAGTTTCACTTTTACGATGTCTTCTAATATTATTATAACACATGGTTAATAAACATACTATAAAATAACAAGAGAAACTCAAATTGTTCATTAATGACATATCTATCATTATATAAGTCCTTTTTCCAAACCTTAGATTTTTAAAAATATTATATCATTTAATAATATAATATTTTTTTTAAAACTCATTTAAGTAATTTTTTAAACTATTTAGTATTTAGTTTTTTTGAAAGTTATTACAAGTTGGTTACTATAAAATAAATTTATTAAATCAACCCTTACATGTCATATTCACCAATAAAATTAGTTTATTGCATAAAAAGTCTAAATTTAAATTTATTTTGATATTTATAATATCAATTATTTTAATCATTCATTAATAAGGAAATTACTCCATCATCATTGTGTAATAAATAAATTTAATTATTTAATGTCTAAAAATTATTAAAAAAATACCATGATGTAGGAAATAATTTTATATTTATAATTAATATTTATATTAAAATTTACCTTATGTGTAACCCTATATTATAAAAATATTTACTTATTAAACATTGAATTTAACACTTTTAACACTTCCTTAAATAAAATATAATAAATGTTTTAATCTTATCCAAAATTTTCAAAAGGATCTTATTTTTTCCTAAGATTTATTTTGGTCGAAATAAACTTATCCAATAGAATTAGGACATGTGTTGGGGTAATTTTAATATTATTTTTACCTTTATTTACCTTATTTACTTTTAGTTGTGGTAAATATTATTCAACAGTTACTATTCACCAAAAAATATTTTCATTATATTGAACCAAATTTTACTTACTGATGTCAACCGTGTCTCTCGGATTTTTCAAATTCAATTCCCATAAACTGTAAAATTAAGTTTTATGCAAATTTGAAAATGTGCCAAGAAGGTGGGTAAAAAGACGTTAAAATGGGTCAATAAAATTGTATATATATAATATTTTTATAAAATGAATCCAATTACATAAATTGTACTAATATATGTAATATATATCTATTTTAAGATAATATTTTAGTTAAAAATAATTATTTAAAATAAAAAGTTGACTTTTATGTATTATGTAGTATTTTTCACTATTCATCAAAAGATGAATGTTTTCAAAAAATACCAAAAATTCACCCTAAGATAATTATGATATTCTAAATTCAAAAATGATGTTCATTTTACCTAATTAAAAATATATAAGTTGAATTAATTAATTTAAAATTAATTTTCGTTGTCAAAACCAGAAAGCGGGTTTTTTAGAAGAAAAAACTATGAAGAGATTGATATGGGTTTATGTCAAATTTACATGTATAATTAATTAAAATGAATAAAATTGGATAAGATGATAAAAATATTACCTAATTATACTTCCAAAACATTCAAATGTTTAATTTAACAATATAAATTATTTTGATTAAAAAAGATGTATTCAATAAAAATTTATTATTCTTCACTATTCATCAAAATATGAAGGTTATCAGAAAAACACCAAAAATTTATCCAAAATAAATTCTTATGTCCTTCTTCTAAATAAGAAGTTTATTTGGTCAAATTTAATATATATAAGTGTAAAATATTGTATTTAAAAAGGTATCTCCATTAAATGACTGTAAAGTGCATTTTTTTTAAAACAATTATTTTATCTGAAAAATTGGATTTGATCTTATATTAGGTAAAAAAGCACATAATATGGATGTTAAAATTATATGGAGTATAAAAAATTTAAAATTCAGCTAATAATATTCATAACTTCTTTTTAAATGGCTAGTTTGGTAAGTCATGGTGCGCTCGAACATGGTATTGCGTGTAGTGCAAGCTATTAAATTACTTTAAAGAGATAACGTATTATGAGATCCTAGGTGTTAAATATCATGTATTAAATACATGATGTGTATGAATGACTGGCTATGAAACATTTAATCAACATGGAATGTATCTTCCAAAAACAAAATTAATTCTTAAACCTGTGCAGAATACATACACAATGAAGTCCCAGGAATGTGTCTTAGACAAGAGAAAAGGTTATTACATGCCATGTATCCTGATATATGTAGTGTATTCAATAAAATTTTAATGATTTTAAAGAATTAATTAATTACTTCAATAAAACCCATCAACCTAAGTTTCATTAGCCACATTTTTTATAGTTTATGTCGATTTTTTGGTTTTTTATTTTATGAAATACGTAATATAATTTACATAATTTTAAAAACATCAAACCAGGTTTTTTTAACACATAGAGTATTTTATATGAATTTAATAAAGTACATAAGATGTAATATGAAAGTAATGGGATGGAACTCCAAAGTCCATTAATTTTTCTAAATCCAATGGTTGGGGTGTTCTAGGAGGAAACAATAAACCATTTCAAGTTTTTTCCAAAAATACAATTTTTTCATCGTTGAGTCAGGACTTAGTGAGCCGTGTCGGTAGCTCAGCATCGATAGTTTGGTGTCGGTAGCTCGCGTCGTTGACAAAGAGCATTGGTGACTTAGGGCATCGATGACTCTGGGTGTTAGTAGTTCGAGGTGTCAGTAGGATGTACATCTCTGAATGGTGTAGGGGACTCGTGTCGATGAGTCTCGTCAATGACTTGGGTCATTGAGTCAGGTGTCGGTGAATTGTGATGGTGAGTCATGTCAGTGAATCACATTGGTGTGTTGGGATTTAGGGACTCACTGTAGGTCACTCACGTCAGTGACTTACCCATCAGTGAGTAATTTCCAATTTTCACCTATTTTTCTAGTTTCTCCCCTTGGAAAATTCTTTTACTGATAAATGAGTTAAATGCCATATTTAATGATTTTTTGGGTTTTTTAATTGTATTTATCTCCTAAAAACATGAAGCATCCTTTGAATCCTAAACCGTGTGGTCTTGATCATAATCCGACATTAATAGCCTTTTGAAATCATTTCCCCAATGATTTAGGATCTGGCCATTCTAAAGATGAGATCCTCACTTCCATTGAACCCTTTCATTTTCTATTAGTGTGTTAAGAACCTTTATTCCTTGAGGATTCATGTGAGTGTGTTGTAGCAGTATTTTTGGTTTTCCTCTGGAGTTTGTCCTGCTACTCATGCAAACATCTAGTTTGGTGCATGGATGAAATTTTGATCATATATTGTTTCAAATAAGGATCCCTTCGTCTCTATTTTATTTGTGTATCATGTCGGGTGGGTGTACTAATGTCTTATTAGGTTTATGATTGAATCCAATTTAACGAATATAATAATAAGTAATAAATGAGGGGTTGGGAAGACGTTGATGATGATCGATTTGTGTTATATGTTATCATTGATCCATGTCATGTTTTGTAAGGGTTGTATGCTTTCTGAAAATCATGGTTGTTGGTGGCCTCTATTTTCAAACCTATATGACATGTGAATATTTGTTATTGTTTCCCTGTTGAATGGTTGAAATATAGAAATTTGGTTAATCACGTATATTCAGTTAAATACAAGAATGCCTTAGGATCAAACTTGTTTTGTGATTAACCCTGAAAATTTAAAGTAGAATTGAATAATGGGTGCTTCTAAATATGAATACAGCTTATTATTGGGTGTGGATGTGTGTTGTGTATGGATTTATTCGACCGTGTGTTTTGTGTTGGTCATGTGGTGTTTTGGTTGGGAGTGAGGTTGTGTGTATGGGGTGGTAAAGGTGGTTTAATAGCATCTCAAGTTGATAGATTGATTTATTGAGGAATGGATGAACATGTTTTGAAGTGGGAATGCATCCAGGTAGCGGTTGGGTGGCGGGGCTACAGATTTAGGTTGTGTTATGTTTTTATTACTAGGAGAGTTGGTTGTAGTGTTGATGTTATGAAGCAGGGATACTGATTGTGGGTGTGATGAGGTTTGTTGTTTGTTTTCATATTGATAGGAAAGAAAATGTGGGATTGCATTAAATAGTGATGGTGGTAGAGGTTGAACAGGTGTTTCGGAAAAGGGAGTGTGTAGTGGGACTACAAGCTAGTTGGGGTTTGTTTTTTATGTGATTCTTTTTTGTGTAGTGGGGCTACTAATGATGGTTTAAGAGGGATATTTTTGAAGAAGGATGTTGTTACCTTGTGTTTCCCTTTCACCATGAGTTTTTGGAATTTCATGAAGTGGATGTGGGTTGTGATGTTACATGTGGTGTGTCGTGTTTGGTAGTTTCTGAGGTAGGGATAGAATAAATGAATGAATGAATGAATTTATAATTTAGAATGACAGGTGGTTGAATGAATTGGATGGGGGTATGTTTTGAGTTGTGTCTTGTAATGAAATGGTGTTCATTTATCGACTAACGGAATTGACTGTTTTTCGTGGTGGTGGTGGATCATGTTGGGATGGAATAAAGGACAGTTTTGGTGTGGTCTAGTTGTTGTTTTGAAAACCTATAGTTTGTGATGTGTGTTTGGTATATATAAATATATACATATAGTTCCTTGTGATTTCTATAAACTCCCCATCCATGTTGAGCAATACGTGTTGAACACTCCCACGTCATGGGGGAGGGTGTACTTCCCCAAAATCCTAGTGGGAGGATTTATGGATGGTTATTGGCTCTCCTCTACTCCCTCTTCTAGGAATTGGTACACCATGACTCTTCGGGAATGTTGTGGTGCAGTTGTGAGGCCCATGTGTCTGTAGGCCAGTTGTGCTTCCTAGGTGTCTTCTGGTAGAGATATTTTGTTCTTTACTAGGTGTCTTCAGGATGAGGTTGTGGTTTTTTCCCAAGTGTGTGCGAGAAGTTTGAGGAAGTGAGGCTTCATGAAGAGAGTGGATGTGTCAGGACATTCACCATTAGGGATGAGCTGTTAACCAGTGGGAAGTGGTACTGGGAACCGAAATATTGATGTTTTTACTACTATACTATACATGCGTTATTTAGAAGGAATACCTTTCTGAGGTTGGGGTGGATAGTATAACTTGTTAGGTGGTTTTGAATTTCTGGTATTTATCTCATAGGGGAATTAGTATGATTCTCCAACTTGTGCAAAAGTGACTTTGGTTTTCCTAGAGATTATACATTCATTCACACCCTACATATGTAAAACTATTTTTAGGTTACTAGGGAGATTATGTGGATGGTGATGGACCTTACCAGCTCATGCATCGTGATGGTAGTTGTGTTTCTTCTTATCTTCTTCCTTTGGTATTTTCATGATACTTTCATTTCATTTTTTGCAGTTTTACTTTAAACATTCATGTGGGATGGTTTTTGGCATCATTTATATACGTATATCATGGAGTTTTTTCAAGGTTGATAAATCTTATCTTACGATCTTGGTTACTATAAAAAGGTTAATTCCTCTCATTTTTTGAGATTGAATACCTTGGTGTTGGCCACCACCATGGGGCCTATTGCAGGTAAGACTCGGGGGGTCACTATCTCTTTTTTATCTTAAATAAGGAATGTCATAGAACTTTTCCATCCATTCCCTCATATTGAAGGAGAGTCATGATACAATCCTATGAGATGTTATGGATGAGAGATTGGATGGAGGTTAGCGTTATGCATAGTAATGATTTCAGGGGATGGTTGGGAAAAATGTTAGGTGATCTTGGTGTGTGAAATAGTCCACAAATGACGGTCTAGAACATGGTATTTTAGGGCCCCCCATGATCCGATGCAAGAACTCTCAACTAACCAAACAACCAAGTGAGGCTACTTCGTTTATAAGGTAGAGGACATAGGGAAGGTATATGCATCATGTATACTTGTGTTCTCATTTGTTGTGTATTTTTCATGAAATAATAATGAAAAATAATTTAAAATGATTCCTAAATAAAATTACATACTACTCAGGATTTGGATTTCCCTATTTACTTTTCAGAAATGTAACCCAATTGTTGTCCACGTGTGATACGAGAAGTGGAGGCTCAGTAAGTCAATCTTCATAATCATTGGATGTTTTATCTATTATAGAAGGACAAAAAATGTTAGAATATTCATCATTCTTTCCAGTAGCATACTATGGGAAAGTATGAATGTAGCATTTTAGATATAGAAATGGAGAGCTTCCTTGAGGAGCTGGAGAACACCTTCACATTGATCCAAACTCTGACAGAGTAATGGGATCCATTTTTGGTGATCCATATTAAGGGATCAGTGCATTAGTGGTGGATTATTTACCTTAGGGAGAGAAAGGAGATCGATGTTTCATGTGATGACTTTGAGGAGGAGTTTTGGGTAGAATTCATTTCTTTAACGATAAAGGCTGAGAAGAGGTTAGAGATACTCTTCATCCAACAGGGAGTATGTTGGTGGGGGAATTAGGGATCAATTGTATGTATCTCCTTTGATTTGATCCGGACTGATTTCCATATGAGGTTTCTTGGGCAAGATGCATAGAGGAGGCACTATGTCCTTCTCTCGAGCACATAGTTACTCTTTTCACCTAACCAACATACATAGAGGTTCAGAAGAAGGATGAAGTAGTGGAAACGATGCACTTTCAAGGATGTTTACTATAAGAGTGTATCCATCTGAGTTATTCTTAGGGGAAGGCTATCAATTGTAGGTCTCTAACTTCAGGACCTTCCAACATTCAACCAACTGGGAGCTGACCCCAGTAGTTTTAGTTCCCACCTTCTAGTCCACATGCATTTCCTGTGGCTTAGGATCAAGGTGTTTCACTTTTGGAGGCTATGGTAACCTTCAGATTCGGAGCCCAGTTCGAGCTCAATGTGGTGTAGGGGGGCAGGTTTGAAGCCCACCCCAGTAGCAGTTGTGAGCCATGCCATTTCAGCAATAGGGACAACATTCTATTATACCACTGAGGAGAGACGGAGCAGGTGGAGGCTGCCCATATGGAATTCCTTAGGAACCTCAACCCAGGATTGGTTAGGGAGGTGGTCAATAGTATACTGGGAGAGGATCTAGTATTTTTTAGTTTCACTCCACAAAGGCAGTAGTTCCAGTCAGACCAATCATCATTCGAGGTACGTCCATCTTGTTTGGTACACTTTTCTGCACCTTGTTTGATTCAGGAGCTTCAGACTCCTTTATTGAACCCACTCTAGCCTATTCTCGAGGACCAAATATAGAGATACACTATATGCCCCCGGTGTTATATACACTATTCGGATTTCGGACCATCTTGTTTTATGTTTTCTCGAGATGTCGACTGATGTTGGGGTCACGTTAGTCCAATGGGGATCTCTTTCTGCTACAGAAGCATCCATATTGTGTTATCCTTGGAATGGACTGGTTTTACTCTATGTATTATATTATAAACTAATTTTATATAGGATTCCTATTTTCATATGCGAATGGCCAATGTGTAGCTTTCATTGGAGAGTGGAGTTGTCATGTTGGAAACTAACATGTAAAGCCTTTTATTTCCTTTTTGGATGAGATGTCAGTGGAATCACTGGTTTCTTAGATGGTGGGGGTTCCTACAGTTGTCAGAGAATTATTGGATGTTTTTTCCAAGGATTTTATAACATTACTCCCTCGTCATGTCTTTGAATTTTGGATAGAATTGTAGCCTGATGATTCTCAGATTTCAATAGGTACTTATTGGATGGAACCATCAGAGTTTCGAGAGATGCAAATCCAGTTTGATAATTTTTTGAAGAAGGGATTTATCTAGCCTAGTCTGTCACCATGAGGTGCTTCGTTCTTGTTCACAAAATAAGAATGTGGTGGTCTGAGGTTTTTCGTAGACTACTGAATGTTGATTCAGGTAACTGACAAAAACGGTTACCCTATCACGAGGATAAATGATATTTTAGACAAGCTAAGGGGAGAACTTTGGTTTTCTAAGAACAATTCTCAGTCTGGGTATCATCACTTGAGGGTGATGGAGGTTGAAATCCTAATTACTTCTTTCAGATGTAGGTATAGTCACATCGAGTTCACAGTTATGTCATTCAGTGTTGCTAACACAGTTCCCATGTTAGTGGGACTTATGAACTCTGTATTTCATGTGTTCCTGGATCGGTACCCCAGTATATTCATCAATGAAATTTTGATCTACTCAAATTCATAGGAGGATTATAACAGGAATCTCAAAACATTATTGGAGGTTCTACGATGCCACCAACTCTATGGGATACTGTCTAACTCTAAATTTTTCACACGGAAGGTCCACATCATATGACATGTGGGAAATTAGTAGGGTTTAGTAGTGGACTCATCGAAGGTTGAGTCAGTGGTTTCATGGTAATCACACAAGAATATGGCATAGATTTGTAGTTTTCTCAGTCTAGAAGGCTACTACTAGAGATTCACACCCAATTTCTCCTGAGTAGTAGCTCTATTGACAGATCTGGCCAAAAAAGGGCATACTTTTGTGTAGAGAGATCATTTCCAAGTCATGTTAGACTATATTAAGGGGATATTGGTTAGTTCTCCAGTGCTATGGTAGTCTGAGGAATGGTTTATGTTTGATGTTTTTTTCAATTATTCCAATTTGGGATAGGGGTGGGTGGTGATGCAACAATGGAGAGTGTTCTCTTACATTTATAGGAAGTTACATACCAATGAACATAACTATGAAACCCCTGATATAGAGCTAGTAGCAGTCATTATATTGCATTTTTTGTGGTGGAATCACCTCATAGAGGAGCAATTTGTGGTCTTCACGTATCACAATATCATGATGTATATCTTTCCCAGTGGGATCTAAACAAATGAAAATGGAGATGGATGGATTTTCTTCAGGAATTTGATTTTGAGATCCCCTATACTGCTGGAAGTTGGAACATTGTAGCAGATGATTTGAGTAGGAAGTCATACAGAGAGGTTGTTCCGGAATCTTTAGATGTTTGGAAGGTGATGGAGGGCTTGGATGCCTTTTATTAAGATTTAAGGTTGTATGGTGGTAGAGGATAACTATTTCAGATAAAGGTGTTTTCATCTCTGAGGTAGATAGTGGAGGAGTCTTAGTGGGGCAACACGGAGGTGGTGGTAATGAGTGATCATGTGGACTAGGGTGATGCTCTTGAGGGATGGTCAGATGATCGTCACAATCAGATGTTGCTCCATGAGAATCTGTTTCTTCCAGTTGATATGCATGAGGGATTTCTCTGGGAATTTGATACCTCACTCTAGGTGGTACACCCAGAATTTTATAAGATGTACCATGGCTTGAGGAAGTTGTTTTGGTGGCCCGAGATGAAGTGGTCTATGGAAGTGTTTTTGGTGAAGTGCATGGTGGGCTAGTAGGGGAAGGCTGAGAACCATGTTCTTAGTGATTTGTTGCAGACCTTATATGTCCCTGAGAGGAAGTGGGATGAAATCACAATGGATTTCATCACAGGTCTAACCAAGGATCAGGGAGGCTCCGATGCTATTTGGGTATTATTGGATCTACTGGAAAAATTGGCACACTTCTTAGAGATCAAGTAATCGAGCATAGTGGATTCCTTATCACAGAGATATATGGGTGACGTGGTATGGTTTCATGGTGTTCTTATATCCATCATCTCATATCAGGATACACAGTTTTACCTCACATGTCTAGAGGAGATTGTAGCATGCATTTGGTACTCTGTTATTCCTCAACACTACCTTCCACTCTTAAAAAGATCGGCAAAAATATAGGACCATCTAGATATTGGATTACATTTATTGGGCATTTTTTATAGATTTTGGTGGGTCTTGGGTGTGAAAATTTCCTTTGGCAGATTTTTTTTACAATAATAACTGTCACTCTTCTATTGACACAACTCCATTTGAATCTCTTTATGGGGGACCATGTCATTCACCTTTGTTCTAGATTGAAGTTGGGGAGGCCTCTATTCTTGGTCCATACATGAATCAATGTACAACAAAGAATTTGTAGCTTCAATGAGAGAATAAATGTAGCACGGTACTGTAAAATGTCATATGTCAACCACAAGAGGAGGCTTTTGGAGTTTGAGGGCGGAGACCATGTATCGTTGAATGTTTTCCCTCAATGTGGGTAGTAGAGGTTCAGCACAAGGAACAAAATTTCTCCCAGTTTCATCAGTCCTTTTGAGGTGTTGGGGTGAGTTGGTGAGGTGTCCTACTAGTTGGAATTTCCACTATAGTGGGAGATGGTCCACGATATCATTCACGTATCTCATCTTCATCAGTATCGTCATGATGACTCCCATGTCATTGACTGGGGAGAGTTATATATTGAGGATGACGTAATATTCATGTAGAGACTGGTGCAGATCTAGGATCATCGGGAGAAGGTATGACATGTATAGACTATTTCGATGGTTTTTTTGTTATAGAGGCATGGTGACCTAGAGGAGTGTACTTTGAAAAGGGAGACGCAGATCCGTGCCCGGTACCCAGATATTTTTTGAGTTTTTCTTGTTTGTATTTCATTGTGATGTAGTGCTTCAACCTTGTTTGTTATGAGATGAGTTTCTTAATTACTCCATAATGTGAGATAAAGTCCTAACATGTGAAAAAGGTAGAGACCATATTCCTAATAAAGATGCATTAATTGAGATTTGAATAAACACATCCAGGTGAGTCAGTACTGCCTAGAGAGGATAATATCTTGGAATTGGGGAAGGAATTACCCTATTCATGTTTCTAGACAGTTGGTGATTGTGTGGTGGTTTTGTGATTATTTGGGGTAGTATATGTTATAGGAGGTTTTTTTGGGTTTTGAGGTTTCATTCTAGCTTTCGAACAATATAAGTGTTTTATCCATCAGAGGTATCTTACAGGGTGGTTGTTTGGACCCCTTTTTTGTCTGGGTTAGGTTTCGAATTCTTGAGGGTGATAATAGTTTGAGAGGTATCTAATTTAATGAACTGGAACTCCCAAATCCATTAATTTTTTAAAATTCAGTATTTTTGGTGTTCTGGGAGACAATAGTAGTTTATTTCTAGAGTTCTCCGAAAATTTATGTTTTTTCAACTATGAGATAGCCATCAACGAGTCATGTTGGTAGCTCAGCATAGATAGTTTTGTGTCAATAGCTTTCATCAGTGACTCTACATGTTGGTGACTCAGGTCTTTGGTGACAAATGGTGTCAGTTACTCCGGGCATCTGTAGGTCGAGGTGTCGAAAGGAAGGGCATCAGTCAGTGGTGTTGATGACTCTTGTTGGTGAGTTGTGTTGATGAATCATGGTGGTGATTCAAGTTTCGGTGACTCATTTCGGTGAGTTGCATCAATGACTTGCATCGTTGACTGAGGTCTTGGTGACTCACTATCAGTGACTCATGTTAGTTAGTCAAACTTCAGTTAGTCATTTGCAGTTGTCCCTAGTTTTATCCAGTTTCACCCATGTGACATTTCCTTTGATGATAAATGAGTTAAATTACATATTTAATGTGTTTTTTGGATTTTTCAAATGATATATATCTCATAAAATCCTAATGATACCTATGTCTCTTAAATTACATGGTATTTATCATAATCTAGCTTTAATTTCCTTTGAAACTATTTCCCCATATACTAAGGATATGTCCTTTCTAATGTTGAGATCCTCTTTTTTCCTTTGAACCCTACCATTTTCTCTTGGTGCACCGAGATCCTTTTTTCCCTGAGGTGTTGTGAACCTATGTTGTAGTGGTCAGTTAAGTTTTTTCCCTTGAGTAATTCCTACTTCTAACATGACCCCATGTTTTGGCGCGAGGATGAATTATTGATGGTCTATTGTACCAATTTGGGATCCCTTCGTCTCTCATTTATTTGTGTATCATGTGGGGTGGGTGTACTGATGTCTTCATGTGGTTATGGTTGAAACCAATTTTATGAATATAACAAGAAGAAATAAATTATGGGATAGAAAGATGCTGATGGTGATTTCTTTGTTTTATATGTTATCCTTGATCCTTGTCCTTTTTTGTAAGGGTTTTATACCTCCTAAAAATCATGGCCATTGGTGGCCTCTGTTTGCGCACCTGTATGACATGTGAATATTTATTGTTGTATCCTTGTTGAATGGATGAAATATGGAAATTTTGTTAATCTTTTATATTTGATTATATATATGGATTCCCTAGGATCAAACTTGTTCTATGATCACCCATGTATAATGAAAATATAATTAAAGAATGAGTGCCTCTAAATATGAATACACCATATTTTTTTATTTGGTTGTGTGTTTTGTATGGATCTGTTTGACCATGTGTTTTTTGGGTCATGGGGTTTTGTGATTTAGAGTTTGGTTGTGTGTATGTGGTGGTATGGGTGGTGTGATGATATCTCATGTTTATAGATTAATTGATTGAGGAATGTATGAAATTATTGTTCAATGGGACTACATCTGGACAGTGGCTGGGCAACAGGGCTGTAGATTTGGGTTGTGTTATATTTTTATTACTGGTAGTGTTGGATGTGGTGTTATTTCTTTGATGAGGGAATATCAAGTGTGGTTTTGATTAAGTGTGTTGGGGATTTTCTTATTGAGATTAAGGACAATGTGGAATTAATTTTAAGAATGATAGTGGAAATGGTTGAACATGTGTTCTAGAAAGGGGAGTGTGTAGTAGGACTGCTAGCTGGTTGAGTTGTGTTGTTTTTCTATAGGTGGAGTTTATTGTGTAGTGAGACCTTAGAGGATTGTTTAGGAGGGATAATTTTGAATACAGATTTTATTTCCTTGTGTGGGGCATTCACCCTGAGTTTCTAAACATTCCTAAAGTGGGTGTGGGTTATGATATTACTTATGGTGTGATTTGTTTAGTAGTTTCCCTAGTAGGGGTGGAATAAATTAATATATGAATTAACTTATAATGAATAATAACAAATAGTTAAATGAATTTTATGGGTTTATGTATCGATTTGTGTCTTAAAGTGAAGTGGTGTTCATTTATCGACTTATAGAAGTGACCATCGTTCATGGTGGTTCATGCCTGTAGGGTTGGTAGCAAGGGAATTTTTTATGTCGGATGATTGTTTTTTTAAAAGCCCATAGGTTGGGATGAGTGTTTGGTACCTATATATATACATGTAGTTCCTATTGATTTCTATACACACCCAACCCATGTTGAGCACTACATGATAAACACCCCCATTTTCATGGGGGAGGGTGTCCATTCCTAACATATCAGTGGGAGGATGGATGGATAGTTATTGGATCTTCACTTCTCCCTATTCTAGGAATTGGTAGCCTAATATTTTTTAGGCAGGTTGTGGTGCGGTTGTGAGGCCTAGGGGTCTACGAGTGAGGTGTGCTTCTCAGGTGTCCTCATGATGATATATGTTTTGATTTCCTAGGTGTATCAGGGATGAGGTTGGGGTCTGTGTTTTAGGTGTGTGGGGGTGGTTTGTGCTAGTGGGGCATGTGGAAGAGCATGGTACTGTCAAGACATTTTCATTAGGGATGAGTAGTTACTTGATTGGAAGTGGTGTAAGGTAACCAAATATATTTGTACTTAATACTTTACATTACATGACACACATTATTTGGTGAGCATGACTTGGTGAGGTTGGGTAGATAGTATACGTTAATTGTTGATTTTGAGTTTCTACAATTTTTATCAAAGCAGTATTAGTATGCTTCTCCCACTTGTGCAGGAGTGATTTTGGTTTTCCTACTGAGTATACTTGTATGCTCACCCTACCTATATAAAATTGTTTTCAGGTTTCCAGGGAGATTACTCTGACTGTACTGGACCTTACAAGATCATGCATTGGGATTGTGTTCTGTCATTTCTTATCTTGTTCCTTTAGTGTTTTCTTGAGATTTTCGTTGCATTTTTTTTTTGATGTTTCACTTTAATATTTGTTATGGGATGGTTTTTGGATTCATTTATATATGTATGTCTTGATGTTGTTTCATGGATGATACATCTTATCTCTCGAACATGGTTACTATAAAAAGGGTAATGCCTATCATATCATGTGATTGAACACCCTTGGTGTTGGTCTCCAACCTGGAGACTATTGGACGTGGGACTCGGGGGTCAATATCCCTTATTCATCTTGAATAAGTCTGGTTACAACACTTTTCCAATCATTCCATCATCTTGAAGGAGGATTGTGGCACTACATGTGTTACAACTATCATTTATTGATTTTACACACCGTGTAATTACGTAATTTGTGTTCATTCTTATTTACTTAGGAATATTGGGTACATGACAAGGACAATTCATGATAGTTAGGAAAACAACATTCCTAGTTGTCTCCTAGTAAAACACATGTAATAATTTTATAATTTTAAATACAAATATTTATTTTAAAATCATTGTGAATGGTAATCACGAGGTTTATATATATGGATAAATTAGATAAAATGATTTGTTGAATTAATAATATAATTAATTTCTAATATTTCATGATAACTTATCTTAGTAGAGAATGAGTTTAATTTAAAACTAGCTAGCTATTTTAAATGCATAGTCATTACATGTTCATGAACGATCATGAGATTTAACCAAAAATCTATTAGTATAGGTTTAATTTAGTTTAATATTTTTTTCATGGGTTTTACAATTAATTATTATTAAATTTAAATAGATGGTTTATATCCCATCCCTCCCTCCCTTATTTGATAGTACCTAAATGTACAATTTCATTTTACATAATTCCCTAAACAAATCATTTGGTTTCAATTAATTGTATTTAAGTTATGTAATATTTTTAATGTAAGGAGTCTCGGAGGTCTAAGGAGTTAGGTCAACATAGTTTCGAGGTAGTGAAAAGAAACCAACCCGACTAATATATTGGAGAATGGTGGAATGTTGAAACTCAATACAATACTATCACAATTGTATTTTCCCCTAGGGTAGTATGTTTATTTATTATCTTGTCAATTAATAAACCATGAGATAAACTCATGATAATATCATTTATCTATTTATTTTATTTTTATGTTTTTCATAATTTCTTTTTTGGATAAAATATCATGATTGCCTAAATAAATTGATTAATATGTAATGATGGAATAAAAATAAATGGATTAATCAAAAAAAGTATTAGAACATGATTTTTCACTTAAATAAAATCCACTAAATATTAAAATTAAATGAAAAATGTTAATATAAAATAAATTACACACAAATAATAAATGCCCAGAACTGAATATTTATAAATATTAATCCTTCAATCACTTGATTAAGAATGCAACCATTGAAAAAAATTTGTTTTTGACCCTTATCGAGAAAATTACAATTTTTAGGGAGTTTTTATGAAATTTTTTGGTTGAATTAACCAAATAGAATCATGATTAGTATCCCCTGCTATATTTGATGTTATTTCAGGAAAGTGTTGAGGTTACTTGATAGTGGGTTTTATGATTGAGGAGTCAACTGAATCAATGATAGATAATCTTATTTGAAATTTTAGAAAATCATCCTACCAGAATATCATCGATTAATTGACTAGGGCCTCACATGGTTTATGGGAAGGTACATATGGATCATTTCCAATAGAATTTCTAGGTAGTTTGATAGTCTGTGTCTAATAGTGAGGTTTTTTGGGACTTTATAAAATAGTGAGAGACAAATCAATAAATTTATTATGTATCATATATTTTTAATCAAGTTAAGTACTTCTTATCTAATCTAAATTACTATTTAATTAAATGCAATGGTTTTCAACACCAATAATAACCCTACAATTTATTTTATTTAAATAAAATATCTTCATATACATAAAATTCCATGAATGGCATAGAAAATTTCATATTATTCTATGTCAGGAATAGAACAAGTACATGTGGGATTCTATAATTATTATTGAAACTTCCTAGGATTTTAGTGAGGAGGAATGGAATCTCATTTATAGAAATGTTGATGATTCTGAAGATGTTAAAGACCTTATATTGTAATTCAGGTATAGTGTTCTTCAAGTGATACACAAAGATAATATTGTGTAAGAAAGGTTATCCCATATTCATGACTGATATTAAAAGATGGGTATAAATGATATATTTTATATACCCAAGGTACAAATTTTCATCCATTCTTAGATAAGTGAATCATATGGGCCTAAGATCATTAAGATAATTGGGTACATTGAGAATTTGAACATCTTGGGTTTTGAACTACCCAATGATCTTTTCATGGATCTCATCCAAGACTCAATTCCTCATAGCTGATCTAATTTTACTATGAATTATAATATGATCAACATGGATAATTTAATCCCATATATCATCTCTTTAAATAATCCTATTGATAAGGATTTGAATCTTGAAAAGCCATCTATACATATCTTAAATAAGATTAAAGAAAATTATAAGAGATATAAGACTATATAAAAGTATAAATCTTCTATGAAACACATTTAAATGAAGTGGAATATAAAATGTGGAGTTATGGAGTGGGATGCAGTTTAATTAATATGTGTCAATAAGGGACACTAGAAGAAAAAATTCACACTGGGAAATAAGCCATGGGATTTCATAGATATGCCTTTTATTGTGTAAAACATTTATATTTATATAAAATGGGTTTGAGATACCACAATTATTTCTCAAATTTTTAAAAAATTCATGATACTAGTAGATTTTGAAGGGATGTGTAGGGTGAGAAGGATTTTTAGCTAAAAATGGAGTTATGATAGTAGCATAAGTTATTGGTGATTACTTACTCACACAACCAACATGAATTATTTTGGTGATCAAGAACTATTATAATGTTTTTTGAATAACCAAAATCATTAGTATAATATCTAAATTACATATAGATGGTTTTATTTTCCACATCATAAAGAGAATGTTTCATTTTTAAAATAAATCATATGTTATTGTATGGGAAATTTATGTAGTTTCCTTTATTTATTTTATTATAATAATCATGTGTTGGTGATGGATACCATATATGCTTTGCATGACTCTTACCACACCCAATTGTGAAATTACTGGATAGGTAATGAAAATGAGAAGTGGTTAACTAATTTACATCAATGTGGTAATTTAGATTCATTTAAACTAAAAGATGGTATTTATAAATTCTATTTTCAAGGTAAAATTAACAAAAATCCATTTGGTGGAAAAGGAATAAGGTCCACATAGCCTCTATAATTTATTCACAAGTATGATTTTTGGCCATTACCTATTGAAACATGGGGAAGTTACTCAATCTTCATAACAATTACTGTTGTTTTAAGTTGATATCGATATTTTTACATATTTTAGTATATGCCATAATCCACTGATAAATTCATGTAATTCAATAATGAGGTTGAAAAATAGAATGGTAAAAGGATTATAAAGCATCACTCAATCCATAGTATAGAATATTTCAATCATGAAATTATTAACTAGTTATGGGGTTATGGGATTTAATACCAACTAACTCATGCACATTCACCCTAGTAGAATGGTTTATGTGAAATGATGATCTAGATCTTATTTGACATGGTGAGTTAATTGATGAATCATACGAATAATCCACTAAATGATTATGGGTATATTCTCTATAAAAAAGAATACACACTAAACCAAGAGAAAAATATGTGAAAAAAATATAATATACCACTTATAGAGTGTAAAGAAACTTGTGTTGTTGAGACTTTTTTAATTCAACCTATGGGAACAAACTCACACACTAAGGTACAATATGTATATTTATAGGATATTCTATGTAAATATAGGGATATTAGTTATAAAATCCCCCATATAAAAAGTCTTGGTTTTGCAAGATAAAAAAATTATTTAAGAAGGAACACATATCTAAAAGAGACAGTGGGAACGAGATAGACATTGATGAAGTAATGGATCAAAATATAAAAGAGATGGAAAAGGAAAAGATTGCAAAGGTGACCTTAAAGGAAAAAACTGTAATGAAACAAGTTCTTCGTTAGAGTTCATTAAAAGTTAGTGAATGGAAAAGATACCATTTCCTAGTCACTAGGATAATGAATCATTATTAATCAATAATATTGATCTTTTAATCTATAAAGAAGTAGTAAGTGGAAAATATACTGCTAAATGGAATGATGCAATGAATTCAGAAATGGATTCCATATTTCAAAACTAAGTTTATATTTAGGTAGATCGACTAATTGTTGTAAAGACTACTTGTTTTACATTGGTATTCAAAATGAAACAGTACAAAGTTGATCATGTAAAAAACATTTGGTCTGACTAGTCATAAAATTGCACAAATAATGTCAATGAATTGACTGTGATGAATAATTTTCATAAATTTCAAGGATTAAATCCATCATAATTATATGTTCTAGATAATCATATCATGACTAAGAGATTTATAAAATTAATGTTAAAACATCTCGCCTTAATGGGAAACTTAGGTGAAATATATACAAAAAAATAGGTATTTGTGACACCAAAAGATGCTAATAATGTATTAAAGTAACAAAGATCCATTTGTGGATTAAATAACTACTCAATGTCATTGAAAATAATTTTTATTAATACATAATAGAATTTGGTTTCATAAAAAATTGATGTGATCTTTGTTTTTATGAGAAGATTAATTATATAGTTTTCTTTTTCCTTATAGTATATGATGATGACATTTTAATTATTGGAAATGAGATACCATTTTTTGGTCTGTCAAGATGCTGTAAAATACATGTTTTTTTATGAATTTCTTAGGATAAGTAGAAAAAAATTTCAATTTCAGGATCAATCGTGGAATATCAAAGAAGTTTCTCTGTCAAAGTCAAGGTATCTACACTGGTAAGACACAAAATAATTTTTGAATTGGGAAATCCAATAGAGTATTGTTGACCATTTCCCATGGAAGTCATATTTAAAAGAAAATTTTTTCCTTTGAAAAATAATAAGAGGTAGATAAACTAAGGATCATATACACATTAGTAAATGAATTACAAATTTTTTTCACGATATGTATCAGGTTGGATATTGCTTGCACTTTGAGTGTTGTATAAATATATCATGATTCTCCAGGAGACAACAATTGTATAAAAGTTATGATTATTATCAAGTACCATAGGAGAACTAAGGAAACATTATTTGTCTATAAAAGTGGTGAGGACCCAGTCATCATGGGATATTTAAATTCCATTTTACAAATAGATCATGTTGATATGAAGTCATAGTCGAGTTATGTATTCACTATAAGTGGAGTGTATGTGAGTATTAAGAACTCAACTAATGTCCTGATTATTGATTCTATAGATTATTAAAAGTATATTTTAGGATACGATATAGTAATAAAGCATTCTAGATAAAGAATATAATCCAATGGATATATATGGATCTTTATAGTAATAACCCTCGAATATCCTGTGTGTTAGAACTTAGTTTTTATCGTGATCATGGGTTTTCTATTAGAACATGTTTGTTTTATGTTTGAGGGGTCAGTGGTTGGTTTAGAATTATAATCTAGAAGAGGGACACTAACCTAAAAATATATTTCATTGTAGGAGGCCACTGACAAGATTATGAAGGACCACCACCCAGCTAGTGGTCTGGAGATATTCACCATGATCTGTATGGGAACATCGACTAACAAATGTCCTTATATTGGCCATCTGATTAAATATTTTTCTGCTGGTTGGGTTGTAGAAGATGTAAGATGGCTGTAAAGTATCAAAATTTATATTTTCCTTATTCTTTTTCTCTATTCCCAAATTCTACCATGTTTAATCCCATATGACTTTAGAGAGCTCTCCCTAATGTTTTTTTTACTCTCCCACTCCTCACTTCACCATTTTAAGTGTTGACCGATCTATTGATCCTCATTTGTTAACACTAACATTTTCCAAGACCTTGATTAGCATTTCCTCTTGATATATCTTTCTTAGATCATGAAGGGATGAATTTGGGAAATATCCTAGGGATTATACACATGGTATTTATAATATAGGGGTGACCACTGAAAATTTGGATTTGTTTCATTTTGAGAAGCATGTGCATACTATATTATAAATTTTACATATAGATGTGTGATTATGAATTGATTGTTTGTACATGTGTAGATAGTGATAACTGAAATAAAAGTAGGGGATATACATGATGATGTTATATAATGGATATCTATCAATAACTCTATCTGAAATATGGGATCTAGTTGAAATTAATATATGGTTGTTATACACTGAAAAATCTACCCAAAGGAGGAGATATTATTTGTATTTCTATATATAATCTATCCATTAAGAGAGGGTTGAGTAATAAGATGAATTTTATAAACATGTTATATTATTATATGTTTGAGAAAACATCCTTGTGATATTGATTTGAAGCATATATGAATGGCGGGTTATATATCTATTTATGTATTTACATTTTAGTCATTCTACAAACCATGTATATTTGTGTTTAGTTTATGTTAAGAACACATTTCCGGTATCCTTCTAGGTTTTTAATCACACCTTGAATGGGAATCTTGGGGTGTATATAGACTTTAGGGTCCAAGATCCAATTGAGGGTAGGGGACCTATATCTAAATGTTCAACTATTTATGTAATATGGACTAATGCAATGTTGGGATATACTTAGACGTCTTTACATTATTCCTCATTTACATTCGTTCATTTTATTTAAATCTTGGTACACTAATCTACCACATGTACATATCCTTTATACATGACATGTGCTTGTTTTAGGTCATTCGATATTGCATTGGAGATATTTACTTATTTATGACCTATTATTTCCATTATAATTTATTCTTCATGCTATAATTATTAATATGGTTGTATTTATTATTTTTATTGTTATATGTTACTTGGGGTAATATTCTCTCCCCGTTGGGGATTAGGCCCACATCGCTAGTCATCAGCCTCTTGTATATCTGGATGTGTGAATTATTTCATGTGTAACAGCCTTGATTTTCATTTTTTGACCCTTTAAGAAATTATATGAATTATCCTAGAACTTATTTTTAACTCAGAATGATGTTTTATATGTTTCAAGTATCCAGTATAAATATAATAAAAATATTAAATATTTTTATGTCATGTGAGCATGAAATTTCAGAATAAATGGAAATTATATTAATCAAAACCATGTATTTAAAATCTAATATTGTGATTAAATTTTGAACCAGGGGGTTATCCAAGGCATGACATGTGTTTTTTCATCATCAAACATTACATTGTAACCTAGTTATTGGTGAGTAAATTAGATCTAATAAATAATATATTTATTTTATTTATTAAATGTGTTAACCTAGCCTTTCCCCTATAATTATATTATTATATAAAATCCATATGGATATATGATTAAACCTATGAGAGTAATGAGGAGGAGGATTGGGAGACTTTTTGGGAATTTATAGATGTTCTCAAGATCATGGATCGACATTGAAAAATTAAGATGATTAACTGGTTTAATGATGAATGCAATGGAAACTTTAAAGAAATAATTGGTGAGCATGTTTCTCACAAATGATTCATATGTTGCTGAGGTAGGTCTCATTATTTTATGGATTCTAGACATATTTTCAATTTCTAACATATATTCAATTTATATTCTATGAAATTAGTATTTATCTTTCCTCGTTCAATAAATCTTTAACTTATTTGTCATTACACAAATTTTGGTTCACCATTTTTGGTTTCATTTATTTGGATAATTTGGTACATCGGTAAATTTTTGCTGTATACTTCTTGGATGTAGCCGAGTGAGGGTGAACTACGTAAAAATATTTGTATCCTTATGATTTCTATTCTTATTTAATTTCAATTCATCATCAAATAAAGAAGGAAATAATAGGATAATCATAAACATTTAAGGACAAATAAATTTACCCATATAATAAAGAGTTCAATATCCGGTTGGGTGGGAAGAATTTTTTAAATAATATCCATACCTAGAGTCCCCCTAGGGTATCTAATCCCCTTTTGGGCCTAATAGTTTTTATCAGAGCATAAGATATTTTCTTTTGGATTTTATTTCTTTTAAAAGGATTACTATTATATTTTAATTGTTTATTTTTTTAATATTATCTCAATGTTATTGGGTAAATAGTATAACTTCAATTAGAAAACATACGTTTGGCAGTATTCCTCTGTGTGGATGAGTCTATAAAAAGAGATTGATTCAATTGAAGGAAACAAACAATGTAATGAAGAATGATTTGGTTAAATAATATAGTGGTAATATTTACTCATTAAATGATGACAAATTAATGAGTTCGGAACCAAATATTCTAAGTGATTCTAGAAGTACAGACAATGAATAAATTTAAAGAAGACCATATGTGGATGTTTTACACACAGAAAAAATAATTGGTACTGAAATTAGATGAATAAAAAAAATATAACGATATAATGATCCAAGTAAAATAAATTTATATATACCTATTAAAAATATTAAAATTAAAGTATTCTTTAAATGGAAATAGATATATGGGAGAAGAAGAAATCTCCATATGACTAATTGAGAAAGATGTCAACAGATTCAAAAAAAACTCAAAGATGATGAATGGGGGAAAACTTGAACTCAAAAGAGATATTGATTTTGGTAACAAAATTTTTTAATCGTGATACAACCCAGTTAGAAATGGTACATGATAATAAATTTATAAAACAATGGAATGGATTTTCAATGAATTTGGTGTTCATATTATTTTTAATATAAATTAGGAAAGGGACTTGTTGTATAAGATTACACTAGAATTGGAAAATGACATGAGTAGTCAGAATAATATCAAGAGATAAAATAATTATCAAATTGAATCAAGGGATGTGAGGATTATAAAATTGGTAAAATATCTAGAATCATTCATCAAATAATTAGTGCAATCTAATGTCAATGGTAATCCCAAATTGAAGGATGCTTTGCATTTATTATTTGACTATCCGTTGGAAGGTAATAATTAAATTTAATGAAAATATAAAATTGTTGAGTAAAATATTGAAATGATTGTATCATACCAAAGGCCATCTAGTTTGGTTATATAAAGTATTGTATTTGATTAAACCTCTCTCAATCATTAAAGGATGATATTTGTGAACAGTTCTAGAAATTAAAAAATAATAATGTAGATGATGAAGATAGAACAAAAAAAGATTTTAAAATAATTAATGACAAAATCTGCTATTTTTGACGGATGCATGGTCAAAATTATTGTTTTTTTTATTGAGTATTGTGAATATATTTAATTATATGAATATATAACTACTTTTAAATATTAGAATACGAAGAAACACCTTTAGAAATCTCAAATAAGTGTATCTCAAAAGAAAGTAGACATGAAATCCTACTTTTGTGGTAGACTGAGACACAACATGAGTATGTGTAAAGAATCCCATTGTATCAATGTCAAAATAATAACTTTAGTTATATAAATTTCTCAAATTATAATTTATGACATGGGTATATTTTTAGTAGAAGATATTTTATATATGCTAGTCATTGGAATCAGGCTAGATATTATAGCTGGAAGAAAAGTGGGGAAGGAAAAGAAACCTGAAGGGAGAAACATTACTCTAGTGGTGTATAGAAAAGAATAATATACTACAATAAAACATGATAAGTTTAAAATATTTTTAAATATTCAACGGAACACAATGAGCTCAATGAAAGCTATATCATTCACCTCCTCAGTTACAATCATTATAGATCCCTTGGAAAGAACATGAACAAACTTGGATCAAAAAATGGAGGATATACACCAATTTTGGTTCATTACACCTGGAAATAAGTGAAGTAAAGATAATGATACCTCCAATAAAGGATGAAAAAAGATAATATGTCTAGTGAATATATTTCTGCTCAAATATAGAGTTATTAAAAATAAAACATTGGTGGAGAATCAAGGAAGTATATTTTTGATAGTGGGTTTAAAACCAAAATTTTCAAAACTTCCAGGCCTATATAATCTATATATTATAATAAGAATCATCATGTTGGTAAATAATTTCATGATATATGTCCATAAATCTTGATGTTAGGTTGGAAAATGTAACAATTACAAAAATAGTACAATGATTTAGAAGAAAGTATCAAAGGATTGATTCATCAGGATCAACCATAATCTTTTTCTTAAGGATTCCATTTTAACCCCTATTCATGTGTGTTATGTTGTTATAATATCTATTGTAAGTAGCATGGGACTAAGGTGAATGTAAAATCCATGTGTCATGCTTATGCTGAAAGGGAATTAGTACATATGTTTAATAGAGATACATGCAATAAGAAAAATTAGAACTCTGGAAATTCCAAAATGGGAGTTTATATGATGAAGAGTATGATTGGTAACTAAAGAAATTTCAAATTTATCTTGAAATAATCTACTGGTTCCATGTTTCATTGAACATTTCACCATTGTTATCATTCCTCAATTCTACTGTAATTGGACCACAGAGTGGACACTTATTGTGGGGAAAGCAGAAACAATCATGTAAATCATGATAAGATATTTTTTATAACTATAGAATATCATATGAATATTATCAATATACCAAGATGACATGAGTGAATATCAACAATCCTTCAACAAGAGGCTAGGAAAAGTTTTTCAAGACAATGATGTCACTACAGAAGATAATGAACATAATATATAATAATACACTAAATAGTTTCTTGATCATAGTGATGATGAGGTAAGATTCCCAGAGGGAGTAGAAGTTGAAAACAAATATTTAGAAAAAAGGTACCAATGATGATTAATAGGAATTAAAATTTATATGTGCATGAAATCTTAGGTGTATGATTAAATTGATAATAAAAACATCATTGGTAATCAAGAAGTGTTATTTCAAACATATATAATGATGTATTTATAGAATAAATATTTTCTATCTTAGGTAGATCCTAAATGTTTTGAGAAAGAAAATAGAGATGACAACTTGGTAAAGGATATTAATTAAATTCTTGACCAAATTGAATAGAATCGGAAATGGGATATTATTTCAAAACTAATAGATAAGAATATGATTGGGAGTAAATGGTTATTTCATAATAAGATGAATAAAGATGGTAAAGTGATTTTATACAAAGAAAAACTAGTGTGAAAAGGGTACTCCTATATAGAATCTAGGAATGTTGATGAAAGGTTTTCACCGGTTTCAATGTTAGAAATAATCAGAATGTTCTTGTCCATAGAAGTTAAAAGGTGGTTCAATGTTTTCTAGATGGATGTCTCCTTATCATTTCATAATGGAGTTCTAGAAAAAAATATTATATATAGTATCCAATTTTTTTTATCATTCTTATATATTAGAATCGTGTATTTTGGATGAAGATAGTTCTCTATGGGTTGAAGCAAGAACCAAGAGAATGGTACTCAAGACTATATCTATTTTGGATGAAGAACTATTTTTAGTATGGTGGATTCAATTATAATATCTATGTCACAAATGAAATTAATAAATGGATGATGGTGTTGGTATATGTCTATGATATAATATTTGGTGGATTAGATGATGAAAATTTCAAACAGTTCTCGTAATTCATGAAATGTGAATTCAAAATGTTAATGATTAGTGAACGGACTTTTTTTCCTTGATTTATAGGTTACACATGGAAAGAATGGAACATTATTTCTCAATATAAAAATTCCAAGGAGGTTTTGAGAAGATTTTAAATGGATAATTCCATGTAGATGATCACTCTAGTGAATATTTTGATGAAACTATCATAGGATGATGAAGGAGATCAAGTTTATGCCATAGAATACAATAAAATCATTAACAGTATGTTGTACTTGATAGCAGACAAACCTGATATTGTTTTTCCACTTACCAGGCTACAAGATATCATAGTAATCACAAGTAAATATAGTTATCTTTAGAGAAAATAATACTCCAATATATCAATGTAACTATGGATTTTTATGTGATGTACACTGAAAAATCCTAGCAAGAGTTATCGGGGAATACTGATGCATATTGGGCCAGTTTAAGATATGATAGAAAAATAATGTCAAGTGGTGAATTATATATTAGGGTATTGTGTATTTATTTGATAATAAAAAAACAATATTAATTTTCATTGATCACTGTATAATCTAAATATATTGTATCCACTCAAGTTCACTCGTAGTTATTATGGATGAAGATGCAACTTGATGAAATTAGAGTTTTAGTGAATTATCTTATCAGAATCCATTGCAACAATTGAGGTTCTAAAAATATTACAAAAAATATTTTCCATAACTCATTGACAAATCACATTAAAATCAAGTATCATTTTATCAGGGGACAAGGTAGAGAATGGGCTGTGAAGTTGGATTCTATGCTTATAGAACTATAGGATGCAGATATATGGATAAAGGACTAACCCAAAGAAGCATTTGAACAATATCAACTAGATCTTGGAGTTCACTCAACTCCCTGCACCTGAAAATTTGTGAATGTGGGACCCCTCTCCATGAGTTATAATGTGTTTTTTCCTAATGCATTGATCTATGTTCATTAACCTTTGGTTGACCATAAAAGAGTGACTTTTAGGTTCATAAAAGAAGGGGCCGAGGTTGTGGATATAAAATGGGTAGAAAATGTATTAAAAAATACATTGGGAATGTTTATAGGGGGAACAATTAAGATTGGGGGTTTTAAAATATCATGATTCTAAAGGTGAATGATTGAAAGTTATATATCATGATAGATGGGGTTTAAGCTGATAGCAGATGAGTGGTATTGGAATGGAGTGATTCATTTGAGAACTTGGTATGCTACTCTAGTTTTTCATTCCGAATGTGGATCAAGTGGGCTTAGAGTGTGTGTTGAGAAAATACTTGATCAGTGTCATAATCGAATGAATTTAATTTTGGATGAAGACAAAAGATGCTTTAAAAAGGTATCAAAATGTGAATAATTGTCAATAAACAGAAAGGGGGATATTTTTTGGAAAGAACCTCAACGTTACACTATAGTGTTTTTCGACTGATTGTTTTTATTGGAATAGTAGGTTTCCAAGGTAATTTTTAGAGTTTCAAGTATATTTCTGATAAGGTATGTTGAAAAACATCTAATAAAAAGAAATTGATTCCATGAATGTGGTGAAAAAAACTGCATATAAAATGTGTGGACCATCATGAATGTGTGAATAAAATATGGAATGTCTTAATTATTTTGAGAAACATCACGTACATATGAATTAGAGATGCTAAAACACAATGAATAAGAAATTTTTTTCGAAGGGTGAAACTTTCCTTAATCAATACAAAATTAGGAGGTTCACAAATAAGTTTTAAGATCTTCATGGAAAGGTTATGATGAGGTTGGAAGCTTTAGTAATGGGATTCAACGCCGATAAATAGGCCTTTACCCCCCCTCCCCATAAAAGTATAAGAAGACATAGTAAAATTGAAAAGGCACTAAATTCATAATGGTTATTTGTGAAATTTGTTCTTGTGAAGAATTTAATTAAGGAAGTAACTTCATGAAAGTTACGAAATGAAACTGAATGTTTTATGCATAGCGAATGTATTGATATTCATGAAGGTTATAAAAAGATCATATAAATTTGTGATCTTGGATAATGCTAAGTGAGATTCATGAAATTTTTTGAGCTTACTAAAAGGTAGTGATCATCGTAAAAGTATAAAAAAGATATTACCCATTAAATATATGGAAAAGTGGTATAAATAATGTGGAATAAATGAAAACCTCAATAGTGAATCTACCTAAAACTGAGGATTCATTCATTATTTCTACTTAATGGCTATAAATTTCTATAAACTATGTGTGAATCCTTTCCAGAGTAGTGAGAAAATGAAGAGGAAGAAGGTGATACTTTCCAACAATAGTGATCCATGAATGAAAATATTG
The DNA here is from genome assembly GCA_963277665.1 of Viscum album. Classification (NCBI taxonomy): domain Eukaryota; kingdom Viridiplantae; phylum Streptophyta; class Magnoliopsida; order Santalales; family Viscaceae; genus Viscum; species Viscum album. Next base: position 747,560,412 of record OY728121.1, on the reverse strand, counting down.
AGGGAGTGACCCTTCATAATTAGTGAGTTTTTCCTAAACATTGTAATGAAAATGTTCCTTGGAATTGATGTAATCCTACTCAATTTTTATTTTGGGAATGATAATTAGTGGATTTGGTACATTGGTACGTTGTCATTATATGCTCTATGGATGTAGTCTAGTGATGGTGAACCATGTAAAAATATGTGTGTCCCTATTTGTTCTCTCATACATTAAATTCAATTCATCATCATATAATGAAAGAAATACTAAGATCATAATAAAAACATAAGATAATATAAAGTGACCATTATAATAAAGTGGTCAAGATCTAGTGGGACATGATTCATTTTGAGAATAATATCCATACCCTAATTCATCCCCCCCTCAAGGTATCCAAACCCCTTATGGGTGTAATAATATCCCTGTGAATAAATATATTATGATTACCACCCATTTACACCCAAGAATATCCAAGGAAATTAATAGACCTCAATGAACATTACGTTCCACTTTCATTTACTAAAAAACCAATCATCATTACACAAACTCCACCACTGACTACTTCATCCTCGGCCAATAAAGATATCTCTTCATTCCACGATACATATTTCATAAACTATGATGTACCGCTAATGGTGATATATGGAACTCAAGAAAAGCTCCCCCCACGCATCACCTATGGGAAAAACAACCACCCCTCAAACAACATCTGATTCTGGTCATCCTCTAGCTATCCATCGAAAGTTTCACCATTGGCAACACGATCACACATCACATATTCCTATGATTCTCCCCACAAAGACTCCTCCACATATTTCATCAAATATGACTCCACAATCATATGATAAATAAACCCTTACCAATGCCCTCTCCAACTTCAAGATGAATCTCTGTAAGATCCTCTATTTCATTCAAAACATCTAAAGAAATATGATCCACATCATCTCATGAATTCCATCCCAATGTATCACTATATACATTAACCTTCCATAGGGTGTAACATAACTCAAAATCATAATCCATAAGAAACTTCATCCACTCCTTTGGTATAAATTTATATCCCATTGAGAGAAATATATAGCAGGCTTTTTTAGTCCATGAAAACCATAAGGAACTCATTGTTGAGGTAATTTCTCCATAAATTCATCACAAATACAACTTCCACTAACTCTAGATCATTGTTGACATAGTTACACATGTTTGGTATATAAATTCCTAGACCCAAAATAGAATACCACCCCTACAACATTAAAATGAATTCTGGGACCTGATGGGACATTTCATAAGAAACCTTAAATAACAAACCCCCTTTCAGAAACAATGAACTAGAACAATAACCAACTTCAATTTCAAGTAACCAAATGCTACCTGGCACTGATCTATCCACAAAAAATCATGACCCTTCCTGGTCAGCTCTATTTCAGGGTTGCAAGTCAAGATAATTTAGGTAAAAACTATGATAATGGATCATGACACTAATGAAGTTGTGAACATATGCTTCACTCCTTGCTTCTTCCCATGAACCAACTACTTAATCCATTTACGGTTCAACTACCACACCATACCAAGACACTACAATCACAGGGAAACACACCTCCCACATGCATAACTCACACATTAAAAACATCCCATAATGATGGTGGTGTCGAAGGACATGAAAAAACATCTTTATGGTTCATGGAAATCTTATCATCTAACTCCTGTAATACCATTATATCATCGATGAATAAAATGAAAATTTTTTCTAAGAAATGATAGAATACAAGGATTATAAGTCTGTTGAACACAGCTGGTATGTTCATAACACCGAACGACATGAACAAAAACTCAAAGCTCCCATACCTGCATCTGGAGGCATTCTTCAAAACATACCCATACTTCACCCCCAATAGGTGATATCCCTATTATTATTCAGTCTTCTATAACCAACTAGATCCTCATAACTGGTTGAACTGGTAATCTATCCTTTAATGAGGTTAATGATTCTTCATTTTTACCAAATTCAACCTCTTGTAGTCAATACACAACCTCTGACTACTATCTGACTTCTTGGAGACCTACACAAGGGCACAATATAGTGGCACAATTGGTCGGATAAAACCTTTATACATCAGGTCATCCCCCTACAACCTCATATCATGCAACTCCATGGGAATCATCTGATAAGAATCCATCGAAATTGAAGATGCACCTGGCTGCAACTCTATCCTGAACTCAACAGCGTGCTGAGGAGGAAGTTTCATAACCTCCTCTGATAAAACATCCAAGAAATCCTCCAAATTTTTGTGAAAAATATCTAATTGAGATTTTACATATATATTTTCCTACTACAACAAAATAGTCTCCACTTTTCAACCACCGAACAGATAACATCGCTCACTAATGAACACAACGCATTGTCTCTCCATATCAAAAACACGACCCTCCAATGTAATTATTCGATGAATGAGTCCATAGAATACAACTAATAAATTCCATGGATAATATCATATGGTATTATCCACAATAATTAGATGTCCTATATTGGCTGGTGCTTCCCCATCACTAGTATACATTCTCGGCACGCATCAAAAAAATTAAAAATGGCCTCCAATTGGCCTAAATATCACCAAGGGTATAAGAAAAAAATCCACATATAGTCCTAACATATATTCCAATGAATTATAAAAAAATTGTGTCTCTTTAATAAAAAAATCACGCAAAAGTTTACTAAAAAATAGATCAGAACTCGAACAACTACCATCTCTACTGACGCTACTACCTCTAACATGTGCATATGATAATGCTCAGCTCGTCTACCTCTCGTGTTCTATTCTACACATCCATGCTCTAGCCTTGGTCCCGCTATATGGGGATGATCCATAAGAATCCCTCTTCCAAATCCACTAGCTCTTGGATTCTAGATAATAACATGTGTTCACTACCACTGGAACTATCTTGGAAGAAATTGTTGCTCCTAGAAATGGGCTAAAATGCCCCTATGATATGGACCTCCCTGATCTGTCATATACTAACCATAGTGGCTCTCATATATTTCATAGATGTGGAACATAAATATAATACTCCAAAAATGTGCTCAAAAACCACATGTCCCTGATGGTCAGGAATGAAATAACCATAGCTGGATCCCCACTAAATGGAACCATGAATGCCTAAACACTGACGACCCACTACCAAAAGCCATTATCCTCGAAATGAATTATTGGACACTCTTTCGTGGGTGAAATCCCAAATAAATAATCTGATATATTACCTCAACAATTTTCTATACCATTAGTAACTTTGAGAGTGTAGTTAGGGTGACCGCATTACTAATCACAATACACAAAGCCTCCTCTAGACACCACACTCTAGACTCCTCATTTGAAAAAACATCAGGATAAAAGTACAGAAGATACTTAAACCTGACCCAATGATCCTACAAGATTAAACTCCCCTGCTAAATGGAAATAAGCTCATGCCTCTTGGATTTCAATATTGTCAATGAAAGGAAATATACCTGGAACTCCCTCCAAAAATTTGGGCCACAACACATCTACCTCCCTACGGTCACCAAGAAATAACTTCCAGAACAGATGTGAAGCACCCAACAACTGAATAACTGGTAGTGGTAACCAAAACTCATCGCGTTCTCAGATCAGACGGAATGTGATCATGATATCCTCTATGTACCGCTTCTTCTCGAATTTTGATATACTCCCCATACACATATCCAAACTCTTCCACTAAAATAAATTTAAATACTACTTCCATGCATCATAATTCTATATTGGATCAACCCTTAATTAATCCATTGGATTATCCTACTAAACCTCAATTGCCTATGAAACTCACGAATGATGAACATGATCCATTGTTGATAATAAGGGTAACATCATAATCCTTGAATCATGAAATTTTATCAAATATTAATAAAATATTATTTATTTATTTTTTCTAAAATCACTCAATTAAAACAATAACACAAGTCATAATAATGCATTTACCTCTCTACGGTCTATACCATACAAATAGTTCCATCTCACTTGGTCATTCATTAAGATTACATTCTATGCATTGGATCATTCAGTCCCTAAAATATTGGGCCCTATATAATAGCCCATATAATACAAGTATACATTACATCAACATTTAAAAATATTAATTACATAATATGAAAAAACCCACACCAAGATTGATAGTTTGGGTGTCATTATAAACTGGGAAACACAAACAAGTGGTTCATAAAACATCGAAAGTGTATCCCACTTATTTATTCAAAACAAGACACCTTTTAGAAATATCTTACATAATAACCTTCTTCGTGAATGGGGAAAAAGAAACATATGAAAGGGTGATATCAAATGCACAGTAAGGGAAAACAAGGGAAATATTAATAATAACATAATATTTGAAAATCTTATCCTGTAAATAAAATATCAGAATATCATGTCATTGGATAAATAATAAAAGTGCATTGTAATTCCAGTATTCATAACATAATATATGAAATATGGTTGAATACACACATATTCATATAAAATCATTTCATATTATTCAAGGGTCATTTTAAAGTCTATCATAGTGGACAAAGTCTATTAGTGAACTGAGCTCACTCCTCATTCCTGCCCTGTATTACATAATTGGATTTACATGATAGTTGGGTCATGTTTGTCTCATGATATATAAATATTTAAGCAATTCATTGTAGGGAGATATAGGTCCCACCAATATAATAAAGAAACCATTCTTATGTGTTCCAAAAAAACCTAAAACCATTCACCACAACCTAACCCATGAAATAAAATGGGTTTTTAAACATCATATTATCATTATTGATATAAAAAGGATTTATTAAATAAAATTTCACCATAAACACAATAATATCATTTTAATAACAATAATATAAATATAACTCTTTTTATATAGTGTCATCTTATATTGAAAATAATTTTGAGAAAACCCTTGAAATTAATTCTGGACGAAAATATCCTTTCATCTTCAAAATCATTCTCCTTCCTCAAAATGCCACACAATTTTAGAAGAAATAATTTAAGGTGAAAATAACCTTTTAATATTTTAGTGTATGCTTCAATTAAATAAGGTTTCATGAAACTATAAAAAACCATTCATATTCTATAAGTTAAAATATTTCGCCTTGTACTTTTTCCAGAAAAGTCAAAAAGTAACTAAAATCGATTAACGAAAAAAATTCCTTTCACACTATTTTATAAAAAAACACAAATGTGTAAAATTTAGTTAAATTTTTAGAATTAGTGAAATAATTTTATATAATTAGTAAACCTAGATGTGGATGATAAATATACCCCAGTAAATACTTACGTATAATCAATCTGAGATAAAAATAAGATTGTAAAATATTCACATACCATATGTCTAATATATTTCGTAGGTATCATAAACTCCTTTATAATGACTTAAATAATGTTATTGACTTATTAAAAAATAATAACTATTTTTATGAAATCATATATTATTTTATTATCATCCATTTTTTAGTAACATTTCATAACCACTCATTATTCAGATAATAACTTCATTGTGTTCTAGGGGAATATTTGTCATCTAATTTCAAGTTAATATTCTTTTGTTATATTCAAATAATTTACATAATTATATTAGTATAATTTATATAATATTTATTAATTAAATTAAATTATATAATCATGGTTTAATAAAGATCATGTAGAATGAATCGCATCGCATCGTGGAAACGGTAGGTCGTACGTACACATTAGCTATTATATCATTCCCAAAATTATTGAGTGTAATTGAAGTGGATAATATTTTATAATTAATTATGTGTTTTAATAATCATATATATTTATTATTTCTATCATTATACCCATCCAAGTAAGGTGGTGGTGAAGTACAGATTACTCCACGATGTGGAGACGGTAAGCAGTATGTATGCACGTGTGGTGATTTCCTTTTTTCTATGATGGATATAAGGTGTAATATGGTTGTTTAATATTTATAATGACTTATAAGTATATTAGTTATACTTATGTTATTACTTTATAATGAATCAACTAATGTAGAGGAAGTAGAATAAGAATTAAGTTTGAAAGAATCAATAAAAGAGATTACCTCTTTCTCGACATGCTTCCTCTAAATCTCTACATAGAAAGATGGAGTTGGTCTTTGAATATGTCCAGAACCTCTTTAATTTAAATAGGGAAGTTGATAAGGAAAACCTTCAGGGGATTTCCAAGTATGAAGGCTCAAAATGATGTGGAGATGGGAGGGACGGGGTATCCTTTAATAAATGAGGTGAGTAGAACTTTTAAAAACCCCATAAATAATTATTTATAACAAATTAAATTTATTCCCAAAAACATCTAAAATTTACCAATTTAGAAGATGATATTAGTTATGGATTTAATATCTTTAACCAATAAATTTTGGAGTCAATTTAAACCATATATTTTTAATGGACATTTAGTAATTCTTTTTAATTTTTATTGTGGTAATTCAATTCTAAATATTTAATGGATATAAATATTTACTTATATGGCGTTAAATTACCATAAATGGATATTTTATGAAATATTGGAGCTTTAATTATCACTTTTTAATTTTTACAAAAAATTATTATTTTTAAATAATTTAATAAAATGTTATTTTTATAAAATATCATGTGTCAATTTTGAAACTATTAACATCTTTGACTTTAAATAAAATTCACAAATAATTTAAAATATAAATAAATATTTAATACACTACTAACATGTCGTAGTAACCTATAAAATTCTTGGAGCACATTAATTTGTTAATATGGTATTTATTTTGATATTTTTAAAACCATTATTTTGATATTTCTAGTAATAAAATAATTACTACATCAATATTGTGTCATCATTAATGGTAATAATTTAATCTCTAAAAATTATAAATAAATTTATATGATATAGGTAATTATTTTATCTTTATAGATACTATCTATAGTCGATATGAGATTCTAGTTTTCTATATATTTAAATTAATATACTTATATAAAATGAGATTTTTACATTTTGTCACATTCATTAGTTTTTATTATATTCATGTCATATTCATAAGAGAGCGTCCATTAAGTTATTTCATTTAATAATATATATGATAAGGGTCTAATTTAGCCATAAAATATGATTTTTACACATGTTAGGGAAATTTTGTAGTATTATTTTTACCTTTAATTACCTGATTAACCATTAACCATAGTAATAAAAATAATTACCAAAGTTATTATTCATAATGTCCAAAAATAAATGTAGCCTATTAACATTTTTAGACCAATTTATTCAAAAAATGGAATAAATTTTTCGAAATTCAAAACATAGAATTTTCACTAATTTATTTAAAATTAACCTCATTGATGAAATTAGAAAATGGGTTTTAAAAGATAAAATATTGCAAAATATTGAAATGTTTTTACATATGAATTTAATTTAATATTAATTCCAATTACCTAAATTAAATTAAATTGTAAAAATATGTTCAATTTATACTTTTAAACCATACAATAATATAAGTTAACATTATATATTATTTCAATGAAAAAAATATATTTTCATTTAAAATTTAGAGTATTTTTACAATTCATCAAAACATGAAAGTTATCATAAAAATATAATAAATATATCAAAAGTGTACTTTTATTTCCATTTTCAAAATAACATGTTTATTTTTTCATATAAAAATTATTAATGTGTCAAAATATTAATTTAAAAGGGGTTCGTCGTTAAAAGGTGTAAAATTATAATTTAAAAAAATTGGGTTTTATACATCAAATAGGGTTTTATTCATACCCAATGACTAAAATATTCATTATATTAATACCAAAAATATTTTATTAATTATATAACTCATATATATCACAATAATTTCATTACCAAATGCAATTCACTCAAAAATATGGATATATAATTGATTTATATTTTTCATAAATAATTGATTTCCAAAGAATTCACAATACATTTTTATAAGTTTCTTATTAATTTTCCCTCAAACACAACATCTAGGATATAATGATAATATTATAATAATGGTGTCTTGAGTTTCTTTTAAACAAATTATTACATGTTAATAAAGCTAGTAAAGAATAAAATTTATTTAAAGAAAATATTTCATATGCACATCTAGGTGTTATATTCTACCCCCCTTAAACTGGATTTCTCCCTCAAAATTTGTAATTTAGAAACAAACAAATGAGGATACCTCTCCCTCATCACATCTTCAAGTTCCCATTTAGATTATTCAAATTTTTTGTTTTCCATAAAATATTAACCAAGAGATCGGTCGTGTTTTGTAGAACTTTTTCACAATGATCCATAATCTCTATAATTTTTTCTTCAAAAGAAAGAACATTCTTTAGCGGTATGACTTATGAACTTAAAACATGTGAAAGAATGGGTATATACTTTATCAGGAGTGGTACATGGACCACATCATGTAATTTAAAGACATTCAGTGGATGCACCAATCGGTAAGCTACCTTCCCAACATGATCTATAATTTCAAAAGGACCGATATACCTAGGGCTCATCTTTCCCTTCTAATTCTCATTAATATATTCCAGGGAGATATTCGTAAGAACACCTTATCACCAACTACAAACTCTAAGTATTTTCTTCAGTTATTTGCATAAATGTTTTGTCAAATTTGAACTTGTTTTACATGTTGTTGAATGGATCTGACCTTTTCTTCCATTTCATCAATAAGATCATGTCCTAATAGCTTTCTTTCCCTAACTTCATCCAGTATGTTGGAGTTATGCACTTTATTCCATAGAGGTATTCATAAGGATCCATCTGAATACGTGAGAGAAAGAAATTATTTTAAGAAAATTACACCAAGGTTTTTTGTGGATCCCAACAACATTTTAAATCCATAGATCAAGCTCTCAACATGTCTTCCAGAGTTTGAATAGTCCTCTAAGAATAATAGTCTGTTTGAGGATCATAACTTGTTCTGGAACATAACTTTGTATCCAGAGTATGCTGAATACTTCACGATAACATCGACGTAAACCTCATATCTAGATCAGATATAATGGAATGTGGTACTCCATTCTATCTTTCCACTACCTTTACATATATCATATAAAGGTGATCAAGAGATAAATCCTCTCAAATAGCAATGATGTGTGGTAAAGTTTTAAGGCGAACAACTACAACGCAGGTGGAATTATTACCATTGGATGTTTTGGGATGTCTAAGGACAAATTCCATAATGTTGTTTTATATTTAAATTCTTGTATGGGTAATGGTTGTAAAAACCCATTAGAATTTTCTATCTAAGCCTTACCTTGCTCATAAACCAAGAAATGAGAGATATATTCAACAACATAACTTTTCATGCCATACTAGCATAAGTACTCTTTCAGGTTCATATACACCATTGTGCTTCCAGAGTGAATATAGAATGAAGATCTATGAGCATCATCTAATAGATCTGTCATTAATTCTGTTATAGGAGGAATAAAAAACCAGTTCCTAAACCTTATTATTTCATCACAATCAAGGTTGAATTCAAGAACATTTCTCACCTTTTTTTGTATCTCTACATCTTTCTTCTACACATCAGTAATCTTCACTTGTAAGGAAGGTTGAACACTAATTTTATGATGATAATATTTCCTCTAATTCCTTAAAATTTCATGATCCATCCTTTTCAAATACGTTAATATTAGATCCTTTGAGATCCTCATCATCGATAGGCTAGAATGGTCTTGTTGACTTCATGCATATGCCACCTTGATTTCTTTCCTGGGGTAGTATTGTATTGACCATTAGTAATAATTAATAAACTCCAACCATCTTATTTGGTGTATATCCATCTCCTTTTGTGTGAAAATATACTTCAAAATATTATTATCTTTATAAATATCACACCATTCACCATAAATATAATGCCTCTACATCTTTAATTCAATGATTACCGCAGCTAACTCCAAATCACGAGTTGTATAATATTGATCATTAATTTTCAACTGCCATAAGGCATAAGTTTTCACCAAATCATTTTTCAAGAGAAAAAATACCAACCCCTACTTGGATGCATCACTGTAGATAACAAACATTTCTCCACTATAAGGCAGTGTAACCACAAGTTCACTAACTAACATTTTTTATCCCTTTGTAATTATCTTCACATTCCTCTATCTAAACAAACTTTACTCAATTTTTAGTCAACATGGTGAGTGGATTAGACAATGGTGATAAATAATTCACAAAAGGTTGATAATTTCCTACCAAACCAGGAAAACATCTGATCTCAGATACCGTTTTTGTCCTTGACAACCTTTCAATAACCTCTACTTTTTATAGTTCAATATATATCCTATCTCTTGAGATTATGTGACCCACAAATGAATCATTCTAGAGACAAAATTCAAACTTGGTAAATTTGGAATAAATATCCTCCTTTATCAGCTTCATTAGTAGAATTCTCTAGTGATTTTCATGTTCTCCCTTTCTCTTTGAATAGAAAAGAATATATTCTATAAAGACAACTACAAACTGATCAAGAAATTTTCTAAATATTCTATTACTTAAATCTATGAAGATAGCGGGTCCATTATTAAGACCAAAAGGTATAACTAAAAATAATACTGTCCATACCTTCTACATAATTCAATCTTTGTTATATCCTTTTTTTACCCTTAATAGATTATATCTTGAATGAAGATAAATCATGGAAAAGTATTTAGCTCCACGTACTTGGTCAAATAATTCATCATTGTAGGGAAGAGGATATTTTTTCTTGATTGTGATGTAGTTATGTTCTCAATAATAAATCCATAGTCTCATTGATCCATATTTCTTATTAACAAATAGAACATGTTCTCCCCAAGGTGGCATACTATGGATTATGAATCCCTTTATCAGGATTCTCTTGGATCTATTTCTTTAATTCTTGCAACTCAATTGGGGTCATTGTATAAGGTGTATTTGAAAAAGGAATAGCATCTGGTATGAGTTCTATTGAAAACTCCACTTCACGATTTGGTGGAAGACCTGAAAATTCCTCTATAAAGACATCAACAAACTCTTGAACAATTGGCCTATTCTTAATCCTGAGTTTCACCCCAACCGTTTATAAGGACCTGACTTTAAACCTCACTCAATATTGAATTAAATTAATAATTCACATTGACGATCTTTTCAGGTTTAGAGTTTTAGATAATTAGATCATAACTATTACATCCCAAAATATTACACAGTAGAAACTTCTACAAAGTTTCCTTTTTTTCAAAACATGAACTCTTAAAAAAAGAGTCATGTCTAGCTCCATGTTTAAGACAGCATGACTTTTCCTTGATCCCATCCTTGACCCTATTCCACCTTATGTCCTGTGAATTTTTTTTCAAAAACTTGGGGTGAGCATAAAAAGCTCAGTAAGGGATACACAAAAAAGGAAAACCATTACTTTTTCAAAACATCATGTAAACCATGAATACTTTATCAAAGCAATACTTTTCACCATTAAGAAGTAGTAAATACTCTTAACTGAATAAAAGATCATTACTAACCCTTTTGTAACCAAAATATTACCATAAAATCCATATAAAGAACACATAACATATAAAGTTAACTTGGGACATAAACATACTTAAATGGAATAACCATACAATCGACTTCCACACATATCACTACATGGAACAACCATACGGCCGACTTCCATAACAAATGCATTGGAGGTTATAACATAACCACCCTTCCTAGTATTCATGGCACCACCCATCATATGGTTTATCACGTAACCACCCGCCAAATGTCTATGTACCATTATAAAATCTTAAGACACAAAACAAATATAATGGAAAGAAAATATTTCCACATTTCGATCACAATATATCACTTAAATATATTGACATAACAAATAAATTATAAAAACCATTTCCAATAACAAAATACATAAAAGTGTATATGTTATTTATTTCATTTTAAAAACATTATGGCTTATTGAGGAAGCCAAAGACCAAATAACACTCGTGGCGGCGAAAAACGTCGTTGTCACCGCGTACGTTAAAAGAAACATTCCGTTTTTCATTTATTAAAACGCTTCATAGATAATGATTCCCTTTGAATGAAATGAAAAGTCAAAGGTGATTTATATGGTGTATAAAATAAAGTCTTGTGTTAGAACAAAATATGCCTCAATGAAAGGAGATTGAGACGAAGTACCTTACCTCGTGTCCGACTTGACTCGATCACTCTTTAATCTCCTGAATAATAAACTAGTCTTAATTTATACTTTCTTAAGAGCTTTTTTCAAGCTTATTATTACTTTTATATCACTTTTTTCCATGTTATAAACATTATGTAATCATTTAAGTTAAAAATGTTCGTTTTGTCGATATTTGGTACTTAAGTCAAAAATGGACTTCTTACAATTACATGTTGTTCATGTGGTCAAAGATTCATTATATCCAGACTGATATTCATGATTCGGATATCATATATATCATATATATCCAGCATATACATGTATTTATAATAGTACATAACATTTTTAGGTATGAAATGAAATGCACCGTTCATAGAGACCTTAAGCCGTACGTATGCATGAATGATACTTTCATTTATATTTCATATCTAAAGGAGTGAAATAATAATGATATAAAGTTATATTATAATTACAGTATAATATCATAAATAACATTATAAACTCCATCCTTTATGCATCCCACCTATGGCATTAACGAATCAAATCACTTTGAGGGGGCAGTAGTCTGCACTTCCTAAAATGAAGATATCACGTTTACCCATAATGGAAACCATAAAGGTATGCCATAAAAGAAACATACAGAAGAATATGGAAAACCTAAACATAATATATATCATATATAAATATAGTTACATCTTAATGGCCACCATGAAAGGTGTTAGAAGAATATTGAACAACCATCGTTTCGTGAGGTAGAAATTTTCCAACCACAGAAACAGTATGTTATTTAACAATTAGACAGAGGTGTGTGTAATTGTAAATCAAATCCTACTCATAAAAACATCCTATTATATTGAAGATACTTTTTTTTCTTATAAAAGGAAGTAATAAAAAGAGTTTAGGGGGTTGGAGAAGCAAAATAAAACAAAAGAACAAAAGGGGGGACATTACCTTTAAATCTGGTAACTCCCTTAGATTTGAACCAAAAGGGTTTCTTGAAGAGATTTTTGCCCAAGGAAAGGCTTCTAAGATGAGTAGAGGTATGTGGAGAGATAAAATGAGTAGATCTTGGTTGAGCCAAATGCTTGAGAGGTGTGGGTAAGGGGGTAGAGGTGGGGGCCTTTTATAAGAGGGAGGAGGGGCACTCTTGGAAAGTCAAGAAATGTAACTTTATTACAAAATGAGTTTCGTATTTTAAAGGTCCCACAATGATATATTTCTAGGATAAGGTGCTAAGGGATCTAAATAAACCCATAAAATAGGTTTTTACAAGTATAAGTCTTAGATTTTACCTTATCTTTTCATTTTATTTAAATCATTCATTAATGAGGTAATCACTGCATCATCATGGTGTCAGAAATAAATTTATTTATTTAATGTCTAAAAATTATAAAACAAATATCATGATGTAGGAACACTTTTTATATTTCTAATTAATATTTATAGACTAAAATATAACTTGTATAACACCATGTAAATTTTTTTTAGAAAAATAATACATGTTTGTGACATTTTTATTTTATCTTTAAATAAAAAGTTATTAATGTCATTTTCTTACCCAAGTGGCTCCATGGGGTCCCCGAGTTGACCCATGGATTTTCTTGGTCGTCCATGACACATCCAATAAGGTTATTAAATGTTTCAAGGTAATTTCATATCATTATAACATTATTTTTACCTTAAATTATACTAATTACCTTTAATCGCGATTAATAAAAGTTAAAAGTTACTATTCACCAAAAAATTATTTTAATCCCATTGAACCACATTTTACTTCCTAATTACAACCATGTAAGTTGGATTTTTTAAATTCAATTCACAGAAGTGGTAAAGTTTCATTTAAATGACAAATCAGTTTTTTAACTACAACTTAGTGGTTTAACTATTTATCAAAAATTGATGTTTTCCAGAAAAATACCAATAATTCACTATAAGAAATATTTGATATTCCTAATTCAAAAATGATGTCTATTTTAAAAAATTCAAAACATATAGGTGGAATTAATCAATTTAATAACTAATTCTCATTTTTCAAAACAAATATTTTGTTTTTAAGAAACAAAATATATCAAAATATTGACACTAGTTCACGTCCAATTTCAATGTGAAATTAATTCCAATGACCAGCACGGGATTAAATGGTAAAAATATATTCTAATTGAACTTTAAAACCAATTCAAAAGATAATATAATCATATAAATAAATTAGATTAAAAAGAGGTTTTGAATTAAAATACAACATTTTTCACTATTCATTAAAAAATGAACTTTATCGGAAAAATACCAAAAATATACACAAAGTAAATTTTGATGTCCCGATTCAAAAGAAGGATTTTATTTGGTCCTATAGAATTTATAGGAGTGAACAAAACAATTTTTAAAGAGGGTTCTCCATCAAAAGGTGATAAACTGACCTTTTAGTGAATATTAGAGTATTTATGCTTATAATTGAATTCTTTTCTTATTTTAAGCCTTTATCTTTTATTGGATAAATATAAAAACATTTAACAAACATATATAATCATATTTTAGTTATTTATATTCATTCCCGCCAATACAACGGATAGGTGTTAACTACCATTTGAAATAATATTATTATATTATTAGTGTGCAATATATGATTTCAAAGAAACTCATTGTTGCATACCGGGAACGCTATCGAACATAGAAACCCCTTTAAAGTAAAATTAATATTTAATTCACAATATTTAATAAATATGAAAATTTCTTATTCTTTATTTACCTAGGATGTTACATCCTTCCCCCCTTTTTGGAATTGCATCCTCTCAATTTTATTCACTTATCAAAATAAGTGGGGGTATTTATACCTCATAGAATTTTCAGATTCTCACGTTTCCTCTTCAACCATATGGTTCTTTCATAAAACCTTCACCTGATAAATTACCTTATTTCGCAACACATTCTCTCTTCGGTCAAGAATCTGGACTGGTTGTTCTTCATAAGACAGATTCTTCTCCAACTGAACTACCTCTGGGCTCAAAACATGAGATGGATCTGGCATATACTTTCTCAACATTGAAACATGAAAAAAATTGTGTACCTGGGACAAACATGGAGGTAATTCCACTCTGTATGCAACTAATCCAACTTTATCCAGGATTTCATAAGGTCCAATGAACATCAGACTCAACTTCCACATCTTACCAAAACACATCACACTTTTCCATGAAGAAACTTTGAGAAAGACATGATCACCATCCTTGAAAGATAGATCCTTCCTCTGGTTATCCGCATAACATTTATGCCTGCTCTGAGCTGTTCTCAGGTGTTTCTGAATCCACTGAACTTTTTCTGCCATCTATTCTACCAATTCTGGTTCCATCAGCTTCCTTTCCCCTAATTCATCCCACAAATTTGGAGTTCGACGTTGTTTTCCATATAATTTCTCAAATGGATCCTTCTGTATACTGGAATGAAAACTGTTGTTATAAGAAAATTCATCCAAAGAAAGATGTTGGTCCCAACTTCCGTGGTAATCCATCGTGTAAGAACGTAACATATCCTCCATGGTCTGAATTGTTCGTTCTGACTGCCCATCTGATTATAGATGCAAATCTGTACTAAAATTTAATTCAGTACCTAATGACTTCTGAAGGCCCTTCCAAAATTTAGAAGTAAACCTGAGATCACTATCAGATACAATGGATAGGGGAACTCCATGAAACCTAACTATCTCTTTAAGATACAATCGAGAATTTTGATTTAGAGAGATTGTATCTCGAATATGAAGTAAATGAGCAGATTTAGTCAATCGATCAACAATAAAACAAATTTCATTATTACCTCGATATTTCTTTGGTAATCCCACAATGAAGTCGATGGATATATTTTCCCATTTCCACTCTGGCACCGGTAATGACGGAAGCATCCCTTTCGGTAACTGCTGCTCTACATTAACCTACTGAAAAGTCAAACACTTCACAGTAAAATCATCAATATCTCTTTTCATTCCATCCCACCAGTAATAATCTCGCAGATCTATGTACATCTTAGTACTGCCAGGATGAACTGAAAACGAGGAACTATGAGCCTGACATAACAACTCTGTCTTCAACTGTGAATCACAAGGCACACATAATCTCTTCCCAAACCTCAAAACACAATCATTATCAATGTTAAATTCAGGAAACTTACCCTTCTGAACCATCTCTACCTTTTTCTGTAACCCAGTGTCCTTCTTCTGCGCTTGCTTAATTCTGTATGATAAAGAAGATTTCACTAATACTAGAAACAAAGCAGAAGAACATCCTGCACCAACAACTTCTATGCCAAAGTTCATCAAATGAAAAACTAAAATATCTTTTTCCAAACGTAGCATGGTTAATGAATCATTACTTTTTCAACTCAAATCATCAACCACTTTATTTTCTTTTCCCGAATATTAATTAATTTTATAATCGTAATACTTGATAAATTCTATCCATCTCCTCTGTATCATGTTCAATTATTTCTAAGTGAAAATATACTTTAAACTTTTGTGATCAGTATATATTTCACACTTTACTCCATACAAATGATGCCTTCAAATTTTTAGAGTGAAAACAACAGCAGCAAATTCCAAATCATATGTAGTGTAATTTAACTAATGAGTTTTCAACTAACCTGAAGCATAAGAAATTACCTGATCATTCTGCATAAGGACACCACCAAGTCCCTTCAACAAAGCATCACTGTAGATAACAAACTCACCATCTCTGGAAGGAAGTGCCAAAACTGGAGCATTCACCAATCTTCTTTTCAACTCCTGAAAACAATCATCACATTCTTTGTCCAGATAAACTTAACACCTTTTCTAGTTAAGTTAGTCATTGGACTAGATAACTGTGAAAAATCTTCAACAAACCTTCGGTAGAAACCTGCCAGACCAAGAAAACTACGGATCTCAGTTATATTTTTAGGTCTTGGCCATTATTTAAAAACTGTTTTTTGAGCAGGATCAACAATTATGACATTTTTTGAAACAATGTGACCAAGGAATGAAATTTTTTATAACCAAAACTCACACTTGCTGATTTTCCATACAGTTTCTTTTCTTTTAAGGTTTGCAAGATAACCCTTAAATGACTTTCATGCTCCTCTTTACTTTTAGAAAACATCAAAATGTCATCAATGAAAACTACAACAAACTTATCCATGAACTCATGGAAAATTATATTCATAAGGTCCATGAATATAGCACGTTCATTGGTTAACCCAAAAGGCATAACTACAAATTCATAATGGCCATATGAAGTACGAAACACAGTCTTTGGAACGTCTTCTTCTTTTACATTCAACTGATGGTACCCCGACCTCAATTCAATCTTAGAAAAATACTGAGCTCCCTGGAGCTAATCAAACAAGTCATTGATATGAGGAAAATGATATTAGTTCTTAACAGTGATGTTATTCAATACTCTATAATCAATGCAAAGTCTCATTGAACCATCTTTATTTCTAAAAAACAAGATAGGAGCACCCCATGGAGATGTGCTAGGTCGAATGAAACCATTATCTATTAAATCCTGCAATTGATTCTTTAACTCTAAAAGTTCAACTTGAGCCATTCAATAAGGGGGTTTTGAAATTGGATTAGAATGAGGAACTAAGTCAACAGTAAATTCAACTTCCCGATCATGTATAATACCAGGAAAATCATCAGGAAAAACATCAAGATACTCATTTACCACTGGCACATCATTAAAAAGAACAGTTCTTTTGTTTTTAATAATATGTGCAAGGTAATATTAATTTCCATATTTTACTAGTTTCTCAACTTCCTGATATGTTATCAAACGCAAGGGTTCATTCTTGTAAACAAACTGAAAATATTTCCGAAAAGAAACCTCCTTAGCTCTACTGTCAATCTTAGCATGATAAACAGAAAGACAATCCATGCCCGAAATAACATCAAACTCTACTAGAGGCAAAACAATAAGGTTTTGAGGTAGATTCTTTCCACACACAAGGATAGGAAGGTTCTTAGAATTTCTTTTTGTCTCAACATTTTCTCCAAGTGTTTTTAGCATAAGTTCAGGATTCAAATCTTGAGATGAAATTCCCAATTTACTAGAAAAATTCTCAAAAATGAAAGAATGTGTAGACCCTGAATCAAACAACACATTGGCATAATCTGAACAAACAAACAATGTACCTGATACTACTTCATTCGATGACCCAACATCTTCTGAAGTAGTTGCAAAGGATTTCACCACCCCTTTCTGCTTGTAGTATGGCTTCTTTCCCTCATTTGAGTTCTTCGTTAGACACTCATTTGCATAATTACCCATTTCATTACACTTAAAACAACTTACCGCTGATTTTTCATTGCATGGTTGATCATCTTCCTTACAGTTACGAGCAATACTACAAGACTTACCACATAGAAAGCACTTTCCAGACTTGGATAAACATTATCCATGATTAATTTTACCACACTTCTCACAGGATGCATATTTGGTTTTCTTACCTCCTGGATTATCTGATGAATTCTTTCCCTTTGCCTACCAACTGGACCTCTTATTATGTTGTTTGTCAAAGAACACATGATCATTGAAAAACTCCATTTACACCTTCTCTGCACATCGAACAAGTTTTTCATAACTTTTAGACTCATGAGAAGCTAAATCCCTTCAATAGCTCGGATATAACCTTAAGTAAAAATGGTTGATTCTACTATCAAGATCTCATAAGAAATTTGGAGAATACCTTGCTAGTCGAGTGAACTTTGCTTCATAAGTAGCCACTGAGTCATCCTCCTGCCTGAATTCTAGGAATTGTTTTTCCATCCTATGACGAACCACCTTATGAAAATATTTCTCAAGAAACATACCTTTAAATTCATCCCAGTGAAGATCATCAATCTCATCACTATCCCTGGCACTTTTCACCATCGACCACCACTGATCAGCTTCACCTTCAAAATGGTAAATAGCAAGACTAACCTTTTGATGTTCTGAACACCCATGACATCAAAAATCTTCCCCAGTGCATTAATCCACCCTTTTGCTAGCACAGGGTCAGATGATCCTCTGAATGATGGTGGATGTTTCCTCATGAAATGTTCCACCACTGACATGTTCCTCTACGGTTGATCTGGCTGATCACGTGCATGAATACCACCACAATTTATAGCCTGGGTAAACTGTGCCATCACTACAACAAACTGTTCAGCTCCGATTCCGACCATCTCAGGTTGCTGATTTGGAAGGTTGTCTTCCTCCTGATGATGTCCCAACATAGCTTCCCTATTTCCTCTGGGGAAAACCATTCTGAACACAGAAATATCTTAGGAAAAGCAACATGGTAATCTTTAAATGCTATATCATTTCAATCATACCATAAATTAATTTATGGACATAAATTTAACAATTTTTTCTAACTCCTAATGTTGACTAAACTGACCTCTGATACCAACTATAAGGACCCAGCCTTAAACCTCACTAAATATTGAATTAAACGAATAATTCACATTGAGGATATTTTCAGGTTTATAGGTTTATAGAATTAGATCATAACTATTATATCTCAAAAGATTAAACAGTAGACACTTCAACAAAGTTTCCTTTTTTTCAAAACATGAATTCTTAAAAAAAGAGAGTCATGTATAGCTCCATGTTTAAGACAACATGACTTTTTCTTGATCCCATCCTTGACCCTATTCCACATTATGTCGTGTGAAAAACATTTCAAAAACATGGGGTGAGGATAAAAATCTTAGAAAGGGATACACAAAGAAGGAAAACTGTTAGTTTTTCAAAACATCAAGAAAACCATGAATACTTTATCAAAGTAATAATTTTCACCTTTAAGAAGTAGTAAATACTCTTCATTGAATAAAAGATCATTAAATACCCTTTTGTAACCAAAAGATTACCATAAAACCCATATAAAGAACACATAACATATAAAGGTAACTTGGGACATAAACATACTTAAATGGAATAACCATACGGTCGACTTCCACACATATCACTACATGGAATAGACATACGACCGACTTCCATACCCAATGCAATGGAGGTTATAATGTAACCACCCGTCCTGGTATTCATGGCACCACCCGTCATATGGTTTATCAGGTAACCAACCGTCAAATGTCTAAGTACCATTATAAAATCATAAGACATAAAACAAATATAATGGAAAGAAAACATTTCCACGTTTCGATCACAATATTTCACTTAAATATATAGACATATAAAATACAATATAAAAACCATTTCCAATACCAAAATGCATAAAAGAGTATACGGTATTTATTTCATTTTAAAAACATTATGGCTTATTGAGGAAGCCAAAGACCAAATAACACTCGTGGCGGCGGAAAAGGTCGTTGTCACCGCGTACGCTAAAAGAAACATTCCTTTTTGTCGTTTAGTAAAATGCTTCGTAGAAAAAGATTTACTTTGAATGAAATGAAAAGTCAATGGTTATTTATTCAGCATATAAAATAAAGTATTGTATTAGAATAAAATATTCCTCAATGAAAGGATATTGTGACGAAGTCCCTTACCTCGTGTCCGACTTGACTCGATCACTCTTTAATCTCATGAATAATAAACTAGTGTTATTTTATACTTTCTTAAGAACCTTTTTAAAGCTTATTATTTATTTTATGTCACTTATTGCCATGTTATAAACATTATGTAATCATTTAAGTTAATAATGTTCGTTTTGTCGATATTTGATAATTAAGTCAAAAATGGACTTCTTACAATTACAAGTTGTTCATGTGGCCAAAGGATCAATATATCTAGAATGATAATCATGATTCGGATATCATATAAATCATATATATCCATAATATACATGTATTAATAATAGTACATAACATTTATAGGTATGAAATGAAATGCACCGTTCATAGAGACCTTAAGCCGTACATACGCATGAACGCTACTTTCATTTCTATTTCGTATCTAAATGAGTGAAATCATAATGATATAAAGGTATATTATAATTCCATAATAATATCATATTTAACATCATAAACTCCATCCTTTATACATACCACATATGGCATTAACGAATCAAATCACTTTGAGGGGGCGGCAGTCTGCACTTCCTAAAATGAAGATATCGTGTTTACCCATAATGGAAACTATAAAGGGATGCCATAAAAGAAAAATAAATATGCATATGGAAAACATAATCATAATATATATAATTTATAAATATAGTGACATCTTAATGGCCCCCATGAAAGGTGTTATAATAATATTGAACAATCATCATTTCGTGAGGCAGAAATTCGCCAACCACAGAAACAATATGTTCTTTAACCATTAGACGGAGGTGTGTGTAAGTGTAAATCAAATACATCTCATAAAAACATCCTAGTATATTGAAGATAATGGTTTTTTTATAAAATTAAGGAATAAAAAGAGTTTATGGGGTTGGATACGCAAAATAAAACAAAAGAACAAAAGAGAGGACATTACCTATAAATCAGGTAACTCCCTTTGGTTTGAACCAAAAGTATTTCTTGAAGAGCTTTGTTCGTAAGTTAAGGCTTCTTGGATAAGTAGTGGGATTTGTAGAGATAAAATTATCTGATCTTGGTCAAGCCAAAGGCTTTAGAGGTGTGGGTAAGTGGGTAGAGGTGGGGGCCTTTTATAAGAGGGAGGAGGGGCACTCTTGGAAAGTCAAGAAATGTTACTTTATTACAAAATGAGTTTCGGATTTTAAAGGTCCCACAATGATATATTTCTAGGATAAGGTGATAAGGGATCTAAATCAACCCATCCAATAAGTTTTGGACAATTATAAGTCTAATAATTTACCTTATCTTTTCATTTTATTTAAATCATTCATTAATGAGGTAATCGCTGCATCCTCATGGTGTCATAAATAAATTTATTTATTTAATATCTAAAAATTATAAAAAAAATATCATGATGTAGTAAATCTTTTTATATTTTTAATTAATATTTTTAGACAAAAATATGACTTGTATAACCCCATGTAAAAATTATTTTAGTAAAACAATACATGTTTGTGACATTTTTATTTTATTTTTAAATAAAATATTATTAATGTCATTTTCTTACCCAAGTGGCTCCATGGGGTCCCCAAGTTGACCCATGGATTGTTTTGGTCGGACATGAAACATATAATAAGGTTAGGACATGTTTCAAGGTAATTTCATATTATTATAACATTATTTTCACCTTAAATTACAATAATTACCTTTAATCGCGATTAATAAAACATAAAAGGTACGATTCACTAAAAAATTATTTTAATCCCATTGAACCACATTTTACTTCCTAATGACAATGATGTATGTTAGATTTTTGAAATTCAATTCGAAGAAGTGGTAAAGTTTCATTTAAATGAAAAATCAGTTTTTTAACTACCACTTAGTGGTTTCACTATTCATCAAAAATTGAAGTTTTCCAGAAAAATACCCAAAATTCACCCTAATCTATATTTGATATTCCAAATTCAAAAATGATGTCTATTTTAAAAAATTCAAAACATATATTTTCAATTAATCAATTTAATAATTAATTCCCATTGTCAAAACAAACAGTGTGTTTTTAAGAAACAAAATATATAAAAAGATTGACACTAGTTCATGTCCAATTTCAAAGTGAAATTAATTTTAATGACCACCATTGGATTAAAAGGTAAAAAAAATATTCTAATTGATCTTTAAAACCAATTAAAAATATAATCTAATAATATAAATAAATTATATTAAAAAGAGGTTTTGAATTAAAATACAACATTTTTCACTATTTATTAAAAAATGAACTTTATTGGAAAAATACAAAAAATTTACACAAAGTAAATTTTGATGTCCCGATTCTAACGAAGGATTTTATTTGGTCCAATAGAATGTATAAGAGTGACCAAAACTTTTTTTAAAGAGGGTTTTCCATCAAAAGGTGATAAACCGACCTTTTAGTGAATATTAGAGTATTTATGCTTAAAATTGAATTCTTTTATTATTTTAAGCCTTTATATTTTATTAGATAAATGTAAAAACTTTTAACAAACATATATAATCATATTTTAGTTATTTCAATTAATCCCCGCCAATACAACGGATACGTGTTAACTACCATTTGAAATAATATTATTATATTATTAGTGTGCAACGTAAGATTTCAAAGAAACTCGTTGTTGCGTATCAGGTATGCTATCGAACATAGAAACCCCTTTAAAGTAAAATTAATATTTAATTCACAAAATTTAATAAATATGAAAATGTATTATTCTTTATTTACCTGGGATGTTACACCATTAGAGATAAATAACCATAATTTATAGAAATCGAGACCCATAAGATGAAAGAAATTTCTACTGGAAGGTTATATTAATATTTGCATCGATAAATGATCATTGATTGATCTGGAATATAAATGTGGCTTCCCTTAATTGGAAATTGATATGAGCTCCAAATAATGAAATCCAATCCATGTGAAGAATCAAATCAAATTCCACTATAGGATGGATCATATGATTTTTTGGAAGCACTTTCCCACAAACTTCCTACGAAGAATAATTATAAACTTTTTATGCGATCGTTGTGCCATTGGGATTTGTTGTAGCTAACTCAACATCAAATTTTTGAGGTAGTACAATGTTAGCCTTAGAAAATTCTTTTGAAATAAAAATGTTTGTGTATCTAAAATAAAATAAAACATTTGATACTTTAGTGTGGATGGTAAGTGTACCTTTCCCCACTTCATTATCATACTCCACATCCCTAATATTGATAGCATGTGACATTACCTTTTCATTGTCCTTAAGAGTTTTTTGATGCTGATCATCATCAATAATCCATGGGTTTGGTCATTGATTTCCATAATCCCATATTTCCTTGCACTTGAATCATTGAAGTGTTGGAGGTGCATTCTGTGTAGCCTTATCTTTCTTCGCACCATTAGACATATTTTTCTCACCACTTCACATTCAACAACCTGATCACCATCTTTTCCAAACATAAAACATTTACTATTACCTTTAAGACAAATCCATCCATGTTTCTTTCCACACTTTGAGCATAATAGAAAAGTAATCTTTTTCGGTGTGGTTTTTAGATTTTCCATTGAATTCCTTTTCTCCATTCTTATTAAACCCATATGACTGATGGGATACTTCAATCTCTATCTCAACATTGAGAGCACATCAAACAATTTTCTCATATTTATTAATGTCCCTTATGGGTAATTCCTTTATGAGACCTGGTTTTTCACCCCTAATGAATGGATCAATTTTTCTCTCAGGTTAGAAAATAATTCAAGAAACATGTCTTTAATGTCTTGTGAAATTTTATTCATAGGTACCAATAGATCCATCATCCTTTTTCTTATGTTCAAAGAACTCCATCTCCATCTTTGTTCTAAAAATATATGGAAAGTAATTATTGAAAAAGAATTTTTTGAACTCATCCCACTCTATGGACTCAATTTCATCTCTTTGCCATATATTCATGATAAGATTCCACCATTTATCAGCTTCACCTTTCAAATGATAGACTTTTAAGATGACTTTATCATGTTCAGAACATTGTATAACATAAAATATTTTTCCAGTGGTTCTGATCCATTGTACATCCTCTAATGGATCAGACGACCCGCTAAATAAAGGTAGATGATGCCTCATGAAGGATTCAACTGAATGTCTCTCCCTCATTTGGTCATTTGGAAGACCAAAATGATTCATAGCTTGCGAAAGTTGTGTGCTCTTAGATACAAGGTTTTTCATTCCTGCTCCCATAACATTGGGTTTCTCAAGGGGACAATCATTACTCATCTCATCGCATTCATCATTAAAGAAGTTCCTTCAGGTTCCAGCCATTGACTAAGACCAGGAAGCCTAGTGTGATAAACACCCACCATAATGGGGAATACATAATTCTAGAATAAAATTTCCACATAGTAAAAATTAGCTTTTATCTAAGATTATTCATGAACATCTCAAAAACACTAGGATAGGATTATAACCTATACTTAGACAAATCCTTAAGGTTCTTAATAAGGTTCTCTCATCCCAGTTTCCAAAGGATAACTATACCTTTACTCTGATTCGAAATCTAACAGCACATAATTTAAAATTAGATATTACTTAAGCATTTAATAATACTAATTACATAATATAAAAAAACCACTCTAGGTCTGTATAGGTTTAGTGTCTTCAGAAACTGGAAAACCTAAACATCTGTTTCTTAAAACATCTACATTGTCTTCGAGTTATTTCTTCAAAAATAATGTCTTTTTTGTCCTATCTAACTTAATACTCTTCCTCGTGACCTAGGAAAAAACATACTAAGGTGTTCTCTCAAATGAGCAATAATGGTAAACAATGGAAATATCAATAAGAACATCACATTTGAAAATCATATCCTATAAGTAAAATATCGGAATATCATTTCATGGGATAAATCATAAAATTAAAATGTAATATTAATAGTCATAACATAATACATGAAATTTCATGGCATACACACACAAGCATATAAAATCATTTCATATTTTTCAAGGCACATTCCCCATAACCTCATAGCGGACAATGTCCATTACTTAATTGAGTTCACTCCCTATTCCAGCCATATATTAGTGAACCATATTTACATATCTTTCCAATCATGTCTACCTCATGAGATATAAATCTTTACCCAATTCATTGGAGAGAGATATAGGTCCCACCCATCTCATAATGAAACCATTTTTATGTTTTCCACAAAAACATAAAAACATTGACCATAGCATAACACATGAAATAAAATGGGTTTCATAAACATCATTATATCGTAATTGATATAAAAAAAATGGATTTCCTAAATAAAATTTAATCATAACATAATAAAATCAGCGTAGTAAAAAAGATAAAAATATAACTATTTTTAAAGAGTGTCATCTTAGATTGAAAATAATTTTGATAAAACACTTCAAATTTATTATTGAGAAAATATCATTTCTTCGTTAAAATTTTTTTCCATCCTCAATCACTTGAAATTTATTATTGATCTAATTGAGTTTTTAAAACATATACTATACAATTAATTGATATAATATTACTAAAACTATAAGGATCCACCAAAGGACTTATATAAGGTTATATATATTTATAATGGACCACTTTGTGTTTTCATGGTAGTTTATAGTAAGTTTATTAACAATATAATTTAAAAATACAGAGAGACATGGTAAATGTCAAACAATTTAACTAATAGTTAAATCTAAAAGATAAGGTTAATATGGTGACCTAAACCTGTATAAAACATATTGATTGAGAGGTGTTTGGCCATCCCCACCTTATCCTAGAAATAAATCTTTTAGGATCCATCAGAAACTGAAAATGATTTTTTTATAAAATAATATTTCAAGCTTTTCCTAAAGTGTCCCTCACCTCTCTTATAAAAGGGTACTTCCCCTTCTCTTAATATTACATCTCCAAAGCCATTTGGATCAGCCGACCCCTACCCAAATATCATACCAACTTACCTAAAATCAACTTATAGTCCATAATTGGATCATAAAGACAACCTATGGATCCCTTTTGATCAACTCAAAAGGAATCTCCCGATGAAGAGGTATTAATTTCACCACCCTCTTTCAAGTTCTTTTCTTCTTCCACTTCCTCTTTCATTGATTACATACCAAAATAATAACTCAAGTACCTTCTATATACTTCTATGTTATTATAAATATGGTACAACCATTTTAGTTATTCTATCAATCCTATAAATGACAAAGTCACCGTGCGTGTGTATGTAAGGCTTACAATCTCCACGTTGCGGAGTAGTTGATTACTCAAACACTTCATTATATTGGATGGGTATAATAATGAGTATAAATGATGTAAATAGTAAATATAACCTCTTAATGATACTGTATATATGATATACAATCCAATTAAGAATTATTTCACCATCAATATAATGATATTTTCGCTCGTGCGTACGTACGGATTACTGTCTCCACAAACATGATGAGATTCATTCCCCATCATAATCATTCAAAAATAACTATCAGTTTATGATAAAAAATAATGTTTATGAACATAATATCATTCTATATAGGAATAAAATACATCCCATCCATAACAAACATGGGTTACATAACCAAGCATATAATGAAAAATTAATCAGTTAACACCCGAAATGATGATACTACTGAAATATTATTAACAAAGCATTATTAAGGGATCATATAGGATATCATATTTATGTATATTTTTGTTTTATAATTAAATAACAATGTTTTAACTTTTATAAAGGATGTTAAAATACCATCGACTAAGTAAAAGTACAAGCTAAGGGTTAATTCTACAATCTCTTTACTTATCTGAGTTCGTTAATACGAAAGTATCTACGGGGACCTCTTCATCATCCACATATGAGTTTTCATAAAAATCTAATTCAAATAATTGATAACATTTACTATATTGTGGTAAATGTCATTTATACCCTTATTTGACCATATATGTTTTTAATGAAATCGTTCTGTCTTTTCCAAACAAGGTACTTTATAACCATTTCGACAAAATTAAGGTAATAATGTCTTTTTTAACTCATATGGTAGGTGTAGATATTTTCCACCTTTATAACATCATTAAAGCTTCCCATACATGCTTATAATAATATTTTCAAAATAAATATTTTCTTTTTTGATTATATAACTTTTAAATCATTTCAAAATATAAAGAGATATTTCTCTAAAAAAAGTTTTTATTTAACCTATATCAACATCCTTTGATATATTTTATGATTGTTTGAAGTTGATTTATTAAGATACAAAACTTCTGTATTGTATTGATGTTTTGTGATATGTGTGACCATGGATGTGTTATTTTTACACCATTCATGGTTTATCGATAAATTGTTGACATTTTTATGCTAGTTTTAATACGAATGTTTATGTTATGGTTAAACCTTTTAATATGAGGAATGCATTGGACTTATTAAGTGATAGGTGGAGCCCGCTATAGCTCCTCGATGCATCGGTAGGTCTCATGAGAAAAAATATTGTCTTGGCACAAGGACTTGAAAAAATATTATTTGTAGTCTTGGCACAAGGCCTTTACTATGTGGTTATGAAGTCTGTCATTATGTATTCCATCATTATGAAATTGGATATTGATATTGCATGTGATTTTTCGACCAGTAGAGTATACATGTGAAAAATTAAATGTAAATATTTGATTTATGTTGGCCATATTATGCATAAGTTTATGCTTAAAAGGCATATGTTTTAGTCTTATTCATTTCCTTAATTGTTTATGCTTATTTATGAAAGTTTCCGCTATATTGTTATCCTTACAAATCATCTAATCTCACCCCTTTCTATGTTTAAGTTTTCCCAGGATGTGAAGAAATATTTTATAGTTGACCTGTAGGGATAGGCTAAGGATATAAGGGTGGTAAATGGGGACAAAATGTTGTTGATATTTTATTTCATGATGTAATGTAAAACTTATGAATGTATCTAGTACTTCTAAAGAAACTAAACTGATCAGCCTTTTGGTATTTGATCCTTTCTGATCATTCCAATGTTATGTAATAATACACTGACTCTAGGTAATTGGGGTCGGGGTGTTACACATAAGTAAGAGTCCATTATGTTTTTCCATTTCAAACTATAGATAATAAAGGTTAAAATTTTTCATCCAAATGGATTTTTACAAGTGTTAGGGTAATTTTTTTAAAATTAAATTTACCTTTAATTACTTGATTTACCATTAACCTTGGTAATAAAAATAATTAACAATGTTATTATTCATAATACTCAAAAATAAAAGTATCCTATTTACATAATTTTGACCTACTTATTCCAAAAATAGAATCCATTTTTTAAAATTCAAAAGATAAAAGTTTTAGTAAATAATTTAAAATTAATCCCATTGTTGAAATTGGAAAACATGTTTTCAAAGTTAAAATATTGCAAAAGATTGAAATGTTTATACATATGAATTTAATGTAAAATTAATTCCAATTACCTAAATTATATTAAATTGTAAAAATATATTATATTTATACATTTAAACAATTAAATAATATAATTCAACCATATAAATTATTTCAATGAAGAACAGTTATTTTTAATTAAAATTTAGCATATTTTTACTATTGATCAAAACATAAAAGATATCAGAAAAATATCATAAATTAATACGTGATAAATTTATATATCACATTTAAAAATAACATGATTATGATTTCATATAATAATTATTAATGTTTCAAAATATTAATTTAAAATTGGTTCCCCATTCAAAGGTAAAAAATGAAACTTTACAAAAATTTGGCTTTTATACATTAAATCGGATTTTATTCATACCCTATGACAAAAGTATCCATTGGATGAATAGAAAAAATATTTTATTAAGTATATAAAACATATATATCACATTAATTTCATTACCAAAATTAATTCAATCAAAATTACAAATATCTAATTGATTTATATTTTACACAAATAATTGATAGCCAAAGAATTCACAATGCATTTTCATTAGTTTGTTATAATTATTCCTGCAAACCTAATGGAAAGTATATAATGGTAATTTTATAATAAGGGTGTCTCTTGGTTTAATTAAACTCATAATTTCAGGCAAAAATATTTAGTGAAGAAAAAAAATAATTTAAAGAAAATATTTCATAAAAACATATGGGTGTTACATTCTACCACCTTAAACTAAATTTCTCCCTTGAAATTTGTTATTTTGAAACAAACAGATAAGTATACCTCTCCCTCATCATATCATCATGTTCCCATGTAGCTTATTTAAATTTTTGGTTCCTCCAAAAAAAATTTAACCAAGCGAGTGGTCCTGTTTCGTAGAACTTCGTCACTACGATGTAGATTCTATATCAAATTTTCATCATAAGAAAGATCTTGATCCAGTAGTATGAACACCTTATCAACCACTTCAAACTCTAGGTCTTTGCATCGGCTTTTACCGTATATTTTTTTCAACTATAAGCTGCTCTTATGTGACGTTGAATAGATCAAACAGTTTATTTCATTTCATCGACAAGATTAGTTCTTAATAGATTTGTTTCCCTAACATCATCCCATAAAGTTGGAGTTCTACACTTATTTCCATAGAGGTCTTCATAAGGATCTATATTAATACTTGAGTGAAATTTATCATTGTACGAAAATTCCACCCATGATAGGTGTTGATACCAACAACCTCTGAAATCTATAGATATTGCTCTCAACATGTCTTCCAGAGATTGAATTGTCTTCTAAGACTAACTGTCTTTCTGAAAATGATATGTAGTTCTTAAACATAAAATTGTATCCAGAGCATACTAAAGACTTTCCTCGAAGATCAAGGTAAACCTCGGATCTAGATTGGATGTAATGGAAATTGTTACAACATGAAATTTTACCACTTCCATTACATATATCTTGGCTTGTTGACCAAGAGAGAAATCCTCTATAATAGCAGTGAAGTGTTCCCAGTTTATAAAGTGATCAACTATAACCCAGATTGCATTATTTCCTTTGGATGTTTTGGGATGTTCGATGAAAAATTATATAGTGATATTTTCCCATTTCCATTCTGGTATGGGTAATGGTTGTATCATCCCATTATAATTCTGCCCCTCAGCCTTACTTTTCTGACAAACCATGCATCGAGAGACCAATTCAATGACATCTCTTTTAAGCCATCCCACTAGAAGTACACTATTAGGTCCCTGTACATCATTGTGATTCCAAGTTGAATAGAGAATGAAGATATATGAGCCTCATCTAATAAAACCTTCTTTAATTTTGGTATGGGAGGAATACAAACTCGGTACTAGAACATTATTATTTTATCATAATCAAGGATGAATTTATGAACATTTTTTACCTTATTTTGTTGATCGAAATATTTCTTCTAAACCTCCTTAATATTCACTTCTAATGATGGTTGATCTTTCATTTGATAAATATAAGACTTCCCCCTTCCTTTAAAATTTCATGATCCCTCATTGGAAAATCCATAAATATTTGATATTATGTTATCCTCGTCCCGGAGAGGCTAGCTTGGTCTTGTAGACTTAATGCACTTGAAATCTTGATTGCTTTCTTAGGATGGTAATGTATTGAGAATTCATAATCTTTAATCAACCCCTACTATCTTCTTTGTAACATATTCATATCCTTTTGTGTGAGAATATTTTTAGACATTTATGATATGTATAAATATCACACCTTTCACCATAAAGATAATGACTTCATATCTTTAAGGCAAAGATTGCTGCAGCTAAATCCAAATCATATCTTTGTGAAATATTTCTCCTGAACATTCAAATTCTATGATGCATAATCTATCATGATGTAATTTTTCATGAGAAAACATCCCAAAAACTTCTTTGATGCATCATTGTAGATCAAAATCCTTTCCCCACTACAATGCAGTGTGAGCACAGGTGAACTAGCTAACCTTATTTTTATCTCTTTGAAATTCTCTTCACATTCCTCCATCCAAATGAACATAACTCCATTCAGAGCCAAATTTGTGATTTAATTAGATAATGGTAAAAAATAATTCACAATACATCGATAATATTCAACCAAACCAAGAAAATGTCACATCTTAGTTATCGTTGTTGGCCTCAAAAATCATTCAGTAACCATTTTTTGATGGATCCATAGATATCCTCTCCCATGAGATTATGTTACCCAAAAATGAAACTTTCTGAAGCCAAAATTCACACTTGGTAGATTTGGCATAAAACATCTCTTTCTCTAGGTATTTAGTAAAATTCTCATGATATTTTCATGTTCTTCCATTCCCTTTGAATTGAAATGAATATCTTCTATAATGACTAATAGAAACTGATCAAGGTAGTCTCTAACGACTCTATTAATTAAATCCTTGAAGATAGTGGGGGCATTAGTAAGACCAAAAGGAATAATCCCCAAGGTGATGTACTAAGGTGTATGAATCACTTATAAAGATTCTCTTGGAGTTGTTTCAGAAATTGCTAGAAGTCAATTTGGGCCATTCTATAAGTTGTATTTGAAATAGGCATAGAACCTGGTATGAGTTCTATTGAAGACTCAACAACACTATTTGGTGGAATAACAGGTAATTCCTCCAGAAAGACATCATGAAAATCCTGTACAATGGGTGTATTATTAATCATTGGTTTCCCCCAAACCATTTTAGATAAATAACCTTAATTTATAGGAATGAAGACCCATAAGATGGATGAAATTTATAATGGAATGATATAATCTTGTTTGCATCGATAGAAGATCATATATTGATCTGGAATATGAAACGTGACTTCTTTTACTTGGAAATTGATATGAGCACCATATAGAGAATGCCAATCCATGCCAAGAATCACATCAGATTCTATGATGGGGAGGATCATAAGATTTTTAGGAAGCACTTTCCCAGGAAATTCAACCAAAGAAAAATTATAAACCATTGATGTGACCGTTGTACCATTAGGTGTTTTCGTAGCTTACATAACATCTAATTTTAGAGGTAATACAGTGATACCCATATAAGACTATTTATTAATAAAATAGTAAGTGGATCCAGAATCAAATAAAGAATTTTATACTTTAGAGTGGATGGAAAGTGTACCTTTCACCACTTAGTTACCATACTCCACATCACCAATATTGATTGCATGTGAATTTACCTTGTATTTGGCCTTAAGAGTTTGTTGATGTCAATCATCATCAATAACCCTTGTATTTTGGCATTGATTTTCAAATTTCCCCATTTCATTGCATTTGTAGAATTGATGTGTTGGAGGTGCATTTTGTGTAGCCTTTTCTTTGTTTGAATAATTAGACATATTTTTTCAATAACATTGATATTCAACAGACCGGTGACCTTTTTTCCACACTTAAAACATTTACTATTCCATTTAAGACAATTCCCTCCATGTTTCTTTCCAATCATTGGCCATAAGGGAAAACTAATCTTCTTTTTGGTGTGGTTTTTACATTTTCCTTTGAATTTCATTTATCTCTTCTTATAAAACCCATATGATTGATGGGTCAACCCAATCTCCATATCAACCTTGAGAGTACATCCACAAATTTCCTCATAGCTATTGAAGTCTCTTATGGACAATGCTCATCAGAGACATTCTTTTAAACCACTAAAGAATCTATCAATTTTACTCATAGGTTAGATAATTTTTCCAGAAGCATACCTTGAATGACATCTAATGTTTTCTTCATAGGAGATAACAGTTTCATTATCCTTTTTATTAAGTTCAAGGAACTCCTTCTCCATCATTTTTTGAAGAATATGTGGGAAGTACTTATTAAAAAATTAGTTCATGAACTCGTCTCATTCAATCGAATCAATTTCATCTCTTTAACTCATATTCTGGATAAGATTAGACCATTGATCAAATTCACATTCCAAACGATAGACTATAAATATTACGTTAAAATGTTCAAATCAATATAGATCTGAAAATATATTTTCAGTGGTACTGATTAATTTTCCAGACACAAATGGATCGAAAGACCCACTGAATGATGGTAGATATTTCCTCGTGAAGGATTTACCAGAATGTTGCTCCCTTATTTGGTCGTTTAAAAGTCCCACATGATTCATATCTTGTAAATGTAGTGAGATCATGGCTACAGGATTTTATATTCCATATCCAATAACATTTGGTTTCTCAAGGGGACAATCATTATGTTTCCATTCTTTTACAACATTAACATAGTTCCCTCAGGTTCTATCCATTGACTAAGACCAAGAATCCTAGAGTGAGAAACGTTAATAATAATTGGAAAACAAAATAATTCAAGAATATAACTTCAATTTATGATACTTTGGGTTATATATTAGATTATTCTTGAACATCTCAAAAAACACTAGGATAGGATCGTAACCTATCCTCAAATATATCCTTTTGGATCTTACTAAGGTTATCTCATACTAGTTTCCAAAAGATAAATATACCTTTACTCTGATACCAACTCTAGTATCCCATACATTGAATATAGATTTTGCCTCAACATTTAATAATATTTATTAGATAATATAACAAAAACCACGCTAGGACCGTATAAGTTTAGTGTCTTACAAAATTGGGAAACATAAATAACTGGGTCTTAATATATCTACATTGTCACCCAATTATTTTATCATAAATTGACTTTTCTTTGACATGTATTACTTAATACTCTTCTTCATGACCTGGGGAAAATAAACATATGAACAGGTGAGATAAAATTCTCAGTAAGGTTGGACAAGAGAAATATCAACAAGAACATAACATTTGAAAATCGCATCCTTCATATAAAATATTAGAATATCATGTTAGGGGATAAATCATAAAATTTAATGTAATCCCAATAGTCATAACATAATACATGAAATTTCGTTTCATACACACATAAGCATATAAAATCATTTCATATTAGTAATGTCTCACTGCCACGACCATCATAGCATACAAAGTCCATTACGGAAACGAGTTCACTCCTCATTCCTGCCCTGTATTACGGAACTGGATTAACATGTCATTCCAGTCATATCTATCTTTTGAAATATAAATCTTTACCCA
The DNA here is from genome assembly GCA_963277665.1 of Viscum album. Classification (NCBI taxonomy): domain Eukaryota; kingdom Viridiplantae; phylum Streptophyta; class Magnoliopsida; order Santalales; family Viscaceae; genus Viscum; species Viscum album. The sequence continues at coordinate 747,525,767 of OY728121.1, read as the reverse complement.
ATTAATTGGAGGGATAAATAGGTCCCACCCATATAATAGTGAAACCATTCTGACATGTTCCCCAAAAACATAAAAACATTCACCATAACATGAACACTGAAATAAAATGGGTTTCTTAGGCATTATTCTATCATAATTGATATAAAAAATAGATTTCCTAAATAAAATTTAATCATCAACACAATAAAATCATGTTAATTATAGGAATAGAAATATAACCCTTTTAGTGTCATCTTAGATGGAAAATAATTTTGAAAAAACACTTTAAATTAATTCTTTAGGAAAACACACTTTCTTCTTTAAAACCATTTTACTTCCTCATAATACCTCACAATTTTTGAATAAATCATTTTATGTGAAAATAACCTTGTAAGATTGTAGGGGAAAGCTTCAATTAAATATGGTTTCATGAAATAGTAAAAATACATTCATACCATATAAGTTAAAAAAATTCTCCTCATACTTTTTCTATAAAAGCCAAAAAGTACCTCTAATAAATTAATGACAAACAATTCCCTTCATACCATTTCATAAAAAATCACCAATGGATAAAATTAACATTATACAACTATTTAAAAATTGAAATAAAAATACATAATTAGTAAACATGGATGGGGATGATAAATACACCCTAATAAATAGTAACATATAAACAGCCTCATATAAAAATGAGATTGTAAAATTGTCTCTTACTTTAGTTATGATATCCTTAGTATGAATCTAAACCTCTTTCATAATGGTTTAAATAGTGTTATTCACTTATTATAGAGTCATAATTATTTTTATGATTTCATATAAAATTATATTATCCTCCTTTTTTTAGTAACATTTCATTGTCACTTGTTAATCCGATATTAACTACTTTATGTTCTTATAAAAGATTTGTCAGATAATATCATGTTCCACTTATTAGGTTATTGTAAAATCATTTAAATAATGATATTAGTATAATATATATCATATCTATTAATTTAATTTATTTATAAACTCATTTATTAATGAGGATCATGTAGAATTAATCGCATTGCATTGTGGAGATGGTAGGTTATATGTATGCATGAATGATGATATCATTCCCCAAATTGATGAATGGTATTGAAGTGGATAATATTTCATAATTAGTAAAATTTTATATTAATCATATATAACTTTTATTTATGCCATTATAATTATCCATGTAAGTTGGCAGTGAAAAACATATTTCACCACAGCATGAAGACGGTAAGTCATACGTATTCACGTACTGTGATTTTATTTTTCATAATATGGATAGAAGGTGAAATATGGTTGTTTCATATTTATAAAAATATATAATTATATGAGTGATATATATGTTATTAAGTTATAATGAAACAGCTAATGAATAGGAAGTAGAAGAAGAGAGAAGTTTGAAGGAATCGGTAGAAGAGATTACGTCTTCCTCGATATGCTTCCTCTAAATCATTTCTTCAAGCACTAGAGTCTGTATTTTAAGATGACCATAACCTCTATAATGAAAATAGGGATTACATGAAGAAAAAAAGTCATGGTATTTCTAATCTTGATGTGTCAAAATGTATTGAATAGGTGAGGGAGGAGTTTCCCTTTTATAATTGAGGTGGGAGGCACTTTTGGAAACTCCATGAATAATAATTAATAATAAAATAAAACCCTACCAAAAAACCTCCAAAATATCCCAATTTATAAGACAAGATGATATAAGGATGTAATATCATCTAAAAATAACATTTTTACATGTTATTGTTTCAATTTATACCATTTTATTTAATTGATACTTAGTTATTCTATTCAATTTTAATTGTGGTATTAACATTCTAAATATTTAATGGTTATAAATATTTACTTATATAGATTTAATTTAATACAAATTTATATTTTAAGAAAATATAGACCTTATAATTATCACCTTGTAATTTTTAAATATTTTTATGATTTTTATATAATTTAAAAATATTTTATTTTTATAAAATATCAATAGTGTCAATCTTGACACTATTCATTTATTTGACGTTAAATAAATTCCACACAGAACATAAACTCTAATAAAGTATTTAATAAACCCCCAAAATGTCATAGTAACATAGGAAATTCTCATATCCCATTAATTAGTTCATACGATATTCCTATTAATATTTTTAAAATAATTTCTTTTATATTTCTATTAATAAAATACTTTCAACACCACTATTGTGTCATAATTAATGGTAATTATTTAATCTCTAATAATTATAAATAAATTTATATGATTTATTTAATTATTTTTTATTTCCATATACTATCTATATTCTATATGATCTACTAGTTTTCCATATATTAAAATTATGATACTTAAATAAAATGAGATTGTGACATTTTGTCACAATCATTAGTTTTTATTAATTCATGTCATATTCATAGGTAAGTGGAAATTAATTGTTTCTATTTAAAACAAAAAATGAAAACGGTAAAATTTAGAAATAAAATAAAATTTTTACAGTTGTTAAGGTAATTTTGTAATATTTTATTTACCTTTAATTTGTGATTTACCTTTAACCATAGTAATAAAAATAATTACCAATGTTATTACTCATAATGCCAAAAAATAAAAGTAGTCTATTAACATAATTCTGACATACTAATTCCAAATATTGAATCTATTTTTAAAAATTTAAAACATAAAATTTTCAACAATTGATTTAAAATTTATCTAGTTGTTGATAATAGAAAACTGGTTTTAAAAGTTAAAATATTGCGAAAGATTGAAATGTTCTTACATCAGAATTTCATATAAAATTATTTCATATGACCTAAATTATATTAAATGGTAAAAATATAATATATTTATACTTTTAAATAATTCAATAATATAATTTATAAACATAATATATTAAAATAAATAAATTCAATTAAAATGTAGCATATTTTTACTATTCATCAAAACATGAAAGTTATCATAAAAATATCAAAATTTCATCCAAACTAAATTTTTATATCCTTTTTCAAAATAACATGTTTATGATGTCATATTAAAACTAATTACATATAAAAAACTTATTTTAAAAGTGGCTCGCCATTCAAAGGTGAAAATGAAACTTTACAAAAAAATAGGTTTTTATACATCAAACAAGGTTTTATTCTTAACTTGTGACTAAAAAATCCATTAGATGAATACCAAAAATATTTTATTAAGTATATAACAGATATATATCAATTTAATTTCATTACCAAATGTAATTCAATAAAAACAATGAATATTTAATTAATTTATATTTTTCATAAATAATTGACAGCCAATGAATTCACAATTCATTTTCATAAGTTACTTCCGTTTATACCCGCTAACCAAATGGATATGCTATAACAGTAATTTTATAATAAGGGTGTCTTGTGGTTCTTTTATACTCATTATTGCATTCAAATCATGTTAGTGAAGAATAAATATTATTTAAAGATGATATTTCACAAAAACATCTAGGTGTTACATTCTACCCCTCATAAATTGAATTTCACCCTCGAAATTCATCATTTGGAAACCAAAAGTTGAGGATACATCTACTTCATCTTATCCTCAATTTACCATGTAGCTTATTCATGTTTTTGGTTCCTCTGTAAATTTTAACCATGTGAGTGGTCTTTTTTCTTAGAACATTTTCTCTACGATCCAGAATCCCAATCTGTTGTTCTTTATAAGATTGATCTTGCTCCAGCTATAGGACTTATGAGCTTAGTATATGTGAAGGATCAGGTATGTACTTTCTGAGGAGAGATAAATAGAACAAATCAGAAACATTAGAGAGATAAAGTGGAAGCTCTAATCCTTAATCTATGTTCCCAAAAAGATCCATAATTTCAAAAGGATCCATATTCCAAGGGCCCAACTTTCCCTTTTTTAAAATATCATTAGTCTCTTCAAGGGAGATATTCATAAGAAATACTTATCAAAAACATCAAACTCTAGGTCTATTCTTCAGTTGTCAGCATAACTTTTTTGTCGACTCTCAATAGCACTTATGTGTTATTTAATAGATTTAAACATTTTATCTATTTCATCAATAAGATTGGATCCAAATAGTTTTTTTCTAGAACTTCGTCCCATAAAGATGGAGTTTTACACTTCTTTCTGTAGAGGGCTTCATAAGAATCCATCTGAATACTAGAGTGCAAGATATTATTGTAAGAAAAATTCACCAATGGTAGGTTTTGATATAATAACCTGAGATTTTATAAGATATATTATTTTTAATTTCATTCATATCTTCTGTTGTACGATACACCAAGATTATCTTGCGCTATATGCAACACCGTTTAGCTTGTAGTATACGCAACACTATTCTTAGATTGTGTTACACACAATCTCAAGTTCGTTTGATAATAGTCATTCTACGAAACATTGAGTATATATATATATATATTCAATGTATAAATGAAAAAATGGTTGGATTATGTTATAAAGAAACAACAAAGGTGTCTTTCACTATATGCAACCCTGACTTGGCTTGCATTACACGCAATCGCGAACTTCTTCGATAGCGTGTGTTGTACGCAATACCAGGTTTTACTAAACAATGATATGCTATTATAATATTATTATGAACTAGCCGTTATTAATAGTATTAAATATATATTTAATTTTATAACATTATTATTCATCTTACACATTTTCTAGAACATGGTATAAGAACAAAATAAATTTTTCGGGTAAAATATGTATTTTTAAAAAAATGCAGTTTTGCCGCCTTTTGATGTCGTACCCACATTAAATCTAGTTTTTGACATGTTTATAGGTCCAATTTGACAAAATAAAATTCTTCTTTTTAATCATGATATAAAAATTTACATTGGATAATGTTTCGATATTTTTCTGATAACTTTCATATTTTAATGAATAGTAAAAACACGATATATTTTAATTAAAAACAAATTTTTTCATTGTAATAATTTATATGGTTAAATTATAATATTTAATGGTTTTAAAGTATAAATAGAATATATTTTTACCATTTAATATAATTTATTTCATTAGAATTGATTTTACATTAAATTCGTAGGTTAAATCAATTCAATCTTTTGCAATGTTTTAAAGAAAAACCCGTTTTCTTTCGACAAAGGGATTAATTTTAATTTAATTTATGCAACTTTTGTGTATAGAATTTGGAAAAATGGATTCCATATTTGGAATCAGTGGGTCCAAATTATGTTAATAAGCTACTTTTTATTTTTGGGAATTATGAATAGTAACTACGGTAAATTTAATTTACCATAGTTAAAGGTAAATCGGGTAATTAAGGGTAAATATAATATTATAAAATTACCCTAACACATTCCAAAATTCTATTGGATTGCTAAACGTATACCCATATAACCTAAGGGTCTGATTAGATTCATTTTATGGACTTTTGACCATGAAAATAATTTATTTATTATTAAAACCAAAGAAAGTGACAACATGTCACTCTCTTAAATCTTATAAGTATAATAATTTTAATTGAGTGATAAACATCATAAAACTTAGAACATGAATAGTCTCCAGAAATCTAATAAAATTATCTACATCATGATAATTTATTTATAATTTTTAGGGATTAAATAATTGTCATTAATGGTGATACATTAATGATGCAGAAATTATTTATTAAGTGAAAAATAATTAATATAGTTTTTATTGAAACAATAATACCCATTAAAAGGCCCACAAACCTGACCAAAACTTATTGGTAGTGTATATCTACACCTTAATCATCCAATGACATAATATATAACCGTTTGGAGCCTTATAAAAGTGATTATGACACTTATATTATTTTATTTTAAATGATGACAAAGTTGTCACCTTCATAATTTAATAAATATAACAATTTAAATATTATGATTTTAAGATGATAAATTCGAGTAAAAGTATTATTGTTAACGTTAATAGATTTATATTCGTTATAGGATTTTATTTTTAATTTTTATGCAACAAATAATATATATTAAATAATTATACAAAAATGTTGTAGTAATTATTTTATTAATAGATAAACCAAATAAATGGGTTTTAAAAATAATAAAATAACTATTATATGAACTATTTAATGTTCTCCACTAATTTTCTAGATACATATGACCATTTATGAATCTATTAAGGATTTTAGTTCGAACATATCTTCTGTATATATTTTATTTAAATTCAAATAAATGAATAGTGTCAAAATTGACATTGTTGTTACTTTTTAAACATAACATATTATAAAATTGTTTAAAAATCACAAAAATATTTAAAAATTATAAATTTAAATTTATATGGTAGAAAATGTTGTAAAGTATCTAATTGTGGACAATTCACAACAGATAAGTAATATTTTGTTATAATTTAAAATTTAGAATGTTATTACCATAAATAAAATAAAATTGATTAAATAAGGATAAATCAAGTTGATAATGTTTAAAATAAATTCCTAACATATATAAATTTGATTGGTTGATGATATTACAACCTTATACCATCTAATATTCGGATATGAGTTATTTTTGGAGGTTTTTAAGTGGGGTTAGATTTATTATAAATTAATATTTTTAAGAATTCCAAAGGTGCCCCTCTCCTCCCTTATAAAAGGGAACCTCCTCCCTCTCCTCCTCACACCAATTTGAGCCTTCAATATAGGCCAAACCCTGCCCATTTAACTTCCCCACTTCTCTATAAACATCATAGAGGTCGTGTTCTTCTTCCGAGACCAATTTTAGTGCCCTAAGAGGAGGTCTTAAAGAGGCGCTTCAAAGAATAGGTAATGTCCGTTACCGATTCTTTCAACTTTATTTCTTCTTCCACTTATTATTCTTAGTTAGTTTCATTATGAAGTAATAACATAAGTATCACTAATATACTGATATGTAATTATATGTATGAAACAACCCTATTTCACCGTCTATCCATCCTACTGAAAAAGAAATCACCGCGCGTGCGTACGTAGGGAATACCGTCTCCACGCCGTGGTGTAATCTATTTTCCACCACCACCTTACTTGGATGGGTATAATGGTGTAAATAATAACTATATATGATTATTATGAATTTATATTGATTCTTTAATAGTATACATACACTCCAATAAAATTCCACGATCATGGGAACGATATCATCGCTCGTGCGTACGTACGGAATACCGTCTCCACGACGCGATGAGATTCATTCTCAATGATTAACCATTCATGAATAATTATAAAGTATATATAATAAGTAATCATGTAATATATTACATAATAATGACACTGTATTTATGTATATATATATTTATGTCACCCAATTAATTCAATTCAATTCAATGAGGAAACGAAAACAACGTTCATGCGTACGTACGGCCTACCGTCTCCATGAACGGTGTATTTATTTCCATTTATCGATCTATTATATATATGTATATTTTGAATATATATTATATATAAATCATGTTTTATATTCTGGAATTAAGTAATCATGATCTATGTAATCATATGAATAATTACAAGTCAAAACATGGATGACAAATGAAACGATTTTAACCAAAACGCTCTTTAACATGGAATTTACAAAAGAACGGATAATATAAAGTCATAAGTGAACCATATATGATATCATAACAATGAATATGATTATTTAATAAGTCAATAACATTATTTAAATCATTATACAGGAGGTTCGGACACTTACGAAGCAAATCAGACCTAAGGTAAGGGATAATTGTGCAAATCTAATTTTTATCCGAGATTGCTTATTCGTAAGTATTTACTGGGGTTATTGCTATCATCTATTTCCATGATTTATAAAAGTGTATTCATGTTTTTTTAAAGTCATTTTTACCCATTTTTGACTTTTACTACATGGTATATAAGGAATCTTTCTTTTGTTTACGTTATGAGGTACTTTTTGACTTTTCTGAAAAAAGTACGAGAAGAATGTTTTTTTAACGTATACGGCATGAAAGGATTTTTACGGTTTTATAAAGCCTTATTTTCATGAATATTCCTCCAAAATATTTCATGAATATTTTCAACAAAATATTCTTTTTTTAAAATTGCATGACGTTTTGTGAAAAGAAATTGATTTTGAAGAAGAACAGATATTTTCCTCAAGAATTCATTTCAAATGTTTTATCAAAACCATTTTCCATCTAAGATGAAATTATTTAATGTGTGTATGTTTCAAGTTTAATGTCTCTATGATTTAAATGGTTTGAATTTTTTTATGATGAAATGTCCATTTGTTTTATATGGATTATGAGATGATGGGATGATGTTTATGAAACCCATTTTATTCTTTGGGTTATGAATAATGTTTTAAGTTTATTTTGTGGCACAAGTAAGAATGATTTCACTATGAGATGGGTGGGACCTATATCTCCCTCCAATTAATTGGGTAAAGATTTTATATCTCATGAGATAGACATGGCTGAAACGGTATGTTAATCTGGTTCAGTATTACAAGACTGGAATGAAGAGTGAACTCGATTCAGAAAGAGACTTTGTCCATTAAGATGGTCTTGGCAGAAATGCCTTGGCTACTATGGAAATCATTACATGTGCATAATGGATGCCACAATTACATGTTTTATTCCCATGCTATTTTATCATGATTTATGTTCCATTACGATCTATGCCTTATGTACTTCCATGTTTTATGTCATTGCTCAAGATTTATAATGTTCATGTTTTTTTAAGTTCAAATGTATATGGTATGTGTTATTTTATCCATGCTTACCCTTACTAAGCATTTGAGCTCACCCTTTTTATGTTTTATTTTCCCCCAGGATTAAAAGAATGATTTTAGGTAAGGAAACAAAAATGGGAAGATCTTTATGGGAGATGTTTATGATCTTTCACCACGATTAGAAGATTACGTTCCATGTTTCCAAAGACAATAAACTATTACGGTCCTTGTGTGTCTGCTCTTGTTATATACTAAGTATTCCGAAAAAGTAATGTAATGTCTATGTACGTCAAGCTTCGTGTCTTTACAGTTGATCCCAACCCCCTTTGAAATATGTATAGCAATCTCTCAACTTGTCATCTAGAGTTTTAATTTTCCTATAAGACTGTCTGTCTGTCTGAAGATGATATGAAATTCCAATAATGTAACTTTATATCATAAGCATGCTGAATAATTTTCCATAACATCGAGGTAAACCTCATAACCCAATCCGATATAATGTAAAGTTGTACACCATGAAATCGTACAACTTCCTTTATATATATCTTGGAAAGTTGATTCACAGAGACATCATCTATAATAGAATAGAAGTGCTCCAACTTCATAAGGCGATCGACTATAACCTAGATAGCATTATTTCCTTTTGATGTTTTGGGAAGTCCAATGAAAAATTCTATAGTGGTGTTTTCCCATTTCCATACTAGTATGGGAAATGGTTGTAACATCCCCTTAGAATTCCATATCATAGCCTTACCTTGTCAACAAACCAGGCATCAAGAGACAAATTCAGCAACATCTCCTTTCAACCATCCCACCTGAAGTGCTCTTTTAGGTCCATGTATATCTTTGTGATTATAGGGTGAATAGAGAATAAAGAACTATGATCCTCATCTAATAACCCCTTATTTAATTCTGGTATGGGAGGAATACAATCATGGTTCTAAAACCTTATTATTTTATCACAATCATGTTTTAATTAAGGAACATTTCTCACCTTGTTTTGTAGCTCTACATAATTCTTATACACCTCCTTAATCTTCACCTGTAATGAAGAATGAACATTTATTTGAGAAAGATAAGTTATCCCCCTTTCCTTTAAAATTTTAAGATCCATCCGAGTGTTACATTTTACCCCCTTATACCGAATCTCTCCCTCAAAATTCAACAGTGGGAAACAAATAGATGAGGATACCCCTCCCTCATCATATCCACAAGTTCTGTTGTAGCTTCATCAAATTGGTGGTTCCGCCATAAAACTTTGACCAAGTGAGTGGTCTTTTTTCACAGAATTTTTTCACTATGATTCAGAATCTCTATCAACTTTCATCATAAGAAATATATTTCTATAGTGCTATGACTTATGAGCTTAATACATGTGAAGGGTTAGGTGTGTACTTTCACAGGAGAGATACATGGAACACATCATGAACATGAGAGAGATTCGATAGAAGCGCAAATTAGTAAGCTACCTTCCCACCACGATCCAGAATTTCAAAAGGACAAATATACCTAGGGCTTAGCTTTCCCTTATTTCCAAATCTCATTACTCACTTCTAAGGATATATTCATAAGAACACCTTATCACGCACATAAAACTCTAGGTATTTTCATCGGTTTTCAACATAACGTTTTTTTCGACTCTGAGATTATCTTATGTCTTATTGAATAGATCTGAGCTTTTCTTTCATTTCATCAACAATATCCGGTCCTAATAGCTTTATTTCCCCAACATCATCTCATCATGTTGGAGTTCTACACTTCTTTTCATATAGGGAATCATAAGGATCCATCTAAATACTGTAGTGAAATCTATTATTGTAAGAATATTCCACCAATGGCAGGTGTTGATCTCAACCATCATTAAAATCCATAGATAAAGATCTCAACATGTCTTCCAGAGTTTGAGTTTTCCTCTTATACTAACTATCTATTTCAGGATGATAAGCAGTGCTGAAACATAACTCTCTATCCAGAGCATGTTGAAGGATTCTCCAGAACTTCGAGGTAAACCTAGTATCCTCATTGGATATAATAGAAATTGGTACTCCATGCTATCTTACCACTTCCTTTACATATATCCTGGAAAGTTGGTCAAGAGATAAATCCTCTCTAATAGTAAAGAATTGTGCTGACTTCTTATGACGATCATGTATTACACAGATAACATTATTGAATATGGATGTTTTGGGAAGTCCAATGACAAAGACCATAGTGATGATTTCCCACTTCCATTATGGTATAGGTAATGGTGGTAACATCCCCTTAGACTTCTCTATCTCATCCTTACCTTGCTGACAAACCATGCATCGAGAGACATATTCAGTGACATATCTTTTCATGCCATCCCACCAGAAGTACTCTTTTCGGTCCATGTACATATTTGTGCTTCTAGGGTGAATAAAGAATGAAGAACTATGAGCCTCATATAATAGTTACTTCTTTAATTATATTATGGGAGGAAAAAACCTAGTTTCTGAACCTTATTATTTCATCACAATCATGGTTGAATTCATGAACATTTCTCACCTTCTTTTGTAGCTCTATATCATTCTTCTACACCTAATTAATATTCACTTGTAATGATGGTTGGAAATTCATTTTAGAATGATAATATTTACACCATTGCATTAAAATTTCAAGATCCAACCTTAACAAATCCATAAATATTGGATCTTTTGTGATCCTCATCATTGATAGGCTAGCCTGGTCTTGTCGACTTAATGCATATTCCACCTTATTTTTATTCTTGGGGTGGTAATGTATTGAGAAGTCATAATATTTAATCAACTCCAACCATATATTTTGGTGCATATTCATCTCCTTTTGTGTGGAAATATACATTAAATTTTTATATTCTATATAAATAGCACTCCCTTCACCTTTAAGATAATGCCTCCATATCTTTAATGAAAAGATTACCGAAGCTAACACCAAATCAAGTGTTGGGTAATTTTACTCATCAATTTTCAACAGCCATGAGGCTTAATCTATCCCCATATCATTTTTCCTAATAAAAAATCCCAACAATCTCTTGGATGCATCAATGTATATCACAAACATTTCTCCACAACAAAGTAGTGTTACCACAGGTGCACTGGATAACCATATTTTTAGATCATTGATATCCACTTCACATTCCTCCGTCTAAATGAACTTATATCTTTTTCGATTCAAATTGTTGGGTTGATTAGATAATCATGAAAAATATTTCAAAAAACATCGATAATATCCTACCAAACCAAGACAAATTTGGATCTCAGTTACAAGTTTTGTTGTCAACCATCTTTCAAAAACCATTGTTTTTACTAGATCCACAAATATCCTCTATCTTGATATTATGTTACCCAAAATTGAATCTTTCTAAAGAAAAAATTCACACATGGAAAATTTGGCATAAATATTCTCCTTTTCAGGGTCTTTAGTACAATTCTATAGTGATTTTCATGTTCTTTATTTCTATTTAAATAGACAAGAATATCGTCTGTAAAGACTACAACAAAATGATCAAGATAGTCTCTAAAGACTCTATTCATTAGATCCATGAAGACTGTGAGGGCCTTATTTATTCCAAAAGGTATCACTATAAATTCAAAGTGATCATACCTTGTATGGAATGTTGTCTTCGGCATATCCTCCTTTTTGACACTTAATTGATGATTTCCTAAAGGAAGATCAATCTTGGAGATGTATTGATATCCACATAGTTAGTCAAATAAGTCATCAATGCATTGAGGAGGACATTGGTTATTGATAGTGATATAGTTATGTTCTCGATAATCAATGTAGAGTCACATTGATACATCTTTGTTCATAACAAATAGAATGGGTTCTCCCCAATGAGACATACTAGGGAGTATGAATCCCTTATCATGATACTCTTAGATTTGTTTCTTTAATTCCATAAACTCAATTGGGGTCAATTTATAAGGTGTCTTTGATATAGGCATATCAACCGGTAAGAGTTCTATTCAAAACTCAACATCACGAATTGGTAGAAGACATGAAATTTCCTCTAAAAGGACATAATAAAACTCTAGAACAGTGGGTGTATTATTCATTGTGAGTTTCCACCCAGCCATTTTAGATAAATAACAATAATTTATAAGAATCAAGACCCATTAGATGGAATAAATTTCTACTGGAAGGTTATATTCATACATTCATTGATATATTATCATAGATTGATATGGAATATGAAATGTGACTTCCCTTCCTTGGAAATTGATATGAGCACCATATAGAGAAAGACAATCCATGCCAAGAATCACATGAAATTATGTTATAGGATGGATCACCGAATTTGGAGGAAGCACTTTCCGACAAACTTTAACTGGACAATAATAATAAACTTTTGATGTGACCATTATACCATTAGGCATTTTCATAGCTAACTCAATATCTAATTATTGAGGTAATACAATGATACCCTTATAAAATTATTCAAAAATAAAAGAATGGGTGGATCCAAAATCAAATAAAACATTTTCTACTTTAGAGTGGATGGTATGTGATCCTTTCACTACATCATTATCATACTCCACATCAATGATAGTGATTTCATGTGACTTTACCTTGTATTTGGGCTCCAGAGTCAGTTGACGTTGATGATCATCAATAAAACTTGGGTTTGGGCATTGACTAGAACAATGCACCATTTCCTTTCAAATGTTGCATTGAAGTGTTGGAGTTTCATTCTATGTATCCTTTTCATTATTCACGTCATTATTCTTATTTTTTTCCATCACATTAGAATTCAACTACATGATCACCTTCTTTTCCACACATAAAACATTTAGTAGTCCCTTTAAGTCAGTTCCCTCCATGTTTCTTTCCACACTTTGAGTATAATGGAAACATGATCTTCTTTTTAGTGTTGGTTTTTAGATTTTCCATTGAATTCTACTTCTCTATTCTTATCAAACTCATATGAATGATGGATTAATCTAATATCCATATCAACATTGAGAGAACATAAAACAATTTTCTCATAGAAAATGAAGTCCCTTATGGATAATTCCCTTCTAGGTCTTGGTTTTATGACAATAATGAGTTGGTAAATTTTACTCTGAGGTTGGATATTAATTCCAAAAAAAACCATGCGAGTCATGTAAAATTCTCTTCATAGGTACCAACAGATTCATTATCACTTTTCTTATGTTCAAGGAACCCCTTCTCTATCTTTGTTCAAAGAATATGAGGAATGTACTTATTAAAAAATATGTTCTTGGACTTTTCATATCCCATGGACTCAATTTCATCACCTATCCTCGTATTCTTGGTAAGATTCCCCCATTGATTAGATTCACCACCCAAATGATAGACTGCAAAGATGACTTTATCATTTTTAGAACATTATAGAACTAAAAATATATTTTTAGTTTTATTGATCCAATTTTTAGCCACTAATGGATCAGAAGACCCACTTAATGAAGGTGGACATATCCTCATGAATGATTTGACATAATTTTCCACCCTCATTTGTTCGTTTAGAAGAATAGAATGACTCATATCTTGAGAATGTTGCGTGAGCATGGCTAAAAGATTTTTCATTCCACCTACCATATCATTTGGTTGCTCTGAGGAAAATTATTAAATTCCCCATGACATTTAGCATTTTCGTTGTTCTTTTAGGTTCCATCCATTGACTATGACCAAGAAGCATAGTGTGAGAAACAATAATCATAATGGGAAAAAAAATAATTCAAGAATAAAATTTCAATTAGAGAAAATTCATGTTTTATCATATAATATTCATTAAAATCTCTAAAACACTAGGTTGGGATTTTAACCTATATTTATACATATCCTTAGGGTTCTTACTAAGGTTCTCTCATCCTTGTTTTCAAAGGATAATTATACATATACTCTGATACCAATATAACGGCCCATACATTACATGAAGAAGTTACTTCAACATTTAAGAATATTTAATACATAATATAATAGAATCCACTATATGACCATATAGTTTTAGTGTCTTCGGAAATAGTGAAACAAAAACAATAGGTTCTTAAAACATCTATATTATCTACCACTTATTTCCTCAAAAGGCGACTCATTTTTAACATATCATAATTAATACTCTTATTCATGAGTTGGGGAGGAGAAAAATATGAGAGGGTTAGCTTAAATTCTCATTAAGGGTAACAAAGGGAAATATCAATAAGTATATAACATTTGAAAATCATATCCTGTATATAAAAGATTAGAAAATCATGTCATGTTATAAATCATAAAAATGAAATGAATCCCAATATTCATAACATAATACAAGGTATTTCATTGTATAGACACTAAATCATAGAAAATCATTTCATATTTTCCAAATCTCATTTCTAAGACCATCATAGCAGACAAAGTATATTACTGCACTGAGTTCACTCCAAGTTCCAGCCCTGTATTAGTAAACCAAATTTACATGTCATTCCAATTATATCTATATCATGGGATATTAATATTTCCCCAATGCATTGTATTAAGATATAGGTCCCACCCATCTCATAATTAAACCATTATAACGTGTTCCACAAAAACATAAACACATTCACTATAGTATAACCCATGATATAAAATGGGTTTCTTAAACATCATTCTATCATAATTATTATAAAAAAAATGGATTTATTAAATTAAATTTCATCATAAACACAATAAAATTATGTTAATAACATGGATAAAAATATAACCATTTTTTTAAAAAAAGTTCGTCTTAGATGGAAAATAATTTTTAGAAAACCCTTGAAATTAATTCATGGGAAAATATCCTTCATTCATCCTAAATGTTTTACCTCCTCAAAATACTCTAAAATTTTAGAAGAAATAATTTTGTGTGAATATGAACATATAAAATTGAAGGGGAATATTCAAGGAAATAATGTTTCAGGAAAATTTAAAAATCCATTCATGTCGTATTAGTTAAAAAACATTCTCCTTGTACTTTTTTTGAAATAGTCAAGAAGTACCTCAAATCGATTAATTACCAATGATTCCATTCATAATGTTTAATAAAAATTCACAAATGGGTAAAACTAACATTAAAATCTTGTATAAGAATAGAAATATTATTACATAATTAGGTAAAATGAATGTGGATGATAAATATACCCCAATAAATAATTATATATAAACAATCTCAGATAAAAATGACATTGTAAAATTTTACCTTAACTTAGGTCCAATATACTTCATATGTATTCAAGCATCCTATATAATGATTTAAATAATTTTATTGAGTTATTTTAGAATCATAATCATTTTTATGATATCATATATATATATTTATATCATAAACTGTTTGTTAGTAACATTTCAATGTCACTCGTCATTCAAATATTAACTAATTTATGTTCTTATGCAAGATTTGTTAGATAAGATCAGGTTCCACTTCTTAGGTTATAGTTAAATAATTTAAATAATTATATTAGAGTAATATATATCATATTTATTAATTAAATTCAAGTATAATATCATGTTTTAACGAGGGTCATGTAGAATGAAACACATCGCATCGTGGAGACAGTAGGTCGTACATACACACAAGTGATGAAATCATTCCCAAAACTGTTAAATAGTTTTGAAATGGATAATATATAAGAATTAATGAAATTTTATATTAATAATATATAGTTATTATTTCCATCAGTAAACCCATACAAAAAAGGTGGGGGTAAAAAATAGATTGCACCATGGCGTGGAGACGGTAAGTCATACGTATGCAAGTGTGGTGATTTTGTTTTTCCTAAGATGGATATAAGGTAAAATATGGTCATTTAATATTTATAATAACATATCATTATATGATTGATAATAATGATAGTAAATTATAATGAAACAACTAATTAAGTGAAAGTAAAAGAAGAAACAATATTGAATGAATCGGTAGAAGAGATTACCTCTTCCTTGACGTGCTTCTGCTAAATCTCCTCTTAGAGCACAAGATTTACACTTTTAAGATGAACAAAAAATCTACAATGAAAATAAGGAAGTTAATAAGGAAATATGGTAGGGTATGTCAGATCTTGAAGGATCAAAATGATGTGAAGAGGTTAGGGAGTAGTTTCCCTTTTATAATTGATGTGAGGGGTAATTTTGGAAACTCCATAAATAATAATTTATAATAAAATCAAAACCTACACAAAACCACCAAAATAACCAAATTTCAAAGACGAGAAGAGATAAGGTTTTAATCTCATCATCAAATAAATTTTTGACAAGTTATTGTTTCATTTTAAACACATATTTTTAATTGACACTTAGTTATTCTATTAAATTTTAATTATGGTAATAACATTCAAAATATATAATGGTTATATATATTTACTTATATGGAGTTAATTCAAAATAAATGAATTTTTTTATGACATGTTGTACCCTATAATTAGCACTTCGTAATTTTAAAATATTTTAATGAATTTTTAATTATTTAATAATATGTTTTTTTATTAAATATTAATAGTGTCAATTTTGAAACTATTCATTTATTTTAAATTAAATAAAATACACAGAGAATATAATTTCTAAAAAAATATTTAATACACTGCAAACATATCTTAGTAAACTGGGAAATTCTTGGACAACATTAATTAGTTCATATGATATTTCTTTTAATATTTTTAAAACAATTGTTTTGATATTTTAACATTACTATTGTGACCTCATTAATAGTAGGTATTAAATATATAAAAATAATAAATAAATCTCTATGATATAGGTAATTAATTTCTATTTCCATATACTATCTATTTTCGATATTATTTCCCAGTTTTCCATATAATAAATTCAGTATAATTATATAAAATTAGATTGTGACATTGTGTCCCTTTCATTAGTTTTTATTATATTCATGTCATATTTAAAGGTAAGTGGTCATTAAGTTTTTTCATTTATAAATATAGATTATAAGAGTCAAATTTATTCATTTAATAGGATTTTTATAGCTATTAAGGTAGTTTTGAAATATTATTTTTACCATTAATTACCAGATTTACCTTTACCTATGGTAATAAAAATAATTACAAAAGTTATTATTCATAATGCCCAAAAATAAAGGTAGCCTATTAACATAATATAGACCTACTGATTATAAATATGGAATCAATTTTTTCAAATTCTAAACATATACATTTCAGTAATTAATTTAAAATTAATCTTATTGTTTAAATGAGAAAACTTGTTTTAAAATTTAAAATATTGCAAAATATTGCAATGTTCATACATCTAAATTTAATTTAAAATTAATTCCAATGACCTAAATTATATTAAATTGTAAAAATATATTATATTTATACTTTTAAACCATCAAATAATATAATTTAAAAAATATTAATTATTTCAATGAAAAAATTTTATTTTGAATTAAAATTTAGCGTATTTTTACTATTCAACAAAACATGAAAGTTATCATAAAAATATCATAAATTCATCCAAAGTAATTTTTATATACAATTTCAGAATAAAATGTTTATGTTTCCATATAAAAATTATTAATTTTTCTAAATCATAATTTAAAAGTGGTTCTCCATTCAAAGGTTAAAAATTAAACTTAAAAAATAGGTTTTTATACATCAATTAGAGTTTTATTCATACCCTATGAAAAAATTATCCATTGGATGAATACCATATATATTTTATTAAGTATATAACACATATATATTGTAACGTCCCGACCCGGAAGCCACTAAAAGGTGCTTCGAGCCGGTTCACCACAAGGCCTGTAGCACGCCTCCCCGTACGCCAGAGGCTGCCAACTAGCAGTGAGGGCCTAGGGTGTGATAGTGGGGAGACTGTTCCCTCATACCAGAGTAAGGAAATAGCGGAAATAACTAAGTATCATACACAACGGAAAGTAAACAGAGTTTGGAAGTAGTAAACAACTGAAATAGAACAAGTTGTAATAGTAAAATGCTGTAAAAGCCCAAACAACTATCCAATTCAATACAAAACTGGTCACCCACCGGTCCGACCATACAAATACAAGTACAAAAGAAACTAAAATTAAAAGTACATGGCTTTTCTACTAACTCCGAGCCAATCCACGTACCCGATCTCCATACAAAATCTAACTGCAGCTGCCCGATCAGTAAAACCACTCGAGCATCTCCGCTCGATCATGAATCACTTGGCCTTATCCCTATCCACCATGAACTCATGCTCAACATGAAAAGAAGACATAAGGTCTACATGTACACCGAGGTGCACGTGCATGGGTGAGAAATAATCTTAGTAGGGCACCCCGACATGCAACTTATAACTGTGCTACTAAAAGTGTGTGCAACAACAATGTGCTCAGCCTAACTGGAACACAACACAAGGAAGTAAACCAAACATGCAACCACAGTTAAACTCAGGGTGTGTAATCACTGTCAACTGGGAAAGTGCCACCATGGATGTTTATATCTATATACGTACACATGTATAGTCCCATACCTATACACATATACATAAATATGAATATTCATGATTAACTGATTCAAATAACAAGAAACAACATCAGCAGTCGATCCTTGGAACCATAAGCCCGATCTCCTGGACATCATGTGCAAGGGCGTTGAGATGGACGTCGTGCCACTCAAGCTGTGTATCATTATGTAGATCTCTGGGTCCATAATCCCATTGACACGTACTTGCTTCGGCCAATGCTAGAAAATATGTATCTAAACAAGGTAATCAAAACAAGTAACCCTATGGGAAGTACTCAAAGCCTATCCCCTACGGTTCAACCAAACAACAAAAGAAAGAAGATAACACAACAGGTAACCCTCTGGGAAGTACTCACAGCCAACCCCTATGGTCTTATCCAAGAAGTACAAACAACCCTCTGGGAAGTGCACTCAACCTAACCCCTCTGGTTTGGCCATACAAAATTATAAGACTCTCTGGGGAAGCTTGCTCTGTCAATTCCCCTTATAGTCTAGGGTAGCCAGGGACTCTCTGAGGAAGATCACACGGTCTAACCCTCTTATAGCCCCAAGGTCTAGAAACTCTCTGAGGAAGATCACTGAGTCAATTCATCCTATAGTCTCAGTTCTATCACAGACTATCTCAGGAAGCTCACTCAGTCAATTCATTCTCTATCCTGGAAAGGTTTTAAAGAAATTGAAACAAAGTAAAGACTCTCTGAGGAAGCTCACTCGGTCTACCCTCTTGTAGTCTATAATATCCAAGACTCTCTAGGAAGCTCACTCTGTCTATCCCCTCTAGTCCATAATGTACAAGACTCTCTGAGGAAACACACTCGGTCTACCCTCATGTAGTCTATAATATCCATGACTCTCTGGGAATCTCACTCGGTCTATCCCTTATAGTCTATAGCACTAGGTTCTCAGGGTCTCATGCTAGTCAGTTCATATTAATGCTATAAGGACAAAGTACACCTATAGGGATACTTGGATAACCAGTCTACAGAAACAAGAATGTCAAGAACAACACTTCATCCTACAGTCATAAGGCATGGAAAACAAGGCATGATGGCCAATGGCTAAACAAGACCGAAAGGTCATAAACAGATTAGCATGGGAAAAACATCCAAGCAAGGTAAAGAACACTATTTACAATCAAGCCACCTCTACTCAGGAACACAAGGAATAGTAGGCATCCAAACAAACAATAAAGATGCATCGCATCAGGCTTAGCAGCCACCAACTAGGAAGCACCTCTGGTAAAAACTACAGCATCAGAAAACCAAGTCAGATATAAACGAACAGTGAGGGTGGCCCGAACGCCCAACCCAACAATACATCCATATCCCCAAAGGGATTACCAGTTTGGCATGGGTTTTAGGTGACACCCAATCACCATCTCTAACACAACTAGACATAACAAATCACGGTTGGTCAAACAACAGGCACCCACTGGGTCCCTCAACTCAAACACTGAGGAGGCATCATACTCGGGATCCTCCAGGTAAACACGAGCGAAGGAATCCTATGTGGGATCCTTAGCGAAGATAAAGGGAGGAATCCTACACAGGATCCTAAATGGAAGGAAAACATAGGCATTCCATAACATGGTTCCTGTCAAAGGAAGAACAAGAGAAAGATCCTACAAGGGACTCCCTAGGTTAGCACACAAGCAAAGGCTTCCCTCAGGGGATCTTTAGAAGTACCTGGTCTC
The DNA here is from genome assembly GCA_963277665.1 of Viscum album. NCBI lineage: Eukaryota > Viridiplantae > Streptophyta > Magnoliopsida > Santalales > Viscaceae > Viscum > Viscum album. The sequence goes on along the minus strand of OY728121.1, from coordinate 747,505,016 downwards.
AAAGCCTCAAAGTCCAGAAGGGAACCTCTCACAAGGGAAATGTCCTCAAAAGTATGGGTTATGATAGATATCTCATATCTCTTCTCCTCTTAAAGGTCTCTACTAAGTTGGTGCAAACACCCAACCTATCATCCACCCCAAGTCTCACTATCCGGTGACAACTGAACTCAAGAAGTGGAATAAGAACCCCTAAATTTAGATAACCCCCCCCCCCCAAAACTCTATTTATATTACCTCTAAATGTCAAAAGGATTCCACCATTGCGATCTAAGTGAAAAAATGCTCATAATCGACTACCCACACGCCCAAATCTGACTCCCAGAGCCCAAGATATCTCAAAATTACAAAACTGAAGCAGTACATGGCCAGAGTACATGGCCAGAGCATAAAGGCCTACCTGTGTAATAGTACCCGACGTGTACAATACTATACACGGGGTGTACTATTCACAAAAAGTTATGCCATGTCTTTTTTCACCCAAACAGAAGCCCATGTACTACTACACGGCGTGTACTTAAAGTACACGGTGGGTAGTCCTTAAAAACCACTATTCCGTGTTCTATTTCACACGGCCAGCCACACTGCCACAAAATACAAGGCGTGTACTCAAAGTACACGGATTGTACTTAAGAAGAATCCATATTCCTCGAACAAGAATGAAATACGGTGTGTACGCCTTGAATACACGCCGTGTATTCTGGGTTTTCCGATGGCAAAACCCTGAAAACACCTGAAACGCCCGTTTTCGCCCCCGAAACAACAGATCAAGCCCCATGGGCATACAAGCAAGCAATATAAGGCTTAAAAGACTTAAAACAACATGTTTAAAGAGGATATATGGTGAAAACATAAATAGACTTACCTTCGGGTGGAAACTGCCGAAGCTTCGATTGATTTCACGGCTCCCGGTTGCCGCACGCCGACTCAGTGCGTCGAGAGCTTCGAATCGGTACCCTTCTTGGCTTCAAACTCTCCCTATTTCTCAAAATCCATATCTACCCTAGGTCATGGACAAAGGGGGAGAGGCGTAGGAGATGTGCGCAATGAGGAGGAGGAATGAAGACAGAAGAAAAAGAAAAGGAAAGAAGAAAAGAAAAGGAAGAAAAAGGGGCATGGGCCAGCCCCGATTCCCGACATGAGTTTATGCCTTCCCTAGGCTAAACTCCCCATTTCAGACTCAATAGCAAAGACGGAATCTCAATCTGATGCTCCGTTTAAAATTTATTTCCAAACAAACCTACGCGAATAATTAAATATTTAATTCAATAATATTAAATATTAAATATTCCGCCAAAATTCGAACAGCTCAGATTTCATCCAAACTCCTGTCCTAGGGTAAACTCCCTATTTCAGGACAAACAGAGTTGTCAAAAAATTTATCTGAGATTAGATGGTAGGAAAAATGACCTTTTTACCCCTCACGAGCATCTAACAGAAAAAATTCAAAATTTCTGCTCAAAACAACAGTCCGGAAAAACACGGGTTCTTACAAAATCCCCACCATAAACCACCTCGTCCCAGAGAAGCCCAAAAAAATGACTAGCAGTAGGACCAAAAACCATGCCACCAACCCGAGAATCTGCACAACCAAGCTACCTAGAAGGTCCAATGACCAACCTTAGCATTAACAACCAGCTTGTACACAGAAGATATACAACTACGACCAAACTGGTACTCCCCACCATAGGAACACCCATGTCGTCATCATAAAAGGAAACTCCGAGATCAAAAGACCACTGGAAAACACCGAAGATTAACCTAAACAAGGAAAACCACCCTCAAAAGGCCAATGGTGCACTCTCCACCATACGGATTTCCTTACACCGCTTTGAGAGCACAACCAGAACAAGTTTCACCCTCAACAGGGAATAACATTAGGAAAGAAAAAAGGAGCCCGATGTAGGGTCGAATCTCTCTTAGCATACTCAAGAAAAATCAAGATAGCGCATGATATTCTATTACAAAAGTACACTAACATTTCACCGAATGCATTTCTAGCTCCCTCCGAGCCAAACTAACATCCTACCAAAACCCGACCAGGATTCAAGCACAGGTCAACCATTTCACAATAACCCGAAATTTCACAATGTCACCTCTACAACAGCAAAATCAGAAACACTGGTCAACCAGGCCAGGCACCCGAATAGGCATGCTCGTCGATACTAGTCGTGAAAACAATCACTGCCAAAAGGCATTGGAAAACGCTGTCCAACCTTCTCACCCAGGTTCCCTAAAACGGAACAGACATCGATTGATACGGGTTCGAGTCAAAACCCATGGTATCTAGGCCTTCCACCTAACCCTACATAAAAAAACTACACAGCTGGGTCACAAGGTCTAACCACCTACCCCAAAAGATCCAAAACCACTCATAAGATGGTAAAGATCACAACGAACTAAGATGTTCAAAACCAAAACAAAACCTACAAGGGCCCCGATCCTCTTCAAGCATATTCAGAAGGAACGACTCCTTAGAGGTCACAAACAAAATAGAAGAGACAAGCTGAGATAACACCCATTGGGTATCTGTATATAGCAATACCACAAGGAGTTCCAGTTCACAAGAAAATCCTTGGTATCTATCGACATTGTTCTCAACGATCCAACTAGACAGCCACCGACCCGAGAAGCAACACCCAATAAAGGGGTTAGACATAAAGGCATCACGTGCCACATCGACCAACTAGGGTCACTGCACCACCTGTGCATGAGGATGGAGTCATCATCCTCACACAAAATCCTCAACGTAGGTCAACATAACCTTCTATCAGAGTAAAAAGTATGTATAAGAAGTCCCAAAGGTCTCATTCGTCAGTAAAAGAACATACTAGCAGGCCTATATGCTATGAATCCTATGTGCCTAGTATGATGCATGAGACACCTCTTGCCCTTTTCGGCCAAGAGTCAAAAAACTATCCCTGGAATATTAACAATGGAGAAGATCCAGAGATCCATAGTAAATCAAAACACCACACAACCTATGCATCTCTCAAGGTGAAAATCATATACAACTGTAACATCACAATATCAGAACAGCAATTCCAAACCTTAGCAACTAGGACTTTTTACCGAAACAAGTGTTCGTGATGCACTAGCCTGATATCCATCACAGGTTCTGACACATTCCTTATACTCCTTTCTACCATATCCCAAATAGTAATTACCAAGAAAGAAAACTCCTTTGATACCACTTTGTAACGTCCCATCCCGGAAGCCACTAAAAGGTTATCCGAGCCGGTTCGCCAAAAGGCCTCAAGAACGCCTCCCCGTATGCCAGAGGCTGTCGACTAGTAGCGAGGGCCTAGGGTGTGATAGTGGGGAGACTGTGCCCTCATACCAGAGTAAGAAAACAACAGAAATAACTAAGTATCATACACAGTTTAAAGTAAACAGAGTGCAGAAGCAGCAAACAACTGAAATAGAACAAGCTGTAATAGTAAAATGTTGTAAAAGCCCGAATAGCTATGAAATACAATACAACACTGGTCACCCACCGGGCCGACCATACAAATACTAGTACAAAAGAAACTAAAAGTAAAAGTATAGGTCTCTTCTACTAACTCCGAGACAATCCACGTACCCGATCTCTAGACAAAATCGAACTGCAGTTGGCCGATCAGTAAAACCACTCGAGCAGCTCCACTTGATCATGAAACACCAGGCCTTAGCCCTATCCACCATGAAATTGTGCTCAACCTGATAATCATACATAAGGTCTACACATACACCGAGGTGAATGTGCAGGGGTGAGAAATAATCTCAGTAGGGAACCCCGACAAGAAACATATTACTGTGCTGCTAAAAGTGTATGCAACAAAAATGTGCTCAGCCTAGCTGGAACACAACAAAAGGAAGTAAACCAAACGGGCAACCACAGTTGAACTCAGGGTGTGTAATCCCTGTCAATTGGGCATGTTCCATCATGTATGTTCATATCTATATACGTACATGTGTATAGTCCCATACCTATACACATATACATAAATTTGAAGATTCATGATTAAGTGATTCAAATAATAAGAAACAACATCAGTAGTCGATCCTTGGAACCATAAGCCCGATCTCCTGGACATACAGTGCAAGGGTATTGAGCTGGACATCATGCCACTCAATCCGTGTATCATTAAGTCGATCTCTGGGTCCATAATCCCATCGACATGTACCTACTTCTACCAATGCCGGAAAATATGTCTCTGAAAAAGGTAAACAAAACAACTAACCCTATAGGAAGTACTCACAGCCTATCCCCTATAGTTCAACCAAACAACACAAGCAAGCAGATAACACAACAGGTAACCCTCTGGGAAGTACGCGTAGCCAACCCCTCTGGTCATATCCAAGAAGTACCAACAACCCTCTGGGTAGTGAACCCAGCCTAACCCCTCTGGTTTGGTCATATGAAATTATAAGATTCTCTGGGGAAGCTCGCTCGGTCAATTCCCTTTATAGTCTAGGGTAGTCAGGGACTCTCTGAGGAAGATCACGCGGTCTAACCCTCTTATAGCCCAAAGGTCTAGAAACTCTCTGGGGAAGCTCACTCGGTGAATTCCTCCAATAGTCTCAGGTCTATCACAGACTCTCTAAGAAAGCTCACTCAGTGAATTCCTTCTCTGGTCTAGAAAGGTTTTAAAGAAATTCAAACAAATCAAAGACACTCTGAGGAAGCTCACTTGGTCTACCCTACTATAGTCTATAATATCCAAGAATTTATGGGATGCTCACTCGGTCTATCCCCTCTAGTCTATAATGTCCAAGACTCTCTGAGGAAGCACACTCGGTCTACCCTCCTGTAGTCTATAATATCCAAGACTCTCTGGGATGCTCACTCGGTCTATCCATTATAGTCTATAGCACCAGGTTCTCACGGTCCCGTGCAGTCAGTGCATATTAATTCTATATGGCCAAAGTACACCTATAGGGCTACTTGGCTAACCAGTCTACAAAAACAAGCATGTCAATAACAACACTCCATCCGGTAGTCGCAAGGCATGGAAAACAAGGCATAACGGCCTAAGGCTAAACAATACCGAAATGTCATAAATAGATTAGCATGGGAAAAACATCCAAGAAAGGTAAACAACACTATTTACAATCAAGCCACCTATACTCAGGAACACAAGGAATAGTAGGAATCCAAAAAAACAAGAAAGACGCATCGTGTCATGCTCAGCAGCCACCAACCAGGAAGCACCTCTGGTAAACACTGCAACATCAGCAAACCAAGTCAGATATAAACGAACAGCAAGGGTGGCTCGAACGCCCAACCCAACAATACATCCAAAGACCCAAATGGATTACTAGTTTGGCACGGGTTCTAGGTGACACCCAATCACCATCTCTACACAAAACTGACAAAACAACTCAGGGTCGGTTAAACAACAGGCACCCACTGGGTCCCTCAGGTCAAACACTAAGGAGGCATCATACTAGGGATCCTCCAGGTAAACACGAGCGAAGGCATCCTACGCAGGATCCTTAGAAAAGTGTAAGGGATGAATCCTACACAGGATCCTCAAAAGAAGGACAACATAGGCATTCCATAACATGGTTCCTGTCAAAGGAAGAACAAGATAGAGATCATACAAGGTACTCCTTAGGTCAACACACAAGCAAAGGCATCCCTCAGGGGATCCTTAGAAGTACCTGGTCTCAAAGCCTCAAAGGCCAGAAGGGAACGTCTCACAAGGGAAACTTCCTCTAAATCATGGGTTATGGGAGATATCTCATAGCTTTTCTCCTATTAAAGGTCTCGACTATGTTGGTACGAACACCCAACCTATCATCCCCCCCAAGTCTCACTCTCCGCTGACAACTATACTCAAGAAATGGAGGAAGAACACCTCCATTTAGATAGAAACCCAAAAAAATAAATTTATATTACCTATAAATGTCAAAATGATTCAAAAATTGTGATATAAACGAAAAAATACTCAGAATCGACTACTCACACGCCCAAATCAGACTTCCAGAGCCCAAGATATCTCAAAATTACTAAACTGAAGTAGTACATGGCCAGAGTACATGGCCAGAGCACAAAGGCCTACCTGTGTAATAGTACACGGTGTGTACTTTACTATACATAGCATGTAATGTTCACAAAAAGTTATTCAGTGTCCGTTTTCACCCGAACACATGCCCATGTACCACTACACAGCGTGTACTTAAAGTACACAGCGTGTAGTCCTTAAAAACCACTATTTCATGTTCTATTTCACACAGCCAGCCACACGACCACCGACTACACACCGTGTACTCAAATTATATGGCATGTACCTAATAAAACATCTTCTACCTTGAACGGGAAGAACACACAACATGTACCCCTGGATTACACGCCGTGAATTCTGGGTTTTCCGACGGGAAAACCCTAAAAACACCCGAAACGCCCGTTTTCACCCCCGAAACAATAGATCAAGTCCCATGGGAATAAAATCGAGCAATATAAGGATTAAAAGACTTAAAAAACATGTTTACAAGGGATCTATGGAGAAAACATAAACAACCCTACCTTCGGGCAGAAACCGCCGAAGCTTCGGTTGATTTCACGGCTCCCAGTTGTCGCACGCCGACTCAACACGTTGAGAGCTTCGAATCGGTACCTTTCTTGGATTCCAAATCTCCCTATTTATCAAAACCCATATCTCCCATAAATCACGGAAAAAGGGGGAGAGGCGTAGGAGATGTGCACAAGGAGGAGGAGGAAAGAAGAAGGAAGAAAAAGAAAAGGAAAGAAGAAAAGAAAAGGAAGAAAAAGGGGTCCGGGCCGGCCCCAGCGCCCAACATGAGTTTATGCCTTCCATAGGCTAAAATCCCCATTCTAGACTCAACAGCGCAGATGTAATATCAATCCAATGCTCCGTTTAAATGTTATTTCCAAATGAACCTACACGAATCATTTAATATTTAATTTAATAATATTAAATATTAAATATTCTGCCAAAATTCGAACAACTCATATTTCCTCGAAACGCCTGTCCAAGGGTAAACACCCTATGTCGGGACCAACAATGTTGTCAGAGAAATTGTCCGAGATTAGATGGTAGGAGAAAATGACCGCTTTACCCCTCACGAGCATCCAACAACAAAAAATCAAAATTTCTGCTCAAAACAAATGTCCGGAAAAACATAGGTTCTTATATATTTCACATTAATTTCATTACCAAAAGTATTTAAATAAAAAATACTAATAAGAAATTAATTTATATTATTTATATATAATTTATAGCAAAATAATTCACAATGCATTTTCCCAAGTCAGTTATAATTATTCATGTTAACCTAATAGCAAGGGTATAACAAATATTTTGTAATTAGGGTGTCTCGAGGTTCATTTAAACTCATGATTTCATTGAAATAAATTTAGTGAAGAATAAAACTTATTTAAATAAAATATTTCATAAAAATATCTATGTATTACATTCTACCCCCCATATACTAAATTTCACCCTCAAAATTCATCATTTGGTAATAAACATATGAGGATACATCTCCCTCATCGCATCCTCAATTTCCTATGTAGATTCATCAAATTTTTGGTTCCTTCATTATACGTTAACCAAGAGAGTGTTCTCGTTTCATTGAACTTTTTTTCTACGATCCATAATCTCAATCGATGTTTCTTCATAAGAAGGACCTTTCTCTAGTGGTACGACTTCTGTGCTTAGTATATGGGAAGGATTGGGTATGTACTTTCTCAGGAGTGATGCATAGAATGCATCATGAATTTTAGAGGGATTAATTGGAGGTTCCAACCAATAATATACCTTCCCAACATGATCAAGAATTTCCAAACGACTGATATACCTTGGGCTCAACTTAACCTTCTTTAAAATCTCATTCCTCTCTTCCAGGGATATATTCCAAAGAACACCTTATCATCCATTTCAAATACTAAGCCTTTTTTCATTTTCAGCATAAATTTTTTGTCGACTTTGAGATTCTCTTATGTGTTTTTGAATAGATCTAATCTTTTTTCTGTTTCATCAACATGGTCAGTCATAATAGCTTTCATTCCCTAACTTCATCCCAGCAAGTTGGAGTTCTAAGCTTCTTTCCATATTGGGCTTCATAAGGATCCATATGAATACTAGAGTGAAATATATTCTTTTATGAAATTCCACTAACGGTAGGAGTTCAACCCAACCACCATTGAAATCTATAGAGCAAGCTATCAACATGTCTTCCAAAGATTGAATTGTCTTATAAGACATACTGACTACCTGAGGATGATAAAAAGTTCTGAAACATAATTTTGTATCTAGAGTATGCTGAAGACTTCACCAGAACATCGAGGTAATCCTTAGATCCCAAGTTTGTATAATAAAAAGTGGTAAACCATGAAATATTAACACTTCCATTATATATATTCTGGAATGTTTATCAAGAGATAAATACTCTCTAATAGAAATAAAGTTTCCTGACTTCATAAGGCGATCAACTATAACCTAGATAACATTATTTCCTTTGTATGTTTTGGAAATTACAATGAAAATTTTAAGAATGATTTTTCCCATTTTCATTTGGTTATGGGAAATGGTTGTAACATCCCCTTAGAATTCTGTCTATTAGCCTTACGATGATGATAAACGAGGCATCGAGATACATATTAAGCAACATCTATTTTCATTCATCCCACCAGAAGTGCTCTGTTAGGTACCTATACATCTTTGTGATTTTAGGGTGAATTGATAATGAAGAACTATGTTCCTCATCTAGTAGATCCTTTAATTCTAGTATGGGAGGAATAAATGTCTGGTACTATAACCTTATTATTCTTTCACAATCAAGGTTGAATTCATGAACATTTGTGACCTTATTTTGTAGCTCTGTATCTCTCTTCTACACCTCCTTAATCTTCCTTTGTAATAACGGTTGAACATTCATTAAAGAAAGATAATATTTTCCACTTACATTAAAATTTCATAATCCATATTTTTCATATCCATAAATATTGGATGATTTCTGATCCTCATCAGGGATATGATAACATAGTCTTGTCAACTTAATGCATCTTCCACCTTGTTTTCATTCCTAAGGTGGTAATGTATTGAGCATTCATAATATCTAATCAACTCCAACCATCATATTTGGTGCATATTCATCTCCTTTTGTGTGAAAATATACATTAAACATTTATAATCTTTATAAATATCATACCTTTCACCATTAAGATAATGCCTCCATATCATTAATGAAAATATTACCACAGATAACTCCAAATCTTGTGTTGGGTAATTTTTCTCATGAATTTTTAACTATAGTGATTCATAAGCTATCACCATATCATTTTCCATGATAAAACATACCATCCCCTTCTTGGAAGCATCACTATAGATCAAAAACCATTCTCCACTACAAGGTAGTGTTAGAACAGGTGCACTGGCTAACCTTCTTTTTATCTCTTTGAAATTCTCTTCACATTCCTCCAACCAAATGAACTAAACTCTTTTCAAAGTCAACTTGTTGAGTGTAATACATTATAATGAAAATCATTTCACAAAACTTCCATAATATTTAGCCAAATCAAGAAAACATAAAATCTTAGTCACCATTTTTGGCCTCTATTCTCTTTCAATGACCCCTAGTTTTTTATGGATCCCCAGATATCCACACTCTTGAAATTATGTGACACAAAAATAAAACATTATAAATCCATAATTCAAATTTGGTAAATTTTGAATAAAGATTCTCCTTTACCAGGTTGTTTAGTTCAATTGTCAAGTGATCTTCATGTTCTTCCTTTCTCTTTGAATAGATAAGAATAATGTCTAAAATGACTACCAGAAACTGATCATGATTTTCCCTAAAGAATCTATTCATTAGATTCATTAAGGAAATGGGGGAATTAGTAAGACAAAAAGGCATCCCTATAAATTCATAGTTTCCATACCATGTACAGAATCTTGTCTTTGGTATATCCTTATTTTTAACCCATAATTGATCATATCCTGAACAAAGATAAATATTTGAAGAGTGTTCAACTCTATGTATTTGGTCAAATAATTCATCATTTTGGGGAAGATGATATTTTTTCTTGATAATTATCTTTTTAAGTTCTCGATAATCAATTCAGAGTCTCATTGATCCATATTTCTTCTTAAAAAATAGAACATGTTCTTCCTATGGTGACGCACAAGGTTTTATGAATCTCGCATCAAGATTCTATTGGAGTTGTTTCTTCAATTCCTTCAAATTAATTGGGTCCATTCTATAAGGTGTATTTGAAATAGGCATATCACTCGATATGAGTTCTATTGAAAACTCAACTGCACTATTTGGTGGAAGACCTGGTAATTCATCTAGAAATACATCATCAAACTCTTGTAAAATGGGTGTATTCTTAATCATGAGTTTCTCCCCAACCATTTGAGATAAATAACCTTAATTTATAGGAATTAAGACCTATAATATGGAAAAAAATTACTAGAAGGTGATATTCTTCTTTTCATCGACAGATGATCATTGATTGATTTGGATTAAGAAATTTAACTTCCTTTCCTTAGAAGTTGATATGATCTCTGCATATAGAAAGTAAATCCATGCCAAGAATCACATAAAATTACACTATTATAGGGATCATAAGATTTTTAGGAATCACATTCCCACAAACATGAACAGGAAAAGAATTATAAACTTTTGATGTGACTGTTGTGCCTTTAGGATTTGTCTCAGCTAACTCAACATCTAATTATTGAGATAATTTGGAAATAACCTTAGAAAATTCTTTAGCAATAAAAGAGTGGGTGGATAAATAATCAAATAAAACATTTGATACAATAGAGTTTCCAGTAAGTGTACCTTTCACCACATCATTATCGTTCTCAACATCACTGATAGTGATTGTATGTGACTTTACCTTTCCTTTATACTTAATATTTTATTAATTTCGATGATCATAAATAACCCTTGGATTTGGTTATTTATTGGCATAATTCCACATTTCCATACACTTGTAACATTGAAGTGTAGGAGGTAAATTTTTTGTATCCTTTCCTTTTTTTGCATCATTATGCATATTTTCCCATCACATCAGTATTCAACTGCCTGATGACATTCTTTTCCACACATAAAACATTTACCAGTCCCTTTAAAACAATTCCCTCCATGTTTCTTTCCACACCATGAGCATAAGGGAAAACCCATCTTCTTTTTAGTGTGGTTTTTATATTTTTCTTTGAATTCCCTTTCTCTACTCTTATCAAACCGATATGACTGATGGGATACTCTCATATCAATATCATCCTTGAGATCACATTGAAAAATTTTCTCATAACTATTGAAGTCCTTTATGCCTAATTCCATTTGGAGACTTATTTTTACTCCACTAAATAATCCAAAAACTTTAATCTTAGTCTGGACAATAATTCCAGAAGCATACATTGCAAGTCATGTAAAATTTGCTTATTAGGTACTAATGGATTCATAATACTCTTTATTATGTTCAAGGAACTACTTATCCATCTTAAATAGAATAATATGTTTTAATTACTTATTGATAAATAAGTTATTCAACTCATCCCATTCCATGGACTCAATTTCATTTCTTTACGACGTATTCTTGATAAGATTCCACCATTTATCAACATAACCTTCCAAAGGATAGACTTCTACGATTACTTTATCATGTTCAGAAAATTATATAACTGAAAATATATATTCAGTGGTACTGATCCATTGTTCATCCAAAAATGGATCAGAAGGCCCGCTAAATGAAGGTAGATGCTACCTCATGAAGGATTCAACAGAATGTCGCTCCCTCCTTTGGCTGTTTGAAAGTCTGTCATGATTCATAGATTGTGAAAGTTGTGTGAGCTTGGTTACAATATTTTTTATTCTAGATTGTATAACATTTAGTTTTTTAGGGGTATAATCATTTCATTTCGCATTGTATTCATCATTAACACAGTTCCTTTGGGATCCAATGATTGACTAAGACCAATATGAATAGAGTGAGAAACACTAATCATAATTGGAAGAAAAAATAATTCCAGAATAAAATTTCAATTTAGAAAATATTTGGTTTTATCCTAGATTATTCTTTGACATCTCTAAAACACTAGGATAGGATTGTAACCTATCCTCATATATATCCTTAGGGTTCGTACAAAGTTTATCTCATCCTAGTTTCCAAAGGATAACTATACCATTACTCTTATACCAACTCAAATGGCCCATGAAATACAAGTAGGTTTTACTTTTATATTTTAAGAATATTTCTTACATAATATAACAAAAATCATGCTAGGACCGTATATGTTTAGTGTCTTTAGAAATGGGGAAACATATACAATTGTGTTTTAAAATATCTACATTGTCTCCCACCTATATAATCAAAAATAGACTCATTTTTTACATATTTTACTTAATTCTCTTATGCAAGACCTGGGGAAAAGAAAAATGTGAAAGGGGGAGCTCAAGTGATCATTAAGGGTATACAAAGGAAATATCAATAAGAACATAACATTTGAAAATCTTATCATGCATATAAAAGATTAGAATATCATGTAATTAAATAAATAATAAATGTTCATTGAAATCCCAATACTCATATCATAATACATGAAATTTCATTTCATAAAAAATCATAGAAATTAATTTCATATTAGTCAAGGCCCATTGGTAAGACCATCATAGCATACAATGTCCACTACTGAACTGAGTATTCTCCTCGTTCTAGCTCGGTATTACTGAACCAGATTTACATGTCATTCCAATCATGTCAATCTCATGAGATATTATTTATTACACAATTCCTAAAAGGGAGATATAGGTCCCACCCATATCATAATGAACCAATTCTTATGTTTTCCACAAAAACATAAAAACATTCACCATAGCATAACCCCTGAAATAAAATGAGTTTATAAAACATCATTCTATCATAATTAATGTAAAACAAATGGATTTCCTAAATAAAATTCATCATAAACACAATAAAATATTTTTAATAACATGGATTTAAATATAACCCTTTTTAAAGAGATTGATCTTATATGGAAAATTATTTTTAGAAGACACTTGAAATTAATTCTTGAGGAAAATATCATTTCTTCTTTAAAAATGTTTTCCTTCTTCAAAATAGCACAAAATTCTAGAAGAATTCATTTTATCTGAAACTAACCTTTTAATATTGTAGGGGAATATTCAGGGAAATAAGGTTTTATGAAACCATAAAAATCTATTTTTTCCATATAGATTAAAAAAACATTCCCCTCCTACTTTTGCTGGAAAAGTCAAAAAGTACCTCAAATCGATTAACAAAAAGTGATACCATTAAAACCATTTAATAAAAATTAACCTATGGGTAAATTTGAATTAAAAAAACATTAGAAAAATTTATAAAATATTATATAATAAGGAAACATGGGTATGGATGAGAAATATACCACAATAAATTTTTATATATAAAAAATCTCCGATAAAAATGAGATTGTAAAATTATCCCTTACCTTCGGTCCAATATCCATCGTATGTATCTAAACCTCCTATATATTGATTCAAATGATTTTATTCACTTATTTTATAATCAAAATAATTTTTATGATATCATATATGATTATATTATCCTCTATTTGTTAGTATCATTTCATTGTCACTCATTATTCATATTTTAACAGCTTAATGTTCTTATGCAATATTTGTTAGATAAGTTTATGTTCCACTTATTATGATATAGTTAAATAATTTACAGAATTATATTAGTATAATTTATATCATATTTATTCATTCAATTCATGTATAAAATAATGTTTTAATGAAGATCATGTATAATTTATCTAATCGCATCCTGAAGACGGTAGGTCACACGTACACACGAGTGATGATATCATTTTGAAAATTGATGAATTAAATTGAAGTGTATAATATATAAGAATTACTAACAAGTTATATTAATCACTTATAGTTATTATTTTCATCATTATACTCATCCATTTAAGGTGGTGGTGAAAAACATATTGTACCACGGTGTGGAGACAATAAGTCGTACGTACGCATGCGGGGTGATTTATTTTTTCCTAAGATGTATAGAAGGTGAAATATGGTTATTTAATTTTAATAAAAGAAAATAATTATATTTGTGATACTTATGTTATTAATTTATAAACATAACATCTTATTAAGATGAATTATAAGAAGAGAGATATTTGAAAGAATCAGTAGAAGAGATTACCTCTTCCTCGACGTGCTTCATTTGAATCTCTTCTTAGAGCACTAGAGTTGGTCTATTAAGATGAAAAACCCCTCTAGAATGAATAGGGAAGTTGAGAAAGAAATATTTTAGTGTATTTCCAATATTGAAGGCTCAAAATGAAGTGAAGATGTGACAGTGGAATTTCCATTTTACAATTGAGGTGACATGTACTTTTGGAAACTCCATAAATAAAAATTTATAATAAAATAAATATCTATCAAAAAACCTATTAAATATCCCAATATTGAATATGAAATGAGATATAGTTGTAATATCATAAACCAATAAATTTTGGACAAATTATTTTTAAAATTTTAACCGTATCTTTTTTATTGTCACATAGTTATTCTATTTAATTTTAATTATGGAAATAAAATTATAAATATTTAATGGTAATAAATATTTAATAATATGGAGTTAATTGACTAGAAATGAAAATTTTATGACATTTTAGACCTTATAATTATAAATTTTGAATTTTTATGTATTTTTATTATTTTAAAATAATTTAATAATATATTATTTTTATAAAATATCAATATTGTGAATTTATACACTATTCATTTATTTGAATTTAAATAAAATAAACACAGAATATAAATTCTAAAAAAATTTTATTACACTCCCAACATGTCATAGTCACCTAGGAAATTCATGGATCACATTAATTACCTCATATGATATTCTTTTAATATTTTTAAAACCATTTTTTTATATTTCTATTATTGAAATAATTTCAACATCACTATTGTGTCATCATTAATAGAAATTATTTAAGCTCTAAAAATTATAAATAAATTTATATGATATTGGTAATTATTATTTATTTCCATAGAATATATATAGTCAATTTTATATTGTATTTTTACATATATTAAAATTAGTATACTTATATAAAATGAGATCGCGACATTTAGTCACATTCATTATTGTTTATTATATTCATGTCGTATTCATAGGTAAGTGGCTATTAAGTTTTTTCATTTCAAAATATAGATAATAAGGGTCTAATATTTAAATCCAATAGTATTTTTAAAAGTGTTAAGGTAATTTTTTAACATTAATTTTAAATTTAATTACCTGATTTACCACTAACCATGGTAATAAAAATAATTACAATAGTTATTATTCATATAGGAAAAAAATAAAAGTATCATATTAACATAATTTAGACCTACTGATTCAAAATATAGAATACATTTTTCAAAATTCATAACATATAAGTTTCGGTAATTAATTTAAAATTAATCCCAATGTTGAAATGATAAAATTGGTTTTAGAAGTTAAAATATTACAGAAGATTGAAATGTTCTTATATATGAATTTAATGTAAAATTAATTCCAATGAACAAAATTATATTAAATGGTAAAAATATATTCTATTTATAATTTTAAACCATTAAATAATTTAATTTGACAATATAAATTATTTCAATGAAAAAAAGTCATTTTTAATTAAAACTTAGCATATTTTTAGTGTTCATTAAAACATGAAAGTTATTAGAAAAATATCAGAAATTCATCCGATGTAAATTTTTATATATCATTTCAAAATAAAATTTTTATTTTGTCATATAAAATTTATTAATTTGTCAAAATATTAATTTAAGTGTTTCTCCCTTCAATGGTGAAAAATAAAACATTACAAAAAAATATGGTTTTCTACATCAAATAGGGTTTTATTCATAACCTAAGACTAATGTATCCATTGAATGAATACAAAAAATAATTTTTTAAGTATATAACACAGATATATCACATTAATTTCATTACCAAAAGAAGTTAAATCAGATATAGGAATATGTAATTGATTTATATTTTTCATAAATAATTGATAACCAAAAAATTTACAATGCATTTTCATAAGCCAGTTATAATTATTCCTTCCATCCTAATGGCTGGGATATAACTATAATTTTATAATAATGGTGTCTCACGATTCGTTTAAACTCACAATTTCATGAAAGTCAAGATATTGAAGAATAAATATTATTTAAATAAAATATTTCCTAAAAACATCTGGGTGTTACATCCTAGCTCATCCCTATGGTCCATGTCATGCCCCAAGTCCAACTAGCACTACTACTATACCAACCCATTCTTTCCTTACACTTCCTAACACAAAACACCATCCCCTTTCTCAACCATAACTTCTAATACCACTCTTTCAAGACCCCATCCCACCAAATATTCTACAATGTAGGGAGAGAGATAATGACCCCAAAGACCTGCATCAATTAGGCCTCGGGTTAGCGACTAGCACCGAGGATATAAAAATATCAAAATATGGGAGGAATTACCTTATATAATTAGAACCATCTCGATATGGGATAAAAAATCACCAAATAACTTCAACAGACTATGTAAATGTAAAAAAATCATCCCACGATGCACTGATAAAAATAAACTAATACATATAATATTAAGGAATGTAAATACCAAAAATACCAGTATATGGAATTGAATCAATCGCAACTCCAACCAAGCTTGTAAGGTCCAAATCAGTCCTTTAATTCCTCCTGGAATCCTAAATATAGAATGTGTGTGTGTGTGTGTTTGGTGATAATAATAGGTATACTCCCTAGGTACATAACCAATGAATCAAGTGTGCATTTGAAAAAAGGAAAAATTGCCAGTGAAAAAATAGTGAAAACAACAAGCACGTATATAAGTAATCTAACAAAACCTAGTCTCACCCTGGATCACTCATTAAATCACCAATCCAATATAATAATATAATAGCAGGATCATAACAAAGAATGGTTTCCGACTACCTCTTCCCAAATGATTTTCTTTTGTCTTTATCCAACAGTTAATATCATATGCTCTCATCCTTTCCTCACATATCATGTCACATCTCGCCCGCACATGCATGTACCACACATCACATCACATCCTTCCAATGCACACCTATGACTCATATCACATCACATCCCTCCTTCGCACACTGATTCCACACATATCACATCATATCATAGCACATCACTCCCAAAGACACATGGGACTGCTCATCATAACACATCCCAAAGACACCATGGAGAACCCATCACAACACATCCCGAAGACACATAGGACAACACATTACATATCATCTGAAAGAACATGTTCCACAAATCACATCACTCTTGAAGATAGATAAGAAAACATGTCACTATATAAGTAAGTGTGGTGGAGAGGGGTATCCATCAATCTTTATTACTATCATTCTAGATGTTGGGGAAAACGACTGGAATATAAAAATATGAGAATTGGTAAGGTTATCCTCCTCATGTGGGGAATGTATAATATAACATAAACATATATGATATATATATATAACATTACCTAACCTAAGGGTTCACATCAACAACACTTGGACACACCATGCCACCACTATATACCTTACACCAACCATCTCAACCACTACCACTGCTAAATTAAACACACCAAAAATCCCCAAACAAGTCACACAACATTTTCCACTTTCAAATTATGAGTTCCACCACTTTTATTCTGCAACATTTTCATTAAACATTAAAAAAATCATCCAATTTCATTTAAAACATTTATCACAACCATGTGACCAACCCATTATTATTTATTAATCTTCCCATTACATTTTCTTATTATTTATTCCCTGGCTACCTAGACAACTATCACAACCACACCACACAACTATCACCACATCACCACATATCCTACATCGACATCGCATGATGTCACACAATCTTGATCACAATACAACAACCACACATCCCATTCATCACAAAACCACAATCAACATATACCACAACCACTACACCGCAACCGCAATGACAAAACAACTACACCACAACCATTGTGCCACAACCATTGCAGTAAAACCATTGCACCACAACCACATCACACAACTTCCCACACATGAAAATTCCAACCAACCATTGTATCACTACCCCACACACCGTATAGCCCATCCGATCACACCTATCATCACAAAATAACCCAAACCATGCAGAGAAACATAACAAGCACAATAACATATCAAAACACAGATTTTTTGTTCCATTCATTTAGGGGTTTCAACACACTACTTATTTATATTAGCATGGGTACTATCACTCAACCTAGATTTCCCGGTGAAACCAATTATTTTCCAAATATATGTTCATTTGACATAAGGGATGGCATAACAAAATAACATTGAAAGGGTCATCACATATTTCATCTACAATGCAAAAAAGTCTTCCAATAGTCTCTATTTTTAAAATTAGCAATAGGTATTCATAAAAACCTAAATGACATATAACAAAATCGAAAATCATAACACATCCCTATATCCATCAATTTTATACATTCCAATTAAATATATAATTACTCCAACCCAAATTATCCATCAAAAGGTATGAAAAATCATGAAATTACCACATGTAGAATGTAAAAAGTGTGAGAATTATGATCCCATACCTCATGGAAGATTTATGATTTCGCTATGCATCAGAAGGAGAGGAAGAAACAACTGAAAACCACTACCTCACCACAAGAAAATATGTATCGACCAAAACTACACCGGAAGATCCTCAAAACGCATCCCAAAAACAATACCCAATAGAAACCGAACAATAGAAGTGAAATTTGAAGAAGAAAATATGATAAATCGGATTTAACTCACCATAGATTGATGATAGAAATCCATGGATTGAAGGCGAGATGAAAAAAATCAATGATGGGAATCCATAGATCAATCCCTATCGATGGGATCCCAATAATATTCAAGAGAGGATTGTCGGCCAAAATGAATGGGAGAGGAAGTGTAGGGTTTGAGAAAAATCTGGAGGTGGTCGAACCTATAAGGATGCATTGAATATGGGAATTACATGATGTGTAATATCGGTTCAAGTCATGTAATCATCAAGGATCAGTTTAGTAAAAAAATAAATCATCATTTTATTATTTAACCCCCTAAAATCTATATGCTTGAAAATGGACGTGTATAGGACATGTAACACTTTTATATGTCATATATATATATATTAAATGACACTTATTACAACTTCATTAGGATTTTATCAACCCAACTCTTTTGTACAAGCTCAGTGCCTCCAAGAACCTCCAACACCCAAAACCATCAATGTAATTTATGAGGATGGAATGGACCATTACAAGGATATGGTCTCCAAATCATTGTTGAAAATATAGTTGGTTTTAGCTCCAAATCATGATTCGGGTAAATTTTATCATGAACCATTAACAAGAGGAGACCATAAGACACAACCATTTTATTTTTCATGAGACCACATCCCAACCACTTATTTTATATAGCATAGTATATAACGAAACCCTCCCCTCTTAAAGATAGTTTAAATAAATGTGAAGTGACTAACTTTCTATAGATATATTAGAAATTCGCTTCAAATTAATCTGTTTAGTAGAACATGACTACCTTCTGAGTAACATGGTCTATATAATTGATATTCCTAAAAAATTTCTCACAAGTAATTGATAATATCTATCCAACATTTAAAAATATAAATATTTATGAATTTTTCTAGAATTTCCATTTTTATTTGCTCATTTTCTTTTAAGGAACCACAAATATACTATTACTTATGATTCCAAGACCAAAGAATTACACCATAACTTGCCAAAAAAGTCACACATTCAATATTTTATAAATATTTCCCCCTTCTTCAAGGTTTATATCATGATCCTCAAATGAAATTTATGTTATTGTTTTAGCTTATAATATATGATAATATCATATAAAAAGAAGACAAAAAATAATTAAGATAATCTCACAAGTCTCTATTCATTATATGCATCAATATTTTTGAGGTGTTTGTAAACTTGAATGGAATCACTATAAATTCGTAGTTTCCCTGTAATATATAGAAGGATATGTTGGGTATATCCTATTGGATTTATTATCCTATACACAATTTTTTTACTTTAGATTACCTAATATATTCATAAAAGTGAAAATTCAGTATATCTTATCATGTATTGAGTAATATTCTATATGTATTTAATGAGCTAATATCCAATGTTATATATCGTATCAAAATAGGTCATAGTAGTTTCCTTATATGATGACAATCTTGAACCTTTATAAGGATACCTCTTAAATAATAGATATATAGTTTGGATGAAAAACGTTGTTGGGGTATATAGTATGTTTACAAACTTGTACATATTCTATTATCATTGGAATTAATATATGTGAATGTGTGTAATAGACCTTAGACGTTAGGATTGTAATTAATATATATATATATATATATTAGGACTAGTAAAATTTGATGTATTTCCATAAGATATAATTATATCACTTCATGGAAAAGCTGGGTATGTTTGGTGTGTCAGGAATGATCTATTATTAAAAAATATTTCTGGGAAAGAATTATCCCTTCCATCTTTATGGAAGTTGGTCTCTCAGCCCCTTTGATTGGGATGTAACTGTGTAATACATTCCATGGCTACGGTGTTCAACGATTTTGTTCTAGAAATTCAAAGAAAGGGTAATCAATCAAATGGGTTGATGACATGATGTATGTAAACATATTGATTGGTTATATTAATATGAATGGATTATATTGCATGGTATGAATTTTTAAGTGGTTATTTTTATTGTGACATTAACTTCTTCATCTTGAGTTCATTGACCCATTTCTAGACTCTAGTCGTGGACTATAGGAAAGTCTTCTTATTTCCAACGAATAATAATTCTTCAGGTCCACTCAATTAATGTTTCATTTCATCTCAGTTAAATTATATTTGATTTTATTTATAGGAATAAATTTTATTCTTAGGACCGAAGAATAATTTTATTTTTTATCTATTAATCGCATAAAATAAAATTTATATTTATTCATAAAGTAATTAAATAATTACATTGATATATGACATTTATTTATATATTTATTGAATAAATATTTAATTATATATTTATTAAAGTATTTTATAAACTTGGGAACAAATAAAGAACCAAGAAGGGTTCATTGATGAGAATTATATGATGGTTAAATATCATTAAATAAATATTAATTTAATTATTAGATAACATGATATTTAAATTTTCATGTGTTTACATGAGACATGAAATATTATTATTATTATTTGTTTTGGAATTTGGAAATATCTTGAGAAAATATATGATTAATGGTTCTTCTGTAGTTAATTTATATTAAACCATGGATAGAAATCTATATATATCGCATTATTAGATAACATGATATTACAATATATTGTTTCTTATATCAAGCCTAGGAGGTTCTCTTCCCTATTCCTCCTATCAAGAATGATAGAGAAAGAATGATTCTTAAAGATCAAAGGAATCATTGTAGTGATCAAGGATAATATTACCAAAGTGTCAATATTTAATTCTAGATACTAGTGTACTGTCAGCATTGTTCAAAGATCAAGGGATCACATATGGATCAACTCTAGAGGGATTATATACTTATACCCTCTAATTACTATGGAAGTACACTAAACATGGATTCAAATGTTCCACACCTTCCTCGAATAAAGATCCCACGATTGATGTAACTATTTTTCATACATAATTTATTTGATTATAAATTTTTGATAAATTTAGTTATGATTATAGAATATTTATCAAGAATCGTCAAAAAAATCATTATTAATAGATTCCATGTTATTTACTTCACAGAATATCCATAAAACTGGATAATATATGATTTGGGTTGGGCTCCAATAAGTGCTTCTATGGTGCCCAAATCCATTAAGTGGTATCAATGTCGTTACTTTTAAATTTATAAATAATTATTTATGGTTGATAATTTATATATTTAAAATTTAGTATTCATTTCATGTTAATTCATTCATATTTTTAAAATTTGGGATCAATTTTTCCTTCACTGTTATTTTTTTTCGCTTAACCACGATCATTTATTAAAAAATAAAGATCATATCTTGTAATGTCCCAGACCTCCCTAGTATGTTACTTTGTCAAACTTATAGTGTTTGGGATTTCCTAGAAACCATAAATGATTCATTAGGGTGTTGTTGTCGGTGGGGGGGGGGTGTCACCATGGTTTCACTTATCGGTGCCACAGATAATCCTCGAACGGTGCCACCAAGGGATGTCGGGTTCCTTTCCACATTTTTACCATAAGGTCTATTTTATGTTTTATTACCCCTTTTAAGGTGGTTTAAGACCATTTTAGGGAATTTAAAGGATATCTTAAATACCCTTAGAGTGGGGAGAACCTTGAATTTCCAAAACGTGTGGCCTTTTTAATCAATTTCACACCCTTTCCCACGTTTTTTAGTCTAATATTTTTTCAAATTATTCCCATGTTATGTGTTTTTCTCATTTTAAAGGTAACATATTAGCTCTTAGTCATGCATTGGAATATCTCAAACACCCTCTAGAGGGAACTATAAAATCTTAAATAATTCCAACTTGATAAATTTCCCAGAGCAATGGTCAAACCACGATCTGTTTTTCGAGCACTTTGAAATCGCATAAACTATAAATCTAGGAATGGGCCTTTTTATCACACAAAGATCTTCTTCCCCGGTCTCTTATGTTCCCTTTTTTTTGTACTTGGAATCTCTCTTTTGGAGGTGAGTCATGACTGCATGAGATCCCTTGTGTTCGGTTCTTCTTGGTGTTTCATGTCACGTGACCCCAGTTCTTCGAGCAAGGAGAAAACAATGATCCTTGAACATCCAAGTAGGGATTTCCATAGATTCTATTCCAACATGTATCACGCGGGGTGGTTGTAGTAATGATCTATGTGAATAAATCTAAACCCCTTTATTTTAAAAAAGAACTAATAAACTAAAGATGATAGTAAAGATAACCATTATTTTATGATAACTAGTAGGAGAGGGGTGATAGTATGCATGTTGTTTTCCTGTTATCTTTTTTGATGTTTATGACTTGTTGTGCCATAGGCCTCCTAAAAATCATGTTCGTTGGTGGAATTTTCTTGTTATCTAGTGATGCTCTATTTTATTGATATTCTTTTCACTGAATGGTTGTGACATGGAAATTGACTAATCACGTACACTTGATTAATTAAATGGATTCTCGACAAAGAAGAAACGTTTTTGATCACCTCATTTAACCAAAAGGAATTAGGTAACAACATTGGTTGAATCTATATTTAGCCTTGATTGGTAGGTGTAGTTATGTGTTGTGTGTTATGGTTGGGTTTCATGGCCTGAGTGGAATTGTTGAGCAGTGGGGATGTGGTTTTTTCCATGGTTGTGGGATGATTATAGAATAGATGAACTTTTAGGTACTAGAAACTACCCTTGGTTGTGTTTTGGTCATGGGAAGGACCTGTACGGTGTGACTATAACTTGTGTGGGTGGTGTTGTGCAGTGGGACTACAACTTGGATTTCTTTCTATGTTGGGTTGGTTATGCCTATTAGTTTTCCAGGGGTAATGGAATATTTAAATGGAATCACTTGAACATGACAACTTGAATGGGTACAATGGGGAACTGTTTTCTAGAAATGGTTTATGCTCTAGTTGTGAATGTTGGTTAATTTTTCATGTAGGGGTAGCAACAACAATGGTTGTGTGCACTATGGTTGTTGGTTTTGATACCCTTAGGTTGGGATGAGTCCTTGTTTACCTATATGTATAAATTACTATTCTTGTGTTTCTTATACATGCCCTACACATGTTGAGAACATCATGTTAAACACCACCATTTCATGGGGGAGTGTGTTTTCCCAAACATTTCAATGAGTGGATGGTTATTAACTCATTTCTACTCCCTCACCAAGATATCCAAAGTCATTAGGGCAGGAAATGATGGCCTAAGGTTTTTATATCCCAAGACATTTCAGGAAGGTTCTGTTGTGGTGTGTTTGCTCAGGTGTGTTTTGATAGGTTTTTTTCAAGTGTCTTTGGGTTGGGGCCTAAGTGTTTTCAGGTGAGAGGTATAGTTTTTTTAGGTCTCTTCGGGATGAGGCCTAGGTGTTTGTGTGTAGGATGTGTGGTTGTGTTGGTTTAGGTGCTTGTGGGTGGGATAAACGTACGGTTGGGATGGCCCATATTGTTGATGTTTTGGGTGGAAGTGGGACTGTAGTGGGATTTTTGGGGAGTTATAATGAGTAGGATGATCTAAATAACCTATGGGAAAGTGGTGTAGGGTACCCAAATATCGATGTGCTATTACTATTACATTACCTGACTTCAATTATTTGGGGAGTGTTCCTTGGTGAGGTTGGCTGATTAATTTCATTGATAGGTGCCTTGGTTTCTTCTATCTTCATAGGGACATTAGTATGTTCCCCCATTTTTTCATGAGTGACTTTTGTTTCCCTATTGAGTATACTTTTATACTCACCCTACGTATATAAATCTGCTTTCAGGTTTCCAAGAGGACATTGAGTGCCATGTCGGACCATACTAGCTTGGTTTTCAGGACTGTCTCCATTGTTTCTTTTCATTTTATTTTGGTACTCTCCTTCATATTTTTGTTGTAATTTTTATTGTTTTCACTTTTAAACATGCATGTGGGATTGGATTTTGGTTTCCCTTTTTTCCATTAGTGTATGGATTTTTTTGGATTTACCACCTTATCTATCAATATATTTTTCCATAAAATGGTAATTCCTTCCATAGTATGTAAGATTTTATGCCCTTGGTTCTAGTACCCACCTCGGGGCCTACTGAAGGTGGGACTGAGTGTTCATTATCTCTTTTTTATCTTTAGGATGGAAGGGTATGGCACTCTATTGTCCCTTCCCTCATCTTTCTGAATCCAGGTCATGAAAAAGTTGTATCAAAGGTGATAGTTGAGAGATAAGATGGATATCAGGGTTACACACAGTGTGTATTGGATGGGAAGGTAGGGAAATAGTGTTATGTGACCTTGGTGCATGACAAAGGGAAGGGAAGACCGGCTAGGAAAATGGATTCAAGGGCCCCCTGTGATCTTATGCTAGGACTCTGAGCCCACCGAATGTCCAAGTGAGGATGCATTGAGTATAGGGTAGAGACCCTAGGAAAGTTACATGCATCATAATGACTTGTTTTACTGCTTAAATTGTGTTTTCTTGGAAAAAAATTGAAATAAATAACTAATAAAACCCTATATAAATTCTTTACTACATGGGATTAGAAATTCCTTGTTTACTTTGCAGTTATGGACCTCGGACATCATCCATGAGAGGTATGATATGTATTTTTAATAATCTTGACTATGCCTTGTTTAATTCATGAGATTCTCAATTCTTTGTTCCACCTCATCTAGCCCATGCCTTTGGTCTAGATGTAGAGAGTCTTTCCATTGAACTAGTGTTGAGTAAATCAGTAGGATGTCAGAATAGTATATTTTATGTTTTTTGAGGATGTTGACTTATGTTGGGGCCGCATCAGTCCAGTGGGGATCTTCTTCTGATACTAATGTAGCCATAAAATGTCACCATATGCATCAACGAGATATTTTATATGCATTTTGTTATCAAATACTTTTGGATAAGGGTCATGTTCTCAAATATAGGTGGCGAGACCATAGCTCTCATTGGAAGGAATATTTTCTAGGAGGGCATTTAGAACATGTAACCCCTTATTTTTTAGAAAATATTGCAGTGGAATCAATAGGCTCAGAAATGGTGGATGTTCTGGGTATTTTTCATGAGTTCATGGATGTCTTCCCCGAAGAGGTGTTGACTCTATGTCACAAACCAGGCCTGGTCTCCATCCGATCTGGTGCCCGACCCGGTCTGCGGCAAGGCCCGAGAGGCATTCCAATTACTCCCGGGCTGGCGACAACACCAAGGCATCAACAAGGAAAGTGGGAAATATTTCACCCAATGGAAATAAATAAAGCGGTGAAAAAAAGGTAGAACAACATACTAACCTGACCATAACCAAAAACTCCTCATGACCTCGAGAGTCACTCTCCAAACCACAACAAAGTCTCACCCACGGCGAACAAGCTCATGTCAAACCTGCAGCAGAAACTAAAAACAAGAAAACACTATAGGCGTGAGTATTAAACTCAGTAGGATAGCCTGATATCTATTACCAATGCACTACCTTTAAAATAAAAGAAACACCATTTCTAATTTGAACTACAATTTATAAAAGCATGTTTTTCTACATGTTACTCAAAAACAAAGTACGAGTCATTGCCCCTATTAATTTCTCAAAAACTTAAGTTATTATTTTAGTGAGACATTAGCATTTTTCAAAGGGGAAGTGATGTTTACATTTTCAATTCCCACAAAAAGTATTAAACACCTTTCTTTGAAAACAGTTTTTATAAACCACTTTAAAACCACACATCACTTTCTAGTAAAAACACTACACATGAAAACGCTACAGTAGTTACAAAGTAAGAGCAATGAAAAAAAATACAAGTACCATATTCATCACAACAAGTAACTGAAAGCCAACAGACATGGGTGAACCTAGCAGATCAAGAATAAACCAGAAGACACAAATACATGAGAAATCATCCTCGTTGACATGTCACACATGATGAAATCAAAACACCAAATACGCTTGACCATCCTTTACCAGGCAGGCCGAGGGAAAATCCCATACTTATAAACCCAATATATCCACCTATTATGGGACACTAGTCAGTACCATAACATACCAGTATAGCTATCATTCATAGAATATTCTCTCAATATGCCAGATTCTCATGTCTCAAGTGTTTGGAAAGGGAGTGAGCCAACTGATGCCAACCGAGCATCCAATCATATATATATAAATCACAACAGGCATCACCCTAAGCCACTCCATGTGACTACCTCTTGAATTTAAACTACTCAAGTACCCGGGAGCCTCTAAGGGCGGCCTCCCAAACTATCAATTGAAACCAATGTAGGAGAGTTATCCTAGGAGGGTTTTTATCAAAACATTTTCATCGTCTTCCATAAAGTTCCAAATGAGCATTAAATACATTTCACAATCACCAATTTAAAAAGAACCAAAATGATTGTTCAAGATTCAGAAGAAATAATTTATCAGTAAACCAGAACTATAATTGAAATTCCGTGAATTATGTTTAAAATCCAAACGGGAATTCTTTTACTAGTGGGTGTCTATTCATCAAGAAAATATTTCAAGTGTCCTGTATAAAATAAACGGATCTTTTTACCCCAAATAATCATTTAAAAGTTAATTGTATTATATTATCTGACATTTATTATAATTAATAAAATATTTAATCTGAAAAAACAGTGTGTGCAAACAGTAGGAAATAATGTTAGTTAAATTTTAAAAAGCAGTGCAATGAGAACCTACCTCGACTCGCAGCTCGAATGCGACAATGCGACATGCCTCGCACATGCACACAAGTACGCACAAACCGATGATAGTGGCAACGCTGGGTTACCCCACCAACACACTGCAAACGCAAAGATAAATAAAATACATTAACAAGGACTTAAAACAATCTATATGAACAAACAGCACAAAAGAACCACCTATACCTACTTTGAATGCATGACTCGCACAATTTGTACTATTTAATAAGTCACTTTAAAATTTATAAAACAAATCCGAAGAGACTCACGGTTTTACACACCCAAAACCAATTTCTCACATTGTTCGCACTACTCACACATTTTATAAAACCACATAAACAATTTATAAAATACATTCAAGGTTCATAAAAAAGATGTAAATATAAAATCCAACCCATCTCCAAAAAAACATTTTCCAACACGCGCACACCTCCACCATCGTAGGAACACAATATGCATTACGCATGAAATTAAAGAAAACCACCCGTACAGTTAAAAATATCGTTTCTATAATTAAAAAAACTACTAGAAAAAATTTTCAAACAATTTAAAAATACGCCGCATGACATTAAATGCCACAAACTCATTAAATGATCATTTTTGACAAAACGCAAATAGACTCTACGCCCAAAACACCATTCGCACCCTTTTCACATTCTACAAAAATAAACTGCACAACTTATGAAACAATAGGAAGCAGAATAATAGGGGTTTTCATAGAAACATACTCATTTCATATTAACACGCTAATAAACACATTAAAACGTACCAAACCTCGTGTAAAAATCTAATTCACACCAAAAAATTTGATTATTAAACATGCTAAATAAATTAATTAAGAAAATGAACTTATAAATTAATAATCATACGTGGAAACACCTACCCGGAAAGTAGAAAAAATATCCTGATCTTAGTGCGCAAAATCCACCGCACTTCAATTGCACTGCAACAATAAAATTAAGACCTAAAAACAAGAAATCAGAGCAATTACACCACAATAGAACCAACTGAAACCTAAAACCCTAACATAACAACCTTGAAAACAGAAGAAACAACTCATAAAAAAGGAATTCACCTTCAACGAGGGTGCGGGAGGCTGGTTGAGTGAGCCAAGGGGTGCTGGAAGGGGTGTTATGTCGTCTGAAGTCTCGTCGGATGGAGGCGCAAGCAAAGAAGTTGAGCTTGGGGTTTCGGCGCAAGGAAGGTTGTAGGGGAAAGGTGTGAGAAAAGGTCATTGGACAAGGGCAAAAGTGCCAGCCATGAGAGGGAGAGCAGCGCATCAGGGTTTGGGGGGTTTATTTGTGCGATCAGAAGAAGGTGTGTGTGCGGGTTGTAGGGATGACGTGTGGGATTCATTGGACGATGTGAGGGTGCCGGAGGTGGTGAGGGTGCCGACCAAGAGGGATTCCACTAGAGTTAGGGTGCGACGGGAGAGGAGGGATGCAAGGGGGTTGGTGTGGCTTGAGTAGGGTTAGTAGGGGAGAGGGAGTCCGCTGTGCAAAATAGGAGGGAGGAAAAAATGTGATGGGAGGAGAGGGAGGAAAAGAGAGGGGGGAAAGAAGAAAAGAAAAACAGGAGGAAGAAAAAAATAAAAATAAAATAAAATAAGGAAAAAAATGGAGGAACAAAATAAGAAAATAGCAAATAAAAGAGGATATAAATAAAATAAATAAAATAATAATGAAATGATTAAAACAATAATCTAACTAATAACAAAAGTTTCTTTTTTATTACTAATAATAAAACTAATAATAATAAAAAATTAATCAAAACAACCAGGTTAAAATATTAACTGAAATAATAATAATAATAATATAAATAAAACCAACCAAAATAATAATATCACTATTCACTAAGCTTAGACACCGCTCATGGTCGCGTGAGCTGTCGCGTGTGCGGTCCCGTGCACGGTCGCATGCACGGGTGCGTTCGCACACCTAGTCGCGATTTCATTCAAGCACACAAAAAAAGATCTAAAATTCCTTTTAAAAATAGAACCAGTTCAAACTGAAACTAAATAGCAAGACCTACAATAATTAAATTAAAAATAAGTGTCAGTCGGGGTGTGACAATTCTCCACACCATGACACTTTCTACCCCCAGAAAGTCCCAAAAGACCAGGTCAACCAAGGGTTCCAAGTGAGACCATGAAGACACCTAAAGCAAAACCTCAATCACCCGAAGAATGGGCATTAAAAACACCCATGACCTAAAACTCATAATATACCAAAACCATAGTCACTAAAAAAATGACCAACATCAAGGAATTTGCCTCGAAATAGAACTACAACATGGAACATCCCGACCCCTAACTTAGGGATCATCGAGGCAGCTCGAGATATCCAAGAACACTCGTCAAGCAACCCACTATACGAGCTAACGAATTAGCATAGTCGAGGTCGGGCAGAGAAGAAGAAAGGGGTTGCTCTGCCAAGCACACTTTGAAAACTGAGTCTTCCACAAGCTCTTCCTATGGTGGTCTCCCCACCATATTAGGGTTCTGTTCAAACATTGGTTCTTATAAACAGAACAAATCACAACTCATACAACCTATAAAACTAGCATGACCCTAAAACTTCCATATGTTTATCCCACATAAGAGGGGACATCGGCGAGACTCGCACAGGGTCTCCCCACCAATTTAAAATTTCCTAACACCATGAAACTCGTGTGGGCATTCCCAGTTTACATTGAGCAACACTGATTGAACCATTCATCACTAACCCACCAACACGGGTCTTCCTGCATGGATAATTCATACCCTTGCTGATATTCCGCCGCATGAGATAGTCTTGGTAGCGAAGACCCCTAACCAAGAGGAAAACTAGACAGACACACGTTAATCCCCCAAAACATGAGCATCTCTAAAACAAGTACAATTTCGATTCATAACCGACCACAAAAAGGGTTCAAAAAGCATTCCATCTGGCTTTACAAGAATACAGATTCTCCGAACCACTTTAAGGACCCAGAGGATCTCCCATAAATTAAAACCATCGAAAGAAGACAGAGCTTCACGCCCCTCTCAAAAAAAATAAGTCCTTTAAAGATGACACTGTAGTAGGTAAATTTAATTTATCCCTGTCCTAACACTACAGACTAAAGTTGGACCAAACTCAAACCACGTCTAAATAGTTTTTGACTGCGTGCAAGCTTTAACCAGAGACCTATGGCTGGGGCCCTGATGTCTGAAGCATCCCCCGCCTCACAATCATAAGCTGACCACATCTGACTGGAAATTCCTATGTTGAAAGGGAAATCTGAATACTTCTCCTCGTGTCTCAAACCGAAACTTCGTCAACATACCAACTAATAATTGCAGTGAACAACTTAGAGAGTCCGACTGACCACACTTAAGGTAGGAGATTGACTGTTCAGTCAAACGTGTGACACAAACTGATGAGAGGGGCACTCCAAGAACAAGCCCCTTTGGATCATAATCTTCATTGAATGAGGAACCCGCACTTACCACAATATGGACGAGACCAAAAACTATTACGATCTTTAAGATGATTGTTCCACACAACCTCCAGAGAAAATGAAACCAGCTCATTATAAAGGTCAACACACCCCTTCACCACCTTTTGACTGGTCGAGAACCTATGATATCAACCACTTTCCCTCGCCTTCACTTCTTTAGGTGTAACCTCAAGATGAAGGTATTCTTGAGGATAGCTCTAGAAATCCTCATTCATAGCAAACAAGACGATCGTCATTTACTGATCTAGTCCCGCTCCTCCAAACACACTCGAGATGACTTATACCCACACAACATTCATAGTTCATTAAAAACTGAACACACTCCCAACTTCATAAAGTATTCAACAGTACTCATTCGACCTCAACATCTACAAAAAGCTGACACAAACGAGCAGAACCCATCTCTGCCACTCCACTGAGAGTCTGGGTCGGGACAAGAACTGAGAAATACCTACTAGAACCCATGGGACATTTCTAGGTGTCATATACGAATACGAAACACAAAACCAATCTTCCACTGAACCAAACATCACACAAAACTAGCACCAAATTCCATACACAATCCAATAATTCCAATCTAAAACATCAATTCATTCCTAAAGAAAGACACCCACTTGGGGAACCAAACAAAGTACAATAAGACCCAACAAATCTTTTGAATTCATCATTTTCACTCTGGACTCAAAACCATTTTCCATTATCCAAAATCATTTAAGCACAAAAACCCATTTTAGAGAAAACACCACTTCAGGAAACAAGATGAAGCTTTCAGAATCAATCACTCACCACTAATATTCCTGGATGCCTCGCAAATTTGCATTTTTATGCCTCCCAGGCTCCAATCCACGCAATCCACCAACTATCCATTAATCACTTCCACATGCACATGCAATCACCCATAGGAATACCACTGGAAAAGAAACAAGGCTCTTTCACTTAAAAAACAACCCATTCCCAATTTTTTTCAAAATACATTTTTTCTAACTATTTATAAAGCTCAAGAAAATTTTCCAAAATGATTTCAATTTATAAAATAACCCGCTCAAATTTCAAACAACCGAAGACATCCTTTTAGAAATTCATATATGAAAAATCAATGCCAAATTCCAAAAACTGGGTCCAAGAGAAACACACCCCAAATATCATGTCAACCTCATAGAAAAATAAAATAAGAGGACTAGAAAAGTCCACCTCCCTTTTTAAAGGTAAAAAAGTTAGCGCCAATCCCAGAATTGAAGCAAAATATCACAAAAATTAAAGCCCCTAGGCTGAGGACTAGTGGTCGTGTCTAACCCGGCTACATGGTTTAGCAGACCATGCCCTAGGCAAGCACCAACCACTAGGAGTGTCGAACCGTACACTCGGGCATCACATCGGTTGCTACTCCATGTGAGACCACGCACAATACCGGTTTACTCCTACTTTCATCCCTTATCCACACAAGACAAAGCCAAAAACGTAAATCTCATACTATCCCAGGCTACTTGAGGATTGAAACGATTAAGAGTTCGCGACATTCTTCTTGCACTTATCCCTCGAGTACCGACAGTCCTATCTCCAACCTACCTAACATCCCGAATAACATGCGCAAAAATCTGCTCTGATACCATTTCATCAAGAACCAATCCAGGTCGCCATCCGACCTGAAGCCCGAACCAATCTGCGGTGAGGCCCGAGAGGTGTTCCCGATCCTCCCGAGCTGGCAACAAGCACCCGGGCACCAACAGGGAAAGTGGGAATGATTTCTCGCAATGAAAATAAATAAATCTGTGGGAAAAAAGGTAGAACAATGTACTAACCTGACCACAACCAAAAACACCTTGTGACCTTGAGAGTCACTCTCCAAACCACAACTAAGTCTCGCCCACGGAAAACAAGCTCATGTCAAAACTGTAGCAGAAACTAAAAACAGGAAAACACTATATGCGTGAGTATTAAACTCAGTAGGCTAGCCCGATATCTATTCCCAATGCATTACCTTTAAAATAAAAGGAACACCATTTCATATTTGAACTACAATTTATAAAATTAAGGTTTTTTACATGTTACTCAAAAACAATGTACGAGACATTTCCACTATTCATTTCTCATAAACTGAAGTCATTATTTTTGTGAGACATTAGCATTTTTCAAAGGGGAAGTGATGTTTACATTTTCAATTCGCACAAAAAGTATAAAACACCTTTCTTTGAAAACAATTTTCATAAAGCACTTTAAAACCACACATCACTTTCTAGTAAAAACACTACACGTGAAAATGCTATAGTAGTTACATAGTAAGGGAAATGAAAAGAAATTATATACAAGTACCATATTCATCACAACATGTAACTGAAATCCAACAGACATGGGTGGTCCTAGGAGATTAAGAATAAACTATAAGACACTAATACATGAGAATCCATCCTCGTTGACATGTTACACATGATGAAATCAAAACGCCAAATATGCTCCACCATCCTTTCTCAAGTAGGCCGAGGGCAAATACCATAGTAATAAACCCAATATATCCCCCTCCTATGGGCCACTGGTCAGTACCATAACCTACCAGTGCAACAATCATTCTTAGAATATTCTCTCAATATGCTAGATTCCCATTTCTCAAGTGTTCGGAAAGGTGGTGAGCCAACCGATTCCAACTGAGCATCTAATCATATATATATAAAGAACAACATGCATCACTCCGAGCCACTCCATGGGAAAACCTCTTACCTTTAAACTACTAGAGTACGCAGGAGCCTCTAAGCACGACCTCCCTAACAATCAATTTAACAAAGGTAATAGAGTTATACTAGGAGGGTTTTTATCAAAACATTTCCATCTTTTTCCATAAAGTGCCAAACTGGCATTAAATACATTTCAAAATCACCACTTTTAAAAGAACCAAAATGCTTGTTCAAGATCCAGAAGAAATCATTTATCATTAAAACCAGAACAATATTTTAAATTCCGTGAATTCTGTTTAAAAGTCAATCTAGAATTATTTCACTACTGGGTGTTCGTTCATCAAGAAAGTATTTTAAGTGTCCTGTATAAAATAAAAAGCTCTTTTTACACCCAATAATCATTTAAAAATTAATTGTCTTATATTATCACACATTTCTTAAAATTAATAAAATATTTAATCTGAACAAATAGTGTTCGCAAACAGCAAACAATAATGTAACATAAATTTTATAAAGTAGTGCAATGGGAACCTACCTCGACTCATAGATCGAACAAAAAATGCGACAATGCAACACGCCGCGCACAGGGGAACAAGTATGCACAAACGGATGATAGCGGTAACCCTGGGTTACCCCGCCAACACAATACAACTGCAAAGATAAATAAAATACATGAAAAAGGACTTAAAACAGTCCATATGAACAAATAGCACAAAATAACCACCTCTACCTACTTTCAATTCATGACTCACACCATTTGTACTATTTAATAAGTCACTTTAAAATTTATAAAACAAATCCGAAGAGACTCCCGGTTTTACACACCCAAAACACATTTCCCACATTTTTCGCACTACTCACACATTTTCTAAAACCACATAAACAATTTATAAAATACATTCAAGGGACATAAAAATGATGTAAATATAAAATCCAACCCATCTCCAAAAAAACATTTTCCAACACACGCACACCTCCGCCATTGTAGGAACACAATATACATTTTGCATGAAATTAAAGAAACCCACCCACACGGTTTAAAAGATCATTTCTATAATTAAACGAACTACCGGAAAGAATTGTCAAACAATTTCAAAATACGCCGCGTGACATTAAATGCCAAAAATCATTAAATGTTCATTTATGACAAAACTAAAATAGACTCTACGACCAAAACACCATTCGCACCTTTTGCACATTCTAAAAAAATAAACTGCACAACTTATGAAACACTAGGGGGTTCTCAATGGGTTCTATATATCACACTTGGAGGTACCCCCATGAGTCTACAAGATGTATCTAGGATTGATAGGCCATTTTTGGTCACCCGGAGTGAATCAGGATGTGCCAGAGATTGTGAAAAGGTGTCTCATGGGTCCGCAGGTGAAGGCTGAACACCGTGTTCCTGGAGGTCTGTTGTAGACCTTAGATGTTCCTGAGTAGAAGTGGGGTAACGTGTCGATGGATTTTTTCACGAGAATCCCCAGGGCTGAGGGAGTTTGTGATTCCTTCTAAGTAGTGGTGGACGGATTGACAAAATAGGATCACATTTTAGCAGTTATGGATTCAAGCGTAGTGGATAAATTAGCACCGAGGTACATGGGTGAAGTTGTCAGGCTTTATAGATTTCCCAAATCCATAATTTTGGATCGGGATACATGATTTAATTCATGACTTTATAGGGGATTTTAGCAGGATTATTGCACCCAGATATGCCTTATCACTTCCTTCCACCCTCAGACTGATGAGAAGACATAGAGGACCATCCGGTCATTGGAGGATATGATACGAGCTTGTGTTCTGCACTTCGGAGGATTGTGGGTATGAAACATGCGTTTGGTAGATTTTTCCTACAAAAATAGCTATCACTCTACTATTGGCATGGAACTGTTTGAAGCCTTTTACGAAAGATCGTGTTGTTCACCCATGTGATGGATAGAGGTTGGGGAGGAGGGTGTTCTTGGACTAGAGGTAATTTAGAGAAAAAAGGAGAAGGTTCAACTTGTGTATGGGCGGATAAAGGAGGATTAGAACTGAAAGACATCATATTCCAAATCTAGGAGGATTCCCTTGGAGTTCAAGGTTAGAGATCATGTTTTCATGATGGTTTTCCATCGACATGGGAAGTGAATGTTTGGTAAGGGGAGAAATAACTATCATAGGTTCATTGGACCTTTCAAAGTGTTGAGACGAGTTGGCGACATGGCATATCAGCTAGAAATACCACCACATTTAGATGAGATCCACAATGTATTTCATTTATCTAAGCTTCTTCAGTATCTAAATGATGACTCACAGGTTATTGACTGGGGAGAGTTGGATGGCAAGGGCGATGAAATGTTCATGGGGAAATTGGTAAGAATCTCGGATCGTAAGGAGAAGGTACTTCATGGATGGGACATTCCATTGGTTTATGTGTTGTGGAGGCACGGAGGCATGGAGGCATCGAGGATTGTACCTGGGAGCGAAAATCATAGATGTGTTCCCAGTACCCAGAGCAATTTTGAGTTTCTATTCTATGTTTTATTTGATGTTTTTAATTTTTTTTCTTTGCAGTGATGTAATGCTTGACATTGTTCACTATGAGAAGGGATATTTCCTTTACTCTCTGAATGTGTACGAAAAGTCTCAATGTGTTAGGAGGGGAGGACCAAATTCCAAATGAAGACGCATTAGTGTATATGCGATTAAAACAGTGCAGGTGAGTCTGTGCCACCCAAATCACATATTGTCTTGACATGGAAAAAATAACTCCCTAATAAATGTGTCCGGACAATGTGATATTTGAGGTTCATGTGGCTATTTGGGGTGGTAGCTATAGAGAGGTTTTCATGGTTCTTAATGTTTTATTCATGATTTCTAGAAACTCAATGTGGCTTATCCCTGAGAGTTTTCTTATGGGGGGTTGTCCAGACCCCTCTCATTTCTTCGAGTTTGCTCTTGAATTTCTCATTAGGGGAATAGTTTGATAATTATTTTATGTAATGTCCAAAACCTCCTTGGTCCATTAATTTCTCAAAATTCTATTGTTTTGGGTGTCATGGACACCATTGGTGTGTCAGGAGGGTGTTGATGTCAGTGGCGGGGTGTCACTGTGATGTCACCTATCGGTGCAACCAAGGGTTGTTGGGTTTATTTCCCCAGTTTTCTTATAACATCTCTTTCAAGTTTTATTTCCTCTTTTAATGTGTTTTAAGACCATTTTAAGATCATTAAATGATATCTCTAATCCCATAAGAGTGAGGAAACCCTTGACATACCAAACATGTGGCATTTTTAATCAATTTAACATCCATTTTTGTGTTTTCCAATCTTCAGTGTTTTCCTATTATACACCTATTATGTGTTTTTCTTAGTTAAAAGTTACCCTATCAAATATTATCCTAGAATTGGACTATCTTAACTTCCCCAAGATGGAATTATTAAATATTAAGTAATTCCAAATTCTGAAACCACCCAGTTGTGTGGTCAAACCCTGATCCACTTTTTCAGCACTTCGAAATTGTATATCCCGTAACCCTAGGATTGAGAATTTTTATCATGCAGAGATATTATTCATTGGTTTATTTTTATTCCTCATGGGGCACTTTGATCCCATTTTCTAGAGATGAGTCATTCTTGTGTGAGATCCCTCCCATTCAGTTCTTCTTGGAGGTTCCCGTCCTGCAACCCCAGTTCTTGGCGCAAGGAGAAAACTTCGATCCTTCATCATCCATGTATGTATTTATATCTTCTCACTTCCAACATTTATCATGCGGGGAGGCTGTAGTAATGTTTCATGTGCATATGGATAAACCCCTTTGTTTTACAAAATATGTAAACAATTGAATTTGATTACAGAGATAACCATGCTTTTATGATAACTGTGAGAAGATTTGTGATTGTACCACATTTTTTACCTATTATCATTATTTTTGTTTATGAATTTTTGCGGACATATTACTCTTAAAATCTAGGTCATTGGTTCTATTTTCTTGTCTTCTAGTGATGCTTTGTTTTCTGCATATTCATGTGATTGAATTCTTGTGACATGAAAATTGAAAAATCACGTAAAATTTGTTAATTAAACAGGTTCCCGATAAAGAAAAACTATTGTGTGATCACCTAGGTAAACCAAAAGGAATT
This sequence comes from Viscum album, assembly GCA_963277665.1. Taxonomy (NCBI): domain Eukaryota; kingdom Viridiplantae; phylum Streptophyta; class Magnoliopsida; order Santalales; family Viscaceae; genus Viscum; species Viscum album. Next base: position 747,467,347 of record OY728121.1, on the reverse strand, counting down.
AATTAATAGTGTTGGATGAATCTGAATTTACCCCTATTTAGTGGGTGTAGTTATGTGATGTCTGTTATGGTAGGGTTTCGTGGCCTGTGTGGAATGGTTGAGCTATGGGGATGAAGTTTTTTACATGGTTGTGGGATAATTGTGGAATAGTTGAACATGTAGGTAGTAGAAACTTTCCTTAGTTTAGTTGTGGTCATGGGACAGACCTGTACAGTGTGACTATAATGTGTTTTGGTAGTGATGTGTAGTTATACTGTAACATTGTTTTCATTCAATGTTGGGTTGTTTATTCCCATTAGATTCCCTATTTTAATATAATATTTAAATGGAATCACTTTAACATAATAAAGTGAATGGTTACAATGGGGAACTGATTTTTACGAAAATGGGTTGTTCTCTGGTTGTGGTTGTTGTGTATTTGTCCATGTAGGGGTAACTACATTAGTGTTTATGTGTGGTCTGTTTGTTGGTTTTGGGACCCTTAGGTTGGAATGATTGCTTGTATACCTATATGTATAAATTCTAGTTCTTTTATTTCTTATACATACCCCACCCATGTTTAGCACTTCATGTCAAACACCTCTATTTCATAAGAGAGGGTGTTTTCCCAACATTCATATGAGTGGATGGTTATTATCTCCTTTAGTATCCCTATTCTAGACTTCCTGAGTTATTCAGGAAGGTTGTGACGACCTTATTTTTTATAGCCCCAGACTCCTCGAGTAGGTTGTGTTGTGGTGGGTTGGCCCAGGTGTGTGCAGGCAGCTTTATTTCCCATGTGTCTTCAAGATGAGGCCTAGGTGTTTTTTGGCGACCGGTGCAGTTTTTGTTTGACGGATGTCTTCGGGATAAGGCCGAGGTGTCTATGGGAAGGAAGTGTTTTAGAGCTATCCTAGGTGTCTGTGGGAAGGAGGTGTGTTTTTGGGGGCCCAGGTGTTTGCGGGAGGGATAAAAGTCCGTTTGGGATGGCCCATATTGTTGTATTTGGGGGGGCAACAGTGGGACTACCGTGAGATTTTGGGGAGGGGTCTAATGCGTAGCATGTTCTAAATAACATGTGGAAAAGTGGTGTAGGGTACCCAAATATATATGTTCTATTACTAGTACATTACATGACTTTCATTTTTTGGGGAGTGTACCTTGGTGAGTTTGGGTGATAAGTTTCCCTGATAGGTGCCTTGTTTTTTGATGTCATTATAGGGACATTAGAATGTTTCACCACTTGTGCACAAGTGTCTTTGGTTTCCCTTAAATGTATACTTGTATACTCACCCTATGTATATAAAACTACATTCAGGATTCATTTAGGACTTTGAGGACTGTTCTAGACCTTACTAGCTCGGGCTTCGGTACAGTTGTCGTTGCTCCTTTTCATTTTCTTTTGGTGCTCTCCTTCTAAGTTTTGTTGTACTTTGTATTGTTTTCACTTTTGAACATGCTTGTGGGATTGGATTTTGGATTCCCTTTTCCTTCAGTGTCTGGAGTTGTATTGATTTAACACCTTATCTCCTAATCATTTTTTCAAAAAAAAGGGCAATTCCTTCTATACTATATGAGATTTCATTTCCTTAGTGCTTGTCACGACCCGAGGGCCAACTGAAGGCGGGACTCTGGGGGTCATTATCTCATTTTCATCTTGATGAAGGAAGGTAGTGGCACTCTGTTTTCAAATCCTTCAACTTGTTAAAGGCGGGTTGTAACATATCTAAATAACCCATACAGAGGTGTAGAGAAGTCTAGTTGGACAACACAAGAGTACTGGGAATATGTGTATCCCGTAGGTACAAATCATGTACCCATGTTTACTTCACAAGGGAGCCTGGGTGGTTTTTAGGTTATCATATAGTTATTAAATGTGGAGTGTATTAGTTACTCATTTTTTTACCTAGAAAGGGTGGAAAATAGAAATTCATACTAAAGGAAATGTATTCAATGTTTTTTTAGAGTGGAAAATGTGTGGTCAAATATGTGTCAAGTAACGCCCTGACCCTAGTTACCTAGAGCTGGTGCATTATTTTAATACATGATCATGATTACATGTAATCAACTCATGAAGGACAGATCAGTTTAGTAGTCTCAAAAAATAGATTACATACATGAATGTTACGTTACACTTTCTATCATACAATCCAACATAAATAATCCTTTTATAATTACATTATTACCTTAGTTTAATCCCGCATATTAATTATAATACACTTCTTGGAATGCATGTAAAATAAAACATAATAAAGGAGTAAGCACAGATGCCTAGTAAGGGTAAATAATTTAGCAGAATCTATAAACATTTATGGAAAGATGTGTAATTAAAAACAACCTTTTTAAACATAAACTTGAACATAATATGGAAACAAATAAATCAAACATTACCATATAAACATGCTCATGGATTTTCTACTAGTCGAATAATCACTTGTAATAAAAAAAATTATAATGAGGGAATACAAAATTTTGGACATCATAACCACATAGTCAAGGCCTCCTACCGAGACTAAAAATAAATATTTTTTCAAGGACTTTTTCCAAGACACTAGTTTGTCTCATGAGACCTACCAATTCGTCAAGGATCTATAGCGGGCTCCACCGGTCACTTATTAAGTCCAATGCATTCCTCATATGAAAATTTTGAAACATAACATAAACATTTGTATTAATGAAATCATAAAAATTGTCAATTCTTTAACCATAAACCATGAATGGTATAAAAATAAAACATCCACATCCAATCATATCATAACAATTTCAATAAAATATGGAAGATTGTATTATAATAAATCAAACACAATTATGAGTAATATCCAGTAATAGATGTCGACATAGTTAAAAATGATCAGAAAAACTCTTTGGGATAAATATCACTTTTTGTGAAATAATTTAAAATTAACTCATTTATAAAGCTTGTAATTTAAAAAATATTTTTGAATCAATTTGTATCATTCCACTTTGAAATTTTTGAAAGTAATTAACATTTTAAGACTATCAAGTCGAAATAATTGAATCCTTAAAATCATATTTAAAACATAGACATTAATTAAAAATAATTTGAAAAATAAATCGTCCAAACATTTAAAATTATGATCTTGATAAAGAGTCCCTTCCACATAACCTTAAAATATTCATTTTGAATACATTTTTTTGAAACATGGACATTGATGACAAAAATGTCCCATTAAATACTTACACATAAACAATCTCTGATAACAATGAGATTGAGGAATTAACCCTTAACTTGTACTTTCCTTTGGTAAAGGGTATGTTTAACCTTATGTATAATGACCATAGTATGTTATTAAGTTATAAAAAAATAATATTCATATTTATGATATCATACTTGATTCATTTATGGCTTTATACTACCCATGAAATAATAATTTCTATATTAAAATAACATTTCGAGTAATAATCGCTTTCTTCATCATTCGTGTTTTAACATGTTGTTATTGATCATATAAATTATATCATGATTTAAAAGATTCCAGAATAAAAAAAATTATTTTTGTATCATATATATTCTGAATATAAGTATGTATAATAGATTTATATATGAAATGGAAAACACTGTTAATGGAGATGGTAGGTCGTACGTACGCATAAACGGCGTTTCTGTTTTCATATTGTATTAAGCAGAAGTAGGTGAATGAGATATATGTAAATACATATATAGATATATATATATATCTATATATTTCTAGTAGAATTATTATTTCATATATTAAATACTCATTAACAATATATTTTTATAATCATCGTTAATGGTGAATATGGAAATGAATCTCAATGCATTGTGGAGAAGTTAAGTCATACGTAGTCACGAGTGATGATATCATTCTGTTTATGGTGAAATAGTATGTAATTGGATGGTACATTATATATAAATAATAATTAACATGTTATATATATTATTTACATCAATTATACTCATTATTATACCCATCCAAATAATGAAATGTTCAATAACAAACTACACCATGATGTGGAGATGGTAAGTCATACACACACACATATGGGGACATTTTCATTCATAGAATGGATAGAATAATGAATATTTTTGTACCATATTTATAATAACATCACAATTTTTAGAAGGTTCTAGAGTTATCATTTTGTTATGGAAACAACAAAGAAAGAGGAATTGGAAGAAGAAAATAACATTGAAAGAGATGATGAAATAATTACCTCTTCTTCGGGTTCTTCTTTTTGATTTGAACAAAATAGCTCTATAGGATTGCTTTCAGATCAATTTAAGGCCCCTAGGATGCGTTTATGGTAGTTTTAAAGATATTTGAGTAATTTTTTCTGATAAAAATGGAATTGGAGGTGTCAATTTAAGAGGAGGAGAAGTACCATTATATAAGAGAGGTGAGGGGCACTTTAGGAAAATCTTGAAATATTTATTTATTCTAAAATAATTTTTGGTTTCTAATAGATCAAAATGGATTTATTTAGAGTATTAGTTGGGGAAGAATCGAAATCCTCTCAACCAATAGGTTTTATACAATTTTATGTCACCATATTGATCTTATCTTTTAGATTTAACCCCTAGATAAATATTTTAACTTTTACCCTATTTTATTGTATTATTATAATAAATGGTTAATAAACATACTATAAAATGAAAAAAGAACATCAAGTGGTTAATTAATTACATATCTATCATTATGTTATGTCCTTTTTTTGAACCATACATTTTAGTAATTTTATATCATTTAATAATATAGTATTGTTTTTAAAACTCATTTATGACAATTTTGACACTACTTAGTATTTAGTTTTAATGAAAGTCATAACAGGTTGATTGGTTTGAAAAAAACATTAAATCAACCCTGACATGTCATATTCACCAATAAAGTTCGTGGATGGAATCAAAAGCCTCAATTTACATTTAATTTTATATTTATAATATGAATTATTTTCATTATTCATTTATAAGGTAATTACTGCATCATCATTGTGTCATAAATAAATTTAATTATTTATAGTCTAATAATTATAAATAAAATACCATGATGAAGGAAATACTTTTATATTTGTAATGAATATTTATAGTAGAAATTATCTTATGTTTAACCCAATATTAAAATGGTTTAGTTATTAAACATTGAATTTAACACTTTTAACTCTTCTTTAAAAAAATATAATAAATATCCTAATCTTACCCAAATGGATAAAAAGGATCTTATTTTGGTCCTGAGAAAGATTTTGGTCTAAATACACTTTTACAATAGAATTAATACATGTGTTAGGGTAATTTTAAAAATGTTTTTACCTTTAATTAACATATTTACTTTTAACCGTGGTAAATAAAATTCAAAAGTTACTATTCACCAAAAATTAGTTTCATCCTGGGGAAACAGATTTTAATTAATGATTCGAAAAGTGCCTTGAAAATTTTTAAATTTAAATTCCCAGAAAATGTAAAATTAAATTTTATGCAAATTTGCAAATGAGCCTAGAAGGTGGGTAAATGTGCCTAGAAGGTGGGTAGAAAGACGTTAAAATGGTTCAATAAAAGTGTATATATCTAATATTATTATAAAATGACCCCATGGACTTAAATTGTACTAATATATGTATTATGTTTCTATTTTATGATAAATTTTTAGAAATAATAATTATTTACTTGAAAATTTTGGTTTTTAAGTACTATGCAGAATTTCTCACTATTGATCAAAAATTGAATGATTTTAGAAAAATACCAAAAATTAACCCTAATATAATAATGATATTCTGATTTCAAAAATTATTTCTATTTTAATAAATTCAAAACATTGAAGTTTAATTAATTAATTTATTTTTTTCCCATTGTCAAAACTAGAAAGTGGGTTTTTGAGAAGTAAAAACTATCAAGAGATTGGAATGTGTTTAGGTACAATTTAAATGTAAAATTATTTCTAATGACCAACATTAGATTTAATGATAAAAAAATAATCTAATTATACTTCTAAAACAATTCAAATGTATAATTTAACAATATGAATTATTTTTATTAAAAATGTTCTTTTCAATTAAAATTTAGTATTCTTCACTATTCATCAAAATATGAAAGTTATCAGAAATACACCATAAATTTATCCAAACTAAATTTTTATATCTTACTTCTAATGAAGAAGTTTATTTTGTCAAATTAAATATATAAAAGTGTCGAATATTGTATTTAAAAAAGGGTCTCCATTAAAAGACCGAAAAATTGCATTTTTTTAGAAACACTTCTTTTTTCTGAAAAATTGTATCTGTTCTTATATTATGTCAAAAAACTCATAATTTGGATGTTAAAATTATATAAAGCATACAAAATTCAAAATCCAGTTAATACTATTCAAAACTTCTTTTTAAATGGCAAGTTTGGTAAGTCGTGCGCTTAAACTCGGTGTTGCGTGTGACCCAAGAAATTGAATTACATTAATGAGATAATTTATTTTGAAATATTGGGGTGTTAGATTCTCCCCTCCTTCAATAAATTGTGTTCTCACAATTTGAAATTTTTCTTTGAAAATACAAGGTTACAATTTTAAAATACATTTGTGGAAAACCCACATCAAAAATAAGATTAATAAAATATAGTCCTAATAAGAGGGAAAAGGGAAATAAAATATTCACCACAAAATTATGATCCTAAATAAGAGAACATTAATGGAACTTGGAGACACATAATTGGGGGAAAAACGTAAATATTTATAGAGAGTGATTGAGGTCGTCAATCACAAACAAGTGAACAATAAAATGGATATTGAGGTCTTCAGAGCCATAAATATTCGATGATATAAATATCATCGGTTCAAAAAAAGCTAAGGTATTACGATATCACATTTTTGGCCTTAATATCCCTACCCTAATTTATAAGAATTACATTCATCATATAATAAGAGAAGAATAATTTACAAGTAGAGTTCAATCCTTCAACTAAATTCTACCACAAACTCATCTTTCACTCTAAAAGATAATAGAATTCAAAAATATTATATTTATACTAATCTTATAGGGTTACAAAAATTATGAAATTATAATATATCTGTCAGACCATTTAAAAAATTAAATACACTAAACAAACCAAGACATCACTTAGGACAGTGGTAGGTGATGCACCCTTTTCGACCTTCGGTTGCGGGTTCAAGTCTCGCGGCCTTACCAAACGCAACGGGTTGTCGTCGGCCCTCCAAGTTTTCCTTTTTATAACAATATAAAAATAAAATCAAGAAATGTTTTAACCTTAAATAATAGTATGCAATGACTAAATTAATTCATTCCAGACATTAGATTTGTCCCAAATACTTCTGTCTAATCTCACGGTCAAAACTTTATAAGGAAGGTAGACATAATGAAAATCAGTTTTTCCGTGTAATAACATGTGAATACCTTCATCATGCATTTTCTTAAAAGAAGGTAACAACCTGAATTACCATAAACCCTTATTGAATACGTTCGTGCTCCTATATTCCTTATAGAATACTGAATATACTCCTTAAATGCAAAAATGTTGTAAACTCAAACAATGATGGAATAAGCAAAGAATTAATTAGTTACAAGGTAATCAATAATATCCAATAGACATTATCCAAATAAATTATATCTTATTCTGAAATCATTATCTCTGTTTCAGAACCATATTAAGGGTTATATTTCCCCTAAAAGAATATTTTCTAATATTCTTTACTTAAAATTGTGTCAGATTACTTGGTACCATAAATCTCAAATCCTTAATGAAATAGTATAGAATTAAAATATTTATATACTCAATAATTATTATAACATGTGCATCATTAATAAAATACTCAAATGAAATACTTCTTTAATAACAAAATAAGAACACTAATCATTCCTCTTCAACATCGGTAGTATCATAAATATATTATTATCAAATAACATTATTTGGGGTATACTCTGATGATTTGTATATTGATTCATGTAGTGTCTCAACTCCTTATAGAATAACAATTGTATATTTGAAACCTTTTTCTTACCCTTACAATAACATAGTTGGTGTCCTTTTTTGACACATATATCAAACTCCCATTCCCTTCAATAATTTACCAAGATGATTCTTCCCACAGTTATCACATGTTGTAAAATACATCTTTCCCTTCTTCCATTTATCAATTTTTCTCCTCTTATTCTATTTATGACCTTATTAGCCGTAGTACATAGATAATTCATTACATATCTTACTAACAGATGATATCATTTCTTTATATTATGAGAATGCATGGGAGACTATTTCCCTTCTAAATGTTTCCTTAAGACCATTAGATATGACCCTTCTTACTCGTTGGATCATGCGTATTGCTAGATTTCTCATTCCTTCTATTGGGCACCATTTCAAAATGGTGACATACACTAGGTTAGAGCATATCATAATTTATAATCCAAAAACTAAAAAAAATTATCAATTTTAATTGAATATTTTCACACATCTAGTATCATAATCGTAAAATGGTTTCTTTACTGACATATTTACTCATTAATACTTTATAATGGTTTATAAAGAAAATGTGAATTATCTTAAACATATCCCCCAAGAGTGTCATAACCAAGAGTGCACCAAGGCCCATTGTTGTGCATCAGTTCCCATTCGAGTATAGATCAATGATGTATTTTCAGGTTTTACACATAGGTACATATGTGCCACATCCACCTCTAGCTGTTCGTATGCATAAAGTGATGTATTTCATAGAAAATTAACAAAATCTCTATATTACCAAAATTCTCGGAAGTTTTCTATACTAATCCTCAGATTCAATCATAGGGTAATGTCTCAAAATTAGATTTTGTCTAAATCTATTTCCAAGGTTGTTGCTAAACATTATCTGATACCAATTGTAATGCCCTGAACCCAGTTTCCCAGAGTCAGTGCATTATTTTAATACATTGGCACGATTTTAAGGAATCAAAACCTGAAGGACTGATCAGTTTAGCATTCTCAAAACATTGATTACATACATGAATGTTACATTAAACATTCTATCACAAAACATAGCATTAAAATAATCTTATAACGTCATTATTCCCTTAATATAATCCTTCATATTAATCATAATACACTTCTTGGAATCCTGGGAAAATAAAACACAATAAAGGGGAGAGCTCATATGCTCAGTAAGAGTAAATAATTTTTTGGAAGCTATAAACATTTAAGGAAAGATGTGTAATAAAAACAACAGACTTTATAAACATAAACATGAATATAATATAGAAAAAAATAAATCAAACATTACCATATAAACATGCACATGGATATTATACTAGTCGAATAATCACATGTAATAACTAATTTTTTAATGATGGAATGCATAATGTTGGACATAATAACCACACTATTTGGGCCTCGTTCCAAGACATCAAATAAAAATTACTTCAATGACTTATCCCAAGACACTATTTTGTCTCATGAGACTTACCGATGCATCGAAGAAGCTATATCTGGCTCCACCCTTCACTTACTAAGTCCAATTCATTCCTCGTATGAAAATGTTGAAACATAACATAAACATTAATATTAAAACTAGCATACAAAATGTCAATACTTTAACCCTAAACCATGAATGGTATAAAAATAGCGTATCCATAGGGAAACATATCATAACTCATTCAATATAATATGGATGATTTTATTATAATAAATCAACTTCAATCGAGAATAATATCCATTAAATTATGCTGATAAAGTTAAAAATGATTAGGAAAACTCTTTTAGATAAATATCCATTTTTGTGAAATCATTTAAAAGTCATACATTCAAAAAGGAATTCATTCAAATAAGATTTTTTAATCAAATTGTCCCATACCACTTTTAAAAATTTGAAATGAATTAAAATTTTAAAACAATCAAGTCCATATAAATAAATCCTTAAAATAATTTTTAAAACATGGACACTAAATAAAAAGATTTAGAAAAATTAATCATCAAAAAATTTAAAATTATGATCTTGATTAAGAATCTCTTCCAAAAAACCTTAAAATATTAATTTTTAAAACATTTTAATGAAACAAGGACATGGATGATAAAAATTTCCCAGTAAATACTTATAGATAAACAATCTCGGATATTAATGCGATTGAGAAATTAACCCTTTCCTTGTACTTTCCTTTGGTTGAGGGTACGTTTAACCTTATGTATAATGACCGTAGTATGTTAATAAATTATAAAAGAACCATATTAAAATTTATGATATCATAATTGATTCATTTATGGCTTTATACTACCAATTTAATAATAATTTATATGTTAAAGTAACATTTCGTGTAATAATCGCTTTCTTCATCAAATGTGTTTTAACTTGTTATTCTTGATCGTATAACTTATATCATGATTTAATTTATTAAAATATATAGAAAATTATTTATTTATCATATATATTCATAATATAAGTATGTATAATAGATTGATACATGAAACGGAAAACACCATTTATGGAGATGGTAGGTTGTACGTACGCATAAACGTTGTTTCTGTTTTCATATCGTATTGAAGAAAAAGTAAGTGAATGAGTTATATTTAAATACACACACACACACATGTATATATATATATAGTAGCATTATGTTTTCATATATTACTTACTTAGTAATAATATATATAATTATAATCATCATTGAATGGTGAATGTAGAAATCAATCTCATCACATCGAGGAGACGGTAAGTCGTACGTACACATGAGTGATGATATCAATCTTTTTATGGAGTAATTTTACACAATTGTGCACTATATTATATATAAAAAATCATTAAAATGTTATATTTTTTATTTATATCAATTATACTCATTATTTTACCCATCCAAATAATGAAGTGTTCAATAACAAACTAAACCACGACGTGGAGATGGTAAGCTGTACGTACGATCGTTTGGTGACTTTTTCATTCATAGGATGGATAGATTAATGAATACGGTTTTACCATATTTATAATAACATCACAGTATGTATAATTTATTGTATTTTTAATTTTATTATGGAAAAAACTAAGAAATAGGATGTGGAAGAAGAAAAGAACATTGAAAGTGGTTATGGAATAATTACCCTTTCTTCAAGTGTTTCATTTCGATTTGAACAAAAGGGAACCTTAGGCTGGTTTTATGACCAAATTAAGGCATCTAGGATAAATAGAGGGTGGTTGGGAGGAGATTTGAGTAGTTTTTGGATGAGACAAAATGGATTTGGAGGTATGAATTCAAGAGAAAGGAAAGTACCCTTTTATAAGATATGTGAGGGGCACTTTAAGAAAACCTTGAAATATTAATTAAATATAAAATCATTTTCGGTTTCTAATAGCTCAAAATGAATTTATTTCAAGGATAAGGTTGGGATGGGTCTGAATCCTCTCAACCAATTTTCTTTATACAATTTAGGTCACCATATTAACCTTATCTTTTAGATTTAACCCTTGGTTAAATAGTTTCACTTTTACCATGTCTTCTAATATTATTATAACACATGGTTAATAAACTTACTATAAAATGACAAGAGAACTTGAAATGGTTCATTAATGGCATATCAATCATTATATAAATCCTTTTTCCAAATCTGATATTTTTAGGAATATTATATCATTTAATAATATAGTATTTGTTTTAAAAACTCATTTATATCAATTTTGACACTGTTTATTATTTAGTTTTTTGTGAAAGTAATAAAAAGTTGATTACTATGAAATAAATACAATAAATCTACCATAAAATGACATATTCACATATAAAATTAGAGGATGGCATCAAAAGTCTAAATTTACATTTATTTTGATATTTATAATATCAATTATTTTAATCATTAATTAATAATGAAATTACCTCATCATCATTGTGTAATAAATAAATTTCATTATTTAATGTCTAAAAATTATTTAAAAAATACCATGATGTAGCTAATCCTTTTATATTTATAATTAATATTTATAGTGAAATTTATCTTATGTGTAACCCTATATTAATTTTTTTTTATTTATTAAACATTGAATTTAACACTTTAAACTATTCTTTAAATAAAATATAATAAATGTCATAGTCTTATACAAATGGTTCAAAAGGATCTTATTTTTTCCCTAAGATTGATTTTGGTTGAAATAAACTTATCCAGTATAATTATGACATGTGTTGGGGTAATTTTAATATTATATATACCTTTAATTACCTTATTTACTTTTAATTGTGGTAAATAAAATTCAAAAGTAACTATTCACCAAAAATTATTTTCGTTATATTGAACCACATTTTACTTACTGATGTCAACTGTGTATCTCAGATTTTTGAAATTCAATTCACATAAACTATAAAATTATATTTTATGAAAATTTGAAAATGTGCCTAGAAGGTGGGTAAATGAGCCTAAAAGGTGGGTAAAAAGACGTTAAAATGGGTCAATAAAATTTTATATATCTAATATTTTTATAAAATGAATCCAATGAAATAATTTGTACTAATATATGTATTATCAATCTATTTTAAGATAATTTTTTAGTTAAAAAATTATTTAAATGAAAAAGTATTCTTTTATCAACTATGTAGTATTTTTCACTATTTATCAAAAAATGAATGTTTTAAGAAAAATGCCAAAAATTCACCTGAAGATAATTTTGATATTCCAAATTAAAAAATGATGTTTATTTTACCAAAATCTAAATATATAAGTTGAATTAATTAATATTAAATTAATTCCCTTTTCCAAAACCAGAAAGTTGGTTTTTTAGATGTAAAATCTATGAAGAGATTCATATGTGTTTATGGACAATTTACATGTACAATTAATTCCAATGACTAAAATTAAATAATATGATAAAACTATTATTTAATTATACTTCCAAACCATTCAAATGTATAATTTTACAATATAAATTATTTTGATTAAAAAAGTTGTATTCATTAAAAATTTATTATTTTTCACTATTCATCAAAATATGAAAGTTATCAGAAGAAAAAAAAAATTATCCAGGTTTTTTATGTCCTTATTCTAAATAAGAAGTTTATTTTGTCAAATTTAATATATGTAAGTGTAAAATATTTTATTTAAAAAGCTATCACCATTAAATGTAGGTAAAAGTGCATTTTTTTAAAACACTTCTTTTATCTGAAAATTGGATTTGTTCTTATATTAGGTCAGACAACACATAATATAGATGTTAAAATTATATGTAGTATAAAAAATTCAAAATTCAGTTAATAATATTCATAAATGCTTTTTAAATGGCTAGTTTGGTAAGTCATGGTGCACTCGAACTCGTTGTTGCGTGTGGCGTAAGCATTGAATTACTTTAAAGAGATAGCGTATTATGAGATCCTGGGGTGTTATGTGTCATTTATTATATTCATGATGTGTATGGATGAATGGCTATGACACATTGAATCAAAATGGAATGTTTCTTTCAAAAACTAAATTAATTCTAAAACCAGTGCAGAATGCAGACACATTAAAGTCCCAGGAATGTGTCTTAGACAAGAGAAAAGGTTATTACATGAAATATATCATGGTATATGTAGTTTATTCGATAAAATTTTATATATATTAAAAAATTAATTAATTGTTACAATAAAACCCATAAACCTGATTTTCATTTGCCACATTTGTGATAGTTTATGTCGATTTTTGGGTTTTTTATTTTATGAAATACGTTATATAATTTACATAATTTTAAAAACATCAAACCAGGTTTTTTAGCACATAGAGTATTCCATATGAATTTTACAAAGTACATAAGATGTAATCTACATGTAATGGGATGGAACTCAAAAGTCTATTAATTTTTCTAAATCTAGTGTTTTGGGTGTTCTAGGAGGCAATAGTAGCTCATTTCAAGAGTTTTCCAAAATTACAATTTTTTCATTAGTGAGTCAAGAATTAGAGATCTATGTCGATAGCTCAGCTTCAGTAGTTTGGTGTTGGTAGCTCTCATCAGTGACTCAGGGCATTGGTGACTTAAGGCATCGATGAAACAAGGTGTTGGTAGTTCGAGGTGTTAGTAGTATGGGCATATGTGGATGGTGTAGGGGACTCATGTCGATGAGTCTAGTTGGTGATTTTTGTCATTGAGTCAAGTGTCAGTGACTTGTATTAGTGAGTCATTTCAAGGACTCACATTGGTGTGTCAGGCTTCGGTGACTCATTGTAGGTGACCCACGTCAGTGACTTACCCATCGGTGAGTCATTTTCAATTTTACCCTATTTTTCTAGTTCCTCCCCTTTGATGCATATTTTGATGATAAATGAGTTAAATTCCATATTTAATGAGTTTTTGTGTTGTTTCTAATAGTATCTATCTCTTAAAGACATGAATCATCCTTTGACTCCTAAATAGTGTGGTCTTGATCATAATCCGACATTAATAGCCTTTTAAATCATTTCCCCATAGATTTAGGATCTGGCCATTCTAAAGATGCAATCCTCACTTCCGTTGAACCCTTTCATTTTCTATTAGTGTGTTAAGAACCTTTCTTCCCTGTGTATTCATGTGCATGTGTTGTAGAATTATTTTCGGTTTTCCCCTAGAGTCGGTCCTACTACTCGAGCAACCCTCTGGTTTGGCGCAAGGAGGAATTTCTTATCATCTATTGTTTCAATTAGGGATCCCTTCGTCTCTATTTCATTTGTGTATCATGAAGGGTGGGTGTACTAATTTCTTCTTATGATTAATATTGAAACCAATTTAACTAAGATAATAATAAGGAATAAATGAGGGGTTGGGAAGATGATGATGATGATTGATTTTCTTTATATGTTATCATTGATCCATGTCATGTTTTGTAAGGCTTGTATGATTTCTAAAAATCATGGTTATTGGGGGCCTGTATTTTCAAACCTATATGACTAGTGAACATTTTTCATTGTATCCCTATTGAACTGCTCAAATATAGAAATTTGATTAATCACGAATATTTGGTTAAATACAAGAATTCCTTAGGATCAAACTTGTTTTGTGATTACCCTGAATAACAAAAGTATAATTAAATAATTAGTACTTCTAAATGTGAATACAGCATATTATTGGGTGTGGATGTGTATTGTGTATGGATCTAATCGATTGTGTGTTTTGTGTTGGTCATGTGGTGTTTTTGTTGGGAGTGTGGTTGTGTTTTTGTTGTGGTAAGGGTGGTGTGATAGTATCTTAGGTTGAGTGATTGATTGATTGAGGAATTGATGAACTTGTTATGAAGTGGGAATACTTTCGGGTAGCGATTGGGTGGAGGGGATACAGATTCATGTTGTGTTTTGTTTTTATTACAGGGAGTGTTGGTTGTAGTGTTGTTCTTATGATGTAGAGATACTGAGTGTGGGTGTGATGAGGTGTGTTGTGGGTTTTCCTATTAACAGGAAAGAAAATGTGGAATTGCATTAAATAGTGGTGGTGGTAGTGGTTGAACTGGTGTTCAGGAAAGGGGAGTCTGTAGTGGGACTGAAAGCTAGTTGGGGTTTGTTTTTTTATTTGTTTCTTTTTGTGTAGTGGTGCTACTGATGACAGTTTAAGAGGGATAATTTTGAAGAAGGATGTCGTTACTTTTTTTCCCTTTAACCCTGAGTTCTTTTAATTTCATGAAGTAGGAGTGGGTTATGATGTTACATATGGTGTGTTGTGTTTGGTAGTTTCGTAGGTAGGGATAGAATAAGTAAATGAATAAATGAATTTATAATGAAGAATGAAAGTTGGTGGAATGAATTGTATGGGGGTGTGTTTTGAGTTGTAGCTTGTAATGAAATGGTGTTCATTTATCGACTAACAGAATTGATCGTTGTCCGTGGTGGTGGTGGAGTATGTTGGGTTGGAATAAAGGACATTTTGGGTGTGGTATAGTTTTTGTTTTAAAAACAAATAGGTTTTGATGTGTGTTTTGTATATATATATATATATATATACATATAGTTCCTTGTGATTTCTATACGATCACCATCCATGTTGAGAAATACATGTATAACACCCCCACTGTCATGGGGGAGCGTGTACTTCCCAGAAATTCCAGTGGAAGGATTGATGGATGGTTATTGGCTCTCCACTTCTACCTCTTTTAGGAATATGTCAACCGAGAATCTTCAGGAAAGTTGTGGTGCGGTTGTGAGGCTCAGGTGTCTGCAGGCGATTTGTGCTTCCTAGGTGTCTTCTGGAAGAGATTTTTTGTTCTTTCCCAGGTTTCTTCAGGATGAGGTTGTGGTTTTTCGCCCAAGTGTGTGCGGGGAGTTTGAGGCAATGGGGCTTCTTGAATAGAGTGGTAGGGTTAGGACATTCACCCTTAGGGATGAGCAGTTAACCATTGGGAAGTGGTACTGGGTACCCAAATATTGGTGTGCTTACAACTATACTATACATGCATTATTTAGGGAGAATGCCTTTCTGAGGCTGGGGTGGATAGTATAACTTGTTAGGTGATTTTGAGTTTCATGTATTTTTTTCATAGGGGGATAAGTATGATTCTCCCTCTTGTGCACATGTGACTTTGGTTTTCCTATAGATTATACATTCATTCTCACCCTACATATGTAAAAGTATTTTTTGGTTACTAGGGAGAATATATGGACGGTGATGGACCACACCAGCTCAGGCATCATGATAGTAGTTTTGTTTCTTCTTATATTCTTCCTTTCGTATTTTCTTGATACTTTCATTGCATTTTTTGTATTTTTAGTTTAAATATTCTTATAGGATGGTTTTTGTCATCATTTATATACGAATGTCTTGGAGTTTTTTCAAGGTTGATACACATTATCTCCTGATCTTGGTTACTATAAAAAGGCTAATTCCTCTCATTTTGTGAGATTGAATACCTTGGTGTTGGTCACCACCATGGGGCCTATTAGAGGTAAGACTTGAGGGTCACTATCTCTTTTTTATCTTGAACAAGGAATGTCACAATACTTTTCCATCCCTTCCCTCATATTGAAGGAGGGTCGTGATACAATCCTATGAGAGGTTATGGGTGAGAGATAGGATTGAGGTTAGGGTTAGTCATAGTGATTATTTCTTGGGATGTTTGGGAAACAGTATTAGGTTATCTTGGTGTGTGAAATAGTCCAAGAATGACCGTCTAGAACATGGTATTTTAGGGCCCCCTGTGATCCGATGCAAGGACACTCAGCTAACCAAATGACCACGTGAGGTTACATCGTTTATAAGGTTGAGGCGCTAGGGAAGTTTCATGTATCATATAGACATGTGTTATTATTGTTTTGGAGTTTTCATGAAATAATAATGAAAAATAAGTTAAAATGATTCCTAAAAAAAATTCCATACTACTCAGGATTATGATTTCCCCATTTACTTTTCAGCAATGGAACCCAATTATCATCCGCATGTGGAACGATAATTGGAGACTCAGTAAGTAGATCTGGGTAATCAGTAGAGGGTTGATCTATAATAGAAGGAAAAAAATGGTAGAAGATTCTTCATAATTTCTAACTGCATACTATGGGAAAGTATGGAGGTAGCATTTTTGATATAGAAATGGAGAGTTTCCTTGAAGAGCTCGTGAATACCTTTAAATTGATCCAAACTCTGACAGAGTACTAGGATCCATTGGTGGTGATCCATATGAAGGGATAAATGCATTAGTGGTGGATTATTTACCTTAGGGAGAGAAAGGAGAACTATGTTTCATGTGCTGACATTGAGGAGGAGTTATGGGTGGAATTCCTTTCTTCAACGATAAAGGATGAGAAGAGTTAAGAGATACTATCCATACAACTGGTAGTATATCGGAGGGGGAATTGTGGATCAATTGTATTTATCTCCTTTTATTTGATCCGGACCACTTTCCATATGAGTTTACTTGGGCCAGATGGTTGGAGGGGGCACTATGTCCTTCTCTCCAGCACACAGTCACTCCTTTCACCTTACCAACATACATAGAGGTTCCGAAGAATGATGAGGTAGTGGAAAGGATTCACTTGTGTGGAGGATTATTATGATAGTGGATCCATTTGAGTTCTTCTTAGGGGAAGACTATCAGTAGTAGGTCTCCAACGTCAGGACCTTCTAGAATTCATCCAACTAGGAGCTGACCCCAGTAGTTTTAGTTCCAACCTTCTAGTCCTCATGCATTTTTTGTAGGATTAGGACCAATGTGTTTCAATTGTGGAGGCCATGGTCACCTTCAGATTTAGAGCCCAATTCGATATCAATATGGTTTAGGTCGGTAGGTTTAATGCCCACCCCAGCAGTAGTTGTCAGCCAGACCATTTCAACAATCGGGATAGCATGTTATTATACCACCGAGGAGAGATGGAGCAGGCAGAGGCTGACCATATAGAATTCCTCAAGAACCTTAACCTAGGCTTAGTTAGGGAGATGGTAAACTATGGAGTGGCATAAGATCTATTCTTGGTTATTTTTACTCCCCAAAGGCAGTAGTTCCAGTCGGACTGGTGATCATTTGAGGTACGACCATATTTTTTAGTACTCTTGTTTGCACCTTGTTTGATTCAGGAGTTTCAGACTCCTTTATTGAATCCACTCTAGCCTATGATCGGGGGATAGAGATATAGATACTTTCTATCCCCCTAGTGTTATGTACACCATTCGAAGTTTGGAAAATATTGTTTGATGTTTTCTAGGGATGTCGACTAATGTTGGGGTCACATTAGTCCAATGGTTATATCTTTCTGCTACAGAATCATCCATACAGTGTTATCCTTGGCATCGACTGGTAGGACTCTATGTATTATATTATCGACTAATTTTAGATAGGATTCATGTTTTCAGATGTGAATTGACAACGTGCAGCTTTCATTGGAGAGTGGAGTTTTCAGGTGGGAAACTGGCATGTGGAGCCAGTTATTTACTTTTTGGATGAGCAGTTAGTGGAATCAGTGGTTTCTAAGATGGTGGGAGTTCCTAGATTGGTTGGAGAATTCTTGGATGTTTTTTCCAAGGTGGTTATGACATTACTACTTCGGTATGTCGTTGAATTTTGGATATAATTTTAGCTCGTTTCTTCTCAGAATTTGATAGGTACTTATCGGATAGAACCATCAGAGTTGCGAGAGATGATAATCTAGTTTATAATCTGATGAAGAAGGGATTTATCTGGCCTAGTTTTTCACCATGTGGTGCTCCGTTCTTGTTCACAAAAAAGGAATGTGGTGGTCTGAGGTTTTTCATATACTACCAAAGGTTGATTCAAGTAATGGAAAAAAACGGTTACCCTCTCACGAGGATAGATGCTCTTTTAGAAAAGATAAGGGGAGAAATTTGGTTTTCAAAGAACAATTTACAGTCTGGATATAATCATTTTATGGTGAAGGAGGTTGAAATCTAGGTTACTTCTTTTAGATGCAGGTATGGTCACATCGAGTTCACAATTATGTCGTTCAGTGTTACTAAAACTTTGGACATGTTAATGGGACTTATGAACTATGTATTTCATGTGTTCCTAGATCTTTACATCATCATATTAATCAATGATATTCTGATCTACTTAAATTCATAGGAGGATTATATCAAGAATCTCAAAACTATATTGGAGGTTCTACGATGACACTGGCTCTATGGGATGTTGTCCGAATCTAATTTTTTCACATGGAACGTCCACTTAATTATATATGTGGGGACTCGGCAGGGTGTAGAAGTGGGCTCGTTGAAGTTTGAGTCAGTGGTTTCGTGGGAATCACCCAAGAATCAGGCATAGATTTTCACTTTTCTCAGTCTGGATGGTTACAACTATAGATTCAAACCCAATTTCTCTTGAGTAGTATCTATGTTGAGAGATCTGACCAGAAAAGGAAATCTTTTGTGTGGATAGAGCATTTCCATGTCATGTTTGGCTATATGAAGGGGATATTGGTTAGTTCTCCAGTGCTCTGGTTTTCCGAAGAAGGGTTTATGTTTGAGGTGTTTTGCAATGCTTCTAATTTGGGATAGGTGTGTGTGGGGATGAAACAATTGGGAGTGTTCTCTTACATTTCAAGGAAGTTACGTACCCATGAACACAACTATGAAGCCCATGATATAGATTTAGTAGCAGTCATTATATAGAAATTTTTGTGGTGGAATTACCTCATTGAGCAGTGCTTTGTGGTCTTCACGTATCACAAGATCCTGATGTATATCTTTTCCCAGCAGTATATAATCATATGGAAATGGAGATAGATGGATTTTATTTAGGAATATGATTTTGAGATCCCCTACACCGCCTGAAGTGGGAACATTGTAGCTGATGATTTGAGCAAGAAGTCATAGAGAGAGGTTGTCCAGGAGTCTTTAGATGTTTGGAAGGTGATGGAGGACTTGGATGCCTTTCATTAAGATTCAAGGATGTATAGTGGTAGAGGATACCTTTTTTAGATAAAGGTGTTGTCATATCAGAGGTATAAGGTGGATGAGTCTCAGTGGGGAGACATAGAGGTGGTTGTGATGAGTGATTGTGTAGACCAGGGTGATGCTCCTGAGGGATGGTCATAGGATCATCAGAATTAGATGTTTCTCCATGCGAATATGTATCTTATAGTTGATATGAATGAGGGATTTATCTGTGAATTTGATAGCTCACTCTTTGCAGTACACCCAAAATTTTCCAAGATGTACCAGGGCTTGAGGAAGCTGTTTTGGTGGCCTGAGATGAAGTTATTTGTGGAGGAGTTTTTGGTGAAGTGCATGGCATGCCAGTAGGTGAAGGCTGAGCACCATGTTCTTGGTGGTTTGTTGTAGCCCATAGATTTCCTTGAGAGGAAGTCGAATGATGTCTCGATGGATTTCATCACATAGATACCCAAGGATCAGGGAGGCTCCGATGCTATCTGAGTATTATTGGATCTACTGGAAAAATTGGCACACTTCTTAGAGATCAAGGAATCAATCATAGTGGATTCCTTATCACAGAGATATGTGGGTGATGTGGTAAGGTTTTATGGTGTTCTGATATCCATCATATCATATTCGGATACACAGTTTTACCTCACATGTCTAGAGGAGGTTGTAGAATGTATTTGGTACTCAGTTATTCCTCAACACTACCTTCCACTCTCAAACAGATGGGCAAACATATAGGACCATCCATATGTTGGAGTACATATTTTGGGAATTTTTTATAGACTTTGGTGGGTCTTGGGTGTGACAATTTCCTTTTTTATGGTTTTTTTATAATAATAATTTTCACTCTTCCATTGACACATCTCCATTCGAAGCTCTTTACGGGGGGCCATATCGTTCACCTTTGTTCTAGACAGAAGTTGGGGAGGCATCTATTCTTGGTCCATACATGATTAAATGTACAATAGAGAACGTTTATCTTGTCGATGAGAGAATAAATATACCACGGTACTGTAAAATGTCATATGTCGACCAAAAAATGAGGCCTTTGGAGTTTGAGGTCAGAGGCCATGTGTTCTTAAAGGTTTTCCCTCAACGTGGGTAGTGGAGGTTCAGTACAAGGAGAAAAATTTATACCACGTTCATCGGTCCTTTTGAGGTATTTGGGAGAGTTGTTGAGATGGAATACTAGATGGAATTTCCACTATAGTTTGAGAAGGTCCACGATGTCATTCATGTATCTCATCTTCATCGGCATCTTCATGATGACTCCCATGTCATTGACTGGGGAGAGTTGGATATCAGGGATGACACAATGTTCGTGCAGAGACTGGTGTAGATCTAGGATCATCGGGAAAAGGTACGACATGGATAGACTATTTCCTTGGTTTTTTTGTTATGGAGGCATGGTGTCCTAGAGTAGTGTACTTTGAAAAGGTACACGCAGATTCATTTCTAGTACCCATATATTTTTTGATTTTTTCTTGTATGTATTTCTTTGTGATTTAGTGCTTCAACCTTGTTTGTTATGAGATGAGTTTCTTCCTTGCTCCATAATGTGAGATAAAGTCCTAACATGCGAAAATGGAGGAAACCCATTTCCTAATAAAGATGCATTAATTGAGATGCGATTAAACCCATCCAGGTGAGTGAGTACCGCCTAGAGAAGATAATATATTGACATTGGTGAAGGGATTCCATTATTCATGTGTCTGGATAGTTGGTTATTGTGTAGTGGTTGTGTGGTTTTTTGGGGTAGTAGATGTTATATGAGGTTTCCTTGGGTGTTGAGGTTTCAGTCTATCTTTTGATCAATATATGTGTTTTATCCTTCAGAGTTATCTTATAGGGTAGTTGTTTAGACCCCTCTTTTATCTGGGTTTGGTTTTGAAATCTTGATGGAGATAATAGTTTGAGAGGTATCTAATGTAATGGACCGGAACTCCCAAATCCATTAATTTTTTAAAATCCTGTATTAGGGGTGTATTGGGAGTCAAAAGTAGTTCATTTCAAGAGTTTTCCTAAAATTTATGTTTTTTCAATGGTGAGTCAGGCATCGCCAAGTCCCGTTGGTAGCTCAGCATCGATAGTTTGATGTCAATAGCTCGCATCGGTGACTCTGTGTGTCGGTTACTCAGGTCATCCGTGACACAGGGCGTCACTTACTCTGGGCATCGGTAGGTCAAGGTGTCGAAAAGAAGGGCATCAGTTAGTGGTTTCAGTGACTCATGTTGGTGAGTCATGTTGATGAATCATGTTAGTGAGTCAGGTGTCGGTGAATCATTTTTGTGAGTCACATCAGTGACATGCATCTTTGACTGAGGTTTTGTTGACTCACTCTCAGTGACTCATGTCAGTTACTCACACATCAGTTAGTCATTTCCAGTTGTCCCTAGTTTTTCCATTTTCACCCATGTGATATTTCCTTTGATGACAAATGACATAAATTCCATATTTAATGAGTTTTTTGGATTTTTCAAATGATATCTATCTCATAAAATCCTAAAGATACCTATGTCTCATAAACTACATGGTCTTTATCATAATCCGGTTTTAATGGACTTTGAAACTATTTCCCCATAGATTTAGGATTTTTTATTTCTAAAGTTGAGATCCTCTTTTTCCATTGAACCCTACCATTTTCTCTTGGTGCACTGAGATCATTTCTTCCTCGAGGAGTAGTGCAACTTTGTTTTAGTGGTGTATTAATTTTTTTCCCTTGAATCATTCCTTCTTATCATGTGACCCCGTGTTTTGGTACGAGGATGAATTGTTGATGGTCTATTGTTCCAAGTTGGTATCCCTTCATCTCTCTTTTAATTGTGTATCCTATGGGGTGGGTGTACTAATGTCTTCATGTGGTTACATTTGAAACCAATTTAATGAATATAATAAGAAATAATAAATGAGGGGATAGAAAGATGATGATTATTATTTCTTTGTTTTATATGTTATCCCTGATCCATTTCCTTTTATGTAAGGGTTGTATGCCTCCTAAAAATCATGGTCGTTGGTGGCCTTTGTTTGTGCACCTGTATGAAATGTGAATATTTGTTGTTGTCTCTTTGTTAAATGGATGAAATATAGAAATTTTTTTAATCTTGTATATTCGATTAGATATACGGATTCCCTAGGATAAAACATGTTATATGACCACCCATGTATAATGAAAATGGAATTAAATAATGAGTTCTTCTAAATATTAATACACCATGTTTTTTGGTGTGGTTGTGTGTTGTGTGTGGATCTATTTGACCATGTGTTTTTTATGGGTAATGGGGTTTTTTGTTTGAGAGTTTGGTTGTGTGTATTGGGTGGTACGGGTGGTGTGATGGAATCTCATGTTTAGAGATTAATTGATTGAGTAATGGATGAAATTATTGTGCAATGGGACCATATCTAGATAGTGGTTGGGCAGCAGGGCTGTATATTTGGTTTACATTATTTTTTTATTACGTGTATTGTTGGATGTGGTGTTGTTTCATTGAAGAGGGATTGTCGATTGTGGTTGTGATTAGGTGTGTAGGGGTTTTTCTTGTTGAGATTATGTACAAGGTGGAATTACTTTTAAGAATGATAGTGGAAATGGTTGAACATGTGTTCTAGAAATGGGAGTGTGTAGTGGGAATGATAGCTAGTTGAGTTTTGTTGTTTTTCAATATGTGGGGATTTTTGTGTAGCGAGTATGTCGAGGATGGTTTTGGAGGGATAATTTTGAATTTGGATGGTATTTCCTCATGTGGGCCTTTTACCCTGAGTTTCCAGACATTCCTGATGTGGGCGTGGGTTATGATTTTACTGGTTGTGTGATGTGTTTAGTAGTTTCCCTACTAGGGATAGAATAAATTAATATACAAATGAACTTACAATTAATAATAACAAATAGTTAAATGAATTATCTAGGGTTATGTTTTTATTTTTTGCTTGTAGTGAAGTGGTGTTCATTTATTGACTTATATAAGTGACCATCGTTCATGGTGGTTCGTGCCTGTAGGGTTGGTGGCAAGTTCAGTTTTCGTTTCGGTTGATTGTTGTTTTGAAAACCCATATTTTGGGATGAGTCTTTGGTACTTATATATATACATGTATTTCATTTTAATTTCTATATGCATCCCACCCATGTTGAGAACTACGTGATGAACACAACCATTTTCATGGGGGAGGGTTTCCTTTCCCAACATATCAGTGGGAGGATGGATGGGTAGTTATTGGATCTTCTCTTCTCCCTCTTCTAGGCATTGGTAGCCTAAGAATCTTCAGGTAGGTTAGGGTGCTATTGTGAGGCCTAGGTGTCTATGAGTGAGGTGTACTTATCAGCTGTCCTCATGATGAGATATGTTGTGATTTACCAGCTATATTGGAGATGAGGTTTTGGTTTGTGTTTGAGGTGTGTGTGGGTGGGTTGTGGTAGTGGGTCATGTGGAAGAGCGTGGTAGTGTCAAGACATTTCCATTAGGGATGAGCAGTTACTAGATTGGAAGTGGTGTGAGGTAACCAAATATCTTTGTGGTTTCTACTTTACATTACATGACACACATTATTTAGTGAGCATTACTTGGGGACGTTGGGTGGATAGTATACATTAATTGGTGCTTTTGAGTTTCTACTATTTTTATCAAAGCGACATTAGTATGATTCTCCCACTTGTGCATGAGTGACTTTGGTTTTCCTACAGAGTATACTTGTATGCTCACCCTACCTATATAAAACAGTTTTTAGGTTTCCTGGGAGATTACACTAACTGTGCTAGACCTTACAATCTCAGGCATTGTGATAGTGTTGTGTCATTGGTTATCTTGTTCCTTTGGTGTTTTCTTGATATTTTCGTTGGATTTTTTTTTGTTTTTTTACTTTAAGCATTCTTGTGGGTTGGTTTTTTGATTCATTTATATATGTATGTCTTGAATTTGTTTCATGGATGATATATATTTTCTCTCGATCGTGGTTATTATAAAAAGGGTAATGCCTATCATATCGTGTGAATGAATACCCTTGGTGTTGGTCTCCAACCTGGAGACTGTTGGAGGTGGGACTCGGGGGGTCACTATCCCTTATTCATCTTGAATAAGGCTGGTCACGAAACTTTTCCATTCCTTCCATCATCTTGAAGACGGAAGATCGTGACACTATATGTGTTAAAAAAATAATTAATTGATTCTATACACCATTCAATTACATAATTTGTGTGTATTATTATTTCCTTAGGAATATTGTGTACATGATAAGGACAATTCATGACAGTTAAGACAAAAACATTCCTAGTTATCTCCTACTAAAAGACATGTAATAATTTTATAATTTTAAATACAAATATTTATTTTAAAATCACTATGAATGGTAATCATGAGGTTTATATAGATGGATAAATTAGATAAAATGAATTAATGAATTAATAATACAATTAATTGGAATATTTCATGATAACTTATCTTAGTAGAGAATGAGTTTAATTGAATACTAGCTAGCTATTTAGAATTCATAGTAGTTACATGTGCATGACCAATCATGAGATTAAACCAGAAATCTATATGTATAGGTTTAATTAAGTTTAATATTTTTTTCATGGGATTTACAATAATTTATTATTAAATTTAAATAGATGGTTTCTATCCCATCCCTCCCTCCCTTATTATTTAGGACCTACTTTTCCAATTTCATTTTATATAATTCTCTATAAAAATCATAAGGTTTCACTTAATTGTATTTGAGTTATATAATATTTATAATGGAAGGAGTCTCAGAGGTCTAAGGAGTTAGTTCAAAACAGTTTTGAAGTAGTGAAAAGAAACCAACCCGACTGATATATTAGAGAATAGTGGAATGGTGAAACTCAGTCCAAGACTATCAAAATTATATTTCCCCTAGGGCAATAAGTTTATTTATTGTCTTCTCAATTAATCAACCATGATATAAACTCCTGATAATATTATTTATTTATTTATTTTATTATTATGTTTTTCAGAATTTCTTTTTTGGATGAAATATCATGATTGCCTAAATAAATGGATTAATATGTAGTGACGAAATTAAAATAAATGGACTAATCAAAAAAATATTTGAACATGATTTTTTACTTGCATAAAATCCAATAAATATTAAAATTACATGAAAAATAATAATATACAAAAAACGACACACAAATTATAAATTCCCTAAACTAAATATTTTTAAATATTAATCCTTAAATCACAAGATAAAGAATGAAACCATTGAACAAAATTTTGGTTTGACCCTTATCAGGAAAATTACTTTTTTTTTGGAGTTCTAATGTAATTGTTTGGTTGAATTAAAGAAATAGAATCAGGATTACTATCCCCTACTATACTTGATTTTGTTTGAGGAAAGTGTTGAGGTTACTTGAGAGTGGGTTTTAAGATTGGGGAGTCAACTCAATCAATCATAGAGCTTTTTATTTAAAATTTTAGAAAATCATCATACTAGAATGTCATTGATTAATTGATTAGGGACTCACATGGGTTATGATGAGGGAAATATGGATCATTTCCAATATAATTTCCAAGTAGTTTGATATATTGTGTCTAATAGTGAGGTTTTCTAGGACTATATAAAATAGTGAGATACATATAAATAAATTTATTTTTTATAATATATTTTTTAATCAAGTTAAGTTCTACTAATCTACTCTAAATTCCTGTGTAATTAAATGAAATTGATTTCAACCACAACACTAACCCTACAATTTATTTTATTTAAATAAAATATATATACCTAAATAAAATTTAATGAATGGTATAGAAACTTGCAGATTATACTATGTCATGAACATAACATGTACATGTTGGATTCTATAATTCTTATTGAACCTTCTTAGGAGTTTAGTGAGGAGGAATGGAATCTCATTTATAGTAATGTGGATGATTCTGAAGATGTTAAAGACCTTATATTATAATTCATGTCTAGTGTTCTTCAAATGATACAAAAATAAAATATTGTGTATGAAATGTTATCCCATACTCACGATCGATATTAGAAGAGGGGTATAGATTTATATTTTATATACCGAGGGTAGAAATTTTCATCCAGTCTTAGAGAAGGTGAATCAGTGGGGCCTAACATCATTAAGATAATGTGGTACATTGAGAATGTGAACATCTTGTTTTTTTTGAACTACCCAATGACCTTTTCATGGATCTCATCCAAGACTCACATCCTCATAGCTTCTCTAATTTTACTATGAATTATTATATGATCAAAAAGGAAAATTTAATCCCATATATCCTCACTTTAAATCATCATATTGATTAGGATTTGAATCTTGAAAATCCATCTATACATATGTCTGTTATTGTGTGAAACATTTAAATTTATATAGAATGGGTTTGGGATACCACATTTGTTTCTCAAATTTTCAAAAAATTCATGAGACTAGTATATTTGAAGGGATGTGTAGGGTGAGGTGGATTTTTAGGTTAAAATGGAGTTAAGCCAGTCTCACAATTTATTGGTGATTACTACCTCACACTGCCAACACGAATGATTTCGGTGATCAAAAACTGTTATAATGTTTCAAGAATTACTAAAATCATTATTATAGTATCTAAATTAGATATCGATGGTTTTATTTTCCACATCATAAAGAAAAAGTTTCATTTTTTAGAGAAATCATATGTTATGGTATGGGAAAGTTCTGTAGTTGCCTTTATATATTTGATTATAAGAATTATGTGTGGGTAATGGATAACAAGTATTCTTTTCATGACTCTTACCACACCCAATTGTTGAATTACTGGATATGTAAGGAATATGAGAAGTGGTTAACTAATCTACATCAATATGGTAATTTAGATTCATTTGAACTAAAAAATGGTATTTATTAAGTCTGTTTTCAAGGTAAAATTACCAAATATCCATTTGGTGGAAAAGGAGGAAGGTCCAGATAGCCTCTATAATTTATTCACAAGGATGATTGTTGGCCATTGCCTATTGAAACATGGGGTGGGTACTCATTCTTCATAATAATTACTATAGTTTTAAGTTGATATGGATATGTTTACATATTTAAGTATATGGAATAATCGACTAATAAATTAATGTAATTCAAGAATGAGGTTGACAAATAGAATAGTAAAGAATATTATGAAACATCACTCAATTTATGGTATAGAATATATTAATAATGACATTATTAACTAGTTATGGGGTTATGGGATTTAATCCCAACTAACTCCTGTACATACACCCTAGTATAATGGTTTATGTGAATGGATGATATAGACCTTATTAGACATGTTTAGGACATTAAAAAATCATACCAATAATCCACTAAACATTTATGGGTATATGATCTAGAAAAATGAATACACACTAAACCAAGAGAAAAAGAATCTGAAAAAATATAACGTACCACTTATAGAGTGTAAAGAAACTTGTGTTGTTGAACATACATGTTTTGGGTTATTGAGCCTTTTTTAATTCAACCTATAGGAATAATATCACACTCTAAGGTACGATGTGTATATTTATATGATATCCTATGTAAATATAGGGATATTAGCTATACAATCCCCCACATAAAAATTTGTTGGGTAACAAGCATAAAAAATTCTCTAAGTAGGAACACATATCTAAAAGAGACAGTGGGAACTAAATAGACATTGATGAAGTAATGGATCAAAATATAAAAGAGATAGAAAAGGAAAAGATTGCAAAGGTGACATTAAAGGAAAAAATTATATTGAAACAAGTGCTTCATTTCAGTTCATGAAAGGTTAGAGAGTGGAAAAGATACCATTTTTCTAGTCACTAGGATAATGACTCGTTATTAATCAATAATATTGATCTTGTAATCTATAAAGAAGTAGTAAGTGGAAAAGATACTACTAAATAGAATGAATTAATGAATTCAGAAATGGATTCCATGTTTCAAATCCAAGTTTAGATTTAGGTAGATACACTAATTGATGTAAAGAGTACTTGTTTTACATTGGTATTCAAGATGAAACTGGACATATTTGTTCGTGTCAAAAAATATTTCGCCTGACTAGTCATAAAGTTATATAAATAATGTCAATGAATTTACTATGATGAATAATTTTCAAAAATTTAAATGTTTAAATCCATAATAATTATACTTTCTAGATAATCATACCATGACTATGAGATTTATAAAATCAATGTTAAATCATCTCCCCTTAATGGGAAACATAGGGGAAATATATACAAAACAAATAAGAGGTATTTGTGACACCAACATATTCTAATAATGTATTAAAGAAACAAAGAACCATTTATGGATTAAATAACTAATCAATATCATTGAAAATAATTTTTATTAATATATAATGGAATTTGGTTTAATGAAAAATTTATGTGATCCATGTCTTTATGAGAAGATTAATTATATAGATTTCATTTTCCTAATAGTATATGATGATGAAATTTTAATTATTGGAAATGAGATACCATTTTTTAGTCTGTTAATATGTGGTAAAATACATGTTTATCCATGAATGTCTTAGGATAAGTAGAAGAAAAATTCAATGTCAACATCAATTGTGGAATATCAAAGAAGTTTCTCTGTCTAAGTCAAGGTATCTACACTATTAAGATACAAAATAATTTTAGAATAGGGAAATCCATGAGAGTATTTATGACCATGTCACATGGATGTCATATTTAAAATAAAATGTTTACTTTGAAAAGTTATGAGAGATAGAGAAACAAAGGATCATATACACCTTAGTAAAAGCATTAAAAAAATATCATGATATGTATCAGGTAGGACATTGCTTGAACTTTGAGTGTAGTAAAAATATATCAAGAATCTCCAAGATACCACCATTGTATAAAAGTTAAGATTATCCTCATGTACCAAAGGAGAACTAAGGAAATGTTCTTCATCTATAAAAGAGGTGAGGAGCCAGTCATTATGGTATATCTAGATTCTAGTTTCCAAATAGATCATGATGATATGAAGTAATAGTTGATTTATGTCTTCACTATAAGTGGGGTATTTATGAGTAGGAATAACTCAACAAATGTCTTGATTAATGATTCCATAGATTATTAAATGTATATTTTAGGATACAAGATAGTAATAAAGCATTTTCGATAAAGAATATAATCCAAGGGATATATATGGAACATTATAGTAATAACCCTGGAATATCTAGTGTGTTAGAATTTAGTTTTTATCTTGTTCATGGGTTTTCTGTTAGAACTTTTTTGTTTTATGTTTGAGGGGTCAGTGGATGGCTTAGAATTATAATCCAGAAGATGGGAAAAAACCTAAAAATATATTTCATTGTAAGAGGCCACTGACTAGCTTATGAAGGACCACCACCCAGCCAGTTGTCTCGAAATATTCACCACGATCTATATGGGAACATCTACTTACCAATGTCCTTACACTGGCCATCTGATTAACTATTGGTCTGCTGGTTGGGTTTTAGAAGATGGAAGATGACTGTAAAGTGTCAAAATTTCTATTTTCCTTTTTTTTCTCTATCCCCAACTTCAACCATGTTCTATCCAATATGACTTTAGAGATATCTCCCTAATTTTTCTTTTACACTCCTACTCCTCTCATCACTATTTGAAGTGTTGATCTATCTAGTGATCCTCATTTGTTAACTCTAACCTTTTCCAAGCCCTTGATTATCATTTCCACTTGATCTATCTTTCTTAGACCAAGATAGGATGAATTTGGGAAATATCCTAGGGATTCTACGCATGGTATTTATAATATGGTGGTGACCACTGGAAATTTGGATTTGTTTCATTTTAGGAAGCGTGTTCATACTATATAATAAATTTTATATATAGATGTGTGATTATGAATTGATCGTTTGTACATGTGTAGATATTGATAACTCTACTAAAAGTTGGGGATATACTTGATGATGTCATATAATGGATATCTACCAAGAACTCTATCTAAAATAAGGGATCTAGTTGAAATTATTATATGGTTGTTATCCACTGAAAACACTACCCAAAGGAGGGGATATTATTGGTATTTCTATATAGAATATATCCATTAAGATAGGGTTGAGTACTAGGATGAATTTTATTAACATGTTATAGTATTATATTTTTGAGAAAACTTCCTTGTGAGATTGATCTGAAGCATATAAGAATAGAGCGTTGCATATTCATTTATGTATTTACATTTTAGTCATTCTAAACACAAAGTATATTTGTGTTTAGTTTATGTTAAGAACACATTTTTGGAGTCTTGATGGGATTCTAATCACACCCTGAATGCGATTCTTGGTGTTTGTATAGACTTTTGGGTCCAAGATCTAATTTAGGGTACGGGACCTATAACTGAAATCTCAACTAGTGATGTAATATGGACTAATGCAATGTCAAGATAGACTTTGAGGTCTTTACATTATTCCTCATTTACATTCATTCATTTCATTTAATTCTTGGTACACTAATCTACCACATGTACAAATCCTTTATACTTGAAATGTGCTTGTTTAATGCCATTAAATATTTCATTAGAGATATTTATTTATTTATGACCTATTATTTACAATATAATTTATTCTTCATACTATAATTATTAATATGGTGTATTTATTATTTTTATTATTATATGTCACTGAGGTAATATTCTCTCCATTTTGGGGATTAGACCCACATCACTAGTCACCAACCTCTTGTATATATGGATGTTTGAATTATTTAATGTGTAATGGCCTTGATTCTAATTTTTGAACCCTTTAAAAAATCATATAAATTATCCTAGAATTTATTTTGATCTCAGAATGATGTTTCAGATGTTTCAAGCCTCCATTATAAATATAATAAAAATATTAAATATTTTTATGTCATGTGAGCATGAAATCTCGGAATAAATGGAAATTACATTAATCTAAACCATGGATGAAAAATCTAAGATTGTGATTTAATTTGGAACAAGGGGGTTATCCAAGGAATGACATGGGTTTTTAAGCATCAAACGTTACATTGTAACATAGTTATTGGAGAGTAAAATAGATGTAATAAATAATATAAATGTTTTATTTATTAAATATGTTAACCTAGCATTTCCCCTATAAGTATATTATTATAGAAAATCCATATGGATATATTCATAAACCTGTGAGAGTAAAGAGGAAGATATGTGGGAGACTTTTTGGGAATTGATAGATGTGCTCAAGATCATGGATTGACATTTAAAAATTATGATGATTAACTGGTTTAACGATGAATGCAATGGAAAATTTAATGAAATAATTGGTGATCAAGTTTCTCATCAATGATTGATATGTTTATGAGGTAGGTCTCATTATTTTATGGATTCCAGACCAATTTTTAATTTCTAGCATGGATTCAATTTATATTCTATGAAATTACTATTTTTCATTCCTCATTCTACAAATCTCTGACTTAGTTGTCATTACAAAAATTTTGGTTCACCATTTTTGGTTCCATTGATTTAGATAATCAGATAAGTTTTTAATGTCCAATTAAAATATCAAATTATTATTTTTCATCTCCCACCTTCATTATTTATATCATTCATCATTGAGTTATGGGTAAAATTACTTGACATTTATAGACTATTTTGGGTGTGATTGAACATCGAATACATTATGGTTATACAACTGATGTTCATATAGATGGATTATGGATAGATCTAGGGGTAACAACATGTTACATATTATGATTATAGGGATTGGACCCATTTAGATATTGGAGGTAAAATGGATATTCCATGGACAACATTAATCCCAGTTTCTGGCAAGTTGAGGTCTGCAATTAGAGTCTGTAAATATTTTCCTTGAAGATCAGAGACTTAGGAGGAGTTTCAATCATTATTTATAATGAAATTAGGGGATATGGATATAAATTTTGATGAAACTATGTTTGGTGTATAAACCCAATCTACCCATTGTTTCGTTTGGAAGAACACACAATGTATATTGAGGATCTCATAGTGGATAGGGTTTTGGATAATTAAAAAATATCACTTATTATGTGGTGGGACCACATATCATTTTACCTTGGTGGTGTATCCAAGCTATGTATTTGTTGTACACACCTATTCAGCCATTGGGGATGGCTCACCGTTTATCTATAGCAAAACCCATATACCCTACTCATCTAGTGAAACCGTGTATAGTGATGTACACTCCTTATACCATGGATGGTCACATCCACTATGTTATCCTTATGATAGATCATGTACTTATCCCTCACACATGGAGTATATTAGTGGGGAATAAACATGATTTCACTTTATAGTAATCCTTAAGTACCACATCAAAGAAAATCATGTCATTTTTCCAAGGATTTCTACTACTCGTAGCTCTTTCTTCAGTATTCAATTATTGACCCATGAATAGTAAATTTTGGGTAGATTCCCATATAGAATGTGATGGTGAACATCATTCTAAAATACTAGATCTAGTGGTAGGTTGTGTCAACATTTTTCTTCTTCCAGCATAGTTATTTGAGGGTGACACTCGAGTGTAATATCTAGAGAATCATTTGGGTTGCTCACCCCCTGGTGCAACATAGGAGTCATGGTGTGGTTCTCTAATTTTCTAGAATAGGTAGTATGGAACCCCTCCATACTCACCTTACATTGTGGGTCTCTTATCTACATTTTATTACCCCCTCATCATTGATAAGTGGGTGACGATTGGGCCCCATATCCAACATGGGTCATCAACCCCACCCTGTGAAGCACCACTAGTGTAGCATGGGTCCCCCTTGGAAATAGTGATGATTAATGTGACATCCCAATATTTTTTGAATTATTTTTTTTTTCAGATTAATTTATTCCTTTAATGTTTTACATTTAACAAAATACTTAATATATCCTTTTTTTATATAAAATCACTATGTTTAGCTTGTATTATATGCAAAACCAAGTTAATCTTCCACCACAGCAACACTTAGATTATCTTATGGCACAAAAAACACTATTTTTGTCTTTTATTACACATAATATTGAATCCATTCAATTGATTTCATAACATGAAAGAGTTATTTTTACCGAACAACATTATATTATTAATATTATTATTGAAATATTATTATAGCTTTCATATAGCCATTGAAATGGAATTTACAAATAATATCAATTAAATTGAAAAAATATTTCTTATAAATTTTTATAAAATAAATCCTTTAGTTATAAATTATTATATGTTAATGAAATAACAATTTGAAAATAAATAAATTTCTTTTCAAAGAAAACTATTTTTCTATGAAAAAAATATTAACTCAATAAAATAAACAAACCAATTTTGATAAATGATTTGAATAAAATTTAAATATTTTATATTTTATAAATTCTTTTTATACTCTTCCAATAGATTTTATATTTATAAGAAAATAATAAATCTAATTTTATAAATAACGATATACATTTCTCTAAAATATAATTTTACCTCCTTTTAATGGACAACCCAGTAAAAATATAATTTTTGAAACTTTTTTAATTTTTATTTGAAAAAATATATCTCATTTTTAAAATCTAAATACGAAAATTTAATTTGCGTAAATTTTTAGTATTTTTATGAGAAAAATAATTTTTTGAGTCAATATTGAAAATACTAAATTTTAAATTAGAACTAATTTTTTTTCTAAATTATTTATATATATAAATTATAATTAAATATGTTTTTAATATTTAATTAGATCACATGAACATAAAATAATCCAATTAATTCATTATAAGAAATTTAAATATGATATTTGACATAAAAACATTTTAAACTTTTGAATATTTTTACATTAAAACCCAGCTTGGTTGTCCCATTCACAGGATTAATTTTAAATTAATTACTAAAAATTATTGATTGGAATTTGTAAAACTAGATTCTATATTTGGAATAAAAAGATTTTATAATGTATAATAATTTTAACATTGTTTTTTACTAAAACATATATTGAATGTAATTAAAATTAGTTACAGTGATTAAGAGAAAAATTAGTTTAGCAAAGGACTAAGACCTAAACATAATGTTCACATTAACCTAGAAACATTTATAAAATAAATTTTATAGACATATTATTACCCTATAATCTATTTTATTAAATGTTTACCATTATTGGATCTACTTTACATGGAAAAACTTGGGTGGAATTCCCTCTTTCAAATATTTACTAGAATGTCACTCCTCCTACACTATAAAAAGAAACACACCCCTACTAATTATTCACACATATAATGACATTTTTATCTCCAAAAATATTTCCAAATAAGATTTAAGCATCCCTCCCATAATCCTATTAAACTATCTTTTGGAATAAATCTAACCAAGGAAGCCATTTAGGGAAAACAAAGAGGAGTTACTGAAAGAAGAGGTAACATCTTTCCACAATCTTCCTTGTTTTCTTTTTATTCCCCCAAAACCTCAACTCTTATTATTACATTATTTAATAGTATACATGTTATATTAAATATATAAAGATTTTTTATAAGTTTTCAAAATAAATATACACACTATTTCATCAAATAGGTAACGAAATTATCATTCTTTTTATGGAAAACAACCGACACACGAAAGGATGGAGTTCGTTTTTACTTTTCCACCTCTCATGGTTGAGAATAGTGAAGGAAAATATTTTTTATATGATATAAATATATGATATATATATTTTATTTACCCTTATAAAATTCTAATATAAAACATACCTTCATGATTTCCATTTTTTTAAATATGATAACTTCGTTTGTGGATTTGTGGACTATTGCCTCCTTAAAGTGATGTGATTCATTCAAACTCTACATGAAATGTATTAATGATGGGTTCAGTGAAATTATATGATATATATAAAATAATAATTTCACTAGAATGATATATATATATATATATTTATTTAATTTACTTTCTTTTTTTCTATGAGATAATAAAA
This sequence comes from Viscum album, assembly GCA_963277665.1. NCBI lineage: Eukaryota > Viridiplantae > Streptophyta > Magnoliopsida > Santalales > Viscaceae > Viscum > Viscum album. The sequence goes on along the minus strand of OY728121.1, from coordinate 747,431,288 downwards.
TGGAAAGGACATTCATGCGTAAGTACGACCCACTGTCACCTTGAACGGCGTATTCCATTTCTTATTTATATATTTTATTTATTATTAAAAATAAATATTTATTGAATATATATTTTATTTATATCATTTTTAAAATTATTTAAATAATTAATTCATTATCTAAGTAAGAGGATCAAAAATAACAAGCCAAAACAAATATGAAAAACAATCCAGATATTACCCAAAACGTAAAATTAACATTGTGTTGTTAATAAATATGTATTTGACATTAAAAAAACCATGAATGATTTTATATATAAAAAATTTTATTCCATGTTATATTTATAATAAACTTATATTTATTATACATGACGTCTGAATGTGTATAATGAAATTCAAGACCTGAGGTATGGGTTTTCTAATCTAACTTTTATTTTCCATGAGATAGAATCCATCATTAGCTCCTATTTCTTAAATGTCACATGTATACTTCCCATGGATTTATTATATTACTATTATACTAAATTTTATGGGTATTTACATATACAATTTATGATCTTTCTTTCATTTGTTTTATGTTTCAAAAGTTACAAAATTTTAAAATTAATTTTGTCTCAAATTCCATTATTTGTGACACATGCCATGTAATGAACCTAAATTTTCCTATTATGTTTACATAATACAATTAAATTGTCATATAATGAATCTATTTATTTTATTAACATTTAAATCTTAATGTAATTTTATTCTTTCCATTGTATAATTATCCAAAGTTACTAAATTGGTAAGGGTTTGTTGTAATAATCTCATCATTTATCAATTTGTTTAATAATTTTCTTCAAATGATGAAATACTTTATTCCCAAATATCAATAACACTAATTAATTTTCTTAACCTCTTTTTAATCACGTTATATACAAGTAATGGTACCATTTTTCACTCTTTGGTACTTAAGATAACAAGGAAAATGTTTTTTAAATTCTACTATATTGCTCCTTTCGGTTAGAAATAAGTGGTCATTGAAAACCATCTTTTATAATAATGTTTTCAAAACATCTATAGAATTATCCAATAAAAATTAGAAGAAAAATTTATCAATTTTTTACCATTTAAAGAAATGTCGAAAAAGGAATTCTATTATCATTTTCTAATCGATGAACTTTAAGAAACATTTTACGATGCAAAAGGAATGATTGGAATGTATGTACTTATCCTCTGTCATGAAGTTCCTTCCATTGAAGATTAAATTATGAGGTTAAATGATTAATTTTTAATAATAAATTTTTTCCAAATATTCGGTAAATTTATTTTTTTAATTTTATTTTAAAGGAAAAATGAGGTCAATAACTGCTTTATGTTTTAAATGTGTTTTAATGATTTTCAAGGATTCTATTATATGTTTCTAAAAAGATAGTTTGAAAGAAAAGGCTTTCAATATTTTAAAATCTTTTTTTATAAGATCTCAATGTATTTTCAAGTAAAATGATTTAAAAAGGTTTTCAAACTTCCTTTTTAGAGAAATGTTTTTCAAAAATGTTAGCAACCTTCCTTTAAAAATTTTCAATGAAATTGTTTTGAAAATGAATTAACGTTAAATTTAACAGTTTTTAAGGAAAATGGTTTTAAAAGTGTTTTAATGCTAATTATATATGATTTCAAAGGATTTTTTTCAAAATGGTTAAATATTATTTTATAGTTTTACAAAAAAAATAGTTTTTAAAAGTATTTATGTTATTACAATTATTTAAAAAGAAGAAATGGTATTTTCCAAATGGAATTTTTTAAAATAATTTTCAAAATTATTTCCCATCTAAGTTGAAATTCTCTGGTATTACTCATGCCTTTCTAGGGAAAATAGAAAAAAGTTTCCATTAATAATCTTTCCTTGAATGGTTAATTTTTTTTATGGAATAAATAAATGAAAAGTGTTTTTTCATGGGTTAAATGTATATGAAACCAATTTTTTCATCAGTGATATGTTTTAGAAACCTGTTTATTCTCACAGGTTATACATTGATGAAATGATTGTGAAACTTGTATATTCTTCATAGGTTATGGTATTATTTCATATTTATGATACCAAACTTATTTCATGGGCTGTGATATGATGAATAATTTTGATCTAGTGGCATACACATGTATGATTTAATTATGAGATTAGTGGGACCTATATATTCCCCCAATGAATTTGGTAATGATTTATATCTAATAAGATAGATTGGGATGGAATGGGGAGTGAACTCAGTTCAGTAAAGGACCTTTTCTACTAATATGGTCTTGGGAGTGAACCTTAACTACTAAGATATTCATGGGAGTAAAGATTGACTACCAAAATGGTATGGCGAGGGAACCCATGCAACTTATATGGACTTTGCAGTAATGCCTTTAATATTATTGAAATAATTTTATATCCTTATGTTTCTACAAAAAAAATGATATTTTATTCCTATGTTTTGGACATAAGGATTATTGCCTTGATTTCCTTATGATTCAGGAATTATGAACTTCCAATATTTTTGACATGATTCATGTACATGATATTTAATATACAGGTTATAGTCTTCAAATGATATTCGCATGTTCTCATAACATTATTATAATGTTATGATTATGTATCACTTTTTTACCTTTACTGTTCATCTGATATTTCCCATTTTTTTATTCTACTCCCCTATTTATTAATAAAGGTTTTATGTATAAATACTAAAGGGTAAAATATATTTGGGAAAAATTTAATATCTTTCACCAAGTTAGAATATTTCATTCCATGTTTCAATTGACACTGAACTATTATAGTCCTCAGGAAAAAAAATTTGTGTTGTGTGGAATATTCATCTAAAATGATATAATATCCATGTATTTTAAGTATGGTTCTCCATATTTGGAATCAAAAGAAAGGTTTAGTAAACCATTGGAAGTTATAATGAAAAAAATTTAGTTAGATACCTAAGGATATTTCTAAGCTTATATCTAGGGATGTCTCTAACAATAAGCCTATGATGTCTTATAGTTAAAAGAAGGTGTCATAATTTCGTCATAATATAATTTATTTTTCATGATTTTGTGCTTTTTAACAATGATGAGTGTTTCCCACAAAAACAATTCTGGTTTTAGTCAACGGTGGGAACCATAAAGAACTTGGTTAACATTGAATATAGCGGACAAATTTTTGATGATCAATTAAATGGAATGGTCGGTAAAGTGAATGATTTTGTGATCAAGCCTATTCAGTTTTCATGGAATGTGAATAAAAAATATACTTTAACCAAATCCCAGACTCCCCATATAATATTTTTTTGATGTTCAATGTAATGGAGAACACTAGGGAAAAAATTTAGTTTCTTCTGTGTCAAGAATTTGGAAAAAATCATCTAAGTGAATATCTTAGAGGAACAAGAAGATGTTTTGACATTGGAAAAGAAAGAAACAAAGAATGTAATTGCAAATGAAAATTAAGAGTTCAGTTAACATATTGGATTGAAATATTGGATACCCTAATACATCATTAATGGTTAAATTATTTATCTTAGGATTGAATGGTAATTATAAAAATCAATGTCCTAAGTGGAAAGATCCCAAAGAGAATCAACATGGTGGTATGAGTGACAGTTATATTACTGATGAAGATGGGACTATAAGTTAAATCTAAATAGAAATATGTATTATGAAATTGAATGAGGTATCCTAGTTGAGGATTAATTATTAATTATAATAATTAAAGTATTTGTTAATTTTTATTCAAGAATTATGAATGGTGAACTAAGTAATAATTGTTCGGTTTATTTATTTCTCTATGAATTTACAAGAATATATAGAATGGTTCTAATGGAATTTAAAATAGATTTAATGGAAATATGATATTCATGGAAAACACATGATTTGTGGAAAGATAATCCTTAATATGTTTTTGAGTTAAGATAATGTTGTTGGATAAAGATATTTGGGATAGGAATAAGTAAATTAGACGGTACTAATTACTTGGTTACTAATTAAAGAATTGTTTAAAAGCGGTTTATACTATGATTAATGAAGTTTAAAACATTTTTTTATTTAAGAAATATATCCAATATAATTTGGAATAAAAAAATGCATGTTTTCAATCGGGATTTATGGTAAATCATGTCATTACCATGTTTAAATTGATGAAGGTTTTCACATGTTTGGTATGTGATAGATAAGAACTACTATATGATATATGGGGCATTAATGTTATATTTATTTTGAGAAATTTAGTGACCTTATTTCAAGAGTTTTGGACTTTCATCTTCCAGAAGGGTTAAAAGGTTAGCCATTTATATAATGTCTTATGTTAAACTTCAGATAGGGTTTTAGAGATGAAAATATTAACTAACCATATATGGATTTATGAATATGGAATAAATTGTTCTAACATTTTGTTTTGATAAAAATAGATGGAATGGATTTTTATTTAATTCATGGATCTCATGTTTTATTAATTCTTCAGGAATAAAAAATTTACCTTCATTTCTTGGAATCATAGATGAAGTGGAAGTTGATCAAGGTATAAAAAAGGGCAAGTCTGTACTGATATCATGCAAGTATATTGTTTCAGGATAATTCTCCAACTATAATAAAAAGGATCTTGAAACAAAAATCTTATCATAGTTCCTTAATTTCTGATGAATCAAATGGACCCTTAAATCATTGTAGATTTATGGCATTATGATTGTTAAATTTCTCCTAACCATGTTCTATATCACCCTAAAAATGAACTTAATAGTTATATTTTTATTCCATGTCTATGTTTTCAATTACCACCTATGTTCTTATATATATAAAGCTAGTTATGTGTTACTTTGGGTAGCTATTATATTTCAAACATTCCCTTTTTAGAGGAAGTTTTAGCATTTATTTTTATGATGTGGGTTTCTATGAAATTAACATTTAAGTGTTAATATTACCCTAACATTGATTAATTTATTGAGTAAAATAATTTAAATGGGGTATAATGTGACACCCCAAGATTTTATGAACTATTTTTTTTAATTAACTTAATATTTTAATATTTTTAATTTCAAAAAACACAAATCATAGAAATTATATATATATATATATAACCACTATGTTTATATTTCATTACACATAATATAAATTTCATCTTGTTCCACATGCAACACTTAGATTATCTTGTGGTACAAACCACAATATTTTTTTCTTGTATTACACACAATATCGTGTCCCTTAGATATCTTTCATAACACGCAATGTTGCCTTTTACCGAACTATAATATAATATAATATAAATATTATTATTAAAATATTATTATAGCTACCACCATTTTGTTGGAATGGAATTCATGAATAATATGAACTATATTGTAAAAATATTCCTCATACATATAAAAATAATAATCCTTTGGTTATAAATTATTATAAGTGAATGAATGAACTATTTGAAAATAAAGAAATTTGTTTTCTAAGAAAACTATTTTCGAATGTACAAAAACAATTTTATCTCAATAAATTAAACAAAACAATTTGGATTAATGTTTTACATAAAATTTATATATTACATATTCAATAAACATTTTTGATACTCATCTAATATATTTGATAGTTATAAAATAAGAATAAATTCAATTTTAAGAATAAAATGTTTATTTTTCTAAATGTTAATTTTGTCACCTATTAATGGTTTAACTATATTAAATATTATTTTGGACACCTTTTTTTAGAAAATAAAATTAATTTTTTAAAATCTAAATATTAAAATTTCATTTGGGTGAATTTTTCTATTTTTTGAGTAACATTATTTTTGGATGAATAGTGAAAAATACTGAATTTTATTTCAAAACTAATTTTTTTTCTTATTTATTAATATACTTAAATTATATTTTTATTTGTATTTAATGTTTAATTAGATAAAATATACATAAATTAATCTAATTTATTTCACTGTAACAAATTTTACATAGATATTGGATATAAAACATTCCAAACATTCGAACCATATACTTTAAAAAGTCGTTTTGTCATCTCGTCTATAGGATAGAATATAAATTATCTTATACCACTAACATGATTGGGATTTTCCAAAATAGATTCTATATTTTTAATTATAAATAGTTGTATTATAAAATAATTCCATCTTTTTTTACTAAAAATATTAGTTAAAGTAATTGACAATAATTATAGAGATTAAGAGAAAAATTAGAGTAACAAAGGACTAAGTGCTAAAAATATAACCAAAAAGGACTTAGAAAAAATTTAAAATTACATTTTATAGCATAATTTTGACCATATAATCCATTTTATCTAATTTTTATCATTATTTCAGCCACATGAAATGGGGAAAATATGGGTCTAATTTCCACTTTCAAAACATTAAAAGAATACCAGTATTCCCCCGTTATAAAATGAAACTCACCCCTAATTCTTATTCAAACAACTAAAGACATTTTTCTCACACGAACCCAAATAAAATAATATACCAACATCCCTAACATCATCCTTTAATCATACCTTAGGGAAGAAATCCAACCAAGTAAGCCCTTTGGTGTCAACCAAGAGGAGTTTCCCAAAAAGAGGTATCAACCTTTCTCAAGTGCCTTTGTTTTATTTTCATTCATAACCACCTCAACTATTTATATTCCATGATTATATAATTACCTAGGTGTCATAAATAAACATCTATTTTTTTATAATTTGTATACCTACACGTAACCCAATTCTCTCTATTATGTAATGAACTTAGTGATCCTTTTTATAGTGAACTACCATCTCACGAAATGGTGTTGTCTATTTTCCTTTTACAACCACTAATGGTTGGGAATTATGATGGAAACTCTTATTTTTATAAGATATATATGATATTTATTATCTATATATTATTCTATAATTATTAATATATAAAACATACAATCATTCTTTCAATTTTTTGTTAATATGATAACTTTGCTTGTTGATGTGTAAACTACCACATTCTTAAAGCAATGTGATTTGTTCACACTCTATATGGAATGTATTAAAAGTCTGTTTAGTGAACTTATATGAAATATATGATTTAATAATTCTAATTTAACAATATATATATAAATATATATAAATTTTAATTTATTTCATTCAATATAACAATAAAATAGAAACATTGTTCATCCGTAGGTATAAAGTACCGTCTCCAAAAACATCGTATTCCATTTCATATTTATATATTATATATTTTATTATAAATACATATATATAAAGAATTTATATGTTATATATATCATTTTTTAAATTATTAAAATAATTAAATCTTGTTCATAATCAGGGGGATAAGAATAACAATCCAAAACATATATGAAAAACAAAGCAGATATTACCCAAAACATAACATTAACATGGAGTTGTCATTAAAAGGGTAATATAAAGCCATAAACAAATAATAAATAGTATTAGAAAAAAAATATGGTTCTATGGTAGATTAATAATAAAATTATATTTATTATACATTAGGTGTTAACCTGTATTGGTAATGTCAAGACTTAAGGTAATGTTTTTCTCATATCACTTCTACTTTCTATGAGACTCAAGCCTTTTTCAACTTATATTTCTATATATGGAGTGCATAATTCACATGATTGTATTATATGAGAATTAAACATAAATTTATTTGTATTTATATATCCATTTCATGAGCTTTCTTTCATGGGGTTTATGTTTCAAAAGATACCAAATTTGTAAAGTAATTTGGTCTCAATTTTTCTTCTTTGAGACACATGCCATGTTATAAACCTATAATTTTTTTTGAGGATTATATACTTACTTTGACATGATATAACATGAATATAATTATTTTAATGATTTCATAATCTTCATTTAATATTATTATTTCCATTTTATTATTATTTAATGTTACCAAAGTGGTAATGGTTTATTGAAATAATCTCATCATTTAAAGATATTGTTTATGATTATGCTTTCATTGATGAAATCTTATGATCCTTCTCTCAATAACCCTCATGAAATTTTTTACCCTATATTTATTCTGGTTATATCCATGTAATGTTACAATTATTCCATTCTTTGGAACTAAATATAAATAAGAAAGTATTTTTATGAAAATTAAACATTATTTCTCCTTTCGGTTATAAATTTTGGTTTCTTCAAAACCATGTTTTATAAAAATATTTCAAATTTTTTTTCCATTATCTTATGAAACATGAAATAAAATTTTAACAATATATTTTCTTTTACAAAAAAAAATTATTTTTTAAAAATGGAATATTCTAGTTTTTTTATTAAGTCAGGTTTATAAACTTTTTAATACATAAAAGAATGTATGACTTCTATGTATTTATTAGTTTTTTTACCATACTAACATTTCAAATTACATTGAATGTTTAAAATAATCCTTTTTAAGGAGAAAATTCCCAATATTCAAGAATTTTTGCTTTTTAAAACTGATTTTAAAATAAAATATCTGTAACAAACATTTCTATTTAGAAATTGTTTTAAATTATTTTCAAAGATTCCTTTAAATATTTTAAATAAGATATTTTCAATTAAAAGTATTTCAATGGTCAGAAAAAATATTTTATATTCTTTCAAATTATTTTCAAAGAAAAAGGTTGTTGAAAATGTTTTCAAGCTTCAATTTCTAATAAATAGTTTTAAAAAATGCTTTCAAGCTTCATTTATATGTTTTCAAATAAATTTATTTAAAAATTTATATCTTATTTTATACGTCTTCAAGAAAAAAGGTTTTTAAAATATTTTCAATCTTATATTATATGTCTTGAATGTAAATAGTTTTAAAAAAAATCAAACTTATTTTATAGGTTATTTAGGAAAATGGTTTTTAAAACATTTTATGTTTTAAAAATAAAATTTTAAAGAAAAAATGATATTTTCCTCACGAAAATTTTTAATATATATAAATAGAAATTATTTCCCATCTAAGATGACATCTATTGGTGTTACTGATGCCTTTTTGGAAAAATATCCAGTGGTTACATTCATATACTTTCATAGAGTGGTTTATGTTTTGATGTCACATGTTTTTGAGATCCATTAATTTTTCACGAGTTATATGTTTATAAAACCTGATTCTTTTTCACGTGTTATATTTTATAAAAGCTTCTTCTTTTCACAGGATATTATTTTATTAAATTATTATTAATCTTTTCAATATTCTATAGATTATGATATGATTACATTTCTATGATACCCATTTCATTTCACGGGTTATGATATAATGAATGATTATAAATTAGTGTAACAGGTATATATGATTTCATTATAAGATGGATGGGGCTTATATCTCCCTTCAATTAATTGGGTAAATATTTATATATTATGGGATAGACCTGGCTAGAACGGGGAGTGAACTCAGTTTAGTAAAGGATTTTTTCAGCTACTATGGTCATAAGAGTCAACCTTGACTACTAATATGGTCATGGGAGTGAACAAAGACTACCAACATGGGCTGGGGAGTGAACCCATACTACTAAGATGTCATAGGATTTGATTCCTTGACTAAAATAGAAAATGTTTTACATAATTATGTGTCTCCCACAAATTCTAATTTTTCTCAATATTATGGTCTCATGTGTTATTCTTTTGATTCCCTTTTGATTCATGTGTTATGATCTTCTGATATTTATACCATGACTCCAGGATATGATATTTTATATTCATGGTGTGATATTAAAATGTTAGTCTCATGTTTTTATAAGATTATTCTAATGTTATTATTAGGTATCTCTTATTTTCTTATAGATAATCTAAGCTCAACCCAATATAATTTTACCTTTCCCTACGATATGAATAATGGTTTAAAGAATAAGTACTAATGGGGAATATTGTTGTGGGAAACATTGAAGCTCATTCAACAAGTTAGATTATTTTGTTTCCAGTTTACAATAATAGTAATCTATTATAATCTTTGGGAATTAGTTTTATAAATGTGGTGAATATTCGTAAAAAATAATGTAATATCCTTATATGTTAAGCCTTGGTAGTAGTAATTATTATTAGATAATGGATTTAGGGTAGCTTAGAATCTCAGATAATTTGGAAAACATAGATTTGGAAATAGCTTTGAAAACGGAGATCCCCTATTTCTCTTCGATTGGATTTATTTAGCATATATAACTCTTGATCTATATTTTCCCCTAATATCATGGGTTTATATGACCATTAATATTACAATTTCCTCTTGTTATTTTGGGAATCTGACTGGGAATGTATATACTCACCCCAATATATAATTTTTAAACACTTATAAAAACCCCAACTCCAGTAGCCCAGAACCAATGGTTACTCTACTATATTGGAATAATATAAAAGGAATTACATATTGAAGGACTTAATAGTTTAGTATTGTTGGTAAAATAGAAACAAAGTTGAAATTAACATTTTATTTTTATACACAGGGAATGTTCTCTGATAATTCAATTGTTCCCCTTAGCGTATCACTACATATCAATCAAAAAACACTTCCTCGTATTCTAGAAAAAATAAAACATAATAAAGAGGTGATCTTAGATTATTATTAATGGTAAGAGTTGATAAAAATTGATGAATAAATTTGGAATTACCAATATTGAAAGATAAATAACTGAAATGCATTCCATTTAATCATTAACCTGATCATATTATAGAAGGTTTAAATGATGGTTAAATAATTCAATATAAATTAATGGATGGCAACAAAAATAAACAAAAAATATTATAAATAATTTAAAAATAACAAAGAATATCAATATAACTAAATTCATATTTATGGAATTCATAATGTTATACACCTGAAATATATTGTCAAGGCTTCTTTCTAATACATCTAATAATGTTGAGGTTTTGTGTCAAGATATCTAATATATGAATAAGGACACGGCCCAAACAATATCTAGTTTGTCTCATGGGACCTAACAATTCATAATGGGTCTAAATCATACCTTTCCTATAAGTTAATAATTCTAATTCATTCATCACATGGATTTTTTGAATCATAATCAACACAGAAAACTTATATAGAATAACTAGAATACAAAAATGTTAATAATTATCCCAATCAATAATCATAATCATAAAATATACAGAATAATATGAATGGTATAAAGCTAGAACATACCCAATAAAATTTATCATAAAAAATCAATAAAAATAAATAAAATGGGTTAATTACAACATATCCATAGGGAATGATAGAAATTTCATCAATATATCAATAGAAACATTTTTGAGGAAAATATATTTTTCACTTTGCAATTAATTTCTTACAAATAAACAACACAAATAAGAAGGAAAACATTTTCTTGGAAAATAATAATGAAAAATTGAAAATGAAGCTTCAAATAAATAAGACATAATTATGGTAAGAAATTCTGTTCATTCTGTATAAATTTTTTAAAAAATATTCCTTTCATATTTTTGTAATAAAAGTAATAAAAATACCTTATTTGGAAAATGAAAGGAATATTTTAAAAAAAATTAAAATTTAAGGAGTAATAATGAATTTAAAAAAGATGAGAATATTAAAAAAAATTGATAAAATTTTCAGAAAAATGGATATGAAATATAATTTTTCCTAGAGGAGGAAAAATAAATTAAAAAACCTGAATAATGATGATATTGTGAAATAAATTCTTACCACTTGGGTTTCATTTAAATTATAATCCATGTGAATGAAACAAATTCAATTGAAACATTGAATACCAATAATAAAAAATAGATTCATGATATGATATTTAAAATTGGTATTATATACACTACATAATAGATATAAGTGTTGAATATGGAATATGTCTCATAAAAGTAAAAGGGAGATGAGAAACACTTACCTCATGTTCAATTTCCTTATTCGGTGTTTGAGCCTATTTTATAATAAATATAATTCAACTATACATATATTCTATAACCATACTCATATATATCATACCATATATTATTTACTTAAAATATTCTGTCACCCATTTTAATGAATTCATTGTTAAAATAACTATTTCTTGTATTAATTGCTTCATTTTTCAGGTATGTTTGGTTTTTTATTTTTAATAATTTCACTTTAATAATGGTTAAATATAATCATAAAAATTATATTAAAGTCTTAGATATCATTTTTTTCATTATTAATATATTTATAATCATTCTTTAAATGTGAACATTTAAAATGAATCTCATCGCATCGTGGAGATAGTAGGTCATATGTACGTACGAGAGATGATATCATTCTAAATGGTTTAAAAGGTAAGGATATTTTAATTTTAAACAATAAATATCATTTCAAAATTATCTTATATATCCGTTATTTCCATAATTATAATCATCCTTATAAATTGGTGATGAAAGACCAATTACACTACTGTGTGGAGATTGTAATTCGTACATACACACAAACATGGCGTTAATTTTTAATGGGATGGATTAAATGTTAAATATTATTTTATCATAAACATAATAACATCTAAGTATATAGATGGTTCTATATTTGTTAATTTATCATGAAAACAACTCACAAATATGGTGTATAAGAATAAATAAATTTTAATGATTATTGAAGATGATTACATATGCTTTGGTAAAATTCCTTTAGATATCTTCCTATGGAATCTCGGGTTGGACTTTTGGATGTTTCATTACCTCTATAACATGAATAATGATTTTTATAATAAATTTTTTTATGGTATGGTTGATATAGTAGGCTTCAATTATTGTAAATGAGTGAGATAGGATGTTCCCTTTTATAAATTAGGTGAGGGGTACTTTTCGAATTTCTAAAAAATATTAAACTATAATAAGATTATTAAAGAAAAAATGCTTAAAATGGCCTATAAATGAAAATGGGATGAAATTTAGGACAATATATTACACCATTTTCATTATTTGATATATTTTTTATATAATTTAACAAAATAATTTATTCCCCAAATATCATTATTATCAATTTTGAAACTATTCATTACAATTACTTTAATAAAATATATACAATAATATAAATTAAAAAAAAAATCAAAATATTGTTATTATATAATATCCATATATTAAAAACATTTAAAAACATAATTAAATCAAATTATATTACTGTTAATATTTTTTAAATCAATTATTGGATATTTCAATTAACTGAATAATTAAAGCATGATCATTGTGTAATCATTTATTATTATTATATATTCGCTAAAAATTAAAAAAATTCCTATAATGTGGATAAATAATTTATATTTAAAAATAATATTTATTCTCAAACATAACCTTTGGATAACCCCACTTAAAAATGTTATAGTAATTAATAACATGAATGTGACATCTTTGACTTTTATATAAATAATATATTATAAGGGTAATAATATCATTCAAATGGCCGTAAATGGTCATATAATCAACCTTTTAATTATTATGTACTAAAATTACTCTTAATTTAAAAAAATCAAGTTTTAGGTTAATTAATAGTCCTTATCGTTTTATTTTTAACTTTACTTACCTGATTTACCCATAACTAGGGAACCAAAATTATTAACACTACTCATCATATTGACCAAAAATAAAAGAAAAATACCTAATAAATTTGGAACTTTTAAATATAAATATTTATTCCATTTTTTAATATTAAAAAAAATCACAATTTCAATTTATGCAAAATCGGTAAAACTCAACAGAAAACATTTTTTTTTTGAAAAATGCCATTTTTAATAATAGAAATGTTTTTTTCGAATTCCACAATAAAATTTTTAAAATTTAATTAATTGGATTATAAATAATAAAATATATATAGATATTTAGTTTTATATCATTTTAAAATAAAATTTTACTTTTATATATTTGAAATAAAAATAAATTTTTTAAAACATTCAGTATTTTTTGATATTCACTACAAAACAAATATTTTCAAAAAAATACAAAACATTCATGCTAATATAATTTTTATATAATAATTTCAAAAATTAAGATAATTTTATAAAAAAAAATTTCAAAAATTGGAAAAAATTAATTATTTTATTTTCTCATAAAAAATGTAATAAAAATAATTTTTGATGAAATCATATAAAATAAAATTAAAAAAATTGAGTTTTTATTTCCTAAGAATTAATAAATATGTAAATAATTATTAACACCATTATATATATTTCATAATTTTTTAATAGTTTTTATACCCTCCCATTTAACATGTTTTTTATAATGATAAAAATTAAAAAATAGTTATATGACGTTCATCAAATCTGAATGTTTTGTAATGTATATGCTATTGAACATTGTATTGTTTTAAAATCATAGGGTGACACATTCTATAACACTAAAATAAATCGTGTCCTATAAATTTGAATTTAAAATTTAAAAATCAAGTGTTGATATTTTATACTTTCTTTTTAGAAATCCCACATCATAAAAGTGAAAATAAACATTCTACATGAAAAGAGTTAAAAGGATGTTTGAATTCCATCATATAATAGGTTTCCATATAAAAAAACTTAAGTGGGAAGTGAAAATATGGAAATTTAATATTTATCTAACTATCAAGAATAGATGTAGAGTGATAGAAAAAATGATCACGAGAATGTTAACCCTCTCATAACAATAAATTTATACTGTTTTAAAAGGTCACTAATTTATCAGTAAGGAAACAGAAGAGATTACATTTTTGTTCCAAAAACCTTTTATATATTTAGGAATTATTTTAATTTCATTATAAACAACTCATGAAAAAAATTAATTGATTACATTCCATGTCACAAGAATAATCACATCCTTTGGTTGTGATTTGATCTGTCTCCACTTAATTTCTTATAATCTAAGATGGATATTCATGAGGGATTTTCCATTCTTGAAGTGCACTTAATGAATCATAATATCCAAAATTCATTCCATTGTCCTATAAATATTAACTAAAACAAACGTGGATATCACATGTTATCAAATATGATAAACCATACTTTAACATCAAACAATAATATCAACAATTCAAATAAATACATTCCATAAATATAAAACCTTTAGAATATTCTGAAATTGTATTGAATATATTGAAAATCCAAAAAAAAATTCAAACCATTATCCCTAGAAAGCATAATATAGTTCATAATGTTACATTTCAAACATGTGAATAATTTGATCACATGTTCCCCTAAAACATGGTAATAAATTTAAACACTATAAAAATTATTGAAAACATGAAAGATTTCATGATTTTACTCTCTCCTTATTCCATAAATAAAAATTTATATTTTTGAATGTATATCATAAATCCCAAAAATACCATAAACTCCATCATTAATTACTTTGTCATCAAATCACAATCCATTTTCAAAGTCAACAATACTATCTCATAGACTTATCAATATCATTATTATCTCAACATCAGGTATGTATTTCAGGATATCTTCCGAAAAACATGTTTTTTCCAAAAGATCAACATACCACATAATCACTTCTCTAGGTTACGGATATTATTCATCACATGCTTCCAAATATATAAAGATGTTATACAAAAAAATCTATATATATCTCATTATTATTTTTAGTATAATATCATTTATAAAGTACTTTTACAACATAATTCTTGAATCCAAATACAAAACTAATTTAATCAATCCATCTCAATTATAGAAGATCATAATATTAACATTGATGCACTTACTTCATCTGAGATATATTCCCTTGATGGTTAGGAAATATTTTTTGCAGTTCCCGATATCCTTAAAATTTAATCATTATTCATTAAGATATTTTTATTTTTCTTGCAATCTTAATCCATATGGACTTTCTCTCCAAATTTTTAGCAAACTCAAATTCCCTTCAACCAATATTAGGGTGTTTCTTCCATAATTATCACATGTGAAAAAATAGTTATTTATTTTCTTCCCCTTATCCATTTTTTAATTTTAATCCTCTTCTTCTATTATTTTCATTCAGAACCATAATGCCTATAAAATTATTTCTCTGTATTTATAGCATAAGATAGTATATCCCCATATGATGAGAATGTTTGGGAGACTATTTCCCTTTTAATAATCTAATTAATCCCATAAAATAAATGATTCATATTATAGTTTAGATAATTTAAGTAGTTGGTAGAATTTCTAGCTAACATGGTGCAGCTAAATTCACAATTATCAACATTTTTTTCTTCCTATTGTTTTACACTAAAGAATTTGCACTCCATAAACTCTCATAGTTTGTGAGGAAAATATTTTTCTAAAAAAAAAATTCGTTAAAGTCCTTCCATTCAATAATTTATATTTCCTCCTCCTCCTTAGTTTTTGGAATAATTTACCACCATATATCCACATCTCCTAAGAGAAAATAAACTTTAATAACTTCCTTCTCTATTTTCTTACATCTCAATGTGAGAAATATAATCTCTAAGGAACTTATTAATATATTAGATATAAATATATTTTTAGTCCCATTGAATGATAAATGTGGCTTATGCATGTAGTTGTGTAACATTATTACACCACATTATGGAATATTTGGATTCTCCATATGGGTAAGGTCTTTCATCATTACTAGAGTCAGCTATCCAAATATAGTAATAATTTGTTAAGCTTCAACTCCATATACAACTCTAATATTATTATCTTTCCAAGGAGGTATGTCCCTACAAGGATAACTCACATTGATATGGTTTCTATTCATTATTATGGGATTCATTTCTATGAAATGGAATACACTAGATTATGAATCCTAATATATCATTGAGAGACAAGAGAAACAGTTAAAATAAATTAAATATTTATGTATAACTAATCTAAGAATCATTAATATGGATTATTTAGAAGTATCATAAACGTCGGGTACAATATTATGCTTCCCTTATCTATGTTTTTTTAAATCTATTTAACAAGGTTTCTACTAATATTCCACTAATAACAACTGTAATGACCCAAACACCAGTATCCTAGAGTCGGTGGTTAATTTATTACATCAGAATAATATATAAGGAATCTCATCCAGATTGATTGAATAGTTTTTATTTTCTTGGTAAAAGAGATACATAATTTAAACTAACATTAAATTTTAATAGAGAGTGATTTTATTTTTCATAATTCCATTATTCCACCTTGTGTAACCCTATATGTCTATCACAAAACACTTATTTTTATCCTTGAGAAAATAAAACATAAAAAAGTGGTGGACATGGATGCTCAACAATGATAAGAATAATACCAAATCTATGAATAAATATTACATAATCAATATAGAAAGGTAAATAGTTGAAACAAATTCCATTTTATCAATAACATTAAAATTATATGGAATGAATAAATGATGATAAAATAATTCTATATAAATAATGACATGAACATTAAAGTTAACAATCGATGTTCAAACTAATAGAATAATAACGTGGAATATTAATAACTAAATTAATAATGATAGAAATCATAATTTTATGCAACTGAAATATACCATCTAGGATTCATGCCAAGACATCTGATACTCTAAATCCATTATTCCAAAACATCTAATAAATTGTTAATACCTCAGCCAAAACCAAATCTAGTTTATCTTATGTGAGATACAAATGCATATATGGGTTAAAGAAGGCCCCACCAATTGATTAATAAGTTCAAATAATTCCTCATAAGAAAGGGGTGAAGCATAATTAGAAAAAACAATTGTATTGAAACATTATCATACAATATGTCAATAATTACCCCAATCAATAAACATAATCATCAACTATCCAATGTATTATGAATGGTATCAAATTGGATCATACCCCATAAAATTTATCATAAACAATAACAATAAAAAAACAGATTGTATTATTATAACATTTCCATATTGAGGCATATATATTTCAAAAATATAACATTGAAAACATTTTTGAGGAAAATATTCTTTACTTTCACATTTATTTTTTAAAAATAAAATACACAAATATGAAGGAAAATATTTTTATTTGAAATTTACCAGGTTAATTTTTAAACTATTCTTTATGGAATGATGTTTTCATAATGGCGGTAAATTATATCAATGTCGTATAAGTAAATGAAACAATTTATTTCACACTTTTGTAAGGGAAGTCATAAAATACATTGTTTGGAAAACAATAAGAAGATTTATTTTAAATTTATTTTTTAAGAAGTTAAAAAAATTGTAAAAAAGATTTCAAAAAAATCATTGAGGAATAGTAAAAAAAATTATTATTTTTAGAAAACATGTACATTGAAGATAATTATTCCATACATGAATCTTAAAAATAAAAATTCTTGAATAATAAGGAGATTTTGAAATAAACCCTGACCACATGGGTGACTTTTAATTCGTAATACGCATAAAAGTAATAAATAATTGAAACATTAAATTCCATGAAGAAAACTAGATTACTAATATAATATATTAAAGGGGTGGTATATATACCACATAATAGAAAAAAAATTAATATGACATATGACTCATAGAAGTAAAAGTGAGATGAGAAACTCAATCCTCAGGTTCAATTTCCATTGTAAATATTTAAACTTCCAATATAAAAAATACATAATTATTATAAATATATTCTATAAAAATAATAATATATATCATACCATATACTTTTTACATATTTTATTTTTCAACCATTTATTATCAATTCATTGTCAAAATCACTTTTTTGGGGGTAGTTGCATTATTTTTCATGTATGTTTTGGATTGGTTGTTTTAGTCCTTTAACATCTACCAGGGTTCAATTGTCTCAAGAATTATTTTAAGTTCCCATATATCAAATTTATTTATTATATAAAAATTTATAAGAATTCCTAAAAATTCAACAATGAAAATAAATTTCATGTGTTTGTGGATATGGTTTGTCGTACGAAAAAAAGAGAAACAATGTCATTTATAAATGGTTGAAAGTGTAAGGATATATTGATTTCACATAATCAAAATCATGTCACAATTATCTTATATATCCATTATTTTTTCAATATAACTATCCTAGTAATGTGGTGTTGAAAAACCAATTTCACTACTACCTGGAGATGATTAGTCGTACGTACACACAGGTGGTGCTCTCATTTTTCCTCAGATAGATAAAAGGTGTAATATGGTTGTATCATAAATGAAATAAAATTTATGTATATATATGATACTATATTTACTAATTTAGTATAGAAAATATACATGAATATGATGTAGAAGATGAAATAAAATTGAAATAGTTGGTAAAAGTGATTACCTTCCCTTCGGTAGACATCGTTTAGATCTCTTCTACAGTGATCTAGGTTTGGTATTTTGGAAGGACCATAACCTCTAGAACCGGGATAATAATTTTTTGAATATAATTTTGCAATGAAATTTTACGATATAATGCCTTAAGTAGTCTGAAGAAGTGAGATCATAGGTTCCCTTCTATAATTGAAGTGAGGGGCACTTTAGAATTTCTTAAAAGTTTAAACAATAATATGACTATTCTAGATTCAAATGCATCTAAAAGGATTATAAATTTATAGGGGATGAAATTAAAGACCATATTTTATTCTTTCTTCCCTTATGTAATATTTTTTAGGTTTCTAAATTATTTAATAATATATCATATTTCGAGAATATCTTTATTGTCTATTTTGACACTATTGATTACTTTGACTTCAAAAAAAATAAATAAAATGAGATAATGTCAGAAAAAATATTTCAGTAAATATTTAATATATTTTATTCATACAAAAAACTTTTTTAACATTATTTAATTCATATTTTATTACTTATTATATTTTTAATATCATTTATTTGATTTTTCCATGAATTGAATAGCTAATACATCAACATTGTGTAATAGTTTAATATAATTATTTATTCACTAAAAATTAAACTAAAATTACCATGATGTCTATATATATATTATATATCAAAGTAATATTTATTGTCAAAAATATTGTCTTGATAACCCCTTATTAAAATATTATATTTGTTAAAAACATGAAGTGACACCTTTGACTTATCTTTAATTTAAATATTATAATGGTCATAAACTCATTGAAAAGGAAATAAATGGTCATATAATCAAACCAAAAATTATTATCAAATAAAAATACTAATAAAATAAAATTTTGGAAAATTTTAGTGTCATTTTCAAGTCCTTATAATTTTTTAACTTTAATTACCTGATTTACACATTGCTGTGGTAACAAAAATTTCTAAGGATACTATTTATATTGAACAAGAATGAAAGGGAACCATTTTATAAATTTGAAAATTTTTAATCCAAATATGGATTCTATTTTTAAAAATTATAATTAAAGAATTGGCATAATTTTATTTTAAATTAAACTTGAAAAATGCAATGAAAAATTGTTTTTTTGAAAAATGCCATTTTTTAGTGTAAAAATGTTTTTATTCCAAATTTAACCATAAAATTGATTAAAATTTAATTAATTGTATTTATAATTATATAATATTACAAATTTTACATTGAAACAATTTCTAAATGAAATTTTAATTTTCAATAGTCGAAATAAAATTAATGTTTTCAATACAAATTAGTGTTTTTCATCATTCAGTTGAAATAAAATATTTTCAGAAAAATATGAAATTTTCACCCATTCTGAATTTTGATTTTATAATTTCAATAATGAAGATTATTATATAAAATAAATTTTATTTAAGTGAAAAATAATAATTGTATTATATTGTCATAAACAAGCAATGGAATTCATTTTTGATGAAAATGTATAAATTTTATATTCTAAAATTTGAGTGTTTACATCCTATGAATTGATAAATAATATTAGGTTAATTAAAACCATTTTATATATTTAATAATTTGGTTAATACATTTTATACCCTATCATTTAGTGGATTGTTTATAATGATGATATTTACGTAATAATATTATGATGTTTTATTAATTGTGATGTATACACTATCAAACATAGTGTTCTTTTAAAATCATGGGGTGCTAAAAAACATTACATGTTTTATGAAAATGGTGTAATGATATATGATATATTTTGTGGACCATTTATTGATGTGGTATAGCCTTACCTTGAGTAAGTGACAACATTTGGTGGTTGGAGACTGGAGATCATGAGGGGGGATCTCACTTACTTTTCACCTTTTTAGCAATTTCTTGGATGGGAAAATTTATGGGATGGGAATGTGTTCTACCCAATTTATTCTGTTGGATTTTTTATTATAATCTAATGTATTCCTAGAGTTTTTTACTTTCTTTTACATACTCAATATTTTTTTGTTATATTTATTATACTTCTTTCAATGGAGGTTATGGGTGTAAGTGTGTGTAGGTAACTTAGGCAAAAGCCTCCCATTTATGAGGTATTCCTAATCAATATTAGTCATAATCCCCTTCAATAATGGAGGTTGTATAGGGGTGGAACTCTTGGCCTTCTACTAATCCATGTGGGACCCTAATGGGTCTGATTGTGATGGATTTGTATCATAGATAATACCTAGCAATAAGAATAGTGGAACTGCCAGGATTTGAGGTGTAGGGACCAAAATGGGTGTGTTTTTATTTAAATTGAGGGGGAGTATAACACCCTTGGAAATTGGATAATTAAATTAAGAAAATTTTCTAACAATGTAAATAATGTATACCTTTGATTTTTTAGAGCCTACCTTAATAGAAATATATATCTAAACATGTTTTTACTTGAGTTGTTTCAGGATGGGTGATCTCCTAGGATGTTTCCTAAGGTAGTGTAAGTAATAAAAATTTACACTTATATAAAATGTGTTGGCATGCAGGTATAGCCATTAGTTTTATTAGAGATCCCACATGGTAATATCAAGTAGTTTTTCAGGAAGAAAAATTGGGTATTATATGAGACCCATGGGGGTCAGATAACTTAGTTCATGGCTTGAGTAGGTTGATTCATAGAAACTAGTATCAAGTAAGTATATAATAGGGATGTTTATTAATGTTATGTGCATCATGAAGATTTATTGGGATCCTATAGTATTGGTGTTAAATCATCTTGAGATTCTCTCATAGGACAGGGAACCCTGTGATAGTGCAACAGGTGACCTATCTATACATCAGGACACTAACTACCTACTTCTTAACATGGAATATTAAGTGATATAATGTAAAGAATTAATGGTATATTAATAATATTAGAATTGATCATTTAATTTCATGTCGTTATTGAGTCATCTACCCAAATATGTTCATCTTACCATGGGTCATCTTGTAAAAAAATTCTAGACACCACAATAATGAAAATGAGTAGGATTTCGGTGGAAGGTTCATGATGAATACTTATATAGGGATAAGTAATTCATTTAGGGTATTGTCTTTGTGATACACCCTTTGGGTGGGATATAATGAGTAGAGCCATAGGTAGAAATTATACCCATATTCATTAGCATAGGACAATGGCTCTCTTCATGTTAAGCAGCTGATAGTTCCTTTCATACCTCAATATGACACATTTATTTTATTTTATTTATTTTTTGATTTTGATTTTATTTTTTGGTATTTCCTATGTTTTTTCCCTTGAAACTATAGATTTGGGAAGGAATTATGCTATCACATTGTTGGTCCATGATTAGAAGAAACTGTGCGCTAGCCCTCAGTAAACTATGCAACCCAACCAGATGTATTGGTGTGCCCGTCTGGTTATGTTTAAAAGAATGTGACGTCCCCCATTAGACTATAAAACCTCCTAAAATCATGGATAGAAGCACCAATATGATTCTTCTATGGTCTAGAAAAATATTTAGAAAAACCATGCATCCTTATTAGGTCTTTAAAATAAGAAAAGGAAATAAATAAAAAAGATACAACAAAATGTTATAATAATAAAAATATTATTATTATTATTCATATTATTATGTGTATTATTATTAATATTATCCTTATTATTAATAATTACTCCATCCCAATTATTATTAGAAACTCTAACCCACCCTCCCAGATCTAGTACTATAATTATAAACATTTTATTTCCACCATGATGATGATAATTTTAACCTGTTTTTTAATCCAATCCTTGAAACATAAAAAGGAAAAATTGTTTCCCTTAAATTATAAAAAACATTCTTGATTTAGAGTTTTAGATAATTAATAAAAAAAATACTACATAAACAATAACCGTGTCATCAAATGAGAATTTCTCCAACTTAACCTAGTTTTACTTATTTCATATTAAGTCATCTTTATCATCCATATGAAATCCCCTCTATACATAATTATTTCAACCTCTTTATTTATATTCTATGGAAAAAGAAACACAATAAGGGCGAGTTTAAATTATATGTAAGGTATAATGTAATAATTAACAAATAAATGTCATCATTTAGCATAGGAAGAGCATAATGGTTTGATGAAATAATCAAAGTGAGTGATTATAACATTATAATATTCATAAAAAACAATACCTAGATCAACTAACATGAAAACATGGAACAAGGCTTAAATAAAAGAAAGAGTCATAGGAATCAATAATCATGACCATATTATACCAATCTTGATAAAATGAAACATCCTAAACACATAGAAAGCCTAGATAAAATATATTAAAATCTTTGAATATCATATTCCTAAAACACTTATAAACCCTTATCATTGGAATAACTATACGGAATACTTTAATTATCTAGATAACATAATCATTACTTAACTTATTGAATCACTATTTGGGTCCACCATTCATATAAGCCATAATTATCTCACCAAATGCTATATTGGTGCACCCATTATATATAATGTCCAAGAACCACAACATGAAGAATGTAAATATATATTTTATTATAATGATTATCGAAACGATCAATATTCTTATATATCCCAATTAACCAATGAGAAAGAAATGGTTCTCATATTAATCTCTTTGAAAGATAATTAACCCCTGGAAAAGATATTGATTCGATTAAAATATAATTGAATCATTCTTCATTTATCCATAAAAATAATGAATATGGTATTACTAAAAAATATCCTCATTGGAGAAAAGGTAATAATAAGGTTTGTCAATATTTTTGAATAGAAATACCATTAAAATTTTATTAAATAAATTTTGTGTAAAATGCCCTTTTAGTTTAAAAAATCATTTTTTAAAAGCTAAAAATTCTAAAAATATTTTGAAGATATTTTTCTTTGAAATCAATAATGGATATATATAAAATAAGCTTTAAAAAAATTTCAAACAATTCCATAGGAATGTATACCTTTTGAATTGAAAAATACATTTTAAAACATAAAATATCTTAAAAATAATTTTATTTGAAAATAAAATAATAAAATTATAAAGGAATATTCAAAGATAATACTGGTCTTAATAGAATGAATTATTTTCCTATTGTACACATTAAAAAAATATTCCATCCACATTTTTGGTAAAATCCAATCCAGAATTTTCATTTAAAATGACATGTAGATTACTTTTAAAACATTTTATCAAAAGTAAAAAATTGTTAAAAAACTAATAAATAACTTGAAAAATATTTAAAAAATTATAATAATTTAGAAAACTTTTTTTGGGAATAAAATGGGGTTTCATCTAATGAGAAAAATAAATACGATTTTCCAAAAAAAAAATCTTTAATATCTTGAGTAAATAAAGAGTGGAAAATGATGTTTAAACATGTATTATAATTATATATTCAATAGGGAATAATGATATGAAAATAAATGAGAGTTAAATCATAACATTTCAATATTTAGAGACTTAATAACAAATAATTCTAAAAAATTATGAGATTGTAACATAAAACACTTACAAGTTTGGAAACATTGATTTATAACCCCCATGAAATAATATTATTAAATAACACAAAGAATATCATGAAAATAAGGATATTCATGATATATATTTTCAACAGGGTAATAAGAAAGACCTCATAAAATAAGATAGTTGAATATGATAACATATGTCACAAATAAGGAAAAATGAGGAAACAATCCATTACCACATTGGTAACATTGAAACCCTAAACCCCATAAAAGATAGATTTTAAAATGGACATGTAAATACAAATAAATTTTTGCATTAGAATCCAAAAATAAATTTATGGGCCATATACACATCACATAATAAAAAATAGTGATGAATATCTCATTCATCTCACAGAAATAAAAGTTAGACAAGAAATCACATCCCTCGAGTTTGATTCATCACCTGTATTCTATGTCTTATGTAATAGTAAACTTATGTTAATTATTTAAGTTGTTAAGAACCTTTTTAATGTTCAATTTTCCTTTTATTCCACTTAATACCATGTTATATATCATTAATTAATCAATTTGTTTTACTTTTCATGATTTTACCATATTTGGCTTTTGTGTGAAAAATGACATTGGTTGGTTGACAACGGTCAAAGTGGTCATTATATTAAAATATCGAAAACAATAATAATTAAATAATTATAATATTTATACATAAAATATAATTATAAATTCAATAATTAATAATGGTTATGAAAAACTAAATAATTTTTTGATCATGGAGATGGTAGGTCGTACGTATGCAAGAGTAATGTTTCCATTTTTCAATGATCATTCTAAAAAAAGTAATTTTTTTATTTTAAATAATTATAATTATATCCTAAATACCATAAAATTTAATTTTATATACTTATATAAATCATTAATATTATTTTGTGATGAAAAATTAAATCACATCACTTCTAGGAGGTGGTACACTATGCGACCACGAATTACATTATCCCATTTTGAATGACTCAATGGTAATAAATAGAAAGATATATTATATTTAAAGAATCATAAATATGTCCATAATAACATAATTATTTTTTTTATATCATTTATATTCCTTATATTTACCCTTATTACAATCCTTGTAATCCGTTAGTGAAAAACGAATCTCACCACATCGTGAGGCGGTAGTACATCAAACACACGAGAAACATTATTGTATCCCCTGCGATAAGGAATTTAAAATGTTATATGTGATATAATGACTCCAAAGGTATAACTAAGGTATAAATAGAATATATAAACATTATATCCATCAGCAAACCCAACCATGAGACGTGGTAATGAAACATCAAATGACATCATTTCGGGAGGTGGTAGTTCGTTTTACACATGAATAATGATTTCATAATCCATTTTAAATAAGTTTAAAATGATTTAGATTAACCCATTTACATAATAAAATATAATTATATATAATATACCTATTTTACTACACAAGCATTGTTTAAAATGAATTCAAGGAGGTCGAGAAAGAAATAAAATAAAAATGCTCATTGAGAAACATTACCTCTTTTCTGGTATCATCCTTAGGTTTCCCCCAAAGTCCATCCTAGGTTAAATAAATTACCAAAATAAGGATTATAGAATGATATTATAGAATTTTAAGAGTGATTTTTTCAGGTATTAGTTGATCCTAATATTTCGGAA
Organism: Viscum album; assembly: GCA_963277665.1. Taxonomy (NCBI): domain Eukaryota; kingdom Viridiplantae; phylum Streptophyta; class Magnoliopsida; order Santalales; family Viscaceae; genus Viscum; species Viscum album. The sequence goes on along the minus strand of OY728121.1, from coordinate 747,405,061 downwards.
GTTGTGAAGAATACTGGAGAGGGGATTCCTTTTATAAGTGGTAGAGAGGACACACTAAGGGTTTTTTTAAATAATTGAGTGATCCGACCTTTTTTATAATTAAAAAGGGTAAAAAATAGACTATTGTTTAACCATATAGATTTAATGGCTAATATATTTTGATAAAATAGTTCTCATATAATTTTATAGTTTATTTTTATCATTATCATTTCAGTTTAACCCCCCCCCCCCCGGTAAACCAATTTTATCATAACTGTAGAAATTAATTTTTATTGCCATCACAATTAATTTTAAAAAAAACTAACTTGAACTTTTGAGATACAAAAAAAACTAATTCAAAATATGGAATCTATTTTTCCGTGTTCCATTCAAATAATTGGAATAATTAAATTTTAAATTTATCCTCAAGACACGACGAGAAAGAAGGTTTTTAAAGAGAAGAAGTTCCAAGGTTTACAAGGTTTTTATATCTAAAGTAAATATTAAAATTAATACAACGACCAAATTTTTATTAATTTATATAAAACAGAACTAGTTTTATAGAATAAAAAATTAAAATATAATTTAACCTTGTAAATAATATTAAACAAAGAGGCATTTTTCAATTAATGTTTAGTATTTATCATAATTAATGGAAAAATGAAACTTTTTACTAATTTTTGCAAACATAAACCTAATTTTTTTTTCATGTTTGTATAAAATATATATTTTATATTTTAAAATATAATTTTTAAAATATGGAAAAAATTAAATTTAAATCAACACCTGGGGTGAAAAAAAAGTATATTAAAAGTGTATTTTTAAAGTACAAATTGATTTTATATTAACTCTATGTATAATAGTAATAATTTTATTAATCTCAACTAAATTTTATTTATATTTAATATATAAATTTAATTTAAACTAGTCCTTATTATTTTTTATTTTAATTAATTAAATTTGATAAAAATTATGCACTTTAGAATAGTTATTAGAAGAAAAAAATCATTTTTTAACACAAAAATATACTTACACTAAATTAGAATATAATTATGATTTAAAATTTTTTAATTAAATATAAATGAATAGTAATTATTTTAATTTAAATCATTCATTACTTAATATATTGAAAATAAATGATAGTTTTATAAAAAAATATCATTCTTCACTATTCACTGAAAAATCAATATTTTTTGAGAAATAATAAAATATCACCCAAAGTAAATATTATTATTCATATTCCAAAAAGGTACCTAATTTTATAATATATATTTTTTTAAAGTTCCAAAAATAGATTATAATATTTTTTAGGTAGTTATATTATCATCAATACTCAAGGTTGTGTGCCCATTACTCTATTGATTGTATTTTTCTTCTTTTAGAGTCTCAACGTGTTATATCATCACCTTTAATAAATTTCATCCTTGAAATTTGAAAATTATACCAATAACTAAAATATTTAAAGTGGAAAATATTTTTTTGTAAGACCACATAAAAAAGGTTAATAAAATTTTCTGTTAAAAAAAGAGAAAGTTGAATTACAATGGTCATTTTTAATGTCACATAACTATGTTTAAGAATAGAATAATATTGTTGGTAATCGAAGAAAAACATAAATAATGTTAGGGAGTGATTGAGGTAATTGATCACAAGAAAATGATTGACAAATGTAAAGTTATGGGCCTCAATACTATAAATCTATAATGATTGAAAAGACCATTGGTTCATTAGTAATTAATGTACGGGGATAACATTTATTTCAAGATTATTTTCATAGAGTTAAGTAAGTATCTTACCATATATACTAATATAATATGTAAATATAATATCTTTATGAGTAGAATATCATTAATTAACACCACAAAACCCTATGTATCTCTAATATAAGTGTATGTATGATAAAGTTCCATGCATGAATCCCTAAAATAAAATTTTTAATAGCACATATCTATAAAATTGATTAGAAGTTATTCCTCATGTCTTTAAAGATTAACCAATAACAAAATGGTAGAAGATGGTAAGATAATTCCAAAAAATGAATAAACCTTCATATGATAAAATAATCTTATAAATTCAACAATAATACCCGTAGTCAAAGTTAAATAATTACAATAACCTATATCCAAAAAAATTAGTATCCTCAAAATTAAAGGGTGTTTTAACCAGAATTTTTTTATCGTACCTTATAGATTTCAAGCCCAAAAATATGGTTAAATTCATTTAATGTAACATTAATCACGTAGTAATAAAATCACATATCAATCATGTGTTTATATTTATTATAAAACATGTGTTCTCAATATTTATGATCATATAAACCCTAATGTTTATCAATAACTTAAATTTCATTTCTAAATAATTTAAATAAATACATCATGTTAAACCACATATTTCCAAATACTTCAACTTATTAAAATGTCTCTTAAAATTTCCTTAGAAAAATTAAGATATAATAACTTAAAACAAAATATGGGTGTCTAAGACTTGGAACATATGATCATCCTTAAGCCTATAAACCTATGATGATATTTGTACGTCTTAAGATAACCTCACATGAAAACATACTAATCTCCAAAATAACATAAATCATTATTTTGATATTAACTATAATGGACCAGAACCCACACTCCCATGTTTGGTACTGAATTCATAAACTTTACATTTCTATATTTTATATTGATAATAACCCAATTTTTCCTTCCAAATCATAAAATATCAAAAGGAAAAATTTGATCACTTTCATTATATATGACCATTTAGGTTTTGAGTTTTAGAAAATGAGGACAAAATTATACATAAACAATGCCCATCTATTAAAATTGTTATTTCTCCCAATTTAACTATATTTTCTTATTTCAAATTAATTCATCATCATTATCCATATGGAATACCTTCTTGATTTTTTTTTTCAAACTCATTATTTATAAACTGGGGAAAATGAAACATAAGAAGGGTGAGCTAAAACACTCAATATAGGGAACATAATAATTAAAAAATGAATTTCATAAGTTTTAATTAAAAAAAAATAAAGGTATGATGATAAAATCAAAGTGCATTACTATAATTTAAAAATATTCATACCCATACATTCTTATATAAAAAAATGGCATATGACTTTAACAAAGAAAAGAGTCAAAATAATCAATAATCATGGACCATGTGATACCAATCTTGATCTAATGAATCTTCTTAAACCCATAGAAAGAATAGATAAAAAAATATTTTTATCTTGGAACATCATGATCATAGAATACTAATAGAACCCTTAAATAACACTTAAAATTGGAAAAACCATACAGTAAACTTCTAATATAAAATCCATTAAAGAAAGTTATTACCAAATGTATTACATCTCTATATGGGTACACACATTGTAAAATATATAACATGATCATCCAATGTTACAATGGTGCAACAAATATATATAAAGTCCAACAACCACAACATGAATAAAATTTATAGATATTTCTTCATAAAACTCATAGAAACAATCATTATTCTTCTATAACCAGATTAAACCATAGAAAAATTGTGGGTTTTCTTTTATTCTATTTGAAACATGATTAATCCATATAAAATAAACGGATTCCATAAAATACTCATTGAAACATGATTAAACCATGTATAAGAAATTGGTTCCATAACAATCTCTTTAAGGAAATCATAATCAATCTACATAAATAGTGAGGATGGTATCATTAAAAAATATCCTTATTTATGAATAAGTAACAAAAAGGGTCATTTATTTTTTTGAATAAAAAATCCATTAAAAATCCATTATATAAATTTTGAGGAATATAAAAATTTCATTTATAAAATCAATTTTAGAAAACATAAAATAAAAAAATATTGTCATAATCCTTTTCTTTGAAAAAAAAATTGGAAACATATAACTAAATCGTTAAAATAACATATAAATTTCTTTTGAGAAAAATATATCATTATCTTCAAAAGAAAATTTTTAGAAAATAAAATATTTTGAAATTATTTTTATTTTTATAAAAACTTTGAAAACTAATAATGGAATCTTTAATGAAAATAATTTTAATAAGGGTGGGAAATTTAGTCCATGTCGTTCATGTTAAATGAAAGATTTCAATCACATTCTCTTTAAAATCCAACCAAGAATTGTTTTTGAAAACTATATGAATATTATTTTCAAAAAAATAAAAAATTAAATCATCAGTAAAAAATAATTTACTAAATCATTTTTAAAATATAAGAAACATTTTTAAAAAACCTGTTTTTTGGAAGAAAAAGGGATTTCACCTTTAAAGAAAAAAAGGTTGATTTTTCACAAAAACATTTTTTTAAAATATGAGTTCATAAAGAGAGTAAAATTAAGTTAAACATGTATTCTCATCAAAGAAATATAGTATAAGAACATTAATTAGAATCCTTGATAAGTATATCATAATATTTCAAAATTGGATATTTAATCACAACCAATCTTAATAAACAATGAGATTGTAACATAAAACACTTATAACTTTGGTAACATTGAATAATCACCGCCATGAAATAATATAATCACATAAGACATATAATATTATGAAAATAATTATATTAACTATGTAACATTACAAATAGATCCATTTGTAAACAATATAATATAATATAATTTTATAACATGACATTTGTCTTGAGGAAGGAAGACAGAGAAACAAATCTCTTACTTTTTGGTATCATTGAAACCATAAAACCTGGGAAAGGGGGGCCATAAAATGGATATGTAAATCCCTGTAAATTTAAGGATAATAATAATCAAATTTCATTCCAGTAAATTATATACACTACACAAAAATAATATGTTTTAGATAGGGTATACCTCTCACATAAATAAAATTGAGATGTTAAAACCCTTAACTCAAGTTCGATTTGTCGTGATTATTATTTATCTTCATGAATAATAAATTTATTATAATTATTTTATTTATTACGAACCTTTATAATTTTGATTGTTTTTTATTTATCTTGTTACCATGTTATATATGATCACTTAATCAATTAGGTTTGCATGAGTTCTTTTTGCCAGATTTGGATAACAAGTAAAAAATGACATTGGTAGGTTGAATCTGATCAAAGAATACATTATATAAACATATACATTTTAATAATAATGAAATAATTATTATATTTATACATATCATATACTTTTAAAATCAATCATGAATTATTTTTATTAAAAATGTATTAACTTTATGATCATGGAGATGGTAGGTCATACGTACACATGAGTAGCGTCTCCATTTTTTAATGATCAATATGGAATGAAGTTAAATAATATATTATATTCTAAAAATGATCATTAAATATTAAATAAAATATTATTTAATCATATATACATATATATATATATATCATTATTATGATGTGGTGATAAAAAAAGGAATTGTATCTCTTCAAGTATGTGATTGTTCACAAGTCTACGAATGATGTTTTCATATTTTTAGTGACTAAAAAGGTAAGAAATAAAAAGATATATTATATTAAATGAATGATAAATTTGTAAATAATATAATATTTATTTAATTTATATTACATATATTCATTATAGTTACCCTTATTTCCTATCTTGTAACATGTTATTGAAAAATTAATCATATAGCTTTGTGAGGTGGTAGTCCACCATACATACAAGAAACATTATTGTATCCCCTATGGTAAGGAATTTAAATATTTATATATGATATAATTAATTTAAATATATAATTATGTTATAAATATAATATATAAACTTGATATCTATCATAATACCTAACCGTGATAATTGGTAATGGGAAAAAAATCTTCATTTCATGAGGAGGTAGTCCGCCGTACGTGCGAATGATGATTACATAATCCATTTGATGGAAGAGAGAATTTATTTAGGTTATTACATTAACATAGTAAATTAAATTTATATATAAGATAAATTTTTTATTATATAATAATGGTTTTATAGTTATTAAATGATTTTTACAAATATTTAAATTAAAAAACGCCCATTGAAGAACGTTACCTCTTCTTTAAGTACTCTCCTTAGGTTTCAACCAAAGGCCTTCCTCAATTGGATTTCATCCTAGAATAAATAATATTAGTTAATATTATTTAATATGGTAATCTATTTCATCATATCTTGGCTGAAAAAAAGAGGATTGGACATGTGAAGAAGAGAGGATAGTGGTAGCCTTTTATAAGTGGGGGAGACGATATACTTGATATTTTTGAAAATAAATGAGTTCTACCATGTTTTTAAAAGGTAAAAAAGGGTCTCAAATAGACCATTATCAAAATATATAGGTGTAATAGTAGAAATGTTTCTTGAAAATATAGTTTAGTAATTTTTATAGGTCATTTTTATACTTATCATTTTCGGTTAACCCCTAGTTAACTCATATTTACATTAACCACAATAAGTAGTTTTTATTGGATTCAATATTCATTTTGTTGAAAATTAATATGAACATTTAGGATAATTTCAATTTTTATAATTCTAAATATGGAATTATTTTTCAAAAATTGAAATCACATAAGTGAAAATTTTAATTTAAAATTTATCCCACATACAAAGTGATAAACTTGGTTTTCAAAGGAAAAATGTTCCAAAAGTTTACACGGTTATTATATCTAAAATCAATATAAATTTTTTTACAATAACCTAAATGGAGTTAATTAATATAAAATTTAAATAATTTTATTTTAAAACATATTTCTAATTTAATTTACCAAATATATAATTTAAAAAAAAGGCAGTTTCAAATTAAAATTTAGTATTTTTCACTATTCATCAAAAAATGGAAATGTTAAAAAAATTCTCAAAAATTCACCCTAAAATAATTTTTACATTATGATTTCAATAATTAAGTTCATTTCATCAAATAATTTTTTTTAATATTTTGATAAAATTAAATTTTAAACAAAACTCAAATACATGATGAAATAGATGGTTTTTAAGAAGTGTATTTTTTAAGTACAAGACGATTTTATTTTGACCTTATGAATAATAATAATCAGTGTATGAATATGAATTAATATTTATTCATATTTAATAAAAAAAATTCATTTCAAACATTCCTTATTATAGTTTATTTAATTAATTAAAATGGATAAACATTATTCTATTCAAAAAAACTTTTTCGAGAAACCATTTTTTATACACAAAATATAAATATATGCTAAAACCTAATATAAATACGATTAAAAATAAATATAGTGGGTTAAATATAACTGAATAATTTATATTTTGTTTTAAAATATTTGTTTTCATTTAAATTACTTAATTTACTGAAAATAAATGATTATTTTACAAAAAAATGTATTTTTCAATATTCACTAAATATCAATATTTTTTATAAAATAATAAAATTCCAGCAAAAGTAAATTTTGATATTATAATACAAAAAATTAAGAAAATTTTATAAAAGAAATTTTTAAAATGTTCCAAAAAATGATTATAATATTTTTCAGGTAAATCAATAAGAATCATTTTTGCAGAAAACATAATTTAAGAGAATAAAATCAAATTACTAAAAATTGATTGATTATTTACTAAAAATTTATCAATAATGTATATTTGTTAATATATATCTATATATATATATATGCATATATATTTGTATATTCCAAAATTTATTTAATACTATTCTCACATAACAATTTAATGGAAAGGTTATAACAGTAATATAAATAATTGGTTGTTTAAGTTTGGTGTTGCGTGTTGAATATGATATCACAGATAAAAAAATCAAGGTTTCAAGTAACACAAGATACTTATTAGATTAAATTATTTTAAAATGAAATATATTGTAAATCCTCTACGATTAACATTCTCATCTAAGATTAGTATTGTCTTTACTTTACTCTATCAAATATAATTTTAATCCATTAAATTAATTATGGTGTTATATTTCCTCTCTATGTCATGTGACACCCCACAACCATAAGGGTCTTCCTTGAACACACCCTAATCCTCCTCCCCTCTCTGTGGTGTCCTATTTCTTCTTCAATTTCGATCACGACCATCACAGTTTAGTCTTTCTCCTCTTATTTCACATCTTTCTTGCTTCTTCTCCCACTCTTTTTCTTTTTCTCATTACGCCACATTATGGAAAACACCATGTGTTTGCGTTTTTGTCTGATTTCTCATATGGGATCATTTTAATTGGGGATTTTACTTCTTTATAGTTATTGATTGTTATGTGATATTCCTTTAACCTTGTGATGGTGGATTTGGGTCAAACACAATAAAAGAAATGAGTTTCTCATCGATTTAAGGTAATATTTACTCCTTTCTTAATCTTTAGATCTATTTTTAAATAAAAATTTTTAAATTTTATTTTACCATATTTTTTTAGTGTTCTGCAGACTATATAAAGGTGGATTTGAGCTGAAACTATTAAATTTTACTTTCAAATTTATACATTTGAAAGAAAATATATGTATATAGCCACTTTTTACATATTTCCTCATGGTTAGGGTAATATATAAATTTGGTCGAAGGGTATATATATTTTGGGGTTAAGGTGTATATTTGTGTATGTGTGAAGTGGACATCGCCAAAGGTGACATGTTTTAAGGTAGGGTTTCAATTTCCAAGCCTTTAATTTGGAAAATATCTTTACATGGAGTTTTTAAAGTGTGATATACTTGTTTTATGATATGTATAAGCTATATAAATGATTTTAGATCTAGAAAATGGATTCTCATATGATTTCAATGATTTATCCAAAGCCTTTGGTAGGGGGTTCTTTGGTCTAAGAATATTATAATGATTCATTTTTTATTATGTAGCATCATAAATGTCTAATTGGTTTTCTAAATTTTTTATATTATTGATTGGTAATTCCTATAGTTTTTTTATAAAATAAAATTGTTTCTTTTTAAATGGTGTGGCCAAGTTAGAACATTGAAATTAATTAAGGAAATTATATCCCTTATTAATGAATTCCCCCTCTATTATAAATGTGGTTTGTGATAAATGTGTGATATGCGACATATTCCTGATAATGAGTCCTGTGGATTTTTGTGTGTTTTAGAAATAAAAAAGGGGTTGTGATTCTAATTGAATTGTGAGGCGAGAAAGTGAATAGTAGAATTTGTGTAAAGTATTTGATATGTATGTATATACAAGTTTCATAAAAACTCACCACTATTTTGGTAAGGAACATAGAAATATTAGATAGCTAGGTTGGTAGACTAGGGCATGTATGCTCTGCAGACCTACTTTACCTTATAGGATTACAATACAACACTAAATAAATTATGATAGATTGGATTGGTTATCTTGATCTAGAGAACAATATTTCATATCAATGGTTGATCACTGAGAGTACGGGGATCCTATGTCCCCACTAACCATACATACTTATTAATTTCCCAAGGTTCTTTCCCCCATTTACTCTTTTTTAGGGTACTATTTTAAGATTGTACATTTCATTGTTTAATTTTCTTATATGAATGAATAAAACGCATGTTCCATTTTTTCTACTATTATGAATCCATATTGAGAACCCAATTTTGGGATTAGTTATCTATTTTTGGGAAATTTTTTAAATGATCTTTTCTTGATTTGAAAAAAAATTAAAATATAATGGAATGAAATTTTTATTAAATTGGAAGCCCATTACTTATTTTCCATAAAATATTATAAATCCATTTTTTGTATCACATTAAAACTATAATTATATGGATTTACATATAATGTAAATTCATAGATCATTTTTTTGCCTTATCATCCCTACTAGGAATGTGTATGCTCATAAAAACTTTATTTGTCTTTTTTCGTGACAAATAAATTCTTGTTTATTATGTATGTTGTTTTAAAACTTAACCAGATATGTTGTTTTACAATCAAAATCACATATATCATCGTTATGTATGTTGTTTTACATAGTAATGATGTATGTTGTTTTAAATCATAATTATGTATTGTTTTTCTACTTTTTAATCATATGCTAATTGTTTTACAATATAACCACATATGTTTTTCCTTATTGTAATCACATATGTTGTTTGAGACTCATAATTTTTTTTAAAATCATAATAAAATATGATGTTTTCCTAAGCACATTATGCATCATAACCATGTTATGTATCATATTCATATTAAGCATCATAACCATGCATTGTAAACAGGTTATAACTCTGTTATATATCGTAACCATAATATACATCATAATCATAATAAATATTATTTATCATACTCATGTAAGGAATTGAACTTATTTCCTACTTTAATAACGCATAGAAGTTTGTTATTATATTTCATCATACTCATAATTTTATACTTTTGTACAAATTGTTTTCTAACTAAAACAATGATATTGAGTTAGTTGTATACTTATCAAAAAGATGTTGTGTATTCTATTTGTTTTGACCTTTATAATGAAAGATTTCAAATTCCCTCCGAATTTTCTGTAGAAATATGACTATTGGAGGAAATATGATCATTTGAACCGGAGGGCTATAAATATGAGTTCATTTGAACCAGAGAAAACCAATTTTACTACATCATAGATCTAGATAGAGTCTCTGTGACGTCTCTCTTGATTTTTTCGAAAGCCTTGAAATTACAAAGTGTGAATGGATCATTCATAGTTTTTATATTTCAATATGTTCTTTGTTTTTTTTTGCGAACGATCATTATGATAACGATCGAGGGTTTCTAGGGAAAAGAAGAAGGCATTTTTTATTGCTGAATTGAGGGATTTCAACTATTTGAAAGACAGATGTGTTGATTACCTTCTTAATTGAGGGTTTACGGTGATTAGAAGACATAATTGTCGATTATTGTATCGAGGTCTTACTCATTTTGGGGTAAGATATATCATTAATCCTATGGGAAAGGATACCCAACTCATTGGAATAAAATAACTATAATACATTATATTTTGCCGCTGCTATTTGTAATAAAAATGTAATTGTGTTGATTCTTATTTCTATTCTTATTAACTTCTATTTTAATTGTTTTAATTAATATACATTCATTATAGATTGTATAAAGATATTATTTACATTGTATGATAGAATCATTTACATTTTTTACTTTGGTCATTGTATTCAATACATTTACAATTGTTTTAATAACATATCGAATCATATCATATTCATCAGATTTGGGTCCCATATGGTCATTTGTATTGGTTGTGAATTGTATTAGTTTAAGACGTCTTAAAATAAGTTTCTTCTTAAAAGTTTAAATAAAATGTTTTTGAAACCTACAGTTCAACCCCCCATGCACACACACACACCGCTTATATTTTGTCATCTAATGTACACAAACATCTATATTTTGATCCAACAATTGGTATCATAGAATGTTTCCACTGATTTTTTTTACTTATTTTATATCTTTCTGTAACATAGATATATTGTTGATATAAACCCTTTTTTTTATATTTACTTACTATGATAACATGTGGAGTGGAAATGTATTGTTTTATTAGATGGAAAGAATGAATATTGGATTAATGGATAATATGAACCCAAAAAAACCACCTATTTTTAATGTAAATTATTTTGAGTATTTGAGAGATTTAATGAAGGCTTTTTTTATCAATACCAGAGTAGATAATTTTGTGATGATCACTGGAGATTACGAAATTCTAGAAAATAAGTAAGAACGTTCTCTTACCAAGAGAAACTAGAATATCAAATTAATTACAAGGTACACAATACATTGTTATCTTCCATGACCTAGAAAATATATAGTCATATATATTCATTTGAAGCAGCCAATTGTATCTAGAAGAAACTGGAAGTTACACATTTTGGTACATAATGTTATAGAAACAAGAAGAGCCTTGCTCCGAGCTGAATATCATGTTTTTTCTTTCTCTACGGGGAACTACTTTGCATGATTCCATAAAGATTAATGGAAATTGTTTATAATCATCAATATATTGGAGAAAAATTTTCTTGATAATAATGTTCTTGTGGAAAAGATAATTGATATAATGCCGAATGTGTGGGAATCAAAAGTACGGCTATTGATAAGAATAAGAATATTACTCAAATCACTCTTGATGAATTTTTTGTTACTCTCATACAGCACGAGACAAGAATGAAAATAGATTATGATTTTAATAAGAAGATGAATGGTAATGGAAGTGTAGCCTTTACTAATACATCTAAATCCAAGATTCTTGAACGGGTAACAAGATCCAAATATAAGAAAGAATTTGTTATTTCAAAATCCAGTGATAGTGATCTTTCAAAGAATGAAATATCCAATCTTTCGCAGAGAATGAAAAAGATTATGGGAATGAAATATTTTAAATACAGATTCATGAAGAAATATTGAAAAGACAATAAAGGATTATAAGTAACTTGTTATGAATGTCAAATATCTGGTAATAGTAGACCAAATTTTCCATTACATAAAAGAAAATACAAAAAGGATAAACATTCTAAAATAAATAATAAAAAGTATTAAAAGTAAAAGACTATGAAAGTCTTGAAAAAAAATAATACATGGAGTATAAGTGGTGGTGACTCATCAGATAAATATTATGAATATGAATCTTCTGGTCAGAAGAATATTGGACTTATATCCTGATCACCACTGAAAAATTAATGTCTCATGGCTAAGCTACACAATGATGAATCTCTAACAAATGTATCTTCAAATTCAAATTATCTATGTGAGAAATATTCTTACTCTTCATATGAAGAATCTTTCTATGAAAAGGATATTATACCTTGTTTTGAATAAGTATCTATATTACCAAACTACATAAAAAATAGAATTCCAAACTCAATAAAAAGATTGATAATGAAAATTATTGAATAACCATCCTTACAAAAGAAGTATCATATCATTCAAAATATCTTGAATAGAAAAATATTGACTATGAAAATATTTCAAAGAACCTTATAGAAGTATATTCAAAGAAGTAAAAACATTCTAAGGACATTGAAAATCTTGTTTTAAAGAATAATTTTTTTGAATCAAAAAAACAATTTTAGAACAATTTATTGTAAGAATTAAATTTAGTCATTAAACTAATATCTGAAATATTTTCTCTCAATAAACTTTTATAAAGCATTAATTCTGGTAAATAAAACATTAAAAAAATTATTCTCAAACTCATCCTCCTAGAAATAATTTTGGAATAGGTTATTCCTTATCAAACCCTGTTTTTAGAGATAATTATTTTGTTCCTAAAACTGACCCATTTTTTACTAAATGTCAGAGTGGTGAACATTAGAAAAGAAACAGTTCCCTTAAAAACCAAATCATTATTATTTCATAAAGCACATTTTTCCAAACAAATTAGCATTCCTAAAGGTATTTTATATAACATTTTCGAATCGAAACAATTTTAGGTTCTAAAAAACCAATTGTTTTTTCTGGAAAAAAAAGTGTACAAACAACAAGAATATCTGCTACATGGATAGATTTTGTAATCGACATGTTATTGGAAACAAATATTTCTTTGAAAATATTATTGAAATGAATGGTGGAAGAGTAACAATCAGAGATAATTCTCAAGGAAAGATCATTGGTATAGGTAATATTTTTCTTTTAGGAAAAGTTTAAATTTCAATTGTTTTGTTAGGTAGAGGTCATAAGAATAGTCTTATAATAAAAATTAAATTATGTGATGAAGGATGCCTTGTGAATTTTAGGAATGATATATGTTTAGTTCAAAATTCCATGGATAAATTCATTCTCTCTACCTATCGGCATGATAATGTATACACACATAACCTAGAAGACCTTATGATCCAAGACATACCTTGCTTATGTGCATTGGATGATCAATCATGGTTTTGGAATAGAAGGTTAGGATAATGTAACCTTAGGAACCTTTGTAATCCTTCAACTAAAAGACCTCTTAAGGATCTACAGGATCATAGAATTGATTCCTCAAAAGATTGTGAAGCTTGTAAATATTGAAAGCAACATAAAACTATCCTAAAATCAATTAATGATGTTTCAACTTATAATAAATTATAGTTAGTGCACATGGATATTTTTGGTCCCAAAATAACTAGATTGATGATGTAAATCAACCCATACGGACAAGAAATTCCTTGAGAAATTAAATAAGACACCTTTCTTTCTTATCTCAATTTGAACCTAAACCATCAAATGAGGCTTTAAGAGATGAATATTGTATTAAAGAAATGAAATATGAAATAAATGAACTTTAAAAGAATAAAGTCTAGTCCTTGGTTTAAATACCCAGAGAAAAGACTATAATTGGTTTAAAATGGGTTTTCAGAAACAAATGTAATGAAAATGGAGTCATTATAATAAATAAAGAAAGAATTTTTTCTTAAGGATACAATCAAGAAGAGGGGATAAACAATGAAGAAACCAATGCTCCGGTAGCTATACTTGAATCCGTTTGAATTATTTTATAATTTTTAGCATTTTTTAACTTTAATATTTTTCAAATGTATGTAAAATGTACTTTTCTAACTCATTTTGTACAAGAAAAATTGTTTATAGAACAATATACAAGTTTTGTTGATTTAAAACCTCCTAATCATATTTTTAAACATACTAAAGATTTATATTCCCTTAAAAAATCCCCTAAATCATGGTATGATATATTAAGATGATTTCTATTACAAAACAATTATGCTAAAGGGGTAGAAGATTAAATTGTTTTTTATAAAAATAGAAAACAAAATCATTTTTATTGTTCAAATATATATTTATGACATTTTATTTGGATCAAATCAACAATACATAACTAATTATTTTTCAAATATAATGAAATATGTGTTTGAAGTGAATATGATGTGTGAGTTAACATTATTTTTTTGGTTTTCGAATCTCTCAAAAACTAGAAGGAATCAATATATCCCAACATAAATATATCAGATATTTACTTAAAAAGTATGGATATAACAACAATATAAGTATAGGAACTCTAATAGACACATCAAATACACTTGATATTGATGAATTTGGGAAACTAGTAGATCAAAAATATTTTAGAAGCTAAATATGTTGTAGTTGGAGTTGTTGTGCTCAAGAGTTATGGATGAAACACATACTCACTGACTATGGAATTAGTTTTCTAAAAAGTCATATAATATGTGATAATACTAGATCCATTAATATTATTAAAAATCCTACACATAAATCATGTTTAAAAACAAAAATATATTAGGCATCACTTTCTTAGATTTAACACACAAAAAAGAGTTATTATTTTACAATTCATCGGAATGCAAGATCAAATTTCTGATCTTTTCAAAAAACCATTATCATCAAATAGATTTGAATACATTAAACATAAAATATGAATGATCAATAAAAAGTAATCATTCACATCTTTTTATTTTTTAAACTATATTCTTATATTATGTTACTACTTTTCAATGGGGGGATATAAATATTTTTATCTGTTTCACTTTTATCAGTTTCACTTTTAATCGGTTTCACTTTTATCAATTTTACATTTTAATCGGCTTCACTTTTATCTATTTTACATTTTAATCAGTTTAAATTTTATCATTTTTATAATTATCGGTTTCAGGTTTATCAATTTTATAGTTATTGGTTTCATGTTATCTGTACTACATTGTTTTATCAGTTTTAAAATTATTATCTGTCTCATGGGTTTTTTAGTATTAAAATTTTGTTTGTATTACTATCATAAGAACAATATAATAAAACCAATATAACTATCTAGATACTCAAAAAGGAACAATTTCTGAAACCTTAATTTGGTTGTTCAAATAGTTGTTTTTCAATTCTTTCTTTTAACTCCTAATCGGATTCATTCTGAATATGATTTTCTTTAAAGGAAAACCTCATGAGTTCTAAGTCATTCTCAACTGTTTGATATTTTAGATCTAATCATGACCATCAATTTATTTTTTAACTAACCCCTCTCTACTTATCCCATATCGAATTCATCTAAATTTCCTCATGTTCAGATGCTTTATAAATACCCATATCAGTTCTTAATCATTTTTTACCTTAGTTTTCATAATCAGAGTTCTCTTCCGCTTTCATAACAATGAAATCATTAGTGTTCGAGATATATTTTTTGTGTCTGATTCAACCGCTTCATCTCCAAAGAAAATGAATCCAAAATATTTCTCTTCTATGACTTTTCTAGGTGAAAGGTTAGTCTCTCGAGACTTTTATGAGACTTTCGATTATTCCTTGAATGGTTTAATAAAATTCCAAGAGTGGGAATCCAGTTTTTGAAAAGACTAGATTCATATGAATATTTTTTATATCATGAGGAAGCTTTTTCATTTCTATAAAACAACGGAGATAGAAAATGGTCTCATGATTTCTTTTATTATGTATGATAAGAAGTATACAACATCATTAAAACAAGAGGCCACTTTGTTAAGAATTCCATGTGATGGAGATTCTATTTGTTCATCTCAAAAATTACCAGAACTGGATGGAACCTTTAATTAAAGAAAATATAAAGATTCTCATTTTTAGATTCATGAGGATAAGAGAAAGGTTAGTCATTTATTAGGAGATAATTGACCTATAGCCTTCTAGATGCAAGGCTTCCTAGTTCCAAGAAAGGGTGAGAAAGAAAATTTGAATGTCTCAGATGTTTATGTGCTTGACTATCTAGTGAATATGAGAAAGTTCAATCTAATGGGATTCATTTTCTTGACATTAAGGAAACATAAATTTGGTGCCATAAAATCATGGATGATCATGTTTCTCTATATTCTCTGTTTTTGAAAGAATACATGTATTTATCCAATGTTTCAATCAATTCATATCTGATATTTTTGAATGATCCTATCATCAGTAAAGATACCACAAAGACACTCATGTTATGATAAAATCCTGAATCAAAAGAATTTGAGAAAGATCTAGAAGCTAATAAAAGAAAGGAATATAGCTTAAGGGAGTGAAAACCCATTAAATCACTCGAAATATAATTCAAGAAAAATAAATGTAGATAATATTACAACTACCAAGAAATAAAATAAAAAAATGTTGTATCTGAAGAGGTTATTGTAGATTATAGGAAGAAGATGAAAGGAAGAAAAGAAGGGAATACTGAATTTGGTTTGGATCCTACTAAATCCCTAGCAGTGAAAATAAGATTAGAAGAAACATTAAAAGAAGAAGAAAGGAAGATGAGAATGAAAAATAGAAAGGCCCAAGATATTGATATTGAAATACTTCTCAAAATAGCTGAGCATGGTAGAACCAAAATTGTAATAAGGAAACCACCTGTTCAGACTCAATTGGATCTAACATATAATAGAAAAGAAAAATAGGCATCTGAAAAATCGTCAACACAAAGTCTTATTCAATAATATAAAGAAGAATAAGAAGAAGAACAAGTGCAAGAACAACAAGGGGAAGATAATCAAGAAAAATAAGAAGAAATAAAAGAGAATTAAGATGCAAACAAGAGACATATTTTAGCAGAATCCTTAGAAGTTCCATGATGTAAATTTCCATATCCTAATCCCCGGCCCATAAATCAAGTTTCTCAAAGGTTTTCTTCCAATAAATTCATTCATATTTCAGATAAATAAGAATAAGAAAAATATGATAACAATCAGAATTATCCAACTCAATTTATCAATACTAAAACTCATTTTGTATATCTTCTAGAATACACATAAGATATAGATTTAGAAAGGACAATCACAGTGAAAGGAATTCAGTACATCAATGAATATTTGAATAGATTGAAAAATATTATACTTTTTACTCAAAAAAATGAATCCCAACTAGAAATCATTTAAAACAATCATAATGAAAGAACATACTCTTTCAAGATTCTAATGGAGAGTTTTTTGAATCTTGATGCTGATATCATGATATTCAAGGAAAAAGTTATTGCTCATAGTAAGGATTGAAATAAGTTTTTCAAGTGGTCTTAAAACATTTATGAAAAGATCAAGTATCATTTATATAATCTTGATGAATTGGTGAAGAGGATAAATGATCTCAATTCAGTCTTCCAAAAGTTGGTTTCTAATTTTAATGAAAAATGTTCTGTCTTTCAATGGTAAGGTACCTCAAAAGGAATAACCTCTAAATAACGTGATCTTCTTAAATAAAAATTGTAGAATAAATTTAATGATGTTGTTTTTATATAAAAAACAATTTTAATCCTATAGAAGGCCTATAGGCTGAGAATAGTTGATTTCAATGCCCAATAAGTGAAGTTTAAATCACAAGAAGCAATTAATTGGATTCATGAACATAGTCTCCAAAAGTAAGAAAATATTATTGCAGAATATGATGTAAAGATGAAGGCTCATCAACAAGTCCTTGGAAAATTGCTGGAGGACATAAAATAATTCAATACCATAAAGCTTTTTATGTTCAACCACTCAGAAAAAAATGGGAAAGAATGAATTTTGGAACTCTTGTTGTAATAAAACATTATTTCATTCCCAATAATATCTATTTTTTCCTATTTTTTTCTCTAACACTTTATAGGACATGAATGATTTCACTTATTCATTTTGAAAATCACAAAGGGGGAGAATAATTTGGAAGACAAAATGTTTCTATCAAAAAAATTAAAAATGGAGAATACCTTATTAAAGGTGAGTTATCATAAGTAAAAATAAAGAGAATACAATCTGTAGTGATATGTTTATCCTATGGTGGAATTAGTCATATTCACGATTACATTCAAAATAGTTATAAAACTCAGGAGAGAAAATTATTTATTATTTGTTTTGTTTTTTATTTCCAAAAATGGGGATATTGTTGGGTAAAAATATGCTTGGACTTTACCATTGATCTTTTTGTTTTGGAAGTCACAAATTACTTCTTGTTTATCATGTAAGTTGTTTTAAAATCATAATCGCATATATCATAATCATGTTGTTTTACAATGTAACCAGATATGTTGTTTTACAATCTTTATCACATATATCGTAATAATGTATGTTGTTTTACATCAAAATCATGTATGTTGTTTTAAATCATAATTATATACATTTTTTCAACATTATAATCATATGTTTATTGTTTTACATCAAAACCACATGTGTTGTTTATTATCGTAATCACATATATTGTTTTAGAATCATAAATTGTATTACAATTGTAACCACATATGATGTTTTCATAATCTCATTATTCATCATAACCAGGTAATATATTGTATTCATTTTATGAATCACAGCCATGCATCATAACCAGGTTATACATCATAATCACATAATGCATTGTAACCATGTGATGTTTTGTAACCATGATATGAATCATAACCATGATATGAATTGTAACCATGATATGAATCTTATCCATGTTAAACATTATAACCATTTTATATATCAACACCATGATATACATCATAATCACACTATACATTACATATTGTACTCAGGAAGTGTTTTTTGTTTATTTCACATGTTTAGAGATTCTCTATCTTGGGGAATTATGAATAGTGATCTGGTTTGATGATCAGTATGAGTTTCCTTGGTTTGGTACTTCTTATATTGAAAGGTAGTCTATTGAGTTTTCCTCTTAGTGAAATCAGATTCCTAAGTAGTTCCTTTATGGTGGGGATACCACCATGAAATAATCTCTGGGAAACCTAGTTTTCTTTTCCATGCATTTTCTTTTGGTAATTTTTAATACTAATTTCTAGTGTGATTATTTATTCATATTCCTCTTGACCCCAATCACAGTAGTTGGTTGGCATGGATAGTGATTTGTGTGATGGATTCTTGTGGTGATCCCAAAAATACCATTAAAAGCGTCTTTGGTGAATTCTGTTTTAGGGGTTGGGGTGTTCGTTGTATTGAGAATTTGTTTGGAGATATGAGTAATTAAATCAAGTTATTTTTTTGTAGTTTGATTCCTTTCGTATCATAAATTATTCTAGAGATATCAATCAGGTTCATTGAGGGTAGTCTAACCAACTTCATTAGATTTTTGAGTTTTGGATTTTGGAGGAGGAAATGGGTGCTAGTTCTTTAGTCTTTATGTTTTCAAGTCCCATCTTGAATGGTCATTCTTCGTCAACTATTTTCTTGACCAATTAAAAAATTTAGTACTTTTTAGGGGAAATGTTTAAATGGTGGGGATAAATTTCACACATCAAACCCAAACAACTCTTTTATTTTATTTGTTTTTTTCATTGATTTTGTTTATATTTTAATCAGTTGTTTTCCCCTGAAAATGGATATCATGGAAGGTCTGATAGTGGAAGAAGGTTATAATAAACAATGAATCATCCCTTTGAAAATAATTTGCTAGATTAGAGGTACTATTCAATTCTCACAGTAAGGATCATGGGCATGTGGGCTCCCCCAGCAGACCATGCTGCCTCCTTCCATCTTGGATTGAAGTGGTCACGCTATTGGCACACAGTCTAGAAGATTGTGTAGCCAGAACATATTTCCTACCTTGGTCAATAAAAAAACAATAGAAAATATGAGTTTTTTAAAAATTATGATATTATTATTCTCATTATTATTATTATTATTATTTATACCAAACCCATTTCCCCATTTCACTTTATGTCATGAGAAATACCTCTCCCATGATGGGTTCCCTCGATCATAAAATCCTCCTCCTCTCTCTCTGGTGGCCTATTTCTTCCCAACATTCTAGTGTGATCATGGAAAGTAAATATTTACCGTCATTAGTCACATATTTCTTCCTCCTTATCCCTCTCCTTTACTCTTTCTCATTCACTCATTGTTATTGACCAAACCCTTGGTTGTGGTTTCAGTCCAACATCTCATGTAGTCTAATTTTATTAGAGGATTTTGTTTCCGTATAGTTTCTTTTGGCCATCTCAGAGTCCTTGAACCTTAAAAATGTGGTTTTGGGTCTCACACATTGGAAGTAGAGAGTTTATCTTTGATTTTGGGTAAACTTATTTAGTTATTATTCTTTTTCTCTATTTTTAATTAGGGATATTCAAGTTCATTGGTTTATTGTATTTTTCTAGTGTTTTATATACCTCCTGGAGGTGGCGTCAGGATATCTTTGTTGAAGGTGACTTGAATATGAATACAAAGTTAGGCATATATATATATATATACACTTTTTACTTATTCACTCATGGATAGGGTAATATATACATAGCTTAAAAGGGTATATATATATCAAGGTTTATATGTATGTATGTGTGAACTATTCATTTTCGAAGGTGACATGATTTGATGTAGGGTCCTCATATACTAGCATTTTATTTAAACTATTGGATTTCTTGGTGTTCCAAAAGTGTTCATTCCATGTTATATTAAATGTACATTCTATATAAATGATTTTTATTATTGGAAATAGATTCTCACAATCTTTTTAAGATCACTCATCAGCTTCCAATATGTGTTTCTTTGGTTTATGTGTGGCATCAGTATTTTATTAAATATGAAACATCATTAATGACAAATTTGGTTAATAAATAGTTCCTATAAATACAATTTAAAGCTAAAAAGTTTTTTATAAAATAAAATATTTTACTATTAAATGGTGTGACACAGTTATCACTATAAAAATCCTTAAGGAAATGATAAGCCCTCTTAGATCATTTCCCTATTATTGGAAATGTGGTCTTTCTTAAATGTGTGATATGTGATTTATTCTCTATAATGGGTGTTGTGGATTGTTGTGTATTTTGGAAAGGGAAATGGGGTTGTTTTTAAGGAAAATTAACATGTTAGAAAGTGAATGGTAGTTGTAGTGAAATATATTTGATATGTATTTATGTACTAATTTGGAAAAAGAAATCACCTCCAATTTGGCATGGCATATAGTGATCTTGGGTACCGAGGTGGGAAGGCATGAACAAGTAGTCTAGAAATGACCCACTCTACCTTGGAGGATTAAATTATTACTATAAACAATCTATAATGATGTGTATTGGTGGGCTTGATAAGGATAATTGACCTTCACATCCATGGTCGAACACTTAGACTATGAGGATCCTAGCTCCCAACTAACACTTTTTACATAGAAATTACCCATCATTCTTGATCTCTTTTACTCACTTTTTCAATGCTACTATTTTAAAATGATATTCTATTAGTTCTCTTTTCTTATCTAAAATAATAAAAATAATTTTTATTCTATCTCCTATTATGGGTTCATATTAAGACACCTATTTTATAATTAGTTATCATTTATTAAAAGTTTTCTAAAAGATCTTTCTTATTTTGAAAACCGTTTTTGAAAATAAAATGGAAATAATTTTTTATTAAAATATAATCTTATTACTTGTTTTCCTTAGAATAGTAGAAAACCATATTTTTATATGAATTAATTTAAAACTAACAGAATATTGATTTCATTTAAAAGGAAATCGATTTATAAGTTTTTATTCATTTTGTCCCTAGTGGGAATTTTTTCTCACACCTACTTTATTTATTATTTTTCGGTTTTAGTATCAACAAAGGTCTAGTTTGTTCATGTAGCGAGTGTGGTTCTATGGTTCGAGGTCACCCATGATGTCACATGGAGGTACATGTGGTAGTTCTTTAATTAATTTTTTCTACTAATATTTATTTTTCCTTTATGTTTTATTTTTTTACTATCATTTATAGTTTAAATAATTCAAAATTGAGTATATTTGATGTTCATAACTAGATTCTAACCTAGAGTATCAGCAATGTCTCTTAGTCCTTGTCAAATATTGGCTCGAGTGCCTAGTTTTGGGTCAATCCACGTTCGTTCGTAATATTTTTGTTTGGTAAAGATGTTTATGCATATAGGCTAGCTATAAAATGAAAGTTTCGGCATTTGAGTTGGATTCCATTTCATGGTGTGAAAGATCCTTAGGAAAAAAATGATTGGTTGAAATTTCTTATTATCATATTTTCACTAGTTCAGACTAAGACTGACTAGATGATAAAGATTTTTACAATCTCCTTTATAGAGAATCAAAATGTTGGTGGATTCTTGTTACCCTGTCCCATGATGAGTCCACGCACACATGGACATTGGTCAATTTCTTGTTCCATGATGAAGTGTAAACTTATACATATTGTCAGGATAAAATATAGGATGTTTTGAAGATTTATAGAGATATAACTATTGTTGATTATACATTTAGGTTTACTATTCTCTTATGCAACTACTTCAATGTGGTGTGAAATGCAAACTTGCAGTGGTAGAAGATTGGTCAGGGACTTCATAGAGACATTCAAGATGGAAGTGTTCCTCTAATATGTCATAATTATCTTAGGGTGTTAAAGGGAGCCTAGGTAGTAGAGAACATACTAGAAATAGGACATCAGGTAGCAATATAAAATAATGGTAACTGTATAGGTGAGCCTTCATATTTTTTCGGTAGAAGCTTGAGATTATATACATTGTGCAAGATATATTCGCAAAAGTAGTATTCTCAATCTTAGATAACAGTGGTATAGGGATCACATTGGGGAATAGTCATTCAGCTGATGATCAATGATATTCTTTTCAAAAGCATAGTAATATGGTGTGTGACTATCTGAAACAATATACCTCTAAGGGTAGGCTAAAAGTGGATAGACCACTACAGTAGAGGTAGCACCATGATTGGGGACCTCCTAGGGTTAGTTATGGTGGACCCCGGGGAAGAAAAGTAGGAATAGTTTCTAGGAGACACGCAATAAGAATAAAAATTAGTGGTGGAAAATGTTATGTTTTACATCAAACACAACCACTAGGAGGATCATTCCATGTGAAAAGAAATTTCGAATAAGGGTGAAGTAAACATCTAGATTTAGAGGTGTATAATTGGGAGGTTCCAAATATTATTTGAGGTATTATTTGTGACTTATTTACTTTAGATTATATGTTGATGGACACATTAATTATTAATTCCTCCATCCCTCTATTAATGTATTATGAGCCAGATATTTTAGTAGATCTTTTAACTAGAACTATGTGGATGGAAACTCTTTCTGGTGGGGATTCCACCATCTCAAAAAACATCTGGTATTTTAAGTTTATGTAAGTAGGATAATATTTCATTTGGATCTCCCTAAGTCTATTATCTATCCTTATGACATCATCCTTATTATGGACTAGTTATCCACATTCTATGCCTATATATATGTTCACTGCAAGAATGTGAGGTGCCAATGGATGGATGGAAAAATATTATTCATTACAAGTAAAGATGAATTTTGGCATATTAAGGAAGGTAATTATGTAGAAAACTACAATCCAACTTTCATCAGTGGTCAAGATTGTCCATTTGTGGGGCATACACTTCGAGAACCTGTTTTCCAGTGGTAGTGGAGTTATACATTGATATCTTCCCTTGTAGTTGTTCCAAGACTACCTACATAGTAAGGGATCACATTTTTTTTCCAGTTGCACCTAAATACTATAGGGATACCCATTCCAATATATCATATGGATCCTATCAAATATATGTAATTGAGGGAGCATTTAGAGAATTTCTAGATAAAGGTTTATTCAAAACCAATGTGTCCCCCTTAGTAGCTTTAGTGTTGTTCTCAAAAAAGGAAAATGGTATTTTGAGGCTTGGTGTCGGTAGTTTTTGCATGAATCAGGTGACTATCATAAATAAGTAACCCTTTATAATAATTTACGATCACTTTAACCAACTGGAAGATTCATGTTGGTACACGAAGATCAACATTTCCCCAACTATCATATGTAATAGGTTCATGAGGAGGAAATTCACAAGATTGAATTAGGATGTTGGTATAGAAAATATGAGATCTTAGTGATGCCTTTTAATGAGATGAATGATACTACTATGTTTATTAGACTCATGAATTGAATCATTCAACCCCGCATAGATTCGTTCATGGTATTCCAAATCAATGAAATTCTCATCTACCTTGTTTCCAAGGAGGAACATGAAGAAAACTTGAGGATGGTCCTATACTTACATTGTGATTAGCAATTATTGGGTAAGCTCTCAATGTTATAGTTTTGTATTAAATAAGTACACTTTGTTTGGAATTCTATTTATGATTATGGAGTAGTTATAGACCCCTCAAAGATAGAGGCAGTTCATGCATGGAAACCACTATATAGTGTGACATTGATATAGAGTTTTCCAAGCTTTGAGTGATATAATTGTGGGGTTTTGGATAACATATTTTATTTATTGACCCCTATGGATACACTAACTCATTGGGGATGAACTCTCATTTGGACGGATTAGTGCCATTGAGATTTTGAGGAGTTAATGATGAGATATTGGTTAGAATTCTGGAAATATTATGACTTTATAATACTCTACACACTTGGGAAGGGAGTCGTGATTATAGATCCCCTTAATAAGAAATCTCAATTTAATCTGGAAGGGAAGGTGATATAACATATTGCCTATTTATAGATTACTTTAGTGGAGGGAAGAGTATTTTTTCCTTCATTTGATAAAATTGACTTCATTGTTTCTTCCAGATGTCGTAGATTCCATGTTTTGAGATATTGGATATGAAGTTTTGTGTGATTATACATCCCTATGAGATTATCCTGATGTTTTCTATGAATTTGGGGTGTTTTTTATCTCATTATGAGTATGGGTGGTGGTTCTTGTTTCATAGTTTGATTTCCTGATGAAAGAGTTTCATAAAACCCCTTTATCTATACATCCCATAGTGGAAAAGATATACTACGACCTTCGGTAAAAGATTTGGTGGAAATATGAGAAGATGAATATTATTGAGCTTGTTTCTATATGCCTTACCTATTAGTTGTTGAAAACGGTACCCCATGTTCTATCAAGATTGAATCTACCATTTTATGTCCCATAGAGAAGTTGAATAGCATATTTTGGGACTTTAGTTAGATTTTGGAGAATATCATACCCCTAGTAGAGTATTCTTATAACAATAGTTTTCACTGCACTATTGGTGTATCTCCATTTGAGGCCTTATATAGGTATCGTTATCATTCAACACTATGTTGGGTGGAGGAGGGTTATTTTTTACATAAGGGTTTAGAGAAAAGTAATTTTATGATAGTTAATTTGATAGTGATCTAACAGTGTAATAAGGCCACTTAGATTCGGTAAAAAATCCAATGCATCCAATGTTGTAGGAACTTGGACTTGTGTAGGGGGTCCATATTATTCTGAAGGGATCTTTATGGTGATGTTTTTGGTGGTTTGGTTTGGATTTTAATCTATTAAAAAGGTTCTTTGGTTTTTTACAAATTATAAGAAAGGTTTTTATGGTTTCTTACAACCTAGAGTTACCCCCACAAAGGAGAACTGGATTTTTATGGAAAATTAACACTTTTGGTGTACCTGATGAAGTTGGAGGATCAAAACCAAATGATCCTTCATGGGTGATCCACACTAATTGTGTGAGTTCTTTATCAACACAAAAAAGACATGGATAACTCATGGTAATTTGAATGTTAGATGTGGGAATAATACCCTCACCTCATCAAGAGGGGTTTTCTCTTTTTACTGAAAAACCCCTTAAAGGTGGGAAGATTGCAACATCCCTGGTTTAAATTTTTGGATCCTTTGAAATTTTCTATGATTATCCAAGAATTTATTTCATTTTCATTGAATTGTTTCATGTAATTTATGGCCCTAGTATCAATTTAATATAAATATTGAATATTTTGATACCATAGATGTGTGATATTCAGGAATAAAGGGAGTTTCCATTAATCATTACCTTGAATGTAAAATTTGAGAATATAGTTAAATACCAAATATGGGTTTTACAGTAGGTGTGAAATTTTCTTTTCTTTTTTTCATTAGAAATTATTTCACAGAAAGTTCATTGGTGAGTAAATTAAATGAATTAAATAATTCTTTTTATTTATTTTATTAAATGTGTTGACCTATCCACTCCTACATAATAATGTTTTAATGAAAAATCCTTAGGGATGGTCACATAACCCTGGGATATTAGAGACAATGAGGAGAGGTATCCTTCATTGGAATTTATAGATGAGCTGAGGATCATGGATAGCCGTTGAAAAATAAATTGGATTCTTAGTATAAATGATGAAGGTACTGTAAACATCAAAGAAAACCCTAGTGAACATGACCTTCACCAACCATTGATCCAATCTCAATGTGGGGATCATTATTTTATGGATTATTTACCAATTTTAAATTTATTTCTTAGATTTAATTTATATTCAACAAAATTCATGTTTTTGCATCCTTGGACTACAAATCCCATAGTTTTTATTTTCCACACCATTCATATTTCATCATAATTGGTTTATATGATTATAACCATTGGTCTGGTTCACAATGGCCAATGATAATATCAGTTTTTTATTTTACACATCTCTCCTCTATTCATCATGTTCTTCATTATTTCCCCCCTAGGTAAATTACAGGACATTTGTAGACCTATTACAGAGATATTAAAACTGTAGGATCATGATGTTTATACAAACAGTATTGGTATTGAAGTCTTGTGGATGGATCAAGGCAGAACAGTGCGTTATCTATCTTCATTGTGAGCATCATACCCACTTTGGTGATGGTATGTGAAACATATATTTCAAGGGATACAATAAAATAATGGAAACTAGAGGTTGAGAATCAATGATTAGATATGATTTCCTTAAGGATTGAAGTATTAGGAGGACTTTTCGGCATGATTTGTGGAAATATTAGTAGAGAGATGAGAAATAAGGAAGAAATCATGTATAGTGTAAAACATTGTTCTACATTTCATGCGGTTCAAAATAACACATACATTTTATTGTGGATATCATGGTGGCTACGGTTTCAGGAAATTATAAATTTCACATTTCATGCAACCTTGGAGGTGTCACATAGATATGTACTATTAGTTTAGGACTAGGAATTTTTCATGTCCTGCATATCTAAATCCTGGCTAAACCCATGTACCTGAATCATATAATAAAATAGTGTACAGTGAAGTACATGCATTGGACTTCAAGTGGTGACACATGTCATGTCACCTTTATGACACACTATGTACTTAGACCACACAAAAAAGTGTAGAAATACGACACAACTCGGCATGGGATTTGGATTATACCCCATGTACCTCATTAAGACACACAATATTGTTTTTGTAGCTACTTGTACTTTTCTTATATCCTTCCATGGGGATTATATTTTGACCTGTGAGAAGTCAATCTTGAGTAGATTTATGTATAATATGTTATTGTGATCTTTACTCTGACATCAATGATATGGCATGAGATGGGGCGATCAATTCAATTCATTCGTCTTGAAAAGTGGAGGATGAGACTCAAGAGTGATCCTCGGAGAAACACCAGGGTTTTCTATAACTATAACGACACACATAGATCAAGGTGGGGGTCTCTTATTTCCTAGTATATGTAGGATAGAAATCCTCTATACCCACCTTGGAACATTAGTCTCTTATCTGTGGAGTGGTGCACCCATTTCATTTAGTTTTCTATTGAGGTAACGATCTTCCAAACTTTTAGAGACATCAACCCCATATCTTGATGTTCCATTGGCATATCGTGGGTTCCCCATAGATATATAGAGGATTTCATAGGGATAAAATAATTAGTGAATCACATATTCATGGAGTTTTAGGTTGAATTATCTTTGGAACTCATTGTAATTTTAATATATGATATTTATCTTTGATTTTGTTTCATTAAGCAAATCTGTCTATTAAAAAATATTATTCAATTATCTCATGGGTTGTGCTGACCACTGATTTTATTTCTTCCGTTTAATTTTCTAGGAATCCAAAAATATATGTATATACTCACCCATACATAGAATTTTCCCACATGTTTCATGTCACATGATGGTGATGTGCTAATAGGCGGTGGATGTGTTGGAATTGATATTAATGAAGGATAGTTGTACATTGTGGTAGTGTTTGTGTTCTGTGGTTGGTTACTAGAGATCATGAGAAAGTATCTCTCTTGATTTTCCCTATTTAAATATATTCCAGTTTGGGGCCCTATTCTTTGTAATGAATGTTTTTCTCCAGTTATTTTGATGATTTTATTATCATGCTCTGATGTATTCATTGATGTAATTACATGAATTTACACACTCTATATGTTGTCAGTTATCTTTACACTACTTCATTATATGTAGATAAGTGGTGTGAATGTACAATAACCTGAGTGTGGGGACTCCCATTAATTGGATATTCCTAATTAGTGTTGGTCTATATACCGTGGTCTTTTAGAGATGATCCTGGGGAGTCATTCATGTCTGATTGTCATTCTAGGCCAGACCTCGGTGGGTTGGGTAACGACGTCACATACCACTCTTGCCCAGACTGAGTGATTTAGTTTGTGGAATTACAAAACGGTATCACAACCCCTTTAGGATTTTCGTCTTGGTAAAATGAAGATATGATATTTTGAATTCATGTAAAGGAATTATGTGAGTTTCTAGGTAGCACTGTGTAGTGGACCTCAGAGTTACTAGGTAAAGGGGTTATATCTTATCAGTTGTGTGATTATATTTTCATATTTATTCTCAGGTATAATTTTGTTTTAATTTTTAATGGTATTTTTATCTTACTTAATTAGAAAGAGTAGTAGATTTTATGCATCATAAACTAGAATGTAATTCCACATGTAAAGTGTTTGTTTTTTATAGGGGTTATAATTAATCAAATACCATAAAAAATACACTTTTTATTTTTTTAAATACATTATTGGTGAAATTTAATTAATTAAACCTTGGTAATATTTTATTTGTTAGGTATATGTTACTGTAAATAATAAGTTGGTATTGAATAAATAAACCCGAGCCTTGTGTTATCGATGAGTGTATTTTATTTCCTTGGTTGTTAAAATTCCCTATTTATATAATTATGGTCAAAAGTGATAAGTGTACTGATTTTCTAAATGTTTTAAAAAAGGGAAACTATATTGAATAAAGAGGATTTAAATGGATTTTCTAATGGAGTTTTAATTTATAAAGGGTTATTTGATTTCCATGTGGTTGAGTAAATATTATAATAGTATGTTTTTATTGGAAATTGAAACATTACAATGGTATTAGGCCTCGTTTGGGTCATAAATGAGGTAATTCATTGGTTTTTATTGATTGATTTTAAATAAAGAGAAAGGTATTGTTTTCTCAATTTTTTTAAAAATTATTTTCTACTAAAAATGTGTTGAATGTGATTTTAAAATGATTTTTTTGAATATTTGGGGTTTGAAATGAGGTTTAAAAATGTGTAAATGACTCACTGTGTTGGTCCAAGATTTTTGTTGGAATGTTTTTCATTTTAATACTTTTTTTAGTGTACTATTGTGACTAATTTAGAACTCCTTTTTGTTGTTTTCGATGAGGATTATATTCTGTCAGGATTGACTTATTTTGTTTTGTAAGATATTTGATATGTTTTATGATTATTTCTTGTGAGGGATGTGAAGGTTAGAGTACTTATGTCTATTCATGGAATTATATGTTGTACCTTGAATGATGATTTTATGGATCTATGGTTCATAGAATAGACACCCTTTAGGGGATGAGATTGATGGTTGTTGGCCTATTTAGCTAGTTTGGTGAGTAATAGTCCCTTGAAAGCGGTGATTTAGTAGGTGGAGTTTCCTTGGGATGTCTATATGAGCACGTAGATTTGATGTTAATCTTATAATGTTCAGGGGTTCTAGATTATTGATTTCTATAGAAACATGTATGTTAGATGGGTTATTATGTGGTGTTTCATTTGGATACTTAGATGTGTAATTATGTGTGATAGAGATAGGCTAGTAGTAGTGTGGGATAGTTGGATGTTTTTTTGTTCATTAGTATAGTACTAGTTAGTGGAATCATTAGTGTTTTCCTAACTAAACCTATTGGGGCCCACTAAACTGGTAGTAAGATGAGTCTGATAACCCCAATCCTACCTAAAACAGGATAGGGGTCGGTGACTACCCCTGAGTAGACATATCCCACACAAGGGAGGTGTTATCTTAATGTACTTGTACACACACACATTTCTCCAAGTCTATATGATTTCAAAAGTAAAGAAAAACTAAGAACAATGAATATATAACATCTATACTACATCAGAGTCTACAAAAGTAATAGAAACCATTAATGGTCCTAACAAAAACAACAAAGTGTCTAACCTACACAAAAGGATAGGACTACAGTTAAATGAAACTCTGGTAGGAACTTTGTTCTGTCTATCCCAATACTTTGTTGTTCCTGCTCCCATTCCTCCTAGGGCACCATCAAAATCCCAATAATTTTTATAGGACATGAAATGTGTATGAAGATCCAATAAATTGGTGAGTATAATAATATCTAGTAGGACACCCCAAAATCACTAATCATGAAGAATCATTAGTATTTATATAAAAAATGCATAGGTATGTCAATCAATATATGGGACTTAATGATAATAAAAAACATCCTACATATAATCATAAAAATAAACTACAACACACATAGAAATTATCCATAATTATTGATCTCTTTTATTGTTCTTTTTAATCCTATTATTTTCAAATGATCTTTGCTTAGTTTCCATTTTTATTGAAAATAATAAAATTAAGTTCTATTTTATCTCTTATTATTCATTAATATTGAGACACCTATTTTAGAATTAGTTATATTTTACAAGAAGTTTTCTAAAAGATCTTTCATTATTTGAAAACTATTTTTGGAAATATAATATAATATAGTTTTTATTAAAATGGAATATTATTACTTGTTTTCCTTAGAAGAGTAGAAAGCCATATTTTTATATAAATAAATTTATAATTATCCATAAATTGATTTCATTTAAAAGGCTATCCATAGTTATGTTTTTTCATTAGTGTCCCTATTTGGAATTTTTATTCTCACAATTACTTTCTTTATCATTTTCAAGTTTCAGTTTCATCCCATATCAAGTTTGATAATGGAGAATGAGTGGTTCTATGTTCGGAGGTGACGCATGAGTTCACATTGAGGTACATGTGGTAGTTCTTTATTTATTTTCTACTGTTAGTGTTTATTTTATTTTATTTTATTTTTTGTTTTATTTATTTTTTTTGTCAATCATTTATAGGTTAATCATTCCAAATAGAGTATATTTCATGTTAAGTACTAGCTTATAACCTAGAGTATCTGCAATACCAATCTTTCCTTATTGCATATTTTCTCAAGTTCCTAGTTTGAGGTCAACCCAAGTTCATTTATGATAGTTTTGGTAGGTAAACATGTTTACGCATATAGGCTAGTAGTATGATGATTGTTTCAGCATTAGATACAGATTCATTTTCATGGTGTGAAAGATCATTAGGAGGACGATGATTTGATGGATTTTCTTATTATCATATTTTTACTAGTATAAAACAATACTAACCCCATGAGAGAGATTTTCGCAATATTCCTTATAGATAATAAAAATGTATGTTGATTCTGGTTACCTAGGCCCATGATGAGTCGATGCTCACATGGACATAGGTCCATTACTTGATACATGATGTAGTAGACACTTAGAACTTGTGTTAGGATAAAATGTAGGATTTTTTGGAGATTTAGAAAGGAGATATAACTATTTTTTATTATGAATTTATGTTTATTTTTCTCTCAGGGTACTACTATAATGTGGTGTGAAATGGATACTTATAGGGGTGGAAGTTTGATTAGGGATTTCATAGAGACATTCAAGTCTGAAGGGTTCCTCTAAGATTCCCAATTTTCTTAATTTCGAAAATCACTCCTTAGTAATGTATTACATCCTAGAAATGGTACATCGAGTAGCAGGATAAGATAATAGTAATGAAATAGTTGATCCTTCATATTTTTCTAGTAGAAGCTTGGGATTAAGTGCATTGTGCAATATATATTCTGAAATAAAGAAATATCAATTTCAAATAACACTTATATAGGGAAGCCATTGGGGACTAATCAGTCAGGTGATGATCTATGTTATACATGTGACAAGCATGGTCATATGGTGTGTGAAAATCTGAAACAAGTTACCTCTAAGGGAAGGGTAATAGTGGATTCAAAACTAAACTAAAGTAGCACCATGATCAGGGACCTCCTAGGGTTAGTTAGGGTGGACCCCAGGGAGTAAAATCTAGTATAGAGGCTATGGGAGAGCTAAGAGAAACAACAATAATAGGAGGTTGATGTTATAATTTCCTTGAAACAAAACCACTAGAAGGATCATTCCAGGTTCAAATAGATTTCGTATAAGGGTGTAGTAAACTTTAGGCTTTTGAGTTATATAACTGGGAGGTTTTAGAGATTATTTGACGTTTTATTTTTGTCTTATCTATTGTAGATTATATACTTATAGACACATCAATTAATAATTCCTTCCTCCCTCAATTCATGGTATCTGAGCTTGATATTTTAGTAGATCTCTTAACCAGAAATATGTGGATGGGAACTCTTAAAATTGGTGATTCCACCATTTGAAACATCTTCTAGCAGTTCATGTTAATGTGTGTTGGAATTTTTTTTCATTTGGTTCTCCCTAAGACAATGATCCTACCTTATGAAAAAAAATTATTATGGACTAGTTATCCACATTATATGCCTAGATAGATGGTCACTGCAAGAAAGTGAGGTGCCAAGGGGTGGATGGTAAAATATTCTTCTTTATAGAAATTGAGGAATTTTTGGCATATCAAGGAAGTCTCTTATGTATGAAATGACAATACATCTCTCATAAGTTGTCAATATTGTGCATTGGTGGGGAATACTCTTCATGTACCATGATTCCATTGGAAGTTGAGGTAAACATTGATTTCTTCCCTTGATGTTGTTCCAAGACTACCAACAGAGAAGGGTATCAAAGTTTTTGTCCACTTACACCTAATGACTATAGAGATAAACATTATAATATATCATATGCCTCCTCTAAAATTTTTGGATCTGAGGGAGCATTTAGGGACTTTCTGGAGAATTGTTTCTT
Organism: Viscum album; assembly: GCA_963277665.1. Taxonomy (NCBI): domain Eukaryota; kingdom Viridiplantae; phylum Streptophyta; class Magnoliopsida; order Santalales; family Viscaceae; genus Viscum; species Viscum album. Next base: position 747,371,374 of record OY728121.1, on the reverse strand, counting down.
CGGACCCAATGTGACCCCCTTAGTAGCATCAATCTTGTTCTCTAAAAAGGAATATGGTATTTTGAGGCTTGGTGTTGATTATTGTTTCATGGATCAGGTGGTGATCATGAATAAGTACCCCTTTATAATAATTTATGAAATCTTAAACCAAATAGAATATTCAAGTTGGTACATTAAGATTGACCTTAGGACCCACTATCACAAGTAATAGTTTCATGAGGAGGATTTTCCCAAAATGGAATTTTGATGTTGGTATGGGAAATATTTGGTCCTAGGGATTCCTTTTAGTGTGATGAATCATAATACCATGTTTATTATACTTATCAAATGAATCATTTAACCCTTCCTAGATTTTTTAATGGTACTACAAATCAATTTCATTCTCATCTACATTTTTTCAAAGAAGGAGCTTGCAGAAAACGTAAGGATGTTCCTAGACAAAATTCATCATCACCAATTATATGGTATGCTCTCAATGTTTCAGGTTTGTATTAAATCATTAAAATTTATATATCATTCCATTTCATATGATGGATTAGTTATAGACCCCTCAATGATAGAGGAAGTTAAAGCTTAGGAACCACCCAGGAGTGTGACATCAGCAAAGAGTTTTCTTTAATTTCAGGGATACTATTGACAGTTTTTGAATAACTTATTTCATTTATAAACCCCTCTGGATACACTAATTCCCAGGGGGTGACCTTTCATTTGGCCTAACTTGTGTCATTGATATTTTTAGAAATCTAATATTGTATTTTTGTTTTAATTCTAGAAATATTATGACTTCAAAATAATCAACACACCTGGGAAGAGAATCGTGGTTATAGATTCCCTTAATAAAAAATCTCAATTCTATTTCGTAGTGTTGGAGATATAACAAAGATCCTATTCATAGATTACCTTAGGAGAGGTAAGAGTATTTTCTTGCCTTTATTCGATGGAAGTGACTTTAGTGGTTATTCATCGTGTGGGAGAGTCCCAGTTATGAGATATTGGTTGTGAAGTTTTGTGTGACAATTCATCCAGATGAGATTCACATAATGGTTTCTTTGAAGTCAGATATATGCTATCTCATTATGAGGGTGGCTTGTGGTGCCTCTTGAACAATGTGATTTGGTGATAAGGGAGTTTCATAACTTCCCTTTAGTTATACATCCTATAGGGGAAAAGATATACCCAGACCATTGGAGAGAGATTTGGTGGAAAGTTTAGAAGCTGAATATTGTTGAGTTTGTTCTTATATGACTTACCTATGAGTAGGTGAAGACGGTTCCACATGGTTAATCAAGTTTGAATAAACCTCTTTAGGTCCCATATATAAGTGGGATAACCTATTGTGTGACTTTGGTGGGAGTATGGATAATCACATACACCTAGTAGAGTTTTCTAATAATAATATTTGTTATTCCACTATTGGTGTATCTCCATTTGAGGCATTATATGGGAAGCGATATAATTCCACACTATGTTTGGTGGAGGATGGTACGTTTTTACATAGGGGATAGATAAAGTTAATTTTATGACAGATAAATTCAACGTGATCTAACAGTGTAATAAGGCCACATAGAGTTGGTAAAAAATCCAATTCATCCAATGTTGTAGGCACTTGGAGTTGAGTAGGGGGGAGATGTTATTTTTATGGGATCTCTATGGTGATGTTTTCAAAGTTATGGTTAAGATAAAAATAAATTCCTAAGGTTCTTTTGTCCGTTTCAAATTATAAGTAGGGTTGGTGAGGTTTCTTACAACCTAGACTTACCCCCACTAAGTAGAACTAGATGTTATTGAATAATTATCCTTTTTTGTATATCTGATGATCATTGACAATCAAAATGATACGATCCTTTATGGTTGAGCCACCCTAATCATGTGAGTTATATATAAACATGATAACATCCCATAGATCTCATGGGAATTTGAAAGTCCTATGTGGTCATAAAACCCTCACCCCATCAAGATGGGTTTTTACTTTTCATAGAAAACCCCCTTGAATGTGGGAAGATTGTAACATCCCTGGTTTTAGATTTTGGATCCTTTGAGAATTCTCATTAATTATCCAAGAATTTATTTCATTGTTGTTGAAATGTTTCAGGTATTGTAGGAATTCAGTATCAATTTAATATAAATATAATATATTTTTATATCATATATGTGTGATATTTGGGAAAAAAGAGAAATTTCCTTGATAAATACCTTAGATGGAAATCTTGAAACTATAGTTAAATAAAAAATATGGGTTTTACCCTAGGCAGGAATTATGTTTTTGGAATCAAACATTCTATTGTATAAAATTCATTATTGAGTGAATTAAATGAATTAAATAATTATTTTATTTATTTTATTTATTTTATTATATGTGTTAACGTAGCCACTCCTCTATAACAATGTTTTTATGAAAAAAACTTAGAGATAGTCACATAATCTAGTGAGATTAAAGAAAATGAGGAGAGGAATCCTTGATTTGAGTTTATAGGTGGGATAAAGATTATTTACTGATGTTGAAAATTTAATGATATTCCTAGTATAAATGATGAATGTAGTCGAACCATCAATGAAAACACTATAGAACATTTCCTTCACCAACCATTGATCCATTATCAAGGTAGGGCTCATTATTTTATGGATTATATCCCTATTTTAAATTTATATCATGGATTCAATTTATGTTTGATATGTTTCCTATTTTTACATCCTCAGACCATAAATCCATGATTTTTAATTTGTTTCATCATTAATATTTCATCATATTTAGTTTATAAAATTATGATCATTGGTCGGCTTTGTATTGGAAAATAATAATATAACTTTTCTATTGTACCTATCCCTCCTCCATTCATCATTTTCTTCATTATTTTACACCTAGGTCAATTACATGATATTTCTAGATCTATTAGAGTGGGATTAAACCCCTAGGTTCATGATTTTTATACAAGTGACATTTGTATTTATGTCTTGTAGATGGATAAAGGAATAATAGTGGATTTTAGATCATGAATCTGAGCATCGTACCACATTTGGTGATAGTATGTGAAACATGTATTTCAAGTCCAACAAAAATAAAAATTTATGGACACCAGAGGATGAGAATAAATGATCAGGTATGTTTTCATTAATGATTAATGTCTTGGGAGGAATTTCCAGCATGATTTCTTAAAAATTTAGTATAGAAAATAAGAAACAAGGAAGAACTCATGTATGGTGTAAAATATTGTTCTACATGTCATCTGGTTCAAAATAACACATACCTTGTATTTTGAATCTCATGGTGGCTTTGGATTCATAAAATTATATATTTAACATGTCATCCGACCTTGGAGGTGTCACCAAGTTATGTACCATTACTTTGGTACCAGGAATTTTTCATGTCATTCACACCTAAATATTGTCTAAACCCATGTACCATACTCTTTTAATGAAATAGTGTATAGGGAAGTACATGAACTGTACCTCAAGTAGCGACACATGTCATGTCACATTTATGACACACTATTTATTTAGACCTGACACACTGAGTGTAGGAGTGGGACTCAATTGAGAATAATATTTGGAGTACACCTCGTATACCTTAACAATAAATGTAATTTAGTTTTTCTAGTGAATTATACTTATCCTATATCTTTATTTGATGATCAGATTTAGACCCGTGAGTATCCCATTCTGAGTATATTTATGTGTAATTTTTGATTGTGATCTTTACTCTAACATCAGATATATGATGTGATGTGGTATGATTAATTCTATTATTTCATCTCGAGAAGTGGGGGACGAGACTCAAGAGTGATCCTTGGAGAAACATCAGGGTTTTATATACCCCTAATTACACACATGAATCAATGTTAGGGTCTCTTATTTCCTAGTATATGCAAGATAGAACTCCTCTATACCCACCTTTGAACCTTTGTCTCCTATCTGTGGAGTGGTTCTCCATATTCATTAAGTTTTATATTGAGGTGTGGGTCATCCACCCTTCTCGTGTCATCACCCCCATGTCTTCATGTTCCATTATCATATCATGGGTCCCCTATAGATATGTTGAGTATTATATAGGGATACTAGAATTAGGGTGGCATAGATTGAAGGAGTATTAGGTAGAATATTCTTTGGAACTCTTTTTAATGATGACCTTATGATATTTATATTTGATTTGGTTTCATTTAGCATATCCATATATCTAAAAATATTCTACACTTGTCTCATGGGTTGTACTGACCATTGATTTTATTTGTTTCCTTTTATTTTTCTAAGAATCAAACTAGATTTCAATATACTCACACCCTAAATGGAATTTCCACACATGTTTCATGCCACATGATGAGGATGGGTTGATATATGTGGCTTTTTTAGACTCGATATTAACGAAGGATGGTAGTACTTGAGGTAGTGTCTGCATTCTATGGTTGGTTACTAGTGATCATGAGAAAGTATCTATCTTGAATTTCACATTTTCAATAGATTTTTGGTTGGGGCCTTTTTCATTGTTAGTAATTTTTCCCCTTTTTGATGATTTTATTATGATTCTCTAATGTACTCATAGATGTAATTACATGTATTTACAAACTCTATATGTTTTCATTTATCTTTACGATGCTTCATTGTAGGAACATTAGTGGTGTACGTGTACAATAACCTTTCAGTGAGGACTCCCATTTAAGGGATATTCCTAATTAGTGATCTTCTATGGACCTTGGTCTATTAGAGATGATCCTAGGGTGTCATTCTTGTCCAACTGTCAGTCAAGGTGTGACCTCAGTGGTTCTAGTAATGAAATCATGTACCACTCTGGCACGGATGGAGTGACTCGGGTTGGTGAATTAAAAAATAGTATCACACTCCCTTGATGATTTAAATCTTAGTAAAATGAAAATAGAAAAATAAAAATTCAATTAAGGGAATTATTTTAGTGTCTGGATAGAACTGTGTAGTGGACATCCAAGTTACTAGGGAAGTGGGTTTCCTTTTATCTGTTTTGTGCTTATATTTTCAATTTTATTCTCAGGTTAAATTCTACTTTTATAGTTAATAGGCTATTATCTTACCAAATTAGAATGACATGTATATTTTATGGATCATAAATTTCAATATAGATTCACATGTCATGTTCTTATTCTATAATGATTGATAGGGGTTCAAATTAATTAAATACCATAAATATTATTATTATTTTTTACAAACACATTATTAGTGACATTTAATTAATTGAACCTTCGTATGATTTTATTTTTTAGGTATATGTGACTATAAATAACATGTAGGAGTTGAACACATAGACATGAGCCTGGTTTTATCGATGAGTGTCTTTTATTTTCCTAGTTGTTAATATTATTTGTTTATTTAGTTATGTTCATAAGTGATAAGAGTAATGAGTTTCTAATTTTTTTTAAAAAGGGACTCCATAATGTATAAAGTGAATTTAAATGGTTTTTCTAAGGTATTTATAATTTCTAAAGGGTTATTTGATTGTCAAGTGGTGGTAGAGATATTTTAACAGTTTGTCTTTAATTGAAATAGAAACATTACAATGATATTTGGCCTCGTTTGGGGTTTAAATGAGGTAAAAAATTGGTTTTTATGGAATAATTTGAAATATGGACAAAGTTATTGTTCTATTAACTTTCTAAACTGTATTTTATTATAAATGGTTTGAATGTGGTCTTAAAATGGGTTTTTTTTGAATATATGTTGTTTGAAATGAGACTTAAAAAGGTGTAAATGACTTTGTGTGTTGGTACAATATTTTTATTGGCATGTTTTTTTCTTTAATCCTTTTTTTGTGTGCTGGTGAGAATATTTTAAAACAGTTTTTTATTTTATTTGATATGGATTATGTTCTGAGGGTTATGCCTTATTTTTTTGTAAGATAGTTGATGTGTTTTGTGATTGTTTCTTGTGAGGGATGTGAAAGTGAGAGTGATTAGGATTATTTTAGGAAGTATATGTCATAACTAGAATTATGGTTTGATAGTTTTATGGATCAGAGGATAGCCAACCTTTAGAGATGGGATTGATGGTGGTTGACCTATTTAGCTAGTGTGGTTTGAAATATACCCTCGAAAGGGGTGATTTAGTAAGGACTGTTTCTTTGGGATGTCTATATGAGCGTGTATATTATATTTTAACTATCTAATGGTTGGGGTACTGGAGAATTGATTTCGATAGAAACATGTATGTTAGATGGGTTATTATGTGGTGTTTCATTTGGATATTTAGATGTGTCTTTATGTGTGAGAGAGATAGGCTGGTAGTAGTGTGGGATAGTTGGTTGTGTTTTTGTTCAATGGTATAGTAATGGTTTGTGGAATGATCAGTTTTGTCCTAACAAAACATATTGGGGCCTGCTAGACCAGCATTAATATGAATGTGATAACCCCAATCCTGCTTATAATTGGACAGAGGATAGTGACAACCACTGAGCAGAGATATCCCACACATAGGTCTTACCCTAGTGTACCTATACACACACACACATCTCTAAGTCTATATGATTTCAAAAGTAAATATAACTTATAACAGCATGTATATAACATCTATGCTACATCAGAGTCTAGAAAAGTAATAGAAACCAATAATGGGACCACTAAAAACTACAAAGAGTCCAACCTACTCAATAAGAGGGGACTACTATCAAATGAAACTCAGGTAAGAACATAATTCTTTCTATCCCAATAGAATGTTTTTCTAGCTCCCAATCCTCCTAAGAAACCATCAAAATTCCAATCATCTATATATGACATGAAATATGTATGAGGATCCCATGCATAGGTGAGTATAACATTACCCAGTTGGACACCCCGATATCACTAACCATACGGAATCATTAGTATTTATCTCAACAATACCTAGGTATATCGATAAATATATGGGACTTAATGATAATAAAAAACATCATAGATATAATCATAATAAGAAACTATGACACACATAGAAATTACCCATCGTTCTTGATCTCTTTTAATCTTGTTTTTAATCCTACTATTTTAAAATAATCATTTCTTAGTTTATTTTTCTTGTCTAAAATAAAAAATAATAATTTAATTTATCTCTTATTATGAATCCATATTGAGACACCTATTTTAGAATTAATTATATTTTAATATAATCTTTCTAAAATATCTTTCAAGGTTTGAAAACTATTTTTGAAAATATAATGGATTGTTTTTTTGTTAAAATCGAATCTAATTACTTATTTTCCTTAGAAGTGTAGAAAAACACACTTTTATATTAATTAATTTAAAACTAACCAGATATTTATTTCATTTAAAAGGTAATCCATAGATATGTTTTTATCCTTGGTGTCCCTACTGAGCATTTGTATTCTCACTATTATTTTCTTTATCATTTTTTAGTATCAGTATCCACTGATCTCTAGTTTGATAAAGGAGTGACTCTGATTATATGGTTGGAGGTGACCCATGAGGTCACATGGAGGTACATGTGGTAGTTATTTATTTATTTTATTCTACCAGTGTTTATTTTATTTATTTTTGTTTTATTTATTTACCTTTCTATCATTTATATGTTAAATTATTCCAAATGGTGTATATTTGTTGTTCAGAAATAGATTCTAACCTAGAGGATCATCAATTCCTCTCAGTCCTTTCCACATATTGGCTTGAGTGCCTAGTTTGGGTCGACTCAAGTTTGTTCGTGATTGGTTGGTAGGTAAATATATTTATCCATGTTGGCTAGCTTTACGATGATAGTTTTAGTATCACATATGACTTCATTTTCATGGTCTGAATGATACTTAAGATGAAGAGGATTGTTTGGAATTTATTATTTTAATATTTTTACTAGTTCTAACGTAGACTAACTAGATAATAGTGATTTTTACAATCTTATTTAAAGAAAATCTGATCATTTGTGGATTCTAGTTACCATGGACCATGATGAGGCGACACTCACATGAACATAGGTCAATTTCATAGTCCATGATGGATTATACACTTATAACTTGTGTTAAGATAAAAATTTGATTTTTTTGGAGTGTAGAAATGACATGTGACTATTTTTTATTATTCATTTAGGTTTAATATTCTCTCATTCAACTACCTCAATGTGGTGTGAAATAGATACTTATAGATGTTGAAGTTTTATGAGGGACTTCATAGAGACATCTAAGATGTATGGGTCCCTTTATGACTTCCCACTTATCTAAGGGTGTTAAAGAGGGACTTGGTAAGGGAGAACATTTTGGAAAAGGTACATCAGGTAGCAGTATAAGATAATGGGAATTATATAGCTGGGCCTTCATATTTTTCTAGTATAATTTGGAGAATAAGTACATTGTGCAAGATATCATCTCAAAAGAATAATTATAATTCATAGATAATAGTGGTATAGGGATCCCATTGGGGAAAGTCAATCAGGTGATGATTGATGTCATAATTGTGACAAGAATGGTCATTTGGTGTGTGACTATCTAAAATAATGTACCTATATGGGAAGGATAACAGTGGATGGACCACTGCAATAGAGGTAGCACCATCATCAGGGACCTCCTAGGGTTAATTAGGGTGGAACATGGGGAGGAAAAGTTGGTATATAGGCTAACAGAGACCCAAGAAGAATAAAAATTAGTGGAGGATGATGTCTTCATTTACTTAAAACACAACCACCAAGAGGATAATTCTAGGTGAAAAGATATTTTGGATAATGTTGAAGTAAACTTCAGGAATTTGAGGTGTATAACTGAGAGAAACTAGGGATTATTCATGGTATTATTTTTGTCTTCTCTAATTTAGCTTCTATTAAGATAGACACATTAATTATTAATTCCTTCATCCCTCTATTCATGGTGTGTGAGCTTTAGGTTTTAGTAGATCTCTTAACTTGAACTATGAGGATGGAAAATATTACAGATGTAGATTCCACCATGTCAAACATCTTCTGGAAGTTCAAGTTTATGTCTATAGGATAATTTTTTTCATCTAGATCCCTTTATGGCTATGATCTTTCATTATTAAATCATCCTTATTATGGACTAGTTATCCATATTCTATGCCTAGATAGATGGTCACTTCAAGAAAGTGAGGTTCCAATGGATGGATGGAAAAAAGATTCTACATTAAAAGTAAGTAGGAATTTATGGCATAGTAAGGAAATATCATATATAGGAAATTACAATCCTTCTCTCATCAGTTTTAAAGATTGTCCAACAGTGGGTCAGACTCTTTGGGAACCTCGTTTCCAATGATAGTGTAGGGATACATTCATGTCTTCCCTTGAAGTTCTTACAAGACAACCTACATTGTATGGTATCACGTTTTTTTTCACTTTCACCTACGGACTATATAGATACCCATTCCAATATATCATATGAATCCAATCAAATTTTTTGAACTGAGGGTTCATTTAGTGATCTTCTGGAGAAAGGTTTAATTAGAACTAATGTGTCCCCCTTAGTAGCATCAGTGTTGTTCTCTAAAATGGAAGATTGTATTTTTAGGCTTCTTGTTGATAATTGTTTCATGAATCAACTGATGATCAGGAATAAGTACCCCTTTATAATAATTTATTAACTATTCAACCAACTGGAAGTTTCATATTGGTACATAAAGATTGATCATAGGCCCAACTATTACAAGTAATAGGTTCATGTGGAGTACATTCACAAGATGAAATTTTGATGTAGGTATGGGAAATATGTGATACTAGTGATTAATTTTAGTTTGATGAATAATACTACTTTGTTTATTGGACTCGTGAATCTAATTCTTCAACCCTTCCATGATTCTGTCATGTTATTCTCAATCAATGACATTCTCATCAACCTTTCTTCAATGTAGGAGCATGCATAAAACCTGAGGATGGTCCTAGACATACTTCGTGATCACCAATTATAGGGTAATCTCAAGAAGTTTTAGTTTTTTATTAAATAACTACACTTTGTGTGGCATTATCTATCATTGGATGGTGTAGTTATTGACCCCTTGATGATAGAGGTAGTTCAAGCTTTGGAAACACCCAAGAGATTGACATCGGTATAGATTTTTCATTGATTTGAGGGAAACTATCAAAAGTTTTTTGATAATTTATTTAATTTATTGACCCTTCTAGATACACTAACTCACAGTGGATGACCATCCATTTGGAATGATCAGTGCCATTGACATTTTGACGTGTTAAGGATGATATGTTTGTTATAATTATAAAAATATTATGACATTAAAATAGTCTACACACTTGTGAAGGGAATCGTGATTGTAGACTCCCTTAATAGAAAATCACAATCCCATTTGGTAGGGTATGTGATATAAAATATGTCCTCTTTATAGATTACCTTAATGGAGGGAAGGGTATTTTCATTCCTTATTTCGATGGAAGTGACTTTTGTGTTTCTTCAACATGTGGGAGATTCCTAGTTATGAGATATTGGTTACGAATTTTTGTGTGAATAATCATCCATATGAGATTCACCTAATGTTTTCTATGAAGTTGGGGTGTATGTAATCTCTTTTTGAGGATGGTTGGTGGTTCTTATTGCATACTGTGATTTATTGATGATCATGTTTCATAAATTCCCTTTATCAATACATCCTAGAGTGGAAAAGATATACCAAGACCTTTGGTGAGATATTTCGTGGAAAGGGGAGAATCTGAATATTGATGAGTTTTTTTCTATATACCTTACATGTCAGTAGGTGAACATGGTGCCCCATGTTCTATCATGTTTGAATCAACCTATTGAGGTTCCATGTGGAAGAGGTATAAACTATTGTGCAATGTTTTTGGAGTTTGGAGAATCACATTCCCCTAGTATAGTTTTCTTATAACAATAGTTTTCAATCCTCTATTGGTGAATCTCCATTTGAGGTTTTATATGGGAAGTTATATAATTCCACACTATGTTGGGTGGAGGAGGGTAATTTTTTAATTATGGGGTTATAGAAATTTAATTTTATTACTGATAAATTTAATGTGATTTAACAGTGTAATTATTCCACTTAGAGTTAGTAAAAAATCTAATGCATCCAATGTTGTAGGCACTTGCAGTTGAGTAGGGGGACCATGTACTTCTAAAGGGCTCTCTATGGAAATGTTTTTAGATGTTTGGTTAAGATATAAATCTATTCCTAAGGTTATTTGGTCGGTTACAAATTATAAGTAGGGTTTGTGAGGTTTGTTACAACCTGGACTTACCCCCACTAAGACTCAATAACACAATGTAGAAATATTGGGGTAAAAATCCATTTACTAGAGTTATGCTACACTATCCTCATCAATATGGGATATTTTCAATGAGGATAACGACTTGGAATCCTCAGTCTACAATTGTGAAAAATATCTTTTACATAGAGTATCTGACACTATATTACTCTTAACAAGAGTATATACTATCTCAAATTCATAATAATGGAGAAAATATATACATCCCCTATGTTTAATGATAATATTCTTCTAAGAGAATTTATACATGAGAATCGTGTGGTCATAATAGATGGTAAACCACTCACCCATAAGGTTTTTTCTCAACATCTTCAGCATGAAGAATAAAATTTCCAACACTAGATTTTGGGTCACATAGTTCTTCTCATGTATTTTTAACTTCCAGGACTCATCAAAAAGAATTTTCTACATTTTTATCAGAACACAAATAATATTAGTCCTTGAGGCATCGTAGAACACTACCTACTCAACACCCTCATCTAGAAATCTTAAGATGGAGGAGCTCATTAAACTCTATGAAAACACTTTAATAGAATTCTGGAACCTTTTTGTACACAAGATTGGCTTCCCCTTCTCGATAAAAGTATTCAAAGTTACTAATATCCAAAAAAAATATACCCTAAATCATCGATAGTATCCTTCCTTCACACGGAATCTCTAAACCTCCACTGCACTCTTGGGTGGATTCCAATCTAATACTACCTCGACCTTCACCAACTCCACTACTACACAATCAATTGATATGACATGTCCAAAAAAATAAGACCACCTAAACAAGAACTAACACTTCATGACCATCCCAAAAAGGTGGTTCTTTGGATTATGTCCAGGACTATCCTCAATTGTCTCATGTTCTCCTCCTACATTTTTTATTAAACTAGGATATCACCTATGAAAATAATAAAGAAATTTTTCTATGATAGGTGGAAATATCTGGTTCACGAGTCCCATAAAAACTATTAGGGTGTTATTCATTCCAAAAGTTATCAAAAAGTACTCATAGTGAAAGTATGGATATCTAAAAGTCATATTCAGTTTATCATCATATTGTACTCAATGTTAGTGATAGTCTGGCCTAAGGATAGTCTTGTAAAACCATATCACCCCTATCAAATAGTCATATAGGTCATATATCCTTAATATTGTATGCTTATTATATATGTTTACATGTTACAACCATTGATAATCCACTCATAAACTCAAACTCTCATCCTCTGTGGAAAAAAATTGGGGTTACTGAGTGGGAAACTCTAGGTCTAACAAATACCTTTCTCAATAAGTTCTCTAACTACACCTTTAGCTCTTAAAACTCTACAGGATCCATCCAATATTCAAGAACATATATCGACGTATTCCCTGGGTGTAATTATATGAATAATTTTATCTATTATAAGAAAGGTAAACCTATCACGTCCTCAAGAAATATATCACAATACTCTTCCACCACTGTAGGAAGCTGAAATATCAAAACAGTAAATAATCCCAGATAAATACTATCCAATATACAAGTAATTGGTTTTATCCTAATATTAATATATCTATCATTTTCTATCTGGTTGTCTTTTTCCCTAATAAAGGAAAAACCCATCCTATAACTATGTACTCATCACATCCAACACTTGAAATAGTCAATCTGGTCATTAACTATGGATTGCCAATAAAAACCTAGAATAATGTCTTAAGGCCTCAACCATGTTACAAATAGATCACATAAGAAGTTATCACCTCCGAGAGTCAGGCCACACTATGTACAAAAGTGTGTGATCACTGAGTCATCTTAGGTTTCAGTCTCCAAGTGTAGGGATCAAGCTAAGGTATCAAACATAATATTCAAGTACCAAACCATAGAAGTGGAATGAAAAGAGTGGATATCTCCCTTACATATTAATATTGATATTAAAATAGATAAGACAAAGATTATACCTTTAATCATCTAGGGATCCTTGTGGTCACAGGCCTCTGCTTCCTACATTTTTACTCATCCCTTTACACTAGCTTCCTAATCCTAGTATGGACCACCATGGAGTGGTGGTGTAAATAGAGAATATTGCACACCACCTCCTACTACTCTACCAACACCTATGACACATCCACCGTCCTGAAAACCTCCCCACACATAAAATTTTCTATACCTAGGTGGTTCATTGAACGTATCTCAATTAGTTATATGAAGGGTTACCAAATATCAAGAAATATATCCCTGACCGTCTCAATAAAATAATTTCCTCTCTCTTGGATGAATCAAGTATCCTATAATCCCTAAACTACCAGTACACTATCACGATATTATCTCTGGAAGGGTATCACATGCATTGATGTTCATGACTGTCATCGACTATCGGCTATCGGGGTATCATCATTGAGATTCCCACTACCAACACCCATTGTCGGTGTCTTCTCTACCATGAATACATCCAACACTAAGGGACACTCAAGAACTACATCATAGTTAGGAATAAAAAGATATATCCCTCCATCCGAGATATCTCAAAGTAATCCCCACTCAAAAATAAATGATCTGAGAAAATAGATATTAAAACATATTTAAAGATTATCGTGATAGGTTAGTGAACCCCACTAAATACACATCCATAGTCATACATCCATGTTGTAATGATTTAGTCTCCTAAATGTGAATTGATCTTAATGTTATGATATATAAATCGTCACAAAAGAGACTCTCTAAATATAATTAGGAGGGAGTGGTCTCATCATTGTACTAAGTCCCCAGAAACCACCATTTCACAATAGATCTCTGAAAAAGACATTCATCTAGGAACACCATTTAATTTTCAAATTCCCTCACAAGGTAGAAAACTCAGGTGACTACCTCATTATACTCCCTAGTTTCCTAGGGTTATGGTATGCCTAGAAACATACGATTTCACTGCCTCTAAAACTCATGGAGAATTCTCAACTTTTGCACATCCTTAGCCAGTATGTCTAGTAAAACATTCTTCTCAAAAGGAGTTGTAAAACCATAAAAACCAACTAAAGGTACCACCTCCTAAATAGAACCATGTACTAAAGCCTCATCACATGGTGGATTATCCTCATTATAAATATATGGAATCCTAGCTAGCTATATTTAGGGATTCATCCGGAAATAAAACCAAGACATACCATGATCATTGATTATATATAGTGAGTTGACTCAATAGAAAAATGGTAACCAAAACAAATTATTATATGATGTATGTACCAATTTTTTTCCCTAAAAATAGTGCCTAAAATTACCAAGTCAACAATAAAGTAATCAGAGTCTTGGTGAATGGGTATTTTGATGAAGACACAAACACTAGAATGCCTTTATTAGATTCCACACTTCAAACAATTTGACACTATTTCTATAAAATTCTAACTAATCTTATAGCTAGACATTCACTATACTCTCTTCCTAAGTTATATCTCACTATAACAAATAAAAACCTTTCTTGAACCAACTTATTGAGTCCCTAAATAACATATATAAGCTGAGTGTGAAAACTGCATGCCTACCTATAATAAGACAAGGGCCAAAAACCAACATTGAGTAAGTATATCCAACACAATGGAGTCATTATCCTAATGTACCTACACCCACACACACATCTCAATGTCCATAAAATGATAAAAATAAATCACAACATAGAATAATAAATTCATGACATATATCCCACATTAGAGAATAAAAAATTACTAGAATGAAATAAAAGGCCAAATATAAGTCCACCAAAAAATTCAAAGAGTCCAGCCTGCTCAGAAGGAGGGGACTATGGTCAAATTCAACACCGGTAAGAACATAGGTCTTTTTATCCCAATACTATGCTCTTCATGATCCAGATGCTCACAAGACACCATTAAAAGGCTTTCATAAGAATAATACATGACATGTTTAGTTAGATCAGACGTAGGGGTGAGTATAAAAATACCAAATAAAACACCATGAAGTCACTATAAAAAATAATCTACAGTAGTCATCACAAAATTACATAGGTATGTCAATCAATATAAGATATATAATAAAAATCAAAAACATACTAGATATACTCATGATTGGAAACCAGTATCAAGGGTCTTAATCAGTACTAGAAGCCACATGATTCTACTTGATGATTCGAGGTAACACTATTTCTATGAGAATCACTTCATGAGCCTTACAATCACTAAAAAAATCTTCTGAATGGATGTCATTCTTTAGAATTACTAAAAAGATCTCACTATATCTCCAAATAATTTAACATCTAAATAGGGGATCCTACCCAGGGCCATTGGGGAACACTACAAACCCTATAGTTCCATCCTAATAGATTGGGGATTGTTTCCCTATGCATAGTACTAATTACGATTCCAAAATCCCCACATAGGATGAATTAATAAAAATAGTGGATCCAACCTTGTATCACATAGTGATACTCTAAACACTATCAGAGATATAACCCATATAAGGGATCACAATCCAATAGTCATGATGTAATTCTACACAGTACCATCATGTGGATGGACCAATGAATCATAATCAACTAAACCTGGTAAATACTAAGGAAACCAAGGTCTCCAAATTATCTCAGAGTATGTACATGATTTATAGAGAGGGTACATGACATCTACATCTAAACATGTGCCTACTAATGTTTGTACCTATATTACTCAGCTCATGACCATGTACACCTAGTCATGAACATGTTTTTGTACTATGGTTATGTATGTGTACCCATTTGTGTCTGAGTACCTTACCATTCACAACTACTCTAACAATGCTAGTGTATAATTTTTTGGTTCATGCTCGTGTTCCTATCGGGGTAAATTTCAATCCTCTAGTGTTAGGTTATAAGGTGTGTGAAATGTGTCACAACATTATTGATATTTTTCTTCACCTATAAACCCTAGTTCCACAGATAGGGCCCCACATAGCGTGGGTTATTTAGGGTACATATCATTTAACATGTATTTTTCTTGAATTATGTGTTTCCTTCATTCCTGTGAGATAATAACACCATCATTTTCGATCACTCCCCCAAAACATGGTTTGGTACTTGATAGATCCTTGTCATCACCGCCCACCAAAATCTAACTGTTAAACATGATAGGGAAACACCTTCGTCGAACTGTAGCATTCGAACACTATAAACTAAAAAATGTGGAATCTCTAATCAGATCTGATAAAAAATCTACCAAACACATTCATCATCGTACCTCGATCACATCCTTGACCACAAAATGCACCCGTGGTATTGATCTTTTACACCAAGGAATGGAAAATCAGTGACTAGATATAGGGTATTTATCAAAATTTCAGCCAAAATAATTATAAAAAATGAACTGGTGAAGAATTAGGGAAGAAATTAGAAAACAAAAAATGAGTAATGATCCTCAGTAGTGTTCAGGTTGCACATGATACATTTCCTATTGAATTATTAATGAAGAGTAAAAACACTCAAAAAATCAATTCCCCTAAACCCCATGAATAATAAACCAAAACCTACAAGCATGATCAACCCATGAATGAAACTGTTAGGATAATTGATTCATGTTCATCATAGGATAATCAATAGGGGAAATAATCCTTGTAAAATAAAATATCCTACATCAGGTTGGAGAGATGGATAAATAAGAACTAATCTATGTTATCATCATTAATGAGATCCTTGAACTATATTGGTGAAAGGACCCTCGATCTTTCATCATAGATTTCTATGACCTCCTCCAATTGTCTCCTCTAAATAATAAAGTTATGTTTCTGACCGTAAGAATTGGATATAACTATATATTAATATTGGAGGGGGTTGGGTCGTTATTCTGAGAATAAAATATTTATTTACTTATTTATTTATTTTATTACTTTCAGTTGTGATATTAATTTTAAAAAAAAACCGACTCTGACAAAGGTTATGTCATTCATAGGTAAAGAATAATGTTCCATACTTTGAAGTGGTCCCGTATTTCTCACCCAAGTCCCTATTCAATAGTTATTATACTATTTTAATAATTTTTTTCATGTGTGATATAAATGTATTTAAGTCTTTTATATTATAAAGACCAAGCTCATTCGGCCCCAGAATCACACACTATCTTAGTGACTAGCATAGAAAATATTATTTAAAATATTCCAAATCATTTCATTGAGGAAAAATATGTTATAGTTTTCATAAACCTTGAGGGGTATGCAAGTGATTTGTTCTCTATGCGTGGGGTGATAACTGAGTGATACATTCTAGTGTTATTTGTATGATAGTACATGAACTGTGTTATAGAGACCCTAGGTAGTGGTTCATGATTGGTTTAGGACTGAGCATCTAGTATCATTAGGCAATGTATCAATTTATTGTATTTTTAACTCGGTGAGATTTTTGGGACCTTTTTAACAGATTGAAGGTGTTTTTTGGAAATTTAAACTCCCAAACAAAAAAAATGATGTCTCTATAAGGTGTTTAGGATGTGATGTAGATGTCACACCATGAATGTATTATTCAATAATTTTAGGACTTTAGTATAAAGTGGATTAGGCATGAAAACTAGATTGTAGGATTATAATGAGGTTAGAACATAAGGTAATCTTTGAAATAGTAGACACCATGTGGTATATAGTGGCCTTAATGTGTGATTAGAGGAGACATTCATTGATAAGTAGGATAAAATTCTTCTAGGTCTCTAGGATACAGTGTTAGAGGAACCTTTGGTTTTTTGGAAGGGATATTGGAGTATGGCCTTTAGGTGAGCTATTTCAACTTCCATGCAATGCTATTGGTTTGTTGTTTCTAAAGTATTAGGTGTAGGTAGAAATTTATTCAATGGGAATTTTCATAAAAAAACCACCATGGGAGATAATTTTTAAGCATATTTGAATCTCTTCATAGTTTTTTTATCAAAATTGGGGTGAATCCATACCATTTGGTTCCCATGTAACTTATACCAAGATCACATAAGAGTGTGGAATATTCATGATAATCATCAATTAATCTGTAGTCGATTATTTCGGCTTAGTTGAAATGAAGTGATAGTAGTCCTTTAGTTAAAAAATGTAAATTGGGGAATCTGTGTGGTAGGGAATCATTGATTGATTATGGCTTAAAGGGAACACCTAATCCATGCTAGGATCATATTTTCATAAGGATTATCATCTTTTCAATGGGTGGATTTTTGTTTTCCACTGTAAGTCTATTAGATGTTCAAGTTGGTACTTTGGGAAAATATTAGTGATTGAATTTTTTTGGATGGTTTTTTCATATTATATGTGTTGTTCCATGTTTTTTATTTGTAGTGATGATCAAGGAACAACTACTTAAGTAAGGGTTGTTTGTTGTTGGAACTGTGAAACTTGGGATAATGCCTTAGCTATGATTTTCTAGTTAGTTAGGAATTCTATTTTATGCTAAAACTTTATAGAATTATAAACATTAGTTGTAGAGTTTAAAAATAGTTATTGTTTCTATAATACCACAAAAAAAGAAATTTTTATGGTTGGTGACCCTTATTCTAAAAGTTTAAAGATAACATTTTTATGGTACAATGTGAGGCTTGATGGTCAGTATTTGTGTTAGCTTCTGGAATTATGTCTAGTTCACAATATAGTGGTGTATTAAAAATGATATGTGATTCTTGTGGTTGGAATCTAAAGGATTATTTTTAATTCTTATATAAATTATACTATGGTGTAAGTTAATATTGTTTGATTGTTAAGGCACAGTCATCTGGGTATGGTCGATGTGTGAGGTTAGGCCTCAGTGGTAGGCAAAAAATGATTAAGAGGTTTATGGTGGTGTGTAAGTGTGAAGAAATAATTCCACCTAAGGAATAAACTATAAACCATCAGGAATGGTTTTTGTAGTAGTGATTGGTAAATTTGGTAATTCTTTGTGCGGTTTTTGGTTTGGCATGGTGGTTAGGAATTTGAGAAATTTCCTATTATATTTTGTGGTGTACCTAGAAGTTATTTATTGTTTATAGGATTATGTAGACATGTAGTAGGTGGGATTCATGATAAGATTACTAGTAGATAGGTTATTAGTTTGATCAAGAAGTTATAGCACCACTATAGGTGCCATTTTTCTGCTGACACTGAGATAGTTTCATGATTAGGGATTTGGGAGAATATGGATGTTCCCCTGTGCACATTATGGGTGACGTTCAAGTGAACCTCACAACTAATATAGGTTATTTGAATGGTTATTTCATGTAAGCATCCAAAATTCATTAGTAAATAAGATATTCCCATGAGTGGGTATTGATCTTAGGTGATCATGTGTATATTTGTTTTACTAGAATGTGGAGTATGGAAATCTGTTATTGCTTTGGTTTTTCATAAGGATAGAATGAATCGTATGGTGATTCATAGGTGACTAAAATAGAAATCAAGGGAGAAGGTGGTGTTTATATCTAGTAAAAACATTCATACTTATATCCAAATTGATTATGTTTTTCTGCTTTACATAGGTGAGATAAAATTAATTAGATCCTGCATGGTCTGTGAAACTTCATAGATGGTGTAGTTAATCTAGAAAATATTTGATTCCTCAAAAAGAAAACAATTTTCATATACTAACCGAAGGTGAAAAACATTAACGTTCATAGTGGGTGACCATTTGTTCCTATGGTTGAAAACTTAGTTGGTACATCAACCATTTTTGGGGAAAAGAAGGTCATAACCTTGGTTTTTTGGAATATTTGAGATTGCGAAATATCTTAGAATAATGACTCATTGTTTTGATCATTCCACAAATCATTGAGTTATGTATAATGTGTTTTATGTATCACAGCATTATAATTATGTGCAGGACGAGGCACACATGATCTATAAGTAATATTTGGAATTTGAGGGTGATGGTTCATTTGAGGAATGCTCAGTATGGATCGTGGGTGATACTAAGATATTATTATTCGAGAATAATATACACATTGTCTAAGAATTATTATAGAGTAAAAAAGATTTATAATGATACCTAGGAGAGGGAGACTAATTTATGAGAGTAGTGTCTATCCTTGTTCTATTAAAACCCCCAATGTCACTTATCAAGGATGAAAATCCCTTAGAGGGGGACTATTTTATGTATTAAGATATAATTCCTTGTGAATTGAACGCTTTGGAGGTGGATTTTGTAACACCACTCCGATCTCAGGTGCCTTATGTATTGTTTTAAAACTTGATCTTGTTATTTTTTATTTTTTATTGATTTTTTACTAATGGATGTCCACACTATATGAGTTACACAATCATAGAGTAAATCTTGTACTATAGGAGGCCACTAGTTATCTAATGAGGGACCACAACTAAGATGATGGTTTAGGAAGAAGCCTTAAGATATTATTGGGAACACTAGCCACATAGTGTCCAAGAACTAGCTATCTGGTCAGGTCAGAATAGATAGCAGGAGTCTGGGAAACATCATAATATATGTTTTTAATAGTTTTATTTATTTATCCACTCCCATGTTCCTCTTTTAACCTATAGAAATTCCCCCCCATAAATTATTTCTCTCTCCTCCTCCTCCCATCACTTAATGAAGTTTCTAACAATCTAGTGATCCTTTTTTGGTATTTCTAACACTTTTTGGAACCCTAACGCTCCTTTATTATCAATATCCCATTCTTAAACAAATATTTGATAGATTTTAGGCTGATTTTAGGGATTTGGAACATGGGGATTTGATTCCAACGGTGGATCATGACAATTGAGCTTCATTTAATTTAAAGTGTGAGGTCTTTACAAAGGTAAAACATTTATATAGAGATGTGTGATTATGAATGGAATGTAAGTTCATGTGTGCCCCAAGAGAAATCAGACCAAAATAAATGATTTACTTGACTCTAACACATGAGCTTCAACTATAGTAAGTAATCTTTTATGTTTAATGAAACAACAACATAATAAATATAATTTTATTAAATAATATAATTAAAACATAAATTTAAAAATTTCATAAATTTAAATTGATGAAAGGAATTACATGTTTGAAATAATCATGTTAAAAGTATCTTTTTTTATTTTTTATTTTTCATAAATAGATGGTTTCTTAGTGAATATTGAAAATTGACAATTTTACAAAACAAATAGTCACTTTTGAGTCATTATAATGATACAAGAATAACATTAATGTTAATGAAAAATTTATTCCATAAAAAATATATATATTAAAGATAAAATATAATTCAAATAAAAATATAATATTGAACTTTGAATTATATGATTAACATTCTTCAAATCTATGTAATTTTTTTCCAAATAAACTATTTTTAGTTCTTTTCTCTAAATCATGTATTCAAAATGTTACTTTTTTTTGGTTTGGTTTTAATGAAAGATAATTATCATTTTATTTAAAAAAACCATTTAATCAGATTAGAATCAACATTACACTTTATTTAGCAATAAATTTATTTTTATACTTAAAATAATCATATTTCTAAAAATGGTTATTTGTTACTTTTTGTGAATTGGTATTAAATGAAATTTATGCCACTTCATGCAGATTAATCGTGTAAAATTTATTCTAAATTTGGAATCATAATAATTAATATTAGGTAACAAGGTAAATTTATTTTTTAGTCATAATTAGTAGTAATCATGGTAAATATTTATCACCTTGATTAATGGTAAATTGAGTTGAAAGGGTAAAAAATAAAGATATATATATTAAACATAGTAAAAACACTTACTTAAACCTCACTGGTTTCATTATTTTAATATTAACTTTATTATATTTGATTATATGTTATTTTGGTGACACTTACACAAGAAAATGACTTTATATTATTTAAATATTTTACATAATTAAATTTGTGTCCCTCCCCTCACTTATAAAAGAGAGTCAATTCTGCCCCCTTTTTCAAAACAATTGAGCCCACTAGATCTAAAAAACTATGCCTAAAAATATTATTATCTCTATTTTCTTAATTATTAATCCCATGTCCATAACCTAAGACCATCATAAGTAATATTGTGGTGAAAACTAAAGGAGGTCACTCCAATAAGAGGTAATAGTCTTACACAACTTTTTGAAATGTTATGTATCCTTAAACTTACCCTAAATCTATTATATCTATCCTACTAAAATGAATATATTAACAGAAATATAATTATATATTATTATGATTATGTGGAAACCATTTTCCCACCCATTTACATCCCATGGAAAATGAAAACATCACTCATGTGTGTGCATGACCTACCATGTCGACATAGTGGTGTCATCCCTTTTTCATAAACACTTTACTAAAGTGGATATGAAGTTAAAGTTAATTAATATATATTATATTTAAGATATAATTATGATTCTGTAAATTTAATATATCATCTACATTCTTTCCCTTCTATCCATTGGAAAATGATAATTTCCCTCTTGTGTATGTGTGGACTACCACCTCCATGAAGCAACATGAATCTTCTATCTATTACCACAATCACTATAATAAATTTAGTAAAATTTGGTGGTTTTTTAGTGGTGGTCTTATAACCCATATCCCTTTTTTAATGATGCTTTTTAAAGCATCGATATTTCGAAGTGGTTCTTTAAACATCCATGAAATACTTTTAAAAAGTATCTCATGGTGATTTTCATTAAAACCATCACTATATTTTAAACATGTAAAGGTAAATAACATATAAAATATTCCATTTATATAATTATATAAGTAAAATTCAATATAGAAAGGTAAGAAACTGAATCACAAGCCATTTAATCTATAAACTGTGAATGAAATTCATCCATAGATAATTTCAAGGTAAAAATATCAGGAATAAATAACAACTAATTATGAAAAAATTCAATTCTTTATTATTGGGTTCCATGTTTCCCTTGTAAATGGCACCTTAACCACCAAAACCTTCACAATACGGTTTATAACATATTGAGTATAAACCCACATGATGGGCCAAATGATTAATCTCATAAGACTAGTGATTCATCGAGGGGTATATAAAACTAATCCCCACGCATTTTATACCTATAATAATCATTACTCATATACAAAATAATCAATTTAAACCATTAATAATGTGAAATATCAAATATCTATATTAAGAAAATTATATGTATTACCAATATTTTCTCAGTTAATCAAATAACTTTCAAGTACACACCATATGTAAAAATTTTAAATGGTTTTGGAAATAATTATACCCATCACATAAGAGTATAGATATATATAATAAATTTTATTTAAAGGGAAAAAAATCATAAGGAAGTTATTTTTTCAAGATAAAGTTATTAATCACAAAAGAAAGTGATATTGCAAAGATAACTTTTACCACTTGGTAAATTCCAACTCAAAAACCTTAGATGTGATAATTCAAATTGAAACTTAAAATACCATGAATTATGAGTTAATAATTTTATTAAATGGAAATTGTGAATTATATACACCACATTAAAGTAAATTCATGCTTGATAACCAATAAGTCTCAATGGAATGTAAATTGTGGAGAAATCCATTACCTTATGATTTTTTTAGTCATGTGCTCTTTAAACTATTGTATAGTGGTTCAAAACATATTAATAAATTATTTTAGAACCGTATTAATATTTATTATATCATATATGATCATTTTATAACATATTATTACCCTTTAATTATTAATATTTCATTATTTTCATCATTTCTGGTGTTAATTGCTTTGTTTTCCGAGTAGATTTTGACTTTGTTATATTAGTTCATATTAAACAGATAATTATTTCAAAATATTAAAAATTAAAAACATTATTTATATATCATATATATTTATTTATAATAATCCCTAAAATTTTGTGATATATATATAATACAATGCTCATGGAGATAGTAGGTCCTACGTACACATGAACATTGTTTAATTTTTATTTTCATATTGGATGAAAAAAAACTCAATGATATATAGTATATTATCTTTTAAATATAATTTTTATTTCATATAAATAGCATATTTTTGTTTAAATCCATCCTTTGTACATTCCATGTGAAATGTGAACGAATAACATTGCTTTGAGGTGGTGGTGGTCCACACATCAAAAAAATGATGTTATTATATTACTGTTAAATGGAATGGATAATGGTATGAATTATATAATAATTAAAACATCATAAATAAATTATAAATATCATATATATCATATATAAACTATAAATACATCATTATTCCCAACCTTGAAATGTGGTAGTGGAATAATGAACAACATCAGTTCGTGAGATAGTACTCCGTCGTACACACAAATGATGATTTCATATCCCATTTGATAGAAGTGTGTGTGAGTATAGGGGATAACCTTAACATAAACAACTAAGTATATTTAAGATAATATGTTTTTTATATATTGATTATATAAAAATAAATAATGAGGTTTAAGGAATAAATAAAACAAAAGTGCTTGTTGAAGAACGTTACGAATTCTTCAGGTAACTCATTTTGGATTATAAAAAAAGGGTTACATGCATTTATTTAGAAACAAAGTGAGGATTCTAGGATGATAGGATAGATTTTTAAGAGCTATTTGGCATAGTTTTTTTTATACAAATGATTTATATGTGTGAATAATTAAGGGGAGTGAATACATTTTTATAGTTGTTGAGGTGTGGAATTACCACAAATATAAAAAGATGCACTTTTGAGAGGTATCCCTTACCTCACGTGAATCCAAAATTGATCAATAATAGATTAATGTGAAATTATGGTCGATCCAAAAATACAACACACAAAAATAATTTTTTTATATATTTTTTTAATTTCTATGTTTCCCTATTTTTACCTTTTTAGGTTTTCTATAGGGTAATTAGTTTTATAACATATGTTATTTAAAAAGTAATAATAAATTAAAATTAGTTTTATTATAAAATTTTAAAAAAAATATTTCTAAATATGATATATAATTTTAAAAATAAAAATCCTTTGTGTGTTGGTAATTAATTTTAACATAAGCGCATGTAATGTGTAAAAACATTACATTAACTAAAACCATTCTAAAAATATTTTTTCTATTTAGAGGTCAATAGGTTCATTATAAAAGATAAATTGGTACATAAATTTCCTATATTTTATATTTATAAATTTATACTAATAAATTTTTAGAATATATTTTTTTAATTAGTTTCAAATATTTTAATAAAATATCATTTATTATAAAATATAAATAATGTTAATTTTACAATTATTTAATTAATTTAAATTTAAAAATATCAATAAAATGATTTAATTTGAATATATTAAGTTCACACCTGTATAACATGATATATTCATCTAAAAAATAATTAAATACAATAATTCAATCAATTTATTTCACTTTTAAAATTTTTATTATCATTTATTTTAGTTAATTATTAACTAAATAATTAACGCATTGGCATTCCTTAAGCACTTTAACAGTCTAATTCCAACCAAAAAATTAAATTTTAATTAATATGATTACAATAAATCATTTCAAATTCCAAATAATTTTTTTAACTGAACAATGTGGTATTTTCCATCTATTAAGGCATTATAAATCTTAAAGGTAAGGAAGGTTGTTTTTTTGCCTTTTTCCTTACTTAACTTATTAATAGATCATTTTTATAGTAAAGTATCCTGATAACTCGTAATATTAAATAAAATAGGATATATGGTCAGATTATATAGATAAAATTGGTTTTAGATAAGTTTCTTGGTCATTTTATCTCCTAATATATAATTTTAACCACTAAGTAAACTCATTTTTACCGTATTCACTATAATTAATGTTAACTACTTTTCAATAATTATTAAGGTAAAATATTAATACGATCTTATTATACTATAAATATTATATAAATTCCAACAATGTAATTTCATTTTTTAAAATTCAATTCATGTAAGTGGAAAATTTAAATTTTAAGATAATCGTGCAAATGTGGCAAGATGGTAGGTTTTTAAATTGAAAATGTTCAAATATTCAATAAGTATTTATTTCTAAATTTAATAAAAAAAATTATAATGAACTAAATTGGAATAATATATGTATAATTTATCTATTTTTACTATAAACCCAATTAAAATTTTAATTTAACATTAATATTTATTTAAACGAAAAGGTTGTTTTCAACTAAAATGCAGTATTTTTTACTATTCATCAAAAAATATAACTTCTCAGAAAATTAATAAAAAATAACTATAACATAATTTAACATTAAACATTAAATAATTATGTTTATTTTAGAAAATATAATATTTAAATGTTTCCATGTTTTGTTTTAAAATAGGTTCTCAATTAAATGGCGGCAATACTCCCATTAAAAAAATACAACTTTTTATACGTAAAAATGGATTTTTTCTTATCAAATGTCTATAAAATATATTGGATGAATGTAAAAAACAGTATTGAATATATAATATAAAAATAAATATTTCATAATTTCTTGGTATGTATTTTACAACTCTAATCTTGGTCTTTCAGGTCTTGTACGTTGTCGAAGGAACTTGGTAATGTGTATAACACAAGGCAACTTAATGTTTCACATAAAGTAAGATATCAATAAAATTAAATTTATTACAAAAACGATATATTTTAAAGTCTTGATGTGTAACATATATATTAATATAATTTTATTTTATTTTTCAATATGATGGAAATCATGTATATATTGAATGTTTTTTATATGTTTTCTTTACCAGAATAGTTTTAGTGATAGTAGCTAGTTTACATGACATGGTTCTCATTCTCCATGTATGAAACAAAGTACAATTCATCAAATACCTTTCAAAAATTTATGATACCATTTCATCATATCCTAATATTCTTTCATCTATATGTATTACTTTTACTAATGATTTATATGATTCAAAGAAGACACTTATGATAGATCCGTCTAGTAATTTGGATGACAGTCAACATCCATTGAGAGGTTTTTAGTGGGTCACAATAATCAATCATTAATTCAATTTGACAATATCTTTCTCATAAATATTGATACTAATTGTTTATATTATATGTTAAATGTATGAAAATAATAATAGAAGGGAGAAAAAAATAGTCAAGATGTTTGGAAATTTACTGACGTAAAGTCAGTCATTCCTTTTGATGAATATTCAAAACCCACTCAAGATGAATCAAACATTTTTCTCCAGTTCCAATGGTATTTAGCATCTTAAGAAACATGTATTACTATTCACTTTGTATATTGGATACACATTACATTTTCCTACAAAAAGTAGTTGTTTCATTCAAAAATAAACGTCTGATCATTAATATTTATTCATATATGATTAAATTAAACATTGTTACTTAATATATAGGTAATTAAATGAATTTTATATATTTATTTATAAATGATGTTTAGTATAATGCACCTAATGTCATTTCTTGTCCCTATACCTTAAAAGTTTATCAAAAAATGAATATTTTCAAGTGGGAATTATGGAATGAATTTATTGACTCGTGTCTATAATTATTATAGATTTAGGAAAAGGCCCCCGAAGGTGTATCTTGGTACTAATGGAAAACCTTTGATGACCATCATCAAAACATATTCCATGAATAATTTTATTAAATTTTATTTGATTAATAATAATGTTTTCATAAAATTTCAATTTATATTGATATATAATTTCTTCATATTTATTTTTATCGTAAATTCTATTTATCTAGTAAACTTACAGATTCCCTAAATTTTTTGTCTCAATGAGATTAATAAGTAAATGAATGGAATGTTTCTATTAAATTTATTAAAATAGATATATATATAACACTTGAGTTAATATTGGTTTTCTAAATATTATTTATTTAATTTTTTTTAAAATAAAGATAAGGTAGGTCATTCTATTGGAAGGACTAAATTGTGGTTTGATGTTCATAGAATAATTATAGATGTTCCATCAACAACACTGTAGAAAACATAGGGGTAAAAAAATTAATTATTATTTTTTGTTTCTATGTTATTTTATAAAATAATATTATTCAATTTAAATAATAAACTCTTTGAAACATGGTATTATAACCCAAATTTTTCAATTTTAGTGTCCTCAGTGGATTATATGGATTCTTTTTTTGGAAAAGAACATTCTAGTCATGTTAAGGGGATTGGTTGTGGAAAATCTCCATCGAGGGATTACGATAGGGTATATATATCTTCACCAATGATTTTAATAGGAGGGATGATTATAGTATTAGGTTAACATGTTGAAAAAAAGGATTTTTTTATTAAATAATATCTTTAAATATTATGAATAAATTATTAATACATATAATGATTGGGTCTCGACATTGTAGAGTGTTTTGGATATTATGTTTCAAAATATGGCCAGATGTATTCTTAATGAAATAGTAATATTCATTAGGGGTGTATTAATGGTTTATTTTATAAATTTATATTTATATTCTTCATGTTGGTATTTATTTTTTTGTTTAGTATATATTCTATCTCAAATGAATTTAAATGCTTATTTAGTATCACTTATAAAAATTGGTTTTTAATAATTTAAATAATACACATTGTAATCTCAAGATAATTATAATAACCTGTAGTATTTTTTCAGATAAAGAAATTTTGTTTTCATTATCCTAAACAGTATAAGGATGTTATGGTATATTTTAATAAGGAAGATTAAAAAATGTTAAGTTTCATGAGGGGATTATCTAGGTGGGTTTTAAAAAGATAGTCAATGACTAGTTTTGTCTAAAAGTGCTAAATTCTTATTAAAGAATGTAATATTCTAGATTTCTAATAAGTGATTTTATCTATCATTGAGTTTTTTTCTTATTTTTTATATGTCATTCAATTTAAAAAATAGTTACATACCAATAATAGTCTCTAGGATCATAGGTCTGAGATGAGGCTTCAATTTTTAATTTATTCTTGTATAACAATGTTTAATTTAATTACCTTTTAGTGGTTTTTATGAAAATTAAATGGTGGAGGAGGACATGGAAGAGTTTATAGCATTAAAATTTTCCATCAATAATATGGTGGGGAAAAAGATTCATGAATTGAATCGAATTTGAAATATAAATTCTTTGAAAATAAATATATGGGAAAAAAAATACTAGTCATAAGGATGGTCAAAGAAAATTTATAAGACCTAAGATATAATGAAGTTGTAAACTAGGGGTCACTCTTAAGGATGTAGCGTCAAGTATCAAACTAGTTTTTCAAAAAAAATCATATTTTCAATGTGTCCAAATAAACAAATAAAAAGAGTGATGAAAATCCTAATGGTAGAGATAAAACAGTGATGCAAGAGAAGACCAATCAAGGGGAAAAATATAGAAAAGAAAATTTGGTGAGAAAATGGATAGATCTAGGTGGATCCACCCTCAAATACCCTTTATAAATCTATTTAAGAAGTTCATCAACTCTCAATTCACTCAATTCTTAACCGATGAATTAGATCACACTCCTCTTTCACCTAAAATGAACACACTAAAAAGGAATTTATTCAGTGATCAATAATTCCTCCAAATTAAAAAATGAATCACTCAATAGGCTCAGTCCAACTAGGATGTCACATAAGACAGAACTCTCCAGTTGATGTCACCAGATTACACAACCAAACACAATTTATCAGTTGAGAAAATAAGAAAGGGTAAAGGAAACGAGTCGAGATAGTACAAAATCATTCCAATGTAAGGGTGTTCCCTTTCTCACCATAATTCAGATTCACAATCCACTAAGGTCAAGAATGAGTGATGGTCACAATGAAGGTCAAATCTCTGGGTAGCATCAAATTTCACTACCTGAATTATTCCCTATGAATTAGTTCTAATTTTTAAGGATTTGAGATCATAGCTTAAAGAGGATGAACAAAAAAACATCACAATTTTAATGTGCACCTATATTTTAAATTATTAAAAGAAACCATGATAGTAATTATAAATATTAATGAAATAGGGGAAAGAATATTTATAGAAATATCCAAAACAATGAAATAGAAAAATGAAGTAGAAGTGGATGGGGCGAAGGGGTTCATGTCTCCAAGAATCAGAGAAGGTTCCCATGACTGGAATTATACAAAAAGAAAGTAGGATAGATCCTCTTATTTCAAAAAAAGAAAATAGGAAAATAGTGAAAACATAAACATCCAAACATGCTACTACATCATCCACTTGGAATTCCTTTATGTGTGTGTCACAATACATTAGAATATTCTAAGTGAAAGTATTCATCCCCTTATAATGACCCTTATCTTCCTTGAAATTTTCCATGATCTTTTCTCCTTCAAAAACTACACATGATCAGTTTACCATATGCCAAACAATATAATGAATTCAAATACGAAAATGATTTCAAAAAAACATCGGATCATTATTTCTTATAAACATATATCTTAATTAATCATATTAGTATAAAATATATATACATTAATATGTACTTGTTTACTTTATGTATATATTTATAATTATAAATGTTATATATTATATTATATATATAATTATAAAAATAAAAAACAATGAATTGAAGGTTGGGTATTTAGTTTCTCTAGAGGTCTGCTTGCCCTTGACCACTACTATTGAAAGTAGGACCTCAAAGGAGGGGTTAGTGGTGCTTGATGTTATCTTATTTAGTGGTCTGTTGTGCGGTGGTTCTCAATTTTCTTCATTTGATTGGTAGAATGGCTTGGAATTGGGGCAAAAGAGGTGGTTCAACTTTTATCCATGGTTTATAGTTGTATTTTTCATTTTGGTGATTCTAGGTGCATAAAAAAACTGTAGAAGTAGGGGTTAAGCTTTATATTTTATATGGTAATGTTTGGAATTGAGAAATCCCAGGTTTGTGGTATTTAATTTCTAGTTCTATGATGTGATTATTGGATTCTGGTTTGCGTTCCATCTATGTTTGTGTCGTGGATGATGAGTTTGGATTTGTGGTGGTTTTTTTAATTTTTTTATGGTTATACTATAGGTAAGAGGTGTAGGAAGTTGGAGGAAGGTGTGAGAGAGTGGTAGTGAGTAGCTGGTGGAGGATTAGGAGAATGGTGGGTGGGTGAAATGGAGGTTGGTCTGGCGGTTATGTCGAGTGGCGGTGGTTCATAGAGGAGCGGAATAGTGGGTCGATGCTACTGGTGAATGGTGAGGATGGCAGTGTCTCTATAATCTATTTCTATTATAATAATGAATGAAGTGTAAAAAAATGAACAATTAAATTTTCTGGAATCCTTGGTATAATGAACCCAAACTCAAAAGCAAGATCGACCCATGAATAAAACTATAGGAAAAAAATATTCATTTCAATAATGGGATAATAAATGTTGAAATAAACCATAGAAAATAAAATTCTCTACCTTTGTTTATATAGATCACTAAATAAGAAAAAACATGCATTGTCTTCCTTTGAGGGACCATCTAACTGTATTGGAAAAAAATATCCACGATCTATCATCATTGTTTTCCAAAACTTTGTGTACAAGATATTAATTTATTTTATATTTTTATAATATCAATATCATTATCAGAAGGCCTCAAAATATTACATCATCTTAGATCTAGGCACTAAAAATATTATTATTAGTATTCAAAATATTGACATGGAAAAAATTGAGATGTTACATCCCCCCCCCTTAGGGATTTTCATTACAGCATGTCTACTAAAAAATATGTGGGTACTGAGCTCGTATATGGGTCTCCCACTCTCAGGTGATCTCCTAAAGATTCTCATACTATCACCATAAACACAACAATGTAATCACTCACCTACTAAGGGTCTTCTCCTTCAAATCTGCAAAATATATTAGGTACTTTGTAAATCCATCTAAATACTCGATGTGTAGCTTACCAAAGTTGATAATAAGTGATGGTTCATGCACGTACCTCCACAACTGAAACATGTGAAATAATTAATTTCCCCAATATAACTATGGATGTATGGTCATGTATTATGCCACCTCACTGAACCTATTTAGTATCTGGAAAGGTAAAATGAATCGTGGTGATAACTTTTCCACTCAACCAAATCTCTACAACCCACATCGAGGTGTGACATTTTGAAACAAATTTTATCAATACTTAAACTCCATAGGTCTTTATATTCATTCTCTATAAAACACTTGATTTCAATTATTAGTCCTCATACACTATTGGATTATTTTTACATTCTCTATCATAGCTCATACCAACTCTGAGGCCATGAGTACTGACCCACATGGATCAGTCCAACATAGTGGTGACCTATAGGTCCACCCATAAGAATCCTTGAAAGGTTCCATGAAAATGGTATCATGGTTGATTTTTTTTGTGGAGACTCCACTAAGAGTAGATAATCCTCCCAACTATGTCCAAATTCAAACATGAAAGAGTGAATCATGTCCTCCATAACATGAATGGGTCATCCATTATAGTTGTCAGTCTAGAGGTGAAACACCGCACTCAAATTCAACCGATTCCTAAGGCCTCCTCAAATTATCTCCATATTTTTTAGTTGATTCATAGATCATGGTATGAATCAATTGTTAAGAGAACTTCTTGAATATATACTATCTCCTACATCTAAATGCATCCTAAGCTGTCTACTGAACTCTACAGTAAGATATATAGGAAGTGGTCTAATATGGTTAGTTGGTCTGTGATATCCAAAATGGAATCATTTATTATAGTTGTTCATGGAATCCCCCTCACGATGTTTATATATACACCATCCCAATTCTACTATACTACCTCAAGGGATAGATCTAAACCCATAGTAAATTTTTTATTAGTCTCCACTTACTAACAAGTGAGTCATCAAGAGATAACCTCCACTACAAAATTCTTCATTCCAAGCCACTAGAACTGTCGTCAAATGTCTTGGTACATCTTTTCCACACATGGATGTAAAACCGTAGGGGACATATGAAAATTTATCATAACCACCTCACACAACTTCATTGGAAACATCATCCATCCTACGATGAGAATAACATGATTACCATATTCATAAAATCCATTAGGAGCACGTCTAGTAGATATCTGAGTATGAATCATAGTATGTATCACTATTCTAAGACTCATGTGGTCATAATAGATGGTAAACTACTCACACATGAGGTTGTTTATCCACATATTCCGCCTGAAGACAACAAATTATAAAAATATATCACAGGTGACATACTTCTTCTCATGTGTTTTTAACTTCCTAAACTCATAATAAAGCATTTTCTACCTTTTCATCATAACAAAACTTAGTTTTGTCCCTAGGCATTGTAGAACACAACATACATGACACCCTCGTCTAGAAATATCAACAGGTAGGTTCTCATTAACCTCTATGGAAACATGTGAATAGAATTTTGGAACCTTTTTGAATACAATAAAGGTTTCCCCTTCTATATCGAAGTAGTAAAAGGCACTAATATCCAAGGGAAATCAACAATGAATCATTGATAGTAGCCTTCACGCACAAGGAAGCTCTAAACCTCCATCACTCTCTTTAGTGGCTCCCAATCTAACACTACATCGACCCTCAACAAGTCCACTAATACACCATCTACTGAGATGAAATTTCCAAAAAATAATGCATCCCAAATCAAGAACTGAAACTTTAAGATCTTCCCAAAAATTTGGGGCTTTAGATTATGTCCAAGACCATCCTCATTTGTCTCATGTGATCCTCCTCCATTTTTGAGTACACTAGGATATCATCAATGATTACCACAAAAAATCGACATAAGATAGGTGGAAATATCTATATCACAAGTCCCATAAAAACTACTAGGAAGTTTTTCATTCCAAAAGATATCATAAAGTACACATAGTGAACGTAAAGAAATCTGAATGTCATCTTCAGTATATCATCATCTTGTAATCAAAGCTAGTGATAGCTTGCACTTAGTTCAGTATTTGAGAACCATATTACCCCTATAAAACTATCAAATAAATCATCTATCCCTAGTAGTAGATGCTTATTATATATGGTCACATATTACAGGCATCGATAATCCACTCATAACCTCAAACTCCAATCCTCCTTGAAAAAAACTAGGGATACTGAGTGGGAAACTCTAGGTCTAACAAATTCCTTTCTCTACAAATTATCCAACTGCACCTTCAACTCATGTAGCTCTATGGGATCCATCCAATATTCTAGAAAAAATATCATGGTAGACCCTGGTTGTAATTATATGAAAAATTAAATCTATTAAAATCATGGTAAACCTATCATGTCCCGAGGAAATATGTCATAATACTCTTCCACCACTGTAGGAAGATGAAATATCATAACGACAACTAATCCAAGAAAAATACTATCCAATATATAAGTTATTAGTTTTATCCTAATATTTATAAGTCTATACTTCTATATCTGGGTGTCTTTATCACTAATAAAGGAAAAAATCATCCTATCACTATGTAAACATAACATTTGACATCTGAAATAGTAAATCTAGGCATTAACTATGGATAACCACTAAAAATATAGGATATTGTCGTATGGACTCATCGATGTTATAAATATATCGCATAAGAAGTTATCACCTATGAGAGTGAGGCCACACTATCTAAAAAAGAGTGTGATCACTGAGTCATCTTTTGTAGCAGTCTCCAAGTGCAAGGATCAAGCTAAGGGATCAAACATAATCTTAATGTCGCAAACATAAGAAGAGGAAATAAAAGAGTGGATCACATCCTTATATATTAATATTTTAAACTAAATTAGAGAAGAAAAATATTATACCTTTTATAATCTTGGGAGCCTTGAGGTCAGTGGCCTATCCTTCTAACATCTATCCTAATCCCTTTACACTAGCTCCCAAATCCTAGTGTGGACCACGAGGGAGTGGTGGTGGAAATATAGAAAATAGAATACCACCTTCTTTTACTCGACTAACTCTTATGCCACATCCACAATCTTGAAAACCGACCTACACATACTATTTTCTATTCCTAGGTGGTTCATTTACCGTATCTCTATTATTTATAGCAAGGGTAACAAAATATCAAGAAAGATATCTTTGACCATCACAATAAAATCATTTTTTCTCAATAGGATGAATCAAGTATCCCTTTGAGACCTAAAATACCAATCCACTATATTGGTATTGTCCCTATAAGGGTGTCACATGCATCGATTCTTATAACTATCATCAAATACCAGCTATCAAGGTATTAGCTATGAGGTTCATGCAACTAACACCCATTTTCAGTCTCTTCTCAATCGTGAATCCATCCAACACTAAGGGTAAATCAAGAACTACATCAAAGGTGGAAATAAAAAGATATATCACTCCATCCCTGATATCTCAAATTAATCCATTCTCAAAAATCTATGATCTCAAAAAATGGATATTAAAACATATTTAGAGATTATTGTGATAGGTTAGTGAACCTCACTTAATACTCATACATAATCATACATCCATTATTATATGATGCATGTACCAATTTTCTTCCCTACAAACAGTGCCTAAAAGTACCATGTCTACAAGAAATTAATCATAGTCTATGTGAATAGATATTTCAACCATGACACATACACTGGAATAAAATTCTTAAAATCCAAACTTCAATCACTTTAGAACTATTTCTAAACAATCCAAACCAATCTCGCAGATAGATATTCACTACACTCTCTTCTTAAGGTAGAACTCACTATCCCAAATAAAATATTTTCATGAACCTACTTATCTAGGCCCTCCTTAAAATATATAAGTCAGGTGTGAACACCCCATTCCTATCTCTAAAAGGATAGTGGCTAAAAACCCGCATCGAGTAAGTATATCCCACAAAAGGGAGGCATTATCCTAATGTACTTATACACACGCACACATCTCAAAGTCCATAAAATGATAGAATTAAATCACAACATAGAACAATAAATGTATGACACATATCCCACATTAGAGTATGAAAAAATACTAGAAAGAAATAAAAGGCCAAATATAAGACCACTAAAAATTGAAAAGAGTCGGACCTACTTAAAAGGAAAGGACTACAGTAAAATGAAACACCGGTAAGAACCTAGGTCTTTCTATCCTAATGTTATGCCCTCAATGATCGTGATGCTCATAAGACACAATCAAAAATCCTTTCGTATGTATAACACATGAAATGTATAGCCAGATCTAACATAGGGGTAAGTATAATAAAACCAAGTAGAAAACCATGAAATCAATATGAAAAAAGAATCTAGAGTAGTCATCATAATAATACACTGGTATGTCAATAAACACTACTACAACCTGCCCCATTATCAGCGCTAAAAACCAGCATTAACAGCGCTAGAAAAGTGCTGTTAATTCCGGGGTAGATAAAGGGGGGGTCCCCTATATCAGTGCTTCTCGGAGCGCTGATAAAGGGGTCCTTTATCATCACATGGTGGAGCGCTGATAAAGGTCAACTATATCAGCGCTTCTCGGAGCTTTGATACAGGGTCCCTTTATGAGCGCTTCTCGGAGCGCTGATACAGGGTCTCTTTATCAGCGCTCCTCTAGCGCTATTAAAGGTGTCCTTTATCAGCGCTAAAAAAGCGCTGATAAAGGCCCCAGCGCCTGCACCTAAAAAACAGTACCTGCACACCTGCACACCAGAATACCTGCA
Organism: Viscum album; assembly: GCA_963277665.1. Classification (NCBI taxonomy): domain Eukaryota; kingdom Viridiplantae; phylum Streptophyta; class Magnoliopsida; order Santalales; family Viscaceae; genus Viscum; species Viscum album. The sequence goes on along the minus strand of OY728121.1, from coordinate 747,334,814 downwards.
AAAATTAGCACATGCACACCTGCACACCATAGCACTCGCACCTAGTATTTTGACTGACAACGGTATATACATTTACTTAACATCATGAATAAAAAAAACGCATTCCTATATACATTTCAAACATTGTTTTACATGGTTACATTTCCAATTATTCAACAACAGTTATAAACATTCATGTTTCATCCTTTGATATCCATGATCCGCTCTCGATGGTATTTGTTGCCGAACAAAGCATCCGAACTCAAGGAAAAAAATTCACCTATATAAGAAAACAAATATTATGTTAGTAATGCAATAATGAAAGAAATTAAAACAGTAATATGAAAGAATACATTAATATGGAAATGTGAAACTAAAATATTAAATTTTAAACTCAAAAGTTTTCATTTTCATAACAATGAATGGGAATAATGTAAAATCAATATGTTTTTGATTGATTTATCTCATTTAATAAATACTGATTCTTTATCTAATGAAAAGCTTTACCGGTCACACCGTGCATCGGATTGAGGTGCGGTTGATTCTTACACGTCAAAAATGACTTGTGGATCGTTTTCCTAAAGTATCAAAACAATCCGAAGGCGTTTTCTCGATTTGGCGTATGTCATTGGTGTTGTTTTCCAAAGTTTATGTCATTTTCAAACTGATATCAGACAATTTTAGCAATACCGGTCACACCGTGCGTCGGATTGAGGTGTGGTCGATTTGTACACATCACAAATGACTCGTGGATCATTGTCCTAAAGTATCAAAACAATCTGAAGGCATTTTCTCGGTTTGGAGTATGTCATTGGTGTTGTTTTCCCAAGATTATGTCATTTTCAAACTGATATCAGACAATTTTAGCCATACCGGTCACACCGTACGTTGGATTGAGGTTAGGTCGATTTTTACACGTCACAAATGACTTGTGGATCGTTGTCCTAAAGTATCAAAACAATCCGAAGGCGTTTTCTCGGTTTGGCGTATGTCATTAGTGTTGTTTTCCAAATTTTATCTCAATTTGAAACTGATATCAAACACTTTTATCCATACCGGTCACACCGTGCGTCATATTGAGGTTCAGTCGATTATTACACGTCACAAATGACTCGTGGATTGTTGTCCTAAAGTATCAAAACAATCTGAAGGCGTTTGCTCGGTTTGGCGTATGTCATTGGTGTTGTTTTCCAAAGTTTATGTCATTTTCAAACTGATATCAAACAAATTTAGCCATACCGGTCACACCGTGCATCGGATTGAGGTGCGGTCGATTCGTAAACATCACAAATGACTCATGGATCGTTTTCCTAAAGTATCAAAACAATCCGAAGGCATTTGCTCAGTTTGGAATATGTCATTGTTGTTGTTTTCCAAAGTTTGTCATTTTCAAACTAATATCAGACAATTTTAGCCATACCGGTCACACCGTGTGTCGGATTGAGGTTCGGTCGATTCGTACACGTCACAAATGAATCGTGGATCGTTTTCCTAAAGTATCAAAACAATCCGAATGCATTTACTTGGTTTTGCGTATGTCATTGGTGTTGTTTTCCAAAGTTTGTCATTTTCAAACTAATATCAGACAATTTTAGCCATACCGGTCACACCGTGCGTCGGATTGAGGTACAGTCAATTCATACATGTCAAAAATGACTCGTGGATCGTTTTGCTAATGTATCAAAACAATATGAAGGAGTTTTCTCAGTTTGGCGTATGTCATTGGTGTTTTTTTCCAAAGTTTATGTCATTTTAAAACTGATGTCAGGCAATTTTTGCCATACCGGTCACACCGTGCGTCGGATTGAGGTTCAGTCGATTCTTACACGTCACAAATGACTCGTGTATCATTTTCCTAAAGTATAAAGACAATCCGAAGGAGTTTTCTTGGTTTGGCGTATGTCATTGGTGTTGTTTTCCAAAGTTTATGTCATTTTCAAATTGATATCAGACAATTTTATCCATACCGGTCACACCGTGCGTTGGATTGAGGTGCGGTCGATTCGTACACGTCACAAATGACCCGTGGATCATTTTCCTAAAGTATCAAAACAATCCGAATGCGTTTGCTCAGATTGGCGTATGTCATTGGTGTTGTTTTCCAAAGTTTATCTCAATTTGAAACTGATATCAGACACTTTTAGCCATACCGGTCACACCGTGTGTCGGATTGAGATTCGGTTGATTCGTACGCGTCACAAATGACTCGTGGATCATTTTTCTAAAGTATCAAAACAATCCGAAGGCATTTTCTCAGTTTTGCGTATGTCATTGGTGTTGTTTTTTCAAAGTTTATGTCATTTTCAAAGTGATATCAGACAATTTTAGCCATACCAGTCACACCGTGCGTCGAATTGAGGTGCGGTCGATTCGTACACATCACAAATGACTCGTGGATCGTTTTCCTAAAGTATCAAAACAATCCTAAGGCATTTGATCGGTTTGGCGTATGTCATTGGTGTTGTTTTCCAAAGTTTATGTCATTTTCAAACTGATATCAGACAATTTTAGCTATAGCGGTCACACCGTGTGTCAGATTGAGGTGCGGTCGTTTCTTACACGTCACAAATGACTCTTGGATCGTTGTCCTAAAGTATCAAAACAATCCGAAGGCGTTTTCTCGGTTTGGCGTATGTCATTGGTGTTGGTTTCCAAAGTTTATGTCATTTTCAAACTGATATCAGACAATTTTAGCCATACCGGTCACACCGTGCGTCGGATTAAGGTGCGGTCGATTCGTACATGTCACAAATGACTCGTGGATCCTTTTACTAAAGTATCAAAACAATACGAACGCGTTTTCTCAGTTTGGCGTATGTCATTGGTGTTGTTTTCCAAAGTTTATGTCATTTCCAAACTGATATCAGACAATTTTAGCCATATCGGTCACACCGTGCGTCGAATTGAGGTGAGGTCAATTCGTACACGTCAAAAATGACTTGTGGATCGTTGTCCTAAAGTATCAAAACAATCCGAAGGCATTTTCTCAGTTTGGCATATGTCATTGTTGTTGTTTTCCAAAGTTTATTTCATTTTCAAACTGATATCAGACAATTTTAGCCATATCGGTCACACCGTGCATCGGATTGAGGTGCGGCTGATTCGTACACGTCACAAATGACTCGTGGATCGTTTTCCTAAAGTATGAAAAAAATCTGAAGGCATTTTCTCGGTTTGGCGTATGTCATTGCTGTTGTTTTCCAAAGTTTATCTCAATTTGAAACTGATATCAGACACTTTTATCCATACCGGTCACACCGTGCGTTAGATTGAGGTATGGTTGCTTTGTAAACGTCACAAATGACTCTTGGATCATTGTCCTAAAGTATCGAAACAATCCTAAGGCGTTTTCTCGTTTTGGCGTATGTCATTGATGTTGTTTTCCAAAGTTTATGTCATTTTCAAACTGATATCAGACAATTTTATCCATACTGGTCACACTGTGCGTCGAATTGAGGTTTGGTTGATTCGTACACGTCACAAATGACTCGTGGATCATTTTCCTAAAGTATGAAAACAATCCGAAGGTGTTTGCTCGGTTTGGCGTATGTCATTGGTGTTTTTTTCCAAAGCTTATGTCATTTTCAAACTGATATCAGACAATTTTAGACATACCGGTCACACCGTGCATCGGATTTAGGTGCGGTCGATTCGTACACGTCACAAAGGACTCGTGGATCGTATTCCTAAAGTATCAAAACAATAAGAAGGCGTTTGCTCGGTTTGGCGTATGTCATTGGTGTTGTTTTCCAAATTTTATGTCATTTTCAAACTGATATCAGAAAATTTTAGCCATAACGGTCACACCGTGCGTCGGATTGAGGTGCGGTCGATTCGTACACATCACAAATGACTCGTGGATCATTGTCCTAAATTATCAAAACAATCCGGAGGCGTTTTCTCAGTTTGGCGTATGTCATTGGTGTTGGTTTCCAAAGTTTATGTCATTTTCAAACTGATATCAGACAATTTTAGCCATACCGGTCACACCGTGCGTCGGATTGAGGTGAGATCGATTCGTACACGTCACAAATGACTCTTGGATCATTGTCCTAAAGTATCAAAACAATCTGAACGCATTTTCTCGGTTTGGCGTATGTCATTGGTGTTGTTCTCCAAAGTTTATGTCATTTTCAAACTGATATCAGACAATTTTAGCCATATCGGTCACACCGTGCGTCGGATTGAGGTGCGGTTGATTCGTACACGTCACAAATGACTCGTGGATCGTTGTCCTAAAGTATCAAAACAATCCGAAGGTGTTTTCTCGGTTTGGCGTATGTCATTGGTGTTGTTTTCCAAAGTTTATGTCATTTTCAAACTGATATCAGACATTTTTAGCCATACCGGTCACACCGTGCGTCGGATTGAGGTGCGGTTGATTTGTAAACATCACAAATGACTCTTGGATCGTTTTCCTAAAGTATCAAAACAATCCGAAGGCGTTTGCTCGGTTTGGCGCATGTCATTGGTGTTGTTTTCCCAAGTTTATCTCAATTTGAAACTGATATCAGACACTTTTAGCCATACCGGTCACACCGTGTGTCATATTGAGGTGCGGTCGATTCGTACATTTCAAAAATGACTCGTGGATCATTTTCCTAAAGTATCAAAACAATACGAAGGCGTTTTCTCGGTTTGGCGTATGTCATTTGTGTCGTTTTCCAAAGATTATGTCATTTTCAAACTGATATCAGACAATTTTAGCCATACCGGTCACACCGTGCGTCGGATTGAGGTGAGGTCGATTCTTACACGTCAAAAATGACTCTTGGATAGTTGTCCTGAAGTATCAAAACAATCAGAAGGCGTTTGCTCATTTTGGTGTATGTCATTGGTGTTGTTTTCCAAAGTTTATATCATTTTCAAACTGATATCAGACAATTTTAGCCATATCGGTCACACCGTGCGTCAGATTGAGGTGAGGTAGATTCGTACACATCACAAATGACTCGTGGATCTTTTTCCTAAAGTATCAAAATAATCTTAAGGCATTTTCTCGGTTTGGCGTATGTCATTGTTGTTGTTTTCCAAATTTTATCTCAATTTGAAACTGATATCAGACACCTTTAGCCATACCGGTCACACCATGCATCAGATTGAGGTGCGGTCGATTCTTACACGTCAAAAATGACTCGTGGATCATTGTCCTAAAGTATCAAAACAATCCGAAGGCGTTTTCTCGGTTTGGCGTATGTCATTGGTGTTGTTTTCCAAAGTTTATGTCATTTTCAAACTAAGTAGTAGAAATTCACTAATCTAAGGATATGAAACATAAGAAAGGGAGATCATAGATGCTCAATAAGTGTAGAGGGAGATATCAATGACCATATAAAGATAACATAAGTATTAGGAATTTACCTACATTGTCCTATTTGTTTACATTTTTCGATCAGGTACACTGCCCATTCGTTCTTAAAGACATTTATATCATCTTCTGAATAGTAGTTTTTGCGACAGTCATAGTAGTACTGAAAAAATATAAATACACAAAGGATTAATAATTATTTTAAATAAAGTAGTAATTATTTTCAAAAATACCTCTTCAGGGATGCTAGTTTGTCCATGAAATATGATCTCTTTCATAAATTTACAAACATAATAACCGCAGTCCTTGTCATTTGTTTGTTTCGGACACTACAGAAACGTAGAGGAAAATAAGTAATTTGTTTTCATATGTATTTGGATAGTGAAATATAATTATCTATACCCAGATACTTCTGCATTTGTAGATCTTGTGGGCATTGTAATCCTTACGCCCTCGATTCATTCCAGCCTTTAGATGATATTCATACACCGCCCTATCATAAACAAATACTCATTAAAAGATAATATAAATTATATAACTAGATATTTAGTTCTAAAATGTTGGATCTAGTGTATTAAAAATTGAAAATCGCCATCATGTGTGATCGGTTAGTTGGATATCCATGCAGTGAATCTAGAAAATAAATCTTTGGAGTATCCAAATTGACTGCAATGAGCATCCAATGTTCCCTAAAAACACAAAAAGAAATAAGTACTGTTAGAAATAAAAATATAATTGATATGATTAAAATGTATAGTTTTACCCTTTCATCATTGGTATTAAAAAGAGCCTGTCAGTTGTAATTCTTCTTTGAAACGTTCTGAGCAGATTTGACATCAATTCAGCCTGAAAATTAGAATCTATTTATGTTCGTTGTGTAGAAATGGTGTGAGGACTAAAGAGTCCAAATTTGTATTCATGGGAAAATCCCATTAATTGTTTTTCATATATAAGCCTGTGAAGAATATGAGATGTATTTATCCATAATTATCAAAGTATATCAGCTTCTATAAAATCAAATCATGAAATAATACCTCATTTATACATTTATAACTGAGGCGCCTAGCCAGTCGTATGTGATGATCTCAGAAACAGCGTCTGCACTAACGAAATCCATTGTTTCCTCTCCGTACGTATCTTTTTCACAAACAATTTTATGATTATTTCCGTCTTTAATTTTTGTATCCACATGAGCTTGCAATGATATTAAATGTGGATATAGAACGGGCAGGGTGAACGTGCTCTCAGCAGATCGTTTTGATCAGTTGGTTGATCCAATCTTGGAGCCACTCTTTCATTGTAGCTTCTCCATTTTATCCTTCTGTAATAACATTCATCGGTTCAACCATTTTCTAATTTAATGTTAAAGTTTCTTCTTGAAAAATGAACTGGAAATGAATACCTCCTGCTCGACGTGTTTTTTTACAAGATTCGACGGCCATGCAACGAATGTTCCAATAGCTTTTTCCACCGTATGAATGTCGTCATCGTCATTTGGCACGGGTAGCTCGGCGCTCGGCTCATGAGATACGTTAATCGACACTTTGACATGACCGGTTGGAAGTGGTCTGGAGTGTAGCGTGTCATTCTGCATATTGAACACCGTAGCCCTCGCTACAAGGCAATGGGTGGGAGTTGACAGATATAAATCACAGTCATTTTCACCCTGCAGAATATCATTAAATGAAAGGTATCAGTTTCTATATGATTCACATCTCAAAAAAACGAATATTATAACATTGATTACCTCGGTTAAGTCAGGTCTTTGAGGGGAATGGCTCGCCTCAAAGATGGTGAGGGGTGGATCTTCTTGTGGGGGTTGTTCTTGAGTTGTTTATTCTCTTCGCCTCTCCTCCATCAAACTCTTTAGCATCTCTCCCTGAGTTTGGATTAGTTCTTCAAGGGTAGCTACTCTATCTCTTGTTACATGCAATTCTTTAGTTTGTTCATCCTCTTGTTTTTTTTCTTAAAATATGTCTTGGGTGACACCCCAAAACCCACACCTCTGACGTGGCCATACTGTTCTGGCTGTTTCGAGGACGTTGAAAGTATGTCTGCATCCGGTGCGGGTGTTGATGTTTCCTGTGACTATGTCAAATAGAAAATATGAAAAAATAAGTAAGCATAATTATTTAATAGTGATTTAAATCAAAACAAGGTTATATTATGTCATACTTACACATGTTTCCCACACTTTTTGTGTGTTTTCATCTATCAGTTTCCCCTGTTTATTAACACGAGCCTCCTTCCATAGCACATGGCGTGGAATGGAAGTGACTTGAGATTTTGCTTCATCAATCTGCTTATAAACAGAGAATCATGGTTACAGTGTTGTCTTATGTCACATAAAATTATTACAGTACTTTTAAAATACATACCAATTGTTTTTCAATTGAAGTGTACCCCAACCTTTCTTTACGGTAGGGGTACACTAGTTTTTTTGCCCGTTCTTTTTTTTTCAGCACTCTGTTGCTGCTTCATAAATAAAAACCTATCAATCAATGTGATGAATACAAGAAACGTTACACAACGTGTAACCAAACACAATGTACCTGAAAATTCTTGTCTGCACGACAGTTGAAAAACGCATCCCACGTTCCTTGGGATATCAAGTGTGCATAAAGAGGAGGCGGGTGCGGCTTGATTTTCCCTTCGGTATCTTTCAGATAATTTTTCGTTAAAATGGTGAGAAAGCCTCTATGAATCCTTCCTGCCAGTCTGAAAACATATTCTTTGTGCGAAACATCTACTATAAATGCACTCTGTAAGAGATGATGAAGGGTTAGTCAATAATTAAATATTTTATTTTATTTTAATAAATTAAATATATGATATCGTAATGTTACCGTAATATCTTCCCACGTTAATGTTTTTAACCCGCTGACAACATGGTGCCACGACTCTACGTCAAACAACCCGTGTTGTCGAGTGACGATTACAATGTAGCTACTAAACATGGCTTTGTTGGGGTTTACATGCTGGCCTAGCTTATTCCATCCCACCTCATATTTGATGCCTTTTGCTTTTGCCTTATGGATTTTTGCTAAAACTGTCAAACTACGGCGCACCTGTTTTTTTTGTGTCGTTGGGGTTTCATCGCCTACCATTTCCTCAGTTTCTGCATCATCATTATGTTTCTCCAAAGCACTAGCTTCGGCACTGACACCAGCTGCAACAGGTTGAGATACCTGTTGTACGTCAGCAGTGGGACCAGCTGCAACAGGTTGAGAGACCTGTTATCTCTCAGTAGTGGGACCAGCTGCAACAGGTTGAGAGACCTGTTGTACATCAGCAGTGGGACCAGCTGCAACAGGTTGAGAGACATGTTGTCTCTCAGCAATGGGACTAGCTGCAACAGGTTGAGAGATGTGTTGTGTCTCAGGATTGGGTGCATCAGCAGGTGAAGAAGTCATTATCTGCAGAACTAGTTTAAAATTTAAGTTAGATCGCATAAAATCAGCAGCGAACAGATAATAACATAATGTAACAAAATCTATATTATAATAAAAATCAATAACCTGATTATTGAACTCCCTTTTTTTTAAAATGATGAAGGGATGTGACCCCACTATCAACTATCCATATCCCTTCATTGTGGTCTCCTATGACATACAAAATGTCGTCTACATTTGGACCACTGCGAAATGATTGTGAAATCCCAATGAAAGGATCATCTTCCATTGAATTTTCATCTGACCCTTCAGCTGTTTTGGTTGATAACAGAACAATTGACCAGTTTCGGTTTGCGGGATCGGGAATATAAAATACTTGCACTGCCTATGATGCCATTATAAATGGTTCGTCTTTCTCCCCTTCCTTACTGAAATCAACTTTCACAAATCCCAAATCATCTATTTTAACAGCACTCCTGTTATCAACCCACTTGCATTGAAATATCGGAACTTGAAATTCCGTATAATCCAACTCCCATATTTGTTTGATGATGCCAAAGTATGACATATTCGCATAAATTGGATTTCTGTCCTTAGCACCAGAAACATGCATCGCTTCAGCCACAAGTGTAACCCCACTATTCTACATGGTACTTTCTTCATCATGTTCATTAGTATAAAATGTATTACCATTACCTACATAAGCATTGTAAGATAATGCATACACACTTGGTCCTCTGGCTAGCCATCGAAGTCGTTCCGAAATAGACATTGGATTTTCATCTGACTTCTTAAAAATATGATCTCGAAACCATCCTATAAACTGTCGATTATGTGTATTTGATATCCATTTTCAGCCCTTGATTGATTCAATTGCCTAAGAATTTCTTTGTAGATTTCAACATATGGGTCAACGTCCAAACTGTTATGCAAAACATAAAGGTGGGCCTGCTCCCGATCTGTAATATTGATTGTGACAACCTTTCTTCCAGAAATTCCTTCACCCTCTAACCGCCCAGTGTGATGAGATTTTGGTAAGCCAATTCTTTCCAAACCAGAGAAGTATTCGGTACAGAATTCAACAGCTTCCTCAACAATATATCACTCTGCGATACAACCCTCTGGCCGAATTTGATTTTTGACATACCCTTTCAAAATCTTCATATACCGTTCAATGGGGTACATCCATCTGTAATGTACATGACCACATAGTCGAATCTCTCTCACCAAGTGGACCATCAAATGAACCATCATATCAAAAAATGAAGGCGGGAAGAACATTTCTAATTCACATAATATGACGGCAATTTCTTTTTCCATATCTGGCAATTTCGCCGGGTCTATAACTTTGCTACATATAGCTTTGAAGAAGAAACACAGTTTCGTTAATGTATGGCGGACATTCTTGGGAAAAATTCAACGTAAAGCAATTGGAATGAGATTTTGCATCGAAACATGACAGTCATGTGATTTTAGACCTTTTAACTTCAAGTCTCTCATTGACACAAGGTTACTGATATTTGATGAATACCCCTCTGGAACCTTTACGTCATTCAAGAATTTGCAAAACTGATATCTCTCCTTCCTGGAAAGAGTGTAAGCAGTAGGAGGAAGAAATGTCCGTTTTTCACCCTTTACTGGTGCCAACTCTTCTCGTATTCCCATCTCAACCATGTCCAAACTAGCCTTAATTCCATCTTTTGTTTTTCCAGATGTATTTAGCAACGTGCCGATAACACTGTCAAATACATTTTTTCTACATGCATAACATCAATAAAATGTCTTACATACAGACAATTCCAGTATTGTAATTCAAGAAAAAATGATCTCTTTTTCCAACCGATTTTCGTAAGGTTTTTCGAAGCCAGTTTACCAAAAGTAGTGTCCAAATTTATAACTTTCTCAAAAAATTGATCGCCTGTTAGTGGAGACGGTGTTGTACGTTCTTCTGAACTTCCATTGAATGATGTCTTCCAAGAATGGTACTTTTGTCGTCGCGTTAGAAATCTGCGATGTCCTAGGAACATGGTTTTCGATGAATGATTCAACCTAATTGATTGTGTACCTTATTCGCAAACGGGAAAACCTTGAGTTCCTTTAATGCTATATCCTGACAAATTTCCATAAGCTGGGAAGTCATTTATCGTCCCATACAACATGACTCTCAAAGGGAAATCTTCCTTTCTATAAGCATCATACAATGTAACACCTGAATCCCACAATAATTTCAAATCATCGATCAATGGAGCTAAATAAACATTAATATCATTACCCGATTGTTTTGGTCCTGATATAAGCAAAGATAACATGATGTATTTTTGTTTCAGGCATAACCCCGGTGGTAAGTTATAATTTTTCAACATAACTGACCATGTACTACGATTGCTGCTTTGAAAACCAAAAGGATTCACTCCATCTGTAGATAACGCAAGACGAAGGCTTCTCGACTCGTTTCCAAATTCAGGATACTCATGATCGATTCTCTTCCACTGAGGAGAGTCTACCGGGTGACGTAGTATCCCATCTTTAATTCTTGTATCTGCATGCCATGTTTATTGTTCTGCAGTCTCCTCACTTCCATATAGGTGTATAAACCTTGGAATGATTGGAAAGTACCATACAACTTTAGTAGGAATGGATTCAGCTTTCTTGTATCGAGAAGCACCACACTTTGGGCATTCTTTAAGTGATTTGTGGTCCTTGCGAAACAGTATACAGTCATTCGGGCAGGCGTGCATTCTCTCAGAGATCATACCCATAGAGCGTAGCATTCATTTGGCATCGTATGTTCGGCTTGGGAGCTCATTGTTTTCTGGGAGCATGTCATTCAAGAGGGAAAGTAGTTTCGTAAAACTGTCGTCACTCCACCCATTATCTGCTTTCAAATTATACAGCTTCAGTACAGCTGACAATGCTGTATATTTAGTTCAACCAGCATACAATGGCGTCTTTTCACAACTTTTTAACTTCTCAAACAATTTTGGGCAATCACAAAGTTCATCTTCGAAGGCCCTTGTCATTTTCTCAATACGATCTTCATCATCATTCACATCTGTAATCACATCCTCCATACGGTCATCTTCATTGCTCATGTTTGTAATCATATCAGATGATCCATAAAATGCAGTGTCACCCCAGTCACTACCTACATTCGTTGTTTCCCCGTGTTTATTCCAACATGTATAACTTTTATCTATTCCGTGAAAGATCAAGTGTTCTTCCAACTCATCTGGATTTATTTGTTTTGAATAACAACAACATAAACACAGACAAAGTATTTGAGAAGAGTCACATGCATGATCTATTGCAAACTTGATAAATTCTTTCATGCCTTCTTCATACTATTTTGTCAACCGATTGGCATTCATCCATTCATTATTTATATTAATCCTATTTAAAATTCATAGGATAAGTATATAGGTTAAAGGAGAAGGAATATGAGTATAATTTAGATAAAAAACAAGATACTTCACGGAAATAAAGGAATAAATAAATAACAAAATAAAAAATATATTGGGAACCACTACAATCCCCAAGCCTCACATCATCTAGATCTCTAAAACCCAGTAGTGCAGGACACTCAACCAAACAGGCCAAATACACAATAAGGACTGAAATCTCTCATCTATCCACTTTTCATAACAAATATAATCACTACTCAAAATCAATGTCCCTATTAGTAGTATCATAGACCTCACTACTATGTAATTTTTTCCATTTCAATAAAATACCACCTCAAGGTCATTTTTTAATAAAAGTGGTGACATGAATTGGTCACCTAATTCATTCCCCAAAGGACTCAATTAAAAAAAAGAGTATAAGTACAAACACAAGGTGAAAAGAACTTACACCAGTAGGCATTGAGAGAAGTATAAACCAAAAACACCAAGGAAAATCTGGAAAAATATCTTGAAGCAATGAATGATCCAAACAACATATTATCAACTATTCCATGATCTCCAAAAGGGGTTTTACTATCCATGGGGACAACACTAATCCATCTAGCTCGAATTGAATCCAATGCCTTCATAAATTTTATTCTCTATCAACTTGAGTTATGTTATTCATGTTTTTATACAGTTGTTATTTCAAAATGAAGGGCTAAAATGAAACCTGAGAAAGACCTTAATACATTGAAACCAATGTTTAGAAAGGAAAACCATTAAAGGTTTGGATCAATAAGCTGTTAAGAATGAAGACCATCATTGCAACGTCACCATCCAACAGAAGCACATGATGTAGTGAAACACTCATCGCATGAGAGCATCATATTATTTATCAGTGTCTTACATGGTATAGCCTCATAATATTTACATGGTAATATTCCATACTATAAATAGTCTCAAGAGATGTCTCATGTCCCATTTCAATATATATGTTTGTTCTGGGTCAGTCTACACATCCAGCCTATCAACAACCTTACAAAGTTATACCCACTCAAGTAGTCACATCCCCAAGGGGGATGTTCACACACTTTAGGTTCAATTCAATAATGCCAAGGGCTCTGATGTATCACTAGTTCCATGTGTGGCCTATGGTAACAAATACATAAAAGTCACAGAATGTATTCCAAGAGGTCTCTGGGTTCCCCCTAACATGGTCCTCTAAGTCACACTCACTCTAATAACACCCATTAAGGAATTTATAAATCTATAAAGAATTTACCAGGACCACATACCTATTTTATATGTTTCTACTATTTTAATTCCAAGTTGAGAACTTTTCCTAGGCTCGCTAAGCCTCGTCAATTTGTCTACCCCAAGATCAACTCATCAATATAGCTCCTTCCTCTCTCCAAAAAACCAAAATTATTAAATTATAACATTTATAATTATTTATCCAAATAAATTTAAACTTGTTATATTCACTAGAAACTCATCTTGTGGACTTTTCATGTTAGAACCAAGACCAAAAATCCATATAAGATCTGAAGTGGGATCTTAGTTCCATCTTATGAAAAATACCCAACCAAACCAAATCCATAGACAATATTATATAATTTGATCCAATATACATGAAAACTACAAAAGGAAACACAAATCCTTCATAATGATTGGTGACATGCAGATACAATCATGATGCCTCTTATACATGAGGTAGGAAAACACCCCCATCAAATCAATATGATACCACCGTGCTCCAGTTGAATCACCCATAAATCCTAATATAGATAAATCAAAAATCAATAGAAACTAAATATAAAGAATAGAATGGTAAGGAAGATGGTGAAATCACTTAGAATTATTGAATAAATCCACTACAAAACTCCCCATGGAAAGGAGAATCAAAGAGGAATAAGGGGGTGGGTCGATTGGGCATTGTATAAGAGGGAGGATGAGAAATGGGGGCTTCCCCTATTGTAATTTCAGAGGGAAAAAGATGAAAATATAATTTTAATGTTCTACACAATTTTCCAAACCATATATTAATAATGTGGTGGCACTGTACAAGAAAACCCTTTCCAATATTTGGTCAACATAGTTTACCAAACTATCCATTAATTATGTAAATTGGAACTACCTCAGTCTACAAAATTTCACATGTTTTGTATGAAATCATGAAAAAATGGTATGTTAATCCCTAACTAAAATCCACCTCACATGGTTTCCTCTAAGATATCCCATGGTTAACCTTCACTAACCATGAAAGTCAACTATGTGATTTAGAAAGAGGACTGAAAATCTCCTCATGCTCAAGGTTCTACATTGTTTCTCAAAAAATATGAACACAAAACCATGTTTCATTTGAAAAATCTCCAAAAAACATCATATAAAACTAAAATAAAGCTTGTGAGACTCACCTGAGTACTTGAGGCACCTCTCAAACCGCGGTGGAGGAGGAGGCAGCAGAGTAGGCAGAGGAGGAGGAGGAGGAGGCTCCGGTGGAGGAGGATGATGAGGCAGCGGACTAGGAGGAGGAGGAGGAAGTGTCGGAGGAGGAGGAGGAGGACGAGGCTGCGGTGGAGGAGAAGGAGGAGGAGGAGGAGGAGGAGGCAGTGAAGGCAGTGGAGGAGGAGGATGATGAGGCTGGTGGAGGGGAGGAGGAGCAGGAGCAGAGGAGGAGGAGGCGGCCGCGACGGAGGAGGAGGAGGCAGCAGAGGCAACGGAGGAGGAGGAGGAGGCTGCGGTGGAGGAGGAGGAGGTCGCGGTGGAGGAGGAGGCACCGGCAGCAGCACAGAGGCAGGGCGGAGGTAGGGCGGTGGCAGGACGGAGGCAGCGGAGGCAGTGGAGGAGGATGAGGATGAGGCCAGTGGAGGAGGAGGAGGAGGAGGAGCAGGAGCAGAGGAGGAGGTGGCGACCACGGCGGAGGAGGAGGAGGCAGAGGCCGCAGAGGCACCGGTGTGACCGCGGTGTGACCGCGGCATGACCGCGGCGTGACCGCGGAGGAGGTGGCGGCCGCGGAGGCACCTGCGGCACCTGCGGAGGAGGAGGAGGCATCGGTGGAGGAGGAGGAGGCCGTGGTGGAGGAGGAGGCACCGGCGGCAGCGCAGAGGCAGGGCGGAGGTAGGGCGGAGGCAGCGGAGGCAGCGGAGGAGGAGGAGGATGAGGCCGGTGGAGGAGGAGGAGGAGGAGCAGGAGCAGAGGAGGAGTCGGCGGCCACGGCGGAGGAGGAGGAGGCGGCGGCCGCGGAGGCACCGGCGTGACCGTGGCGTGACCTCGGCGTGACCGCGGCGTGACCGCGGCTTGATTGTGGCATGACGGCGGAGGAGGAGGAGGCCGCGGAGGCACCAGTGGAGGAGGAGGAGGCCGCGGAGGCACCGGCGGCACCAGTGGAGGAGGAGGAGGAGGAGGCGGAGGCAGCGGAGGAGGAGGAGGATGAGGCCGGTGGAGGAGGAGGAGGACGAGTAGGAGCAGAGGAGGAGGTGGCGGCCGCGGTGGAGGAGGAGGAGGTGGTGGCCGTAGAGGTCCCTACTCTAGGTGGATATATATGGATACTTTCCTTGAATGGTCTCTATATGAAAGAATTCTAAAAGGCTCCCTCACCTTCCAAAGGTATATTATTTCTAGAAAATTGTTTTGTGGGAGAAATAATTAATCATATATAGTTGATGTCACTTTTAGATCATATGATTCCTTACTCATCAAGATAAATATACAAGAACCAAAACCTAAGAGGCCTCAGGCCTATCCAAATCTCTAGAAGTGATGACTTCCCAGTGCTTATTGGAAAACTATGGAAGTGTCGACTTCCCACATGCACGTCCCCCCTCCCCATATCTCCCCCAGCAGACTCATGCACATCCCCCCTCCCATCCACCCACTACACCCCCCCCCCCCCACTTGCACAACCCCCCTCCCCCACCCCCACCTTCACACCCCCCCACTTGTACACCCCCCAACCTCACCCACCAATAGAGTCCCACCTACCTAGACCCCCCCCCAACTAGAACACTCCCTTCCCCACCACCCACTTGAACAACCCCCTCCCCTCCCACTTACATATCCCACCCACCCCCACCCCCACCTGCACAGCCCACCCCCACCCCCACCCCCAACCTGTACACACCCCCACCTCACACCCAATAGACCCCCCATTATACGCCCCACCTACACATGTTCACCCACTGCACATCTCCCCCACCTAAACACCCCACCTGCACACCCCCACCCACTACACCCCCGCAGCACCTGCACCCCCCCCCCCCACTTCAAATAAAATTGATTCACACAAATCATGATAGTTGAAATATAGAACAAAAACAAAAAACAAAGCAAATTACTATTATTGGGCATAGCATACCGCAAAATGGAGTAGGAGGAGGCCGCGGAGGCACCGGCGGAGGAGGAGGAGGCCTCGGTGGAGGAGGAGTCACCGGCGGAGGAGGAGGAGGAACCGACGGAGGAGGAGGAGGCCGCGGTGGAAGAGGAGGCACCGACGGCAGCAGCGCGGAGGCAGGGCTGAGGCAGGGCGGAGGCACCGGAGGAGGAGGAGGATGAGGCTGGTGGAGGAGGAGGAGGAGGATCAAAAGCAGAGGAGGAGGCGGCGGCCGCAGCGGAGGAGGAGGAGGCGGCGGCAGCGGCGCAGACGAGGGCTTCTGCGAGAGCTTGATTGTGTGCGGGGAGGAGGAAGAGGACCCACGGGTTTTTGACAAATCCGCGGGACCCTTTATTAGTGCTAGTAAAAAGCGCTGATAAAGGGTGTATTTATCAGTGCTAAAATGAAAAGCGCTGATAAATACAACCTTTATCAGTGCTAACAAAAGCGCTGATAAAGGGGAGGACCTTTATCAGTGCTTTTCCATTAGCGCTGATAAAGGCAGGCGCATGCCTTGCCCAGTTTTGTGGTAGTGAAATATATGATATATAAGAATAATAAAAAACATACTAGATATAATCCTAATAGGAAACTAGTCTCAAGGGCCTTAACCTGTACAACAATCTATATGATTCTTCTCGAGGATTTAATGTAACGCTTGTTCTATGAGAATCACTTGATGAGCCATACTGTCACTAACAAAACACATATGAGAGGATGTTATTATTTGAAATTACCAAGAATTACTCATTGGATCTCCAAATATTTGAACATCCAGATTATGATTCATATACAGGGCCATTGGGGGACACTGCAAACCCTACAAAGTCATCCTACTAGATAGGGGAACATTTCCTAGGGCATAGTAGTCATTATGATAAAAAAATCCTTACATAGGATGAATATATAAAAATAGAGGATCCAGCCTTGTATCAAATAGTGATACTATAAACTCAATCAGAGATATAACCCATATATGGGATCACAACCCTATATTCATTTAGCAATTCCACACTATACCATCATATGGATGGACCAGGGAATCATAATCAACTGAATGTGGTAAATATTTAGGAAACCAAGGTCTCCAAACTATCT
Source organism: Viscum album (assembly GCA_963277665.1). Lineage (NCBI taxonomy): Eukaryota > Viridiplantae > Streptophyta > Magnoliopsida > Santalales > Viscaceae > Viscum > Viscum album. The sequence goes on along the minus strand of OY728121.1, from coordinate 747,317,282 downwards.
CATCATATGTTCATGATGTATATAGATGGTACATGACATGTACCTCTAAACATGGTCCTACCAATGATTGTTCCTATATTCCTTAGCTCATTCCCATGTACACCAAGTCATGATCATGTATGTGTACTATGGTAATGTATGTGTACCAATCTATGTCTCAATACCTTACCATGATCATGTACTCTAACCTTTCTTGTGTTAATTTTGTGTCCGTCCCCATGTACCTATCGGGGTACTTATCAAGCCTCTCATATTGGGTTACATGGTGTTTGAAATGTTTCACAACATGAGTGATATTTTTTTCACCTATAAACCCTAGAGCCATAGATAAGGCCCCACATAGAATGTGTTTTTCAGAGTATATGTCATTTAACATGTATGTATCTTTAATGATGTGGTTCATTCATTCCTCACTGATTATTCCAACATCATTGTTCATCCCCCCCCCAATCGTGGTTTGGTCCTTGATATATCCTTATGTTCACCGCTCACAGAAATCCAACCATTAAATCTTAATAGGAAACACCTTCATCGAACTGCATCACTTGAACACCAAAAACCAAAAACTAGGAAATCTCTAATCTGATCTGATAAACAACCTATCAACCCCCTACGTCAACTTACCTCTATCTCCTCCTTGACCACAAACTTCAGCCATGGTATTGATCTATTATTCCAAAGAATAGTCAATAAATGATTGGATACAGGGTATTCATCGAACTATCATCCAAAATAATTATCATCAATGAACTTTTGAAGAAGTAGGGTGGAAATTATAAAACACAAAATGAGGAATAATCCTCAGTAGTGTTCAGGTTGAACATGATCCATTTCCATTAGAATTATTATTAAATAGTATAAATAATAAAATAATAAATTCCCCTAAACCCCATGAAAAATAAACCTAAACCGATAGGCATGATCAACCCATGAATGAAACTATTAGGATAATTTATTCATGGCCTTCATATGATAATCAACATGGGAAAAACCTTGTAAAATAAAATACCCTACCTCAGTTTGATGAAATTACTAAAGAAGAACTATTCTATATTGTCATCATTGATGATATCCTTGAATTTTTTTGGTGAAATGACCCTTAATCATTCATCATAGTTTTCCATGACCTCCCTAAATAGTCTCCTTTTAATCCATGAGTTATGTTTCTGACCATAAGAATTGAATATTACTATATATTAATAGAGGAGAGGGTTAGGTCATTATTCGGAGAATAAAATTTTTTATTTTTTATTTAATTATTTTATTACATGCAATTGGTATGGTACTCTTACAAAATACCTGAATCTGATATAGGTTATCTTATGGTCTCATATTTCCCATATAAGGCCCCATTTAGGAGTTATTATACAATTTTAATAAAATTTTACATTTGTGATATAAATGTATTTTATTTTTTAATATTGTAAATACTAGGCTCATTGGATCTCAGAATTTCAAACCATTATAGTGACTAGGATAGAAAATATTATTATAAATATTACAAATATTTTCATCGAAGAAAAATTTGTTACTTGTGTTAGAGGCTTTCAAGGGTATGCAAGTGAGTTGTTCTCTTGTCTAGAGTGATAATTGAATGATACATTATAGTGTTAGTTGTATGGTAGTACCTGAACTATGTTATAGAGACCCTATGTAGTGGTGCATTATCGATGTACGAATGAGCATCTAATATCATTAGGCGATGTATCAATTTTTTGGAATGTGAACTCGATGAGATTTTTGGGACCTTTTGAATAGATTGAAGGCGAGTTTTGAAAAGCTGAACTACCCAAAAACTGAAATGTTGTCTCCATATGGTGTTTGGGATGTGATGTAGATTTCACATTATGAATGTATTGCTCTATAATTTTAGGACTTTAGTATGTATCAGATTCAGCAGTGCATTCAGCATGCAAACTTGAGTTTAGTCTTATAGTGAGATACAGACACTAGTTATTCATTGAAATAGTAGAGACCAGGTGGTATATAATGGCCTTAAAGTGTGATTAGAGGATAATTTCATTGATAAGTAGGATGAAATTCTTATAGGTATCTAGGATACAAGGTTAGAGTAACCATGGATTTTTGTAAGGGACATTAGAGTGTGGACATTAGTTGTGTTGTTTATGTTTCCATGCTATCTTAGTTGGTTATTTTTTATAAATAATTTGGTGTAGTTAAAAATGTATTCAATGGGAATTTTCATAGAAACCCACTATAGAAGAGGATTTTTATGCAAATTTTAATCTATTTGTAGTTTTTTCATGAAAAGGACGGTGAAACCATACCATTTGGTTCCCATAGATCTTATACCAAGTTCACCTAAAAGTTTTGAATATTCATGATAATAATCAACAGATTTGTAGTCAAGTAGTTTGGCTCAGTAGAAAGGAAGTGATAGTAGTATTTTTGGTTATAAATGAAAATTTGTTCATCTGTGTAGTAGGGAATAATTGATTGATGATGAGTTAATAGGAACACCTAACCCAAGTTAGGACCATGTTATCATAAGTATTATCAGCTCCTCTTTGGGTGGATTTTGGTTTTCCACTGTGAGTCCATTAGATGTTAAACTTGATAGTTTGGGACCATTTTATTGATTAAAAGTTTCTTTTTGGATGTGTTTTTCATGTTATAGGAGTTTTTCGTGTTTTTTATTAGTATTGATGATCAAGGAATAACCATTTAAGTAAGGGTTGTCAGTTATTTGCATTGTGAAACTATGGCTAATGCCTTTTCTAAGATTTTCTAGTTTGTTTGGAAGGATGTTGGGTGGTGAACCCTTGTGGAATTATAAAAATTAGTATTAGAGTTTAAACATAGTAGTTTTATCAATAATCCCATAAAAGGAGATAGTTTTGTGGATAGTGACCCTTATTCTAAATGTGTAAAGATAAAATTTGGATGTTGGAATGTCCGGCTTGATGGTCGGTATTTGTATCAGCTTCAAGAAATAAGTCTAGTTCTTGATATAGTGGGGTAGTAAAAGTGATATGTGATTCTAGTGGTTGGAATCTTGAGGATTGGTTATACTTCTTATAGAAATTCTTCTATGGTGTAAGTTAATAAAGTTTGATCAACAAGGAACAGTCATCAGGGTATCATTGAAGTGTAAGGTTAGGCCTCTGTGGTTCGAAAAAAATTATTATGGGGTTTGTGGTGTTGTGGGAGTTTGAGGAAATAATCTCACCTAAGGAATAAACTATAAACCATAAGGAATGGTTTTTTGGTAGTTATTGTTGTATTTGGTAATTTCTTGTGAGTTTTTGGGTTTGGCATGGTGGGAAGGAATTTGAGAAATTCACTATTATATTGTGTGGTTTACCTAAAATTTATTTGTTTTTTGTAGGATTATATAGAGATATAGTAGGAGGAATCCATGAGAATTTTACTATTAGAAAGGTTATGATTTTGATCAAGAAGTTCAATCACCACTATAGGTGCCATTTTTATGATAAAACTGAGATAGTTTCATGATTGTGGTTTTCATGGAACATAGAAGTTCCCTTGTGCACATTATGGTTGACTTGCAAGTGAACCTCACAATAGATAGAGGTTGGTTGAATGGTTTTTTTCATGTAAGCATCCAAATTTCATTAGTAAATAAGATATTACCATGTGTGGGTATTGATCTTCGGTGATCATGTGTGTATTTGTTCTACAATATAGTGGAGTAACAAAATCCTTTATCGGTCTACCTTTTTTTAAGGATAGTGAGAATTGTATGGTGATTCATGGGTGAATAATTTCGAAAACTATGGTAAAGGTGGTGGTTGTAGCCCATAGAAACATTCATACAAAAACCAAAATTATTATCTTTTCCTGGAATTACATAGGTGAGACAATATTAATCAAATCAATCATGGTCCATGAAACTTCTGAGTAGGTGTACTTGATCTGGATAGAATTTGAAACCTCCCAAAGAAAACAATGTTCTTTTGATAACCGAAGGTGAAACCCTTTAGCATTCATATTAGGTGACTATGTTTTCTAGTGGTTGACACCTTAGTTGTTAAATCATCCATTTTGGTGGAAAGGAAGGTTATAACCACGTTTTTTTAGATTTTTTGAGATAGTGGAATGTATCAGAATAGTGAATTAATGTTTTGATCTTTCCACAAAACATTGTGGTATGTATAATGTGTTTCATGTCTCCTAGCATCATAATTATGTGCAAGAAACTACACACATGATCTATAGAGAATCTTTTGAATTTGGGGGTGATGATTCATCTAATGAATGCCCAGTACGGATTATGGGTCCTATAAATAAGTTGTTATTCGAGAATATAGTACCCATTGTTTGAGTATTATGGTGTCATAAATAGATTTATGATGAGACCTAGGATCTAGAGTCTAATGTATGGGAGTAGTGGCTACATTTGATCAATTAAAACTCCCAGTGTAACTTCTCAAGAATGAAAATACATTATAGGGGGAGTATTTGATGTCTTGAGAGATACATCTCTATGATTTGAAGCCTTTGGAGGTGGATTTTGTAACACCACTTAGATCTCAATTGCCTTATGTGCCTTTTTGACTTGATTTTGTTATTTTTTATTGTATATTGATTTCTTACTAATGTAAGTCCACTCTATAATAGTTACTCATCCCTATAGTAAATATTGTACTATAGGAGGCCACCTGTTATCCAATGAGGGACCATAGGTAATATGGTGGTTTAAGAATAAGCCTTAAGATATTCTTGGGAACACTAGACACTTAGTGGCCAAGAATTAGCTAGAGTGTCTGGTCAGAATGGATAAGAGGAGACTGGGTAGTATCATAATTTATTTTTTCAAGAGTTTTATTTATTTATCCACTCCCATGATCCTATTTCGACCAGAAGAACTTTCAGAACCGTCCCACATCAATTTTTTTCCTCTCCTCATCCTCTCTTCACTTTTTGAAGTTTTGAACAATCTGGTGATATTTTTTTGGTAATTCTAACACTTTTTAGAACCTTAATCCTCTTTTATTATCTATATCTCTTTCTTAAACCAATATTTGATAGATTTTTGTTAGATTTTAGGGATTTTACACACTGGGTTTTGATTCTAACGGGGACTTTTGACAATTGATCTTCATTTCGCTTGAGGTTTGAGGTCCTTACAGAGATAAAAAATTGATATAGAGATATGTGATTATTATTGGAACTTCTGTTCATGTTCACCTGAAGAGAAATCAGACCAAAATTCATGATTTTCTTGATCATAACACATGAGCCTCAATTATAGTATACAATATTTTATATTTAAAGAAACAACATCATAATGAACATAATTTTATTTAATAATATAATTAAAATATCAATTTAGGAATTTCATAAATTTATTTTTATGAAATAATTTTATTTTTGAAATAATCATGTTGAAATTATCCTTTTTTAATTATTGTGATTTCTCAGAAATAGATGATTTCATCGTGAATGTTGAAAAATGAAAATTTTACAAATAAAACTATCAGTTTTGAGACATTATAATGCTATAAGAATATATTTAATATTTATGGAAAATTTATTCTAGATAAAATATATATATTAATGATGAAATATAATTCATATAAAAATATAATGTTGAACTTTGAATTATGTGATTAACATTTTTCAAATCTAATGTTTTTTTAAAATTAAATTTTGTAGTTATTTTCTATTAATCAAGTATTCACAAGGTTAGTTTTGGTTTTGGTTTGGTTTTAGTGTAAAATAATTATCATTTTATTAAAAAAACTAATTAATCACATTATAATAAACATTACACTTTATTTTGTAATAAAATGGTTTTTATACTTAAAATAATCATTTTTCTAAAAAAGGTTTTTTGTTAATTTTTATGAAATGGTATTAAATGTAATTTATGCCACTTTATATAGTTTAATAATTTACAATTGATTCTAAATTTGGAATCATAATATTTAATATTAGGTAAAAAGTTAATTTTATTTTTTGGTCACAATGAATAGTAAACATAGTAAATATTTATCACCTTTATTAATGGTGAATTGAGTTAAAATGGAAAAAATCAAGACATATATATATATTAAATATATAACAAAAAACATAGTTAAACCTCACTTGTTTTTCATTTCAATGGTAACATTATTATATTTGATTATATATCAATTTTTTGACACTTACACAATAAAATGACTTTATATTATTTAATTATTTCAATTAATTCCATTTGTGTCCCTCCCCTCACTTATTAAAGGGAACCTATTCTCACCCCTTATTTAAAAAATTTACCCCACTAGCTCTAAAAATTCATACCTAAGAATTTTATAATCCACATTCCCTTTATTCTTAATCACTTGGCCACAACCTAAGACAATCATAAGAAGGATTAAGGTGTAAAAGAAGGGAGGTCACTCAAAGAAGAGGTAATAGTCTTACCTAGCTCTTTGAAATGTTATGTATTATTCTAATTCCTCTAAATATATTATGTACATCCTAATATAATTAATATAGTATCAAAAATATAATGATATATTATTATGATTTTGTGGAAACCATTTTCAAACCCCTTTCCATCCCATGGAAAATGAAAACATCACTCATGTGTGGGCATGACCTACCATGTCGATATAGTGGCGTCATCCATTTTTCATAACCTATTTACTTAGATGAATATAAAGTTTAAATTAATGAATATGTATTATATTTATGATACAATTATGATTCTGTAAATATAAAGTATCATCTACATTCTTACCCTTCTATCCATTGGAAAATGATAATTTCATTCATGCATATATGTGGTCTACCACCTCTATTAAAAAACATTATTGTTTTTTATAATACAACTATCAATATAGTAAATTTAGTAAAAAAAATTGTGTTTTTAGTTGTGGTTTTATAAACCACAACACTTCATTAATTATGCTTTTTAAAGTGTTAGTATTTCGTAGTGGTTTTTTTAAACTACCATGAAATAGTTTTAAAAAGTATTTCATGTTTCTTTTCATTAAAACCATCACTATATTTTTTTTAAAAGTAATTTTATCCTGAACACCCCCCCCCCAAACCCACCCATTAGAAACCCTTGAAATCTACATCACCAATTATTGATTCCTATATAATCCTCTTGACGCGTCACCCTCACCATTGATTGAGGCCTGAAAAAAGCTGTTAGACTTTCTATAGACTTCCACTCTCTGACACTCAATTTCAGACCCCTATCATCCTTAAATATGTTTCTGATCAACTCCATGCCCCATCTAATTATCCCCATCATCTTCACTAGACGTTGGACCGGATTTCCTCCCTTCCTCGAAGCCAGATCCCCCTCTATAGTTCCCTCTCTTTCTCTATGCCCCTGGAACCTCTCCACAATTCGGAATGAAATTTCTCAGATTTATTTCTCTCTAATTATAGGAATTTTATTTTTTACTATTTTTTAGGGAGTAATTTTTTGATGTTATTAGATTTAGTAATTTACCTTTTGTTATTTTACATATATTTTTTAGTTTAGTAGAATTTTCAATTATTTTGGGTATAAATTGGGTGTATATCTTCTAAAAATATATGTATTTCATGTTCTGTTGGTAATATAATATTTTAATATAAGTTTATAAGTTGAATTTACTATGAATGACTAAATTTTGTTTCAAAATACTATTATTCTAGTTACATAAAATGAAACTTTTTTTTCTTTTTGAACTTAAAAGTATTGTAATTTTATATATTTTAATGCACTAACCCAAGAATCCTAGAGCTGATGCATTACTTTATTACGTTGTCTTGATTACAAGGAATAAAATCTTGGTGGATAGATTAGTTTAATAGTTTTTTTAATACCAAATTAAATACATGATACCCATATTAAATTTCTAAATTTAAAATAAAACATGATACATAACCAGATGAGATGAATAGTATCCCTGAAAGCTTGTTAAAATATTTATTCTTCGTAACATAGGGATATAAAAAAATTAAGGGTGAGATCAAATTGTTAGTAAGGGTAATTAAAGAGGGTGCAGTATTGAATCAATAGCAGTGATCATCATAGAAAGGTAAATAACTAATCACATATTCCAATTATATAAATAGAGAATGAAAAATCAATATAGAATGCTATGTAACTTAAACACATGAAATTTATTCCATAACCTGAGAATGAACTACATATATAGATATTGTTAAAGTTAAAATATCAAGGATTTATAATAACAAAGTTTAAATGATAAAAATTCCTAATTATTGGGGCCCATGTTTCCTAAATACATGGTAACTTTATCATCAATACCTTTCACAAGACGGTTTATAACATATCTGGTGAAAACCCATATGATTGGACAAGTGTTTCATCTCCTGGGACTACTGATGAATCGAGGGGATATCTATAATCCAGAATTTCCCATATCATACCTCTAAAATCATTCCTCATATATCAAATGATCAATTTAATTCCTGAACAATGTGCTTTATCAAATATCTTTATTGAGTGAAAGATGGAGATTTGCCAATATTTCCCAAGTTAATCAAATCACTATCAAGTAAACACTATTTGTAAGAATGGTACACAGTTTAGAAAATAATTATACCCATAATATAGTAACATGGATATATAAAATGAATATGATTCTAATGTAAAATTTTCAAAATGAAGATATTGTTATAAGTGAAAGTTAATAATCACATAATAGAGTGAGATTGCAAAGACAACTTGTACCCCTTAGTAAATTTCATGTCAAAACCCTTGGATGATATAATTCAAAGTGAAACTTAAAATACCATGAATTATGATTAAATAATTTAATTAAGTGATAATATATTATTATATACACCAAAAAACATTTAATTGGTGTATAATAACAAATAAGTTGAAATGGAATGTAAATCGAGATGAAATCTCTTACATTATGTTTCATTTTATTTGTGATATCATTAATCTTTTTTATAGTGGTTTAAATCATGTTAATAACTTGTCATAGAACCATTTTAATATTTATGATATCATATATGGTCGTTTTATAACAAATTATTTTTTGTTCATTATTAATTTTTCATTATTTTCATCATTTTGGGTGTCAATAACATGTTTGTCGAGTATGTATTGACATTTTCATTTTTGTTCCTCTTAATTAGATTGTTATTTCATTATATAAATAAATTAAAACATTATTTATATATCATATATTTTCATTAAATATGTATTTATAATAATCCATAAAATTCTGTGACATAAATGAATCACATCTTTCATGGAGACGGTAGATCGTACTTATGCTTGAACGTTGGTTCCAACTTCTTTTCATATAAAAATAAATAAAAAATTAATTATATATGAATATATAACCATTTAATTTCTAATTTTTTAATATAAATCACATATTTTTATTTAAAACTATCTTTCATACATTTCACCTGAATCGTGGAAAAATCACATCATTTTGAGGAGGTGGAAATCCACACATTCACAAATGATATGTAATCGTATTCCCAAAAATTTTAATTCATAAAGGTATGTTTTATATAAAAATTAAAAAAGCATGAATAAAATATAAATATGACATATATCATATATAAACAATAAATACATCATTTTTCCCAATGCTTAATGGAATTAATGGAAGAATGAACACCATTGGATCGCAAGAGAGTTGTCCACCTTACACACAAATGATATTGTGTCTCGCATTTGATGGAAGTGTGTGTGAATATAGGTCATACACTTAACAAAAATTAATTATTATATTAAGAATACTAATATTGTTATATATAAATTATATAACAATAATTTATGGGGTTTAAGGAATAAATATTACAAAAGTGCGCATTGAAGAACAATACCACTTCTTTGGGTATTTTCTTTTGGTTTATATCAATATTCTTTAATTTGATTGATTAATGATCAACTGAGACTTCTAAAACAAGGCTAAGAATTTATGGGTTCTATTTGGTCATGTTTTTATGGTAAAAAGGGCTTGAGATATATGAATAAGTGAGTGGAGTGAATGCCTTTTTATAGTGGAGGAGGAGTGGTAATCTTATAAATATAAAAAGGTAAACACTATTGAGAAGTATCCCTTACCTAATGTGCCAAAAAAATTGAAATCAAATATATTAAAGTGAAATTATATTATATCCACTCATCCATCACACAAAAATAAAATTATTTTTACAAATTTTTTCCTTAACTACTAAATTTCCCTATTTTTACCTTTTAGGTTTTCGTTAAGTTAATTAATTTTATAACCAAGGTAATTTTACCATTAATACAAAATTAAAGTGGGATTTGTTAGAAAATATATAAGAAAATAATTTAAAATATTATATAAAACTTAAAAGATAAAAGACCCATGTGTGTTGGAAATCAATTTTAACAGAAGCGCATGTAATGCTAAGAAACACAGTTTTAATCTGAACTTTACAAACATTGTTTTTTTTATTTAGGGGTAAATATGGTCATAATATAAGATAAATTGGTCCATAAATAGATTATATTTGGTATTTAGTAAAATTTTAAAGTCACTTTTTTGAAAATAATTTTTCAATAATTTGAAATATTTTAATAAAATATCATTTATTATAAAAAATGTCAATTTTGACATTTTTTACATAATGTAAATTTCAAAATATCTATAAAATTATTTATTTGGATATATTAAGTTAAAAACAGTTTAACATGATATATTCGTATAAAAAATATTTAAGTTCAATAGTTTAATTAATTTACTTCTCTTATAAAATTTTTATTATCATTTATTTTAGTTAATGATTAACTAAATAATTACCAAATTGGAATTCCTTAATCAGTTTAATGAACTAAAACATCCTTATTAGTTAAATATAAATTAATATGATGACAAAAAATTATTTACCTAAAACAATAATGTGTATAACTGTACTAATGTGGTTTTTTCATATCTCAAGGCTTTATAAATGATAAAGTTAAGGAACGTTCCATCTTTTTTTCCTACTTAAATTATTATATAGGTCACATTAATGGAATATTATCCCAATAACTCATAAAATTATATAAAATAGGGTATGTGGTCATAATATTCCTATTTAATTGGTTTTTTAATAGTTTCTAGATCAATCGGCCACTTATGATTAAAGTTTAACCACTAAGTAAACTCATTTTTACCTTATTCGTCATAATTAATTTTAAATAATTTCACTAACTATTATGGTAAAAAATTATGTTGATATTATTAGAATATAAATATTAAACCAATTATAACTATTTCTATTGATTTTTATAAATTCTACTCACATAAGTGGAAAAATTAAATTTAAAGTTAATCGTGTAAACATGGAGGGAAAGATGGTTTTTAAAGTGAAAATGTTTATAAGATCACTCCATTTTTTATCTAAAGTAATGATAAAATAATTAAAATGACCCAAATTGGATTAATATACTAATATTTGATCTATCATGATTATAAAACAAATGAAAAATATAATTTAACATTAATATTATTTAAACTAAAAGGCAGTTTCCAACTAAAATTTATAAAAGGTTTAAAATTTATTTTTTAAATAAGTGCACCATTAAAATGGGATAAGACTACCTTGAGAAAAATATAGAATTTTATGGGTAAAACTAGACTTATTTTTATCATATGTTCATCGAATATATTATAAAAATGTAAATTAATAATTTTTAATATAATATATATATATATATCATAAATTCTTAGGATGTTATATAAACTAATATGATTTGTCTTGCGGTTCTTATACATTATCAAAGAAACTCGGTTTTGTGTGTAGCACAAGGAAACATTGTGTTGCATATAAAAAAATATAGAAAATAAATAAAATATAATGTAAAAGGAAACTATTTAAAAGTATATAAATCTCTCAGCCTTGAATAAAACCCATTGTTGAAAAAACCCACATCAAAAAAAGGGTTAATAAAATATCCTCTTAATAAGGGAGATTGGGATGTACCAAATTCAGATAACTAATATCCCAAGTAGAAGAAAAATGGGGGAAAAGGAAACAATTAAATGGATGAAAAATATAACTATCAAGTTCTGATAGAGAGTGATAGAGAAAATGGTCATGAGAAATTCCTTTACCAAAAGTCCATAAACCATATGTGTGAAAAAGGTTATTGATATCATCAAGAATGACGATAATATGAATATATTTTTATTTAAATTAAAATTTTCCAAGTTAAGTAATTATTTCAATCTATATGAATATAATTAAACATATGTTTCAATTTCATAAACACAATATTTTCTTTTGCTTGTGTCATAAACTATTTCTACTTCTTCCCTATACCCTAGTTGCATCATATGGTGAAGAAACACATTTTCATCTAAAACCTAATCCAAATATCAATTTAAAACATTTCATAAATGGTAAAATTTTCCAAAATATTATGATCCAACACTTTAAAAATAAATTCATTGATATTCCAAAATGAACTTATCAAACAACATAAAATCGCACTTAATCATCACCTACAAACATGTGAATACATTCTTCATGTATTCCCATAAAGCTGGGTAATAACTTGAATTACTATAAAAACACATTTAAAACATGAATGTTTTCTTATTCCTTAAATATAACATAGACTATGGGATATATTCATTAAATCAAAAAATGTTTTAAACTCTCTCAATGATAACATAAACCAGTTTTTTGAAAAAATCATTAATTAGTTCCTAGGAATTCAGTATTTATGAAAATTTCATTATCCAAATCAACCATTTATACTAAAATATTTATCTCAACATCAAGAACATAATATAGTATATCATTCCCTCAATAATTTGTTTTCAAAGAAGATACACTTTCCACTAAATCATTTTTATTATTCATCGGTACCATTCAATACATGCTTTCAAATATTTAATGAAGAAGTATGGTTGTACAATCCTTATACATTCTATAATTATTTTAACCAGTAAATTAATAATAAAATAAAAAATGGATTAATTATGAAATTAAAACAAACTATTGTTAATTATTCCTCTTTATCTATCATTGTAAAAAAAGCTTAAATAAGATCTATTAGCCTTTTGGGGGAATATTCCTCTAACACTTGAGGAATTGATTTGTGTAGTGTCATATCCCGTTGCAATTTAATAATTGTACATTGGAAGCCTTTTTCTTACCCATAAAATCACTATCATGGTAGAATTTCCCTCCAAACATGTATTAAACTCTCATTCCTTTCAAGAAAGTATCAGGGTGAATCTTTACATAATTATCACATGTGGTAAAATAATTTTTTACCTTCCTTACTTTATTAATATTTTTCATAAATTTCCTTTTATTCCCATGCATCCCTCAGAAGCCGTAATACTTATATAATTCTTTACATTCCTTGTTATCACATTATACTATGTCCTTATATGAAAAAAAAATTGGGAGGTTATTTACCTTCGAAATATTGGCTTAACACTAAAAAATATATTATCATTCTTACTCTTTTGATCACATTATTTGGTGAGGTTCATATTACATCCTCTATGAACCATTTATAAACTATGAAATACACCATATTGTATCAGATAATTATGATACATAATGAAAAGTCCCAAAACAAGTGAAATACTTAACAAATCATAAAATAATTATGCTTATCTAATATCAAAATAATACATTTTTCCATTGGGATGTTCTTATATACTTATCCTAAATGTCTATAATAGTCTTATGTTCTCAAATATATGATTTCATAAATCTATTTTCCAAGGTTTCTACTTTACTTAGATTGATACCAATTGTAAATCTGCAACCCAAGAAGCTCAGAGATGGTGTATTACATTATTAAATTAGCATGATTACAAGGAATAAAATCTCAAAAGACCAATTTGTTTAGAATTTTTTGAAAACCATATTACATACATGATACGAATATTACATTAATAAAATGAAAAATAAAACATTATACATAATAATATGAGATGAACATCATCCTTAAAATCTTTTTCAAATATTTCTTCTTCATAACCTTGGGAAAGGAAAAAATAAGGTTGAGATCAAATTCCCTTCAAGGGTATGTACAGAAGAATTAATAATGATTCAATGAGCATAATTAACATGTAAAGATAAATAACTTATCAAATATTCTATTTATATTATTGGATAATGAGAATTCAATATAGCAAAGAAATAAACTGAAACACATGTCATTTAATCAATAAATGTGGAATCAACTAAATCCATAGATAATGTCAATGTGAAAATATCATGAATAAATAGTAATTGAGTCTAGATTAATTCAATTCTTAATTATTGGATTCTATGTTTCCCATGAACATGGTACCTTTACCATTAAAAACCTTTCATAGTACGGTTTATAACAAATCGAGTACAAACCAATCTCATTAGCCAAATGATTCATATCATGAGACTAGTGATTCACTAAGGGGTATATATAACTGATCCCCAACCATTTTATACCTATAAAAATAATTCATCATATATAAAATAATAAATATAAACCATGAATAATGTGACATATCAGGTATCTTTATTGTTTAAAATATATGGATTTACCAACATTTTCCCAGTTAATCAAATAACTGTCAAGTATATGCCATATGTAAAAATGGTATATGGTTTGGGAAATAATTATACCCATCACATAAGAGTATATATATATAATAAATTTTATTTCAATGGAAAATTTTCATAAGTATGTGGTTGTTTCAAGATAAAGTTAACAATCAAAAAAGAAAAAGATATTGGAAAGATAACTTTTACCACTTGGTAAATTTCATGTAAAAAACCATGGATGAGATAATTCAATGTGAAACATAAAATATCATGAATTATAACATAATTATTATATTAAAAATAAATGTGTAATTATATACACCACATTAAATTGAATTTGTGCATAATAGCAAATAAGTCTCAATGGAATGTAAATTGAGACGAAATCTATTACCTTGTGATTCCTTTTAGTTATGTAATATCTAACCCATTGTATAGTGGTTTAAAACGTATTAATAAATTATTATAAAACCATATTAATATTTCTCATATCATATATGATCCTTTTCTAACACATTATTCCCCTTTAATTATTAATCTTTCATTATTTTCGTCGTTTCAGGTGTTAATTGCTTTGTTTTTGGAGTAGTTTTTGACTTTTTATATTTTTTCATATTACGTTGATAATTATTTCAACATCTCAAAAAATTAAAAAATTATTTATATAAAATATATATTTATAATATATTAATTTATAATAATGTAAAGACTCGAGAATTCCGTGGAATTTATCTTTCTTTTCTTAAATACTCAAGAATTCTATGAGTCCGTAGTTTTTGACGGTGCATGATTCCGAGGCCCGGTGTTCCTGGAATCAATTTATGAAGTTTTTGTTAAGCTTAAGTTAACGCGCTTAAGTAGTTTTCCTGAAAAAGTGGAAGAACTATTAAATGGTAACATGGATCAGAAATCTGAGGGTACCATTGCTCTCAGGATGGTGGGTTTACCCTAGGCGTGACTTAAGTTTAGTCGGGGCGGGCCTCCAGTGAAAAATCCCAAAAATGGCGTTACAGTGAATAAAATAATTAAATAAATTATTATTTTTTCAAATGCTTATTACTCACAAATGGTAGCTCAAATTATAAATCTGATACCACCGCTGAACTAGTGAGGGAATGCTTTATTTAAGTAGATACATACTTTGGTCGGTGCGGGCCTCCAGAAAAAGTTAGTTTTTAGCCGAAAATAAAATAATTAAGTGACAATTATTTTATTTTAAAATTATTAACTTCTAAATGGTGAGTTGGATTAAAATTTCGAGAGTACCGTTGGGTTCGTTGGGGCGTGTTTCACCTAAACAGAGCCTAACCTCGACCAGCGCGAGTCGAGGGTGACCGATAATAATTTTCCAAACTTTTGTTTGGGTACATTCAGTAAACGTACGTACATGATTTTATATCTTTTCAACTGGTGCTCGGAATTGAAATCTGAGGGTACCGTTGAACTCGTAGTGTCAGTGATTTCTTAGTGAGACCTTCGCCAGAGTTGCATTCTGATTTTAGTGGAAGATAGTTTTGGGGGGTTTTAATAAAATTGAATAAAAATTAAGTGTTAACTTTATTTTTAAGTGAGTTGGTTAAACCTCCATGTGGAGGTTAATGGTGTGGGCCACCCACACCATAACCTCCCTTAGGAGGATATTTTTTTATGTGGGGCCCATAAGAGCCTACCCCCCTTAAACACCCCATTCAATTTTGAATGGTGGGGCCCTTACGAGCTTATTAACCCCCCTTAACTCTTTGACTCCCCATTTATGTGGATGAAACTCTCTCTCATTAATTGAGCCTATCCACCTTCCCCATTAATTTTGTGCCAACCCAAGCAATTAATTAATTGATCTTCTATTAATTAATTGGCACAATTTGAATTCTTTTGAATTCATGCCAACAAATATAATAATAGACAACTATTATTTTATTTGGTTGGCATTCACATTTGGTGGAACAGAGGAAGAGGAGAACTTCACTCTCTCCAGTGAAGAACACGAAGAACATCTTTACCCTCTACCGAAGAACGACAATGCCAATTTCTTCCTTCTTTTTCATTTTTCAACCGAGACAAGAAAAGGGCAGCGACACCCGCGGAGGACGTCGCCAATGATGAGTACCCCTTCCTCCTCTGAAGTTGATGGAATGACATCGCCTTC
Organism: Viscum album; assembly: GCA_963277665.1. Lineage (NCBI taxonomy): Eukaryota > Viridiplantae > Streptophyta > Magnoliopsida > Santalales > Viscaceae > Viscum > Viscum album. The sequence continues at coordinate 747,300,667 of OY728121.1, read as the reverse complement.
CCGTGACTTCGTCAAGGAACAATCGTCAAGCAAGGTAGGGGTTTTTTTTCTATCATTATATCCTATTCTTTTTCTCTTCTTAAAATTGAAAAAGATTTGATGCGCAGTTTTAAAAATAATTGAAGAATATCACCTCCCTTCTTCTTGAGATAATTGGTATCACTTTAAATGTGGAGGATGTGGGCCGACCTAACACGGCCTGACATCCACCGTCGAATTCTTCTCTCTTGTTGTGTTCTACGGCAAGGAGTTGAGGCAACGGAGATGGAGGAGACAAAGACGACGTCCGAGCTACCAGTGGCCTCCGCGAATCGCACCACCCCCCTGGCACATCGATGCTCCCGGGGAAACATCGTCGGCCAAGCAGTGCCCAACCTGCCTACTCACGGAGTCCCCGGCATGCTACCCATTCCCCGCCGTCGCGCTTCCTAGCGCCCCTGCACCGCACCAGCATGCTACCCGGCGTCCCTACACCCCGCCGGCGGCCTTTCGGCACCCCCGCGCCCTACCGGCGGCCTACTCGGCCCTTGCCAGCGGACTACCGGGCACCCCAGCGCGCTACCCGGTGCACTCGTGCCCAACCGGCAACCTGCTTGGCACCCTGGCGCACTAACAAGTGCACTCGCGCCCAGCCGTCAGCCTGTCGGGCCCCTACCGGCGGCCTTCCCGGAACCTTGAAGCCCAGCCACTGCCCCCACGGCCCCCTACCGTGGTCTGCCCGGCGCGCTACCTGCGGCCTAGCGCGCTTCCCCGACGCGCTGCCCGCCCCCCGGCACCCTGCCTTGTGCACCCACGGCCTTCCCAGATTTCCACCAGACAGCCCGTGGCCTTCCCGTTGGTCTCTCGGCCGCCGACCTCTTGAGCCACACCCTTCTCGGTTCTGACCGAATTGGCCCCGACTTTCAGGCTGATGCTGCCTGCGTGGCGACATCCGGCCGAACTGCCCTTGTAGTTCGCTGGGCCGGGCCCAGCGGGACGGGTCAAAACATACCGGGAGGACCCTCCCAATGGGCCGACTTAGACCCAACAAGTCTGACCAGGTTGACCTAGACTGGGTTGGTCCGAGTCGGTCTGACTGGGTCGGACCGGACCCGGGACCCCTAATGACTCATTGCTTACTTTGGCCATATATTTGGCACCAGATGTCTGTTTGATGAACCGTCAGCGGCGATGGTTATCTTATTGAGAAATGGTCCCTTTAAAAATACCCCATGGGAGTTTGGAGTATAGTTTAGATATGGCCAGGTTGGTTCGTAGATAAAACCAACCAGGCGCCCAGGACTAAAAGGCTAATAACCCACAGACCGGGCATCCGATTGACGCTCCGTCTGTTGCGTTGAGACCCCAATGACGTGGAGGTCCTTGTCATACTTCTACATGAGATTTAGTGACACTAGGAGTATCGTCTTGTGGCACATGGAGCGGACCCTCATGGTGACGAGTGAGCAGATTACAGAGACCTAGTAGCTGGCTGAGACTTGGCGACTGCTGATTGATCGACTCAGAGTGATTCAGATGGCCCAGTGGGGAGCGTTTGGTTGTAGCAGCAGACCCACGGCGGAGGAGCTCTTGGTTGTAGCGGCAGACCTGTGGTACTCAACATAAGGAGTACCTCTGTAGGAAATGAGGGGTAGCGCTTGGTTGTAGTGGCAGACCCATGGTGGGAAGCGCTTGGTTGTAGCAGCGGGCCCACATTAATCGACAGGTGGAGTACTTCCGCGGTCTAAGGTTAGTGGAAAGTGCTTGGTTGTAGCGGCAGGCCCACCGTACTCGATAGAGGAGGAGTTCTCCAGCAGCCGCTGTTTCGACATCATGAATATAAATCGTGGTTTGAGCTGAGTCAATGACCTTTGTGTTTTCCTCATGATTGAGATGGGTTACAAGATAACTTAGGTATATGGCTGGGCATATATTTAAGTAATGGTTATCCGTTGTTTCATACTTTGTGGTTTATCCTTGTTGGATTTTTTGAGACTTTGAGGGTCTCCGTGTCCCTAAAGAGTATCGTTATACTCACCCCTACAGGGTCTATGCCCATACCGCGTTGTGTTGGATGCAGATGACGGACAGCGCTGACCGAGGTAGAGTGTGCAAGGACAAGACAGAACCCAGAGCTGGACCTCATGACAAGATGGTATCCAGATGAGACGGACGTACGTGGAGCACTGAGGAGGATATATTTACCTACCCTTCAGGTAGGATCTGTGGTGGATGATCCAGGAGCTCCTAGACACCATCCATCTATTTGTCTTTTACTTGTATCTGTTTGTCTTTTCCTTATACTTTACTATTGGGCTTCTATTTCTGGACCCTTTTACTTTCCAGTACATATTTTGTTATACAGTTTTTACTTAGTGTTTTCTTTCTCTTGTACTCTGGTTGTGTGTGTTTTCGTTTTATAAATTCAATGTCCTCCCAGTTTTAGGGAATTACGCCTTTGGTGCTACTCACCAACCCCTAGCCTATGGAAGGTGGGCTTGGGGTAGTCACGATGCGGGCCCGAGGGGACGAGTCGTGACAAATTGGTATCAAAGGAGTCGGTTCTACTGCAGAACATAGGACTCTGATATTTTCTTTCTATGAAGCAATAGTGTTAAGGGTACTGAGTGAGGTTTTCAGTTCAGGGAGTCCAGTGTCGGTGTGGCGGCCGACGTATCAATACACCATGACCCTAACTACTGATTTCTGACATAATTACATGAAAACACTGATTGCATTTGTGATTTCAAAAAAATTATTTTAGTCCACTCAAACCAGGTCAACTCACCAGGTATAGTCTTTTAACCGTGCCACATCTGTTCAGGATGCCTCCACGCAGACAGCCAGTTGGAGTTTCAATAGAGTACCTGATGACGGCCCATCGAGCTATGAGGCTCCGGTGCAGGGCCCTCTTACTATGTTGGTACCTTTGGGTGGTATACTAGCAGCACCACCACCTGTTGGGTAGTAGATTCCCCCAGCCGTGATGGAGGACAGTGCACGCCGACTGAGCGCGTTGCACGAGTTCCAGAAGGAGAGGCCTTTGAGGTTATGAGGGTAGACAGATTCCCAGGTAATAGAGGACTAACTGGAGGCGATTTATAGAGTTTCCCACCTAGTTGAGACACTAGTAGAGCAGATCCTTATCTTTGTTACTAGTGTTTTTCAGTGAGTGACCATGAGGTCAGTCCCCATAGTGATGTGGTTTCGGTACTTGGACCGTTTTTGGAGATTGTACCTTCAGGTAGTGTGTCAGCTATATCACTACCTATTGGTCAGGAGTTTCAACTGGTGGTTCCGGTTAATGACACATATAGGATTAGTGACTTACCTGTGTTTCATCATTAGATACCCCTCGGGTTCCGACGTGAGACCGAGTTACAGGCGGCTGAGGACTGGCCTGAGTAGGTGGCTGAGAGTTCTCTAGAACTTCTACAACTTCGGTAGGATGACATGTCGGTAGCTGAGTATTTATCGAGGCATAATGATAATTCCTGGTACTCGATGAATACGATACGATCAGTGCTTCAAAGCTTGGACCTCTGAATGAGATGTGTTTAGGGACATCTGAGCCATCACATTCTTTTTCCTCTGTGCATTCCAACCTATGTTAGGATGCTAGAGAGAACCATTGTGGTTGAATGTTCTTTGGCTGAGCGGATACAGCCAGTGAATGTTAGTAGTGGGAAAGAAGGAATCTAGTGCCAGTCTTAGAGACTAGGGCATTTAAACTATTTCAGAAAGAGGATGTAACAGGGAAAGATGAATCAGTAGGGCAGTTGATGTGCAAGCAGAGCTAGGAGAGCATCATGAGGTGGTGTACATTTTTACATGTTACAACCACCCACCTTTGTAGTCCACACCAGGCACAGGGAGCTGGTGGGTAGAGGAAGATAATAGCTACATGCAGAAAAAGAGTGTGACCCAAGGGCTCAAGGAATGATTCGAGGTACGGACTGTGTCTACTACTAGATGCCATATCAATAGACATAGGTACCAATAATTCCTTCCTTCCACGAATCTTGTCCCAGACATAGAGATTCTGGTTAAATCATTGACTTGACCATAACTTCTGGAGATACCATTGGGAGGAGACTCGAAAATCACACTTACGCCGACGGTGTGATCTGACCCTTGAGGCGAGATTTTCGGTTGGAACCTCATGGGGGTCGTGTCGAGGCCTTACAACGTTAGTTTGGGTATGGACTGGGAAACCACAATTCATACACAGATTGACTGTATTAATGAAAAAGGTTGTAATTTATCTACAATGTTGAGATAAGGTTTTCCTTAGTCGGTGAAAAAGGAAACCCAGGCAACACTTGTTAAACTCACGCATAGGAGGGTGAAACCGATCACTCTTGAGTCAGACAACCTTACCCTCATGGTAGTAGGAGTTTTGAGTTTCCAATTCCTCCAGGACTATGACATCAAGGTATTCTATACTCCTAGAAGGGGAATGTTGTTGCGGATGTGCTCAGTAGGAGGACTGGTATAAAGCTTCTAGGCAAGGCGACAGAGCATCTAGTTTCTTTACAGATATACTTCATAAATAGGGATAGAGTAGCCTTTCTACAGTCTCTTATAGTCACTCCCCCATTTCATCAATGAGTCAGGGAGGCACAACATGGAGACACTGACTACAAGACACGACGTGCTCAGATACCCATAGGACAGTCACCTGATAGATTTTCTGAAGGTGGGGAGTACGTAATCCTCTTCATAGGATGTACCATGGTACCAGTTTCACTTCAGTAGAAAATTTTGAGGGAGTTCCACACATCCCCTCTAGTGGTACATCCAGGCGTGGCGAAGATGTACCAGGACCTTCGACGATGGCACTGGTGGCTAGGTATGAAGAAGGTGGTAGCGGAGTTTGTCTCTTGATGCCTCACTTGTCAGCAAGTGAAGGCGAAACATTAGGTACCAGGTGTCTTGGTTTAGCCTTTAGAGGCCCCAAAGTGGAAGTGGGATGGGATATCCTTGGACTTCGTGATGGGTCTTCCATGTACGTCTAGGGGACACGACTCTATTTGGGTGATCGTCGACCGAATCCCCAAGTCAGACCAATTCCTACCGACCAGAGATGGTGTGAGATACCATGAAGAAAGTGGAGATAATCCTGGAGAAGATGAAGACTGCACAGAGTAGACAGAAGTCATATGCTGTCTAGAGATGGAGACCTCTGGATTTCGAGGATGGTGACCACGTCTTTCTACCGATCTCACCTTGACGAGGTCTACAGAGATTTGGCAGACGTGGAAAGTTTTCTCCATGATTCATCGGACCATTCCACGTCCTCAACATGGTAGGCGAGGTGGCTTGCCTCTTAACTCTTCCACCTCAGTTGCACCAGGTACACAACATCTTCCACGTATCTCAGTTGAGGAGATACGTGCATGGCCCTTCCCACATTATCGACCATGGAGAGCTAGACATCGAAGATGGGGAAGATTTCACGGAGGTTTCAGTGGAGATTGAGGATCGACAGGAGTGGGTCCTACGCAGAGCCTAACCTTGATCGGTGGGAGTCGAGGGTGATTGATAATAATTTTCTGAACATTTGTTCAGGTACATTCAGTAAACGTACGTACGAGATTTTATATCTTTTGAACTTGTACTCGGAATTGAAATCTGAGGGCACTGTTCAACTCACATCATCGGTGATTTCATAGTGATACCTTCACTACAGTTGCGTTCTGATGTGAGTGGAAGATAGTTATTAGGGGTTTTTAAATAAATTGAATAAAAATTACATGTTAACTTTATTTTTAAGTGAGGTGGTTAAACCTCCAAGTTGATATTAATAGTGGGGGCCACCCACACCATAACCTACCTTGGGAGGATATTTTATTAGGTGGGGACCACACGAGCTTACCCCCCTTAAACCCCCACTTCAATTTTGAATGGTGGGGCCCGCATGAGCTTCTTAACCCCCCTTAACTCATGACCTCCTCATTTATGTGGATGAAACCCTCTCTCATTAATTGAGCCTCTCCACCTTCCCCATTAATTTTGTGCCAACCCAAGCAATTAATTAATTGAACTTCTCTTAATTAATTGACACATTTTGAATTCTTTCAAATTCATGCCAACAAATATAATAATAGACAAACTATTATTTTATTTGGTTGGAATTCACATTTGGTGGAACGGGGGATGAGGAGAACTTCATTCTCTCCAGCAAAGAACACGAAGAAAAAATTTCATCTCTATCGAAGAACAAAGATGCCAATTTCTTCCTTCTTTATCGTTTTTCAACTGAGACAAGGAAAGGGAAATGGCGCCCGCAGAGGATATCGACAATGACGAGTACCCCTTCCTCCTCCGACGCTGACGAGATGATGCCGCCTTACCACGACTTCATCAATGAAAAATCGTCAAGAAAGGTAGGGGTTTTGTTCTAGCATAATATCCTGTTCTTTTTCTCTTCTTCGGATGGAAAAGGATTTGATGCGCAGTTTTAAAAGCAATTGAAGAACATCTCCTCCCTTCTTGTTGATATAACTGTTACCAATTTCAACGCGGAAGATGTGGGCCGACCTAACAAGTCCCGACATCCTCCGTCGATTTCTTCTCTCTTGTGGCATTCTACAGAAAGGCATTGAGGTGATGACTATGAAGGCGGCAACAATGACGGCCGCGCTACCCGCGACCTCTGTGAATCACGCCACACCCGCAGAACACTAGTGCTCCTGGCCAAACATTGTTGGACAAGTGGTGCCCGACCTGCCTACCCGAAGCGTCCCCGGCGCGCTACCCGTGCCCTAGCGGCGCACTTCCCCGCACCCCCGTGCCGCACCAGAGTTCTGCCCGGTGCCCCCACGCCCCGCCGTAGGTCTGCCCGGTGCCCCCACGCCCACTGGTGTCCTACCCAGCACCCCCGTGCCCCGCAGGTGGCCTACCGAGCCCTATTAGGCAGCCTTCTCTGCACCCCGACGCGCTACCCGGCGCACTCGCGCCCGGCCGGTGGCCTGCCCGGCACCCCAGCGCGCTACCCAACACACTCTCGCCCAGCCGGCAGCCTACACGGCCTCTACCGGCAGCTTGCTCGGCACCCCAACACCCTACCGGCGCCCCGGCGCGCTGCCAGCCACCCCGACACCTTGCCCGGTGCAACCACGGCCAGCCCGAAGTTCCGCCGGCCTGCCTACACCACGCACGGCCTGACCGCTGGTCTGCCGGCCGCTGACCTCTCGATTTTTTCCCTTCGCGGAACTGGCCGAATCGATCCCAACATTCGGGCCAATGCTGCCTGCGTGGCGGCATCCGACCGAACTTCCCTCGCAGTTCTCTGGGCCGGGCCCAGTGGACCAGTTCGAAACATAGCAGGACAACCCACCCAACGGGCAGAGTCAGACCCAGTAAGTCAGACTAGGTCGACCCAGACCGGGTTGACCCAAACTAGGTGGGGCCCAGTCGGTCCGACCGGGTCGGACCAGACCTAGACCCACTAATGACCCATTGATTACTTTGTCTATATCTTTGGAACCAGACGTCCATTTGACGAACCGTTAGTGGTGCTGGTAATCTCATTAAAAAATGGCCCCTTTAAAAATACCCCATGGGAGTTCGAGGTATAGTTTTGAGATGGTCGGGTTGGTTTGTACACGAAACCAACTGGGCCCCCGAGACTAAAAGGCTAATAACTCACAGACCGCCCGTCTGATTGACGCGCTATCTGTTGCGTTGAGACCCCTATGATGTGGCCATACTTTTGATACTTCTACGTGAGATTTATTGACACTTGGATTATCGTCTTGTGGCACGTGGAGCGGACCCTCCTGGTGATGAGCGAGTAGATTAGAGAGACCTAGTAGTTGGCTGAGACTTGACGACTACTGGTTGATCAACTTTGAGTGATTTGGATAGCCTAGTGGGGAGAACATGGTTGTAGAAGCATACCCACGGTGGAGGAGTGCTTGGTTATAGTGGTGGACCCATGGTACTCAACAGAAGGAGTACCTCTGTTGGCTATGAGGGGGAGCATTTGGTTGTAGCGGTAGACCCATGGTGGGAAATGCTTGGTTGTAGCAGTAGGCCAATTTTACTCGACAGGTGGAGTACTTCAGCAGTCTAATGTTAGTGGGAAGTGGTTGGTTGTAGTGGTAGTCCCACTGTACTCGATAGAGGAGGAGTTCTCCAGCAGCCGTGGTTTTGACATCGTGAATAAAAATCCTGGTTTGAGTTGAGTAAATGACCTTTGTGCTTTCCTCATGATTGATATGGGTTACCAGATAACTTAGGTATATGTGTAGGCATATACTTAAGTAATGGTTATCCATTGTTTCATACTTTTTGGTTTATACTTGTTGGATTTTGTGAGACTTTGAGGGTCTTGGGGTCCCTACTAAGTATCGTTATACTCACCCCTGCATGGGCTATGCCCGCACCGCGTTGTGTTGGATGCAGATGACGGACAGTGCTGATCGAGGCGAAGTGTGCAAGGGCTGGACAGTACCCAGAGCTGGACCTCACGACGAGACGGTACCCGGAGGAGACAGACAGACGTGGATCACTGAGGAGGCTATCTGTCCCTACCCTTCATGTAGGATCCGTGCTGGACGGTCCAGGAGCTGCTAGACACCTTCCACCTGTTTGTCTTTTAGTTGTACATGTTTGTCTTTTCCTTGTACATTATTATTGGGATTTTATTTCCGACCCCTTTTACTTCCCAGCACATCTTTTGTTATACAGTTTTTACTTAGTGTTTGTTTCCCCTTGTACTCTGGTTGTGTGTTTTTACGTTATATAAAGGCAATGCCTTCCAAGTTTTAGGAAATTACCCCTTTGGTGCTAGTCGTCAGCCCCTGGCCTATGGAAGGAGGGCTTGGGGTAGTCATGATGCGGGACTCGGGGGATGGGTTGTGGCAAATAATCCAAAAAATTGTGTGATAAAAATGAAACACACTGTTCATGGAGACAGTAGGTCATACATACGCATGAACATTGTTTCTATTTTATTTTCATATTGAAAGAACTAATAGTAATTGATATATGGTATATTTTCATTTAAGTATCATTTTTATTTCATATAAGTCACAAATTTTTATTTAAATACATCTTAAATACATTCCATGTGAAATGTGAACGAATAACATTGCTTTGAGGGGGTGGTAGTCCACACAACCACAAACGATGTTATTGTATTACCATAAAATGGAATGGATGAAGTTATGCATTATATAATAATTAAAAAATCCAAAATGCATTATAAATATCATATATATCGTATATAAACTATAAATCGATCATTATTCCCAACCTGGAAAGGTGGTAATGGAAGGATGAACAACATCAGTTCCCGAGACTGTTGTCCACCAAACATAGAAAACAATAATTTCATATCCCACTTTATAGAAGTGTGTGAGAGTTTAGGGCATACCCTTAACTTAAAAAACTAATTATATTTAATATAAAATTATTTGTATATATTGATGATATAAAAAATTATGTGGTTAAGGAATGAATAAAACAAAAGTGCTAGTTGAAGAATGTTCCATATTCTTCATGTAACTCATTTTGGTTTATAACAAAATTATTCCTTGGATTTATTTATACACAAAGTGAGGAATCTAGGATTATGGAATGTATTTTTAGGAGCTATTTAGTCTAGTTTTGGATGAAACAAAAGAACTTATATATTTGAATAATTAGGGGTAGTGAATACCATTTTATAGTTATGGAGGAGTGGCATTCTCGTAAATATAAAAAGATACACTATTGAGAGGTATCTTTTTCCTCACATGAATCCAAAATTTATCAATAAGGGATTAAAGTTAAATTATAGTCAAGACACACATAAAACACACAAAAAAATGTTTTTTTGTATATTTTTGTTTATTTCATGGTTTCCCTATTTTTACCTTTTTTGGTTTTCACTAGGGTGATTAATTTTATAACCTACATTATTTAACAAGTAATAGTAAATTAAATTTAGATTTATTATAAAATATAAGAAAACATAATTCAAAATATTATGTATAATTTTAAAAATTAAAATCCTTTTTTTGTAATTAATTTTAACAGAAGCGCATGTAACATGCAAATCCACTATTTTAACTAAAACTTCTCTAATAATTGTTTTACTATTTTGGGGTCAATATGTTCATTATAAAAGATAAATTGGTACATAAATAGACTATATTTGATATTTATTAATGTATACTAACAAATTTTCATAATATACAATTTTTATTAGTTTTAATTCTTTTAATAAAATAACATTTATTATAAAATAAAATGAATGTTAATTTTTACATTATTTAATTAATTAAAATTTAAAAATATCAAGAAAATTATGTAATTTGAATATATTAAGTATGCACCTATATAACATGATATATCCATATAAAAAATAATTAAATACAAAAATTCAATCAAAATACTTCATTTTTTAAAAAAAATAATATCTTTTATTTTAGTTAATTGTTAACTAAATAATTACCGCATTGGAATTCCTTAAGCTGTTTAACAAAAAAATTATACCCTAAAAATTAAATATAAATTAATGTTTTTATAATAAATCATTTAACATTCATAATAATTAGTTTAACCAAACTAATTTTGGTTTTTTCATCTATCAAGGCATCATAAATCTTAATGGTAAGAAAAGATCTTTTTCTATCTTTTTCCTTGCTTAACTTATTAAAAGGTCAATTTCTCATAAAAGTATCCTAATAATGTGTAACATTATATAAAAGAGGATAAATGGTAATAATATCTACATCCAATGTGTTTTGGATAATTTTCTAGATCTTTTCTTCTCATAAGATTAAATTTTAACCACTAAGTAAAGTCATCTTTACCTTATTCACAATAATTAATCTTAACTACTTTCACTAATTATTAAAGTAAAATAAAAATATGATATTATTAGAATATAAATATTATACTGATTATTAATATGTAAATTCATTTTTCTAAATTTAATTCACATAAGTGTATAAATTAAACACAAATCTAATCCCGTAAACGTGGTAAGAAAGGGAGTTTTTAAATTGAAAATGTTCAAATTTTCAAAAAGTTTTTATATCTAGATTTGATATAAAAATATTTATAATGACCTAAATTGAATTAATATTTGTATAATTGAACAATTTTGACTTCAAACACAACTAAAAAAGTAATTTAGAATTAAATTTTTTTTAAACAAAATGTTCTTTTCAACTAAAATGGAGTATTGTTTACTATTCATTAAAAAAATGAAACTTCACAAAAAATTAAAAAAAATCACTATAAACTAATTTTGACATTAAAAATTCGATAATTAAATTTATTTGGAAAAATAAAATATTTAAATGGTTCAAAATGTTGTTTTAAAATAGGTTCTTAATTAAATGGTGGAAAAAATCCCTTTTGAAAAATACATCTTTTGGTGCGTAAAAATGCATTTCTTCTTATCACATGTCTATTAAATATATTGGACGAATGTAAAACAAAATTATTGAATATATAATATTAAAATAAATATATAATAGTTTCTCAGTATTTAATATTAAAATCTAATACTGGTCTTGCGTGTCTTGTAGGATATCGAAGGAACATGGTATTGTGCGTAACACAAGCCAACATAGTGTTACGTATAAAGTAAGATATCAATAAAATTAAATTTATTCTAAAATAAAGATATTTTAAAGACTTTTATTGTTACATATATATTAATATAGTTTAATTTTATATTTCATAATGATGGAAATCAAGTATATATTGAATGTTTTTTATAGTTCATCTTCACCAGAATAGTTTTAGTGATAGTAGCTTCTTTACATAAGATAGTTATCATTATCCCTCTATAAAACAATATAAAATTAATCACATACCTTTCACACTTTTCATATAACATTTCATCATATACTAGTATTATTTAATCTATATGTATGACTTCTACTAATGATTTTGATGAATTAGACAAGACACCTATTATGGGTTCGTCTAGTAATTTGGGCAATAGTCAACTTCCATTGAGAGGTTTTTGGTGGGTCACAATCATCGATGTGTAATTCAATGTGGCGATATCTCTCCCTTAAATATTGATACTAATTTTTTATATTATATGTTTAATGTATTAAAATAATAATATAATAGATAAAAAAATAGTCAAGATGTTTGGAAATATACTGACATAAAGTTATTCATTCCTTTCGATGAATATACTGAAATCACTCAGGATGAATCAAACATTTTCTACCATTTTCTATGGTATTTATCATCTAAAGAAACATATATTACTATTCACTATGTATATTGGAGACATAATCCATTTTCCTAGAAAACGTAGATACTTCATTCTGAAATAAAGGTGCAATCATTATTATGTATTCATAAATGAATAAATTAAAAATTGTTACTTAATATGTAAGTTATTTAATGAATTTTATATATTTATTTTTATATTATGTTCAATTTCAATGTACCTAATTTTATTTCTTGTTCCTGGACATTAAAAAATTAGAAAAAAATGAAAAAAAAAATCATGTGGGGAATATGGAATGAATTAAATAACTCATCTCTATCATAGTTAGAGATATATGAGAAGGCCCACAATAGTGTACCTTGGTACCAATAGAAATACACTGATGACAATCATCACAAAGTATTTCATAAGGTATTTTATTATATGTTATTATATTAATAATAATGTTTTAATAACATTTTAATTAATATTGATATATAATTTCTTCATATTACTTCTATGATAAATTCTATCTATCGAGAAATATAACTGATTCCCCACATTCTCTATCTCAATGAGTTTCATGAGAAAACGAAATAGAAGGTTTCCATTAAATTTATAACAATAGATATATATAAAACATAAATTAATATATTTTTTCTAAATATTAGTTATTTATTTTTTAAAAAAAAATTAAAAGAAGCAGGCCATTCTTTTGGAAGGACTAAATTGTGGTTTGATGTTCATAGAAGAATGATGGAAGGTCCATTAACAACCCTGTAGAAAACATATGCCTAAAAAAAATTAATAATTATTTTTCATTAATAATTTACATTATAAAATAATATTTTTCAATTTGTGGATTAAAATCCATGAATCATGGGATTCTAACCAAGATTTTTAAATTTTTGTATCCTCAATGGATTTCATGGTTTAATATTTTGGAAAATAACATTCTTGTCATTTTAAGGGGATTGGTTTAGGGCCATCTTCATCAAGAGAATATGGTAGGGTACATATATCTTCATCAATGATTTTAGCAAGAGGGGGATTATAGAATTAGGTGATTGTGATGAACAAGAGGAAATTTTTTCATTAAATAATATATTTAAATATCACGAATGACTTATTAATACATAGAATGATGGGGTCCCAACACTGTAGAGTGTGTCAGATATTATGTATCAGAAGATGACTAGATGTATTCTTACAGAAATTGTAATATTCATTAGGGGTGTATGAATGTTATATTTTATAAATTTGTATTGATATTCTACATTTTGTTCGTTATTTTATTGTTTAGTATATATTTTATTTCAAATTAATTTAAATATATATTTACTATGTCATATATAATTTGGTTTTTAATCATTTGAATAATACACATTGTAATCTCATGATAATTCTAATAACCTGTAGTATTGTGTCAGATTATGAAATTTAATTTTCATTATTGTAAACTATATAAGTAAGTTATAAGATATGTTAATAAGGGAGACTAAAAAATTATAAGTTTCATTAGGGGATTTTCGATGTGGTTTTTTAGAATAATTTAAATGACTAAATTTATCTAAAAGTGACAAAATTTTATTAAAGAATGTAACGTTCTAGATTTCTAGTAAATTATTTTATCTATCGTTGAGTATGTTTCTTATTTTTTAGATCTCATTCGTTTTAAAACAGAGTTTCTAACTGATAAAAGTCACAAGTATCATATGTCTGAAATGGGTCATCAATTATTAATTTATTCTGGGATTATAATCTTTAATTTAATTATCTTTTTGATGGTTTTTATGAAAATGTAATGGTAGAGGCTAACCTTGAAATATTGTATAGCATTAATATTTTCCATCTACAACCTTTTGGGGAAAAGGTTTCAAGAATTGAATATAATTTGAAATGTTAAGTCTTTAAAAATAAATATATGGATGATGAAGTATTAGTCATGAGGATGGACATAGATTAATATATAAAACCTAAGATATAATATATTATCTAACATTAGGGTCACACTTAACGAAGTATTGTCGAGTATCACATTGTTCATTTTGAAAATCGTTTTCTTCAAATTTTGAAAGCGGCCAAAAAAAACAAGAAAGAAAGGGATGAAAACCACAAGGGGAGATGAAATAGTGATGGAAGAGAAATCCAATCAAGGGGAAAATATATAAAATAAAATTTAGTGAGAAAATGGCCAGATCTAGGGGATCCACCCACAACTACCCTTTATAAATATACTTAAGAAATATATCAACTCTCAATTCACTAAATTCATGACTAACGACTCAGTTCACACACCTCTATCACCTAAAATGATCACACTAAAATATAATTTATTTAGTGATCAAGCATTCCTCCAGATGAAAAATGGATCACTCAATCGGCTCATTCCAACTAGGAATTCTCACAATCCAGAATTCTACTCTTGAGATCATCAGATCACATAACCCAACTCAATTTCTCAGTCAATAAAATGAGAAATGGGAAACTGAATGAGTCAAGATAGTTAAAAATCATTCCTATTAAATGGTGTGCCCTTTTGAACCATAATTCACATTTGCAATCCACTAAGCTGATGAAGAAGTGATGATTACAATGAAGGTCAGATCTCAAAGTATCATCAAAATTCACTACCTAAATCATGCCCTTGGAATTATTTCTCCACTTCTTGAGATTTGAGATCACAACAAAAATATTATGAACAAAACCATCAAAATTAGAATGAGAAAAAGTATTTCAAATGATTAAATGAAGCCAAAATGGTAATTATAGTGATTAGTGAAATGGGGGGTATAATATTTACATAAATATATAAAACATTGAATAAAAAAATAAAGTAAAAGTTGATGGGGATAAGGGGTTCCTATCTCCAAGAATCGGAGATGGATCCCATGACTAGATTTATATAGTAATATAGTAGGATTGATCCACTTATTTAAAAAAATTGAAAATAGGACAATAGTGAAAACAGAGACATCCTCACAGGAAGTTGTATCATCCACAAGGAATTCCATCATGTGTGAATCACAATACTATGGTAAATTCCCAGTGAAAGTATTCAGCCCTAAATGATGACCATTCTCTTCTTTGAAATTTTCTATGATCTCTCCTCCATCAAAAACTACACATGATCAGTTCGCCCTAATCCAAACAAAATAATGAAATGAGATAATGAAATGATTTAAAAAAAATTGGATCATTGTTTCTTGTAAACATATAAATTAAATAATCATTTTAGTATAAAATATATATACATTAATATGTACTTATTAAATATATATATATATATATATATATTATTGTTATATATTATATTATATTATATATATAATTATAAAAATAAAAAAATGAATTAGAGGGTGTGTATTCAGTTTATTCAGAGGTTTGGTAGCCCTCGACAACTTCTTCCAAAAGGAGGACCTCGAAGGAGGGGTTAGTGGTGCACAATGTTTGCTGATTCAGTGGTCGGTTGTGTGATTGTTCTCAATTTGCTTAAATTGAATAGTGGAATGTCTAAGAGTTAGGGTAG
Source organism: Viscum album (assembly GCA_963277665.1). NCBI lineage: Eukaryota > Viridiplantae > Streptophyta > Magnoliopsida > Santalales > Viscaceae > Viscum > Viscum album. The sequence continues at coordinate 747,284,984 of OY728121.1, read as the reverse complement.
AAGTGGTGGTTCATCTTTTATCCATGGTGTCTGGTCAACTGTTTCATTACAGTGATTCGAGTTGAGATAAATGAATTGAAAAAGAAGGGGTTAGGCTTCATATTTGATATGGTAATTTTTGGTATTGGGAAATCCCTGGTTCGTGGTGTTTAATTTATATTTTTATGGTCTGATTATTGGATTCTAGTTTGAGTTCCATCCATGTTTGTGTCGTAGATGATGGGTTTGGATTTTTCGTGGTTTGTTTGTTTTTTTATTGTTCTACTATAAGTAAGAGAAGAAGGTGTCAGATAGTGGTAGTGAGTGGATGGAGGAGGATAAGGATAATGGTGGATGGGTGAAATAGAGGTTGTTCTGGCAGTGACTCAGAGTGGCGGTGGGTCCTGGAGGATCTGAACGGTGGGTCGAGGCTGCTGGTGAAATGTGAGGATGGTAGTGACTCCTTGGATAGTGGAAAAATATTGGGTTTCTAGCGACTCCCATGGAAATGAGTCCTACTGGTCATGGATCCACAGAGCAAGGTGTCTAGTGGTGACTCACCAAATGGCATCTCTCCTCGAGGTAGTAGAACTAGCGACATTGGACTTTTTCAAAAACAAATGTACTGAATGAATAGATTTAAACATAATAAAAAATTGTTGAACATGGAATAACTTCAAAATTAAAATAATGATGGAACAATGTGAGATAACTTATTTTCTAATAAAAATAATTAATGAAATAATTAAAAATAAAAATATCCTAATAATTTAATTACATAAAAAATTGAAAAATAAATTTAAAAAAATTATTTTATTTCCAAAAAACAAATTATTGAATAAATTTTTTAGAACTAAATAAATAAGCAAACTAAATATATTGATTAGAAAAAATGATAAGTATAAATTTTAAAAATTCATAAATTTATAAATGAAAAAATAAAATAAAAAATGAAATAAAAATTATTATTCAATATTATAATAATAATAATAAGTAAAAGCTAAAAAAATAAATTTATTAATTTTAAATAATAATAAATAACCAAAATAATAATAAAAAGGTTAAATTCAGGAAAAAACACATTTTTAACCATTTAACATAAGAATATCAACAATTTAATTTTATTAATAAAAATATAATATTTTAATAATAAAAAGACAATTAACAACCAAAAATTGAAGTGAAAAAATAAGTGAAATAATTTCCACATTAATAGGGATTCATTTATGTTATTTTCAAGGAAATTGCTCACATGTATGTTATTGATGTGGTGGAATGGACCATGTAAAAAAAGTCACATAATTTCAAAAATAACCAATCATTGGACTACAAATAAGTTTCATGTAATGAGGTTTGGTTAAATTTTTTTCCAATCGGATACTAGGTATGCAAAATACATGATTCAAGGATAAAAAATATATAGTGGTTTAATTGATGTAATTTGAATTAGAAACTCAAGGTGGAATGGATAGGACACAAAAAAGTGACAAACCAAATTTAATTTGTATCTTCAAGGGTTGTAAATTAGTTTTGGTTGAAAATTGAACTGGTTCCTTATTCAATGAGGATTGATACCCCATTGGGATAGGTGAATGAAAAATAATTTAAATTCCCATGATTTTATATTATGATATGAGTTATTGAAATATCAGTGGATTCTAAAATCTTTTAGATGAAAAAATGTCACAATATCATCATAATTGATTGGTTTTTTAAATAAAAATATCCAATGAAGTATTACAGTTAAAGGTTTTTATCTCTCTATACTGATTTATTTACACATTACAAGGGGAGTAGGATTCTAGTTTAAGTAGGAATGGTCCAACTATTTATGACATTAGTTCTAACTCGAGTTTGTTAGTGAGACCAGTTTAGAAATATTCATAGGAAATCAGTAATAATTTTTAATTGACCTTATACATTAAACTAATAACTTTCAATTCAAATTTTACATTAAACTAGAACAACAAAATTACACTCTTATTGAATGGAATTGGTGTGGTTACAATAAGTGGGGTAAAATAAGATGATCTTGAGAGAAATGGATTTATATTAATGTGTATTTGTCGATGAAAAATTGCAATTTTATTTTCTAAGAATCCTGATGGTAGTTTACATTTACATATTTTTATTGAAATTATAACCAACTGACAGTGAATAATAAATAACCATTTTACACAAATAAATCATTTTTTTCATTAAAAAGTAATAAAAATGTTTTCAGAGATTAACATGTGAGGAGTTTATTTTCATTTAAGGGTGATGGAGTATGTCATTCCAAAATTATATTATTTTTAATTTTTTATATACATTATAAATTCTTAACAAAGAAATTTTTGGTTAAGAATGATATTATAGTACTTATAGATTAGATAATATAATTTATTCTGATGTAAAAAAGATTATTAATTATTGTACCATTAGTTGAACTAAATTTAGAGAAAATAGTATAACATTAAAAATATATTTATTTATTATTTATTGAATATTCTCACTATTGATGGGTATTTAAATACATTAAATGTAGGTGCTAGTCATGAGAAGTGGGAAGGAAGTGAGAGGTAATAGCATGATCGATTAATGGAAAGCGAGGGACATGTATCTCAAAAGATAATCCATCATAGATATTTTTATTGATATTTTGTAAACTAGGACGTAATTTAATGTTGTATTATATATAATGTAACAGTAGTGTATTATATATAATGAATTTTTTAAAACAATGATGTCTTTCATGTATTTTGTATATATTTTTTTATGTAATATTTTTTGGAGGATGATGAGGTAATGTTATAACTTGTTTCTAAAACTACCTGTCTAGTATCGGTTTTAATTGTGCCCAATAAATTAGCGGTATTTAAAATCATTGTGAGTGATTTATAATCGATTTAAATTGATTCTAATTTTACAAATTTTCAATGTCTACAAATGGTAAAAACTACCCCTTTATATTTTTTATTTTGGGGAAATTCCACTAAAAATAAAAATATTGACTAAATAATTTATAACAATAATAAGCGTCATTAATTAGAAAAACCAACATGATTTTTTTCACAAACCAGAAAACACCACTAATTAATCCCAAACCTCCTGAAAGGACATATTTGATCACAGGGAAACAAACCCATAAAAACTATCAATAAATTTATAAAGGTATAACATTTTTGATGTTCCTCATAATCCTCCATGAAACTATTTTGTATCATTTAAAACCATAACAGAACCAAGAAGTAACTGCAATTATTTTTTGATTTTTCAATAGTGTATTCATAGATATATCTAAAATTGTATGTAATGAATAAAAATTACATTAATGAAATTCTTAACATTATTTATATGATGGAACCATTTAACAAAATCATTAACCCCAAACAACATACCAAATTAATTTTGGAGAAATCGACCAAATAACCTTAAAGTAGTCGATGCGACAAAAAACTATTCGATGAATGCATTTAAAATAACTAAAAAGGATGATAAAATTTTTAATATAGATGGAAAAGTTTATTAGAAATTTAATTAATAAATTTAAATTCATTATGGAAGAGGATAAACCATTTATGTCTAAAAAATACCCAAGGATGGGTAATTCTACTACCATCTCATTTTATTTAAGGGCGATTTATCTATATATTTACCTCAGGTAAATTATTTGATACTAACTTCTTAAACATCCTAAATTTTTTTATCCTCTAGTTATGAAAGGGGTTTACATGTTTCTATTTCATTTATTCACTTTTTGTATCAAAAAAACATCAAGGTAGTTACAAGTAAGGATATTTCTTTTAAAGAAATTAATATTTTAAAGTTTTCCTTTGAAAATACATTCCATCCCTGTTGATGTTATTTCAAATTATTCCAAGAATACTCTTATTTAAAATATAATTTTGATTTATATTAATTTTGACCCATATTTTAATTTCTTTAAAATGTAACAATAATAATATTCATGTCATTTTTCCAAATGAGGTATTTTTGAAATTCTTAGCAAAATGGGAATGGAGTCATTGTTTTAACATTTACTACAAGAACAGAATTTCAAGTCACCATGAATAATATTTACATTGAATCTTATTACACATGTTTAATGTTTATAATTAATGAAAATATTTTATTCAATATTTTGTGAATTTTAAAAATTATATCAAATAAAAAAGGTATTGTTTTCTAAATGGACAACTAATTATTTCAAAAACTAATTTGTAACTTTATTCATACATGAAGTTACAAAGATATTTTTTTTTAGGAATTTAATATATTTTATTTTTCAAAATCATTTTTTATATAAATCGTTTATTTCTAATGAATCGATTCTCTTTAGTCATATAATTATAATAATAGATTATACCATATTTTGATATCATTCACATTCTTATGATCATGTTTGTATCACTCTTAATTATTGATTATAACTTATTTTTATCCTTTAGATATATATTTTTAATATGGTTTATGAATTCAGTATAATTTTTATTAACTTAGTGATGTCTCAACCATATACCATTTCTATATATGGTATCATTTTAAGGAATTTTATTAAGAAATTTATTTCATTGATTGGGGGAAAATTATTTTTTTCTTCATAATTCGATGAGTATAATTATCGATTTTTAAGAAAATTTGTGAATGAATTGTATTTATCATTTAATATATATATATATATATATATATATTTGTGTGTTTTTGAGAGGAATACATTATATCTTCAAGTGATAGGTGGGGCTCAGTTATATACATCCCATTATTTCATTGACAATTCTCATGAGACAAAATAGTAGGCATGTAATATTTGATTGGAATGTAGTTTACACCTATCCATTTATTAATAATTATTTTTTGTTCAAGGAATTAATAGTCAGATTCATGATAACATGGTCGAGTCCCTGATGGAAATTTCATTAATATTTGGATTTATAATTTTTATTTATTGAGAATTAAATATATATTATTCATGTGATTTTTATTTTGATACTTTTTATGGATGTTAATTGAATAAAATTTTTTGACTCAACAACATGTGTTTTGATTATCCACCCCCACCAAGTTAATTTTGAATTATTTACTCATGAAAACTTCAACTGTATGTTACCATTATTGATCATATGAGACCACTGATTATTTTTTTCCTTTACTTGGGATATGAAATTTCAATAAGAAATAATGATTCTTATTATATGTTTTTATATTTATAATGTAATTTTGGAATCAATTTTGAATCTAGTTCTCCAAGACTACAAAACTAGTCAATTCTATTTAGTGAAATCCCTTATATCTTATACTAATGTAATAAATTTACTACTATATCTAGGTTACTGAGGTCTAGGTGGTATAGTTGGTATCATGTGAAGTTTTTCAGAAACCTCTAGAACTAGATTTTAAATAAAAATTTCTAATATGAGAATTAAGATAATCTCTTAGGTTATTTTAGAAATTTTACAATAATAGATATTTTAATTATACAGCTCAATATTCATGATGGTTATGAGTTATCTTTATGTATTCCATTGTATAAAGATGCTTCCTAGATTAAAGAAGGGAACCAACACTCGTACTCATTGTAGCAATTTCTCTGCTAACCAATCCAATAAAACTAGTGTTGTAACAAAGAAGATAATGTCCATATTAAGGGGTAAAACTCATAATATGATGAATAACCTAGATTTTGTGGAGAAAATTATTGTTACAAAAAATGATTCACCTATTATGGATCTCTTCAGGTGATAGAAGCCATTATATATTTATAGAACTAATAATCCTTCGTTAGATAAACAATGTATTAAGTCCCTCAAAAAGTATATTACAATCCTTGGGAAGTAATGTAAGAGAAAAGGTTATTCTATATTATTATTTTATAAAGGGGGATATTGATTAGTGGTGGTCAATGATTGATAACTTTGAGAGGATCATAAGGTAGAAATTATGGAATTTACAACTTTTAAAGGGATATTCTTTAATAAATACTTTCCTTGATAAAAATAAATATAAATGATGAAGAAGATACTCACATAAAAGTATTAGGAAGAATAATGTGTTACATATTATGAAGATAACATTACCTTATTATATATTAATTTTTTTGACTATAGTCATAATCTAAAAAGAAATATTGATCATTAATTTGATGGGATTAAGTAGAGTCTCTGAAGGAAACTAGTTTCTCAAAAAACTATTATCCAATGATTTATCTATAAATAGATGGGGAATTATTGAAACCAATACATCATGAATTGAGGGAAGTTTAATTAAAAAAGGCAAATGGAGCGAGTCTATGTCTATGGGATCACTAAAACTAAGGTGGAATTCCCTAAAGATGTGTTGGTAGGAACTTTGATCAAAACATAAAATTTAATTAATGATTTATTTAATTCAATATCTTCTCAATCCTTTATATCTTCCATGAGTTTCAAGAAAATTCGATATTTTTCTTGAACCATATAAGAGAGTTGACAATTGTGGAACAAAGTTGAAAACATGTTTTAATAAGGATGTGTAAGTCATTTACAATTATGAAATAAAGGTATACCATATTTTGAAATATTATAAATATATCTATGGTTGACTTTGATATAATCCTTGGTATGGATCTTATTTCATATTATAATGTGGAAAAAACTTCCATGTGAAGAATATTGTGATTCTTGATGGAGATGTAGAAAACCTTGTTTTAATATGAGAGACTAAATCATCTGAATCATGTCTTTATAAAACTCGAGTAGATCTACTTAATAAAGTTCTTATAGAATAATAATTGATTCTAGGAATGGGAAAGGAATCCTTTTATTAAAGGGTGTACATATTTCATAGGAATACGTAGATGTGTTTCATAAATAACTAACTAGTTATCCACCTGATCGTGATGTATAGTTTTTTGTTGATCTCATCCCTAATGAAAAACATATATTTAAGACTCTTTAAAGGATATAGATCATATAATTAGTATAACTAAACAAAAAAATTTAGGATTTTTAGGATAAGAGATTTATATTCTCTAGTGTTTCACCATGGGGAGCCCCTGTTATTTTTATTAACAAAAAATATGTGTCTGTGAGGATGTGAATCAATTAATGGGAAATTAATTCAATAACTAAAAAGAACAAGTATATTATACCCTGCATTGATAGATTTTTTGATGAAGTTCAATGAACTCGATAATTGTCATTGAATGATCTTAATTATAGGTATGATCAGCAATAAGTAAGGAACATATTCTAAAGAAAACATTTCGTATGGAGTATTGACACTAAAAATACACAGTAATTTCCTTTTGGATTGACTATTGAGCCCAATATTTTTATGGGTATGATAAATAGAGTATTCATATATTATATTTTTAATTTAATTTAGGTATTTATAAATGAAAAATTATTATACTCTAAAATAATTGATGGACATAATAGGCATTTTCAAACCATTCTTTTTTTTCTTATAAAAAATTATTTATATGGAAAATTTAGAAAATTTGAATTTTGGATTCCGGATTTTTTTCTTGTCCATATTATATCCAAATATAGAATATTATTTTATCGTTCAATAAAAAAGGTAGTGATGTAATGGTAGATTCCAATGAATATAACATAAGTACATAGTTTCCTTAGATTAATTGGTTATTATCAATGATTTGTTTAAAATTTTACTAGATTAACTAACCCTAAATCCAAGTTGAAATGTAAAAGGGTTATGTTCATATAGTTAGAATATTATAAAGATTGTTTTGAAGAACTAAATAAAAAATTGGTTAATTCAACAATATTGACATTACCATTAGTTACATATAGTTTTTTGATATATAGTAATGCATAAATGAATGGAATTGGATGTGTACTTGTACAGAATTATAGATTTTCTTATTATGTGTAAAGATGGTTAAAGACACATGAATAAAATTATCCAAACCATGGTCTTGAGTTGGTAGCCATAATTTTTTCATTGAAGATATGGGGTAATTAACTTTATAGTGAAAGATGTGAAATAAATACAGATAAAAAATTCTGAAATAAATTTTCTCAATGAAATAGATCAACATGAAATAAAGTTTATTGCTATAACTACTCATTTCTTATCATAACTCAATACACTACCACCCTGGAAAGAAAACTAATGTGGTGGATGTGTTAAGTATGAAAGATCATGAGGTTTTACTAAAATTATGATTGAAAAGATATTATGTTGATGAATTTTGTAATGTTGGATATGACATTCATTAATGATGAGGGAAAATAACATATATTCTAAAGGATTACCTAACAATCCTTATTAGAGAAAATAAAAAGTTCCTAGATTGAGGATAAGAATATTCAAAATCAAATAAAATATTTGAATGATGTGAAGATGGAAGACTTAATCTATGAATATGGTATATTGAAATTTTGAAAGAGGTTATATGTCTCATCCATGACTAAGATAAAAAAAATTATTATAAGAATCTCAAAGCTCAAATTTCTATATACAACCTGGTATCACTAAAACGTATTGAAATTTAAAGCAATAATTTTTGTGGGATTATATGAAATAAGATATTACAAAATATACATCATGATGCTTGGTTTTACAATTGGTAAAGACTTAGATACTATATTTTAAAGGATTCATGTAAACTCTACCTATTAATATGTAGAGGTAATATCAACCTCTTGGGAACCTCATACAAGTTTAAATAAATGAAATCATGATACTTAATTTTGAAACGATTTTGATTGTATTTGATCATGAAACACAATTTACGTTGAAATTTTGGAAGAGTATCTAGATGGATTTTGATAATGAAAAATATTTGAGCACTTCATATCATCCTCAGATAGATAAACCGTCATAAAAGACTATAAAAACATTTCAATACCTATGGAGGTTGTTCTCACAACACATTCAAGGTATGTGGGATAAATATTTACCTTTGGTGGAATTTAAATATAATAGTATCTTCAATTTGAGTATCAAAATGGCATTGTATAAAGTATTGTATAAGAAAAGATGTTGTAAACCAACTTAATAGGATGAATTTAGTGAAAGGAATCTTTTACGCCCAAAATTATTGAGGAAATAATGGTAAAATAAAATATTCTTCAAAGTAATATTATGGTGGCTTGAAGTTGGAAAAAGAGGTATGAGGATAACTGAGAGAAATATCTTAAAGTTCAAGTAGGGGATTATGTTTCCATAAATGTAACTATTGTGATACGGTTTGAAAATTAATTTAAACTAAGTCCCATAAATGTGAAGCCTTTATAAATTTTTTAATGATTCGGAGTTATAGTTGATCATTTGGAAAATCCACCAAGCCTCTCTAAAGTTCATGATATGTTATATATCTTTTTATTAAGGTGGTACATGATAGATCCAACAAATTTTATAACCTATAGGCAAATAGAATTAGAACCAGATTTATCTTATTGTGAAGAGCATGTATATATTCATGACATTAGTGGATATGTGTTTTCGAATCGAATGACTTGATTGGTGAAAGTACTTCGGACAAATAATAATATAGAAGAGGAAAGGTGGGAACCTTAAAAGAAGTTATGATTAATAACTACCAATATATATTCATCAGGAGAAATTTTGGTAATTTGATCTATGAAATTTTTATAGGAGGTAAAAATTTAACACTCAGCATTCAATTATAGCATGTAGGCTTTTATTTCTAAAGAAACAACAATATAAGGCATAAATCTATATACAAGAATGTGATTAAATCCTAAATACTCAAATTAAAAAAAAATTATTTTATTATATGAATTTTATTTATGAAATATTCATGTCAAATTTATCTTAGATATTATGTTTTTTATTTTTTTGAAATATTTTATTTTTATGTGAATAGTGAAAATACAGAATACATAAATAATTCACTTTTATGAAATTATAGTGATATAAAAATGATAAAAATGTTTACAAAAAAATTATAGAATAAAATAAATATTTTAATTAATATTATTCATTTAAAAATATAATTTTTTACTTATAAATATATTCTTTACATTTTTTGAAAACTGAGTAGTTTTTTTGTTCGAATAAAAATTATTTTTAATTATTTCCTCTCGTTCAATTATTTAAAATGTTACATTGTGTTTCAAATTTCTATAAATGAGAAATAAGCCTAATTTTATTTAACATAATAAAATTAATCCCATTATAATCAAAATTAAGCTATATATTTTCTATAAAATCAACTTTCTGCTTAAAATAAGGTTTTTCTTCTAAAAACGGTTTTTAATTGTGTTTTTTGAACTTATTTAAAATGTAATTTCTACCAATTCATGAAGTTTAATAAATTAAAATGAATTATATATTTTCAAACATCATAATTAATATTATTTAATAATTTAAATGAATTTTTAGTCATAATGAATAGTTACCATGGTAAATATTTATCACCTCGGTTTAGGGTAAAATGAGTAAAATGCATTAAAAATAAATGGGCAAGGCTTCCAGATAACATAAAACTGTTTATTAAAAATCTTTTTTTAGTGTTATTTTAACCTTCTCATTATAATATTTTATTATATGATAATGTTTTTCCAATTTCACAAGAAAATGACTTTATATTATAGAAATATTATATGTAATTTCATATGTGTCACTCCCCTCACTTATAATAGGTCACATTTTCTCCTCCATTATTAACAAGCGTTGATCCCTTTGGACTAGCCAATACCTACCCAAAAAACATCATAGTTTCCTATCCATTTTTATTGGTCACCTTTTTTACTTAATCACCATCTGGATAAGTCTTAAGGTGTATTCCAAAGGAGGCCTCTCAAAGAAGATGTATTCAGCTTACACACCTCATTTAAACATTTTTTATTCTTATAATTGTTAAAAAATATATTGTATCCATTATAAAATGGTTAATAAATTATCTCCAATATAATAATAATTATTATGATTAATTTAAATCTATTTTTCATTCATTTTCATCTAAAATAAAACAAAAACATTGCTTGTGTGTGCGTACGACTTACCTTATCCATGTAGTGGTGTCATTAATTTTTCATCACTACTTTATTTGGATGATTATTAAGGTGGAACTAATGAATATATATTATATTTAAAACAATGTTATTGAAATTTTATATATCATCTAACATATTATCCTTCCATATATTGTAAAATTACAATGTTGCAGATCTGTATGTGCGGACTACAACCTCCACAAAACCATGTGATTCGTTTTTTTACTTAAACTATGCATATATTATTATGAAATTGATTATGATGAATAAAAAATATTTTCATTATATTTTTAAAAATTTAGATATGGTGGATCCATTTTATAACATCTCTAACCATGACAATTTTACCAAAGTAATTTTGAATAAATTGAATAAACAACCTTAAAGTGGTCGATGTAAGAAATAATTATTCAATGAACGGATTAAAAATGATTATAAAAGGAAATTGAAAATTTATATAGAGATTATAAAGATTCTTAATAAATTATTAATAATTATATAATTCATTATACTGTAGGATCATACATGTATGAATAAGAAAACCCCAAGATAAGGAAATTCTTCCACCATCTCATTTTATTTTGAGACTTTTTACATTTAGTTTTAATTTGGGTAAATTATATGGTCTTATTTAATTAAAACTCATATTTTTTTATGACATTCTGGTTATGTTTGGTATTTACATGTTTATATTCCATTTCTTCTTTTGCTGGATCAATAATCATCTTGTGAATTACAATTAATGGACTTTCTTTTAAAGAAATTTACATTTTAAAGTTTTTCATCAAATATCTTTTAAATCCATGTCAAGGTTATATTAATTGTTTTCAATAATATCCTTAATGAAACTCTAATTATTATTTTTTGTTAATTTCAAACATATTTAACTTTCTTAAAAATGTTTTAAAAGGAATCTATTTTTTTAAATGGGGTATTTTTGGGCTTTTTACCAAAATAAGAAAGGAATATTTATTTTAACATTTACTGTATGAACAGACATTCCCACTATCATGAATATTCATTTCATTGAAACATAACATAAAATTTTACATGGTTATTTGAAATTAAAATATTTTTCTGAAAATTTTGGGAATTTTGAAACTGATTTCAAAACGAAAGGTTGTTATTTTCTTAGAAGAATGAAAATAATTTCGAAAAGCCATTTATAACTTCATTCTTGTATAATGTTACAAGGAAGATATTTTTATTTTTTTTATTATGTTATCTTTTCCCAATCCCACTTTTTAATAAAAACCATCATTTTTTTGAATCTATGGCCTTGTTTAATCCTTTAATATTAATTCCTTATACCTTATTTTGAGATCATTCACATTCTTATGATGATGTTTTGTATCACTCTCCATTATTCATTGTATATTATTTTTATCATATAGGTCAATATTTTCAATATTCAGGATGAATTCAACATTATTTATATTAATTTAATGATGTATCAACCATATATTATTCCATTATGTTGTATTAATTTATAGAACTGTATTAATAGTATTATATCATATAGTGGGTAAACATTATATATTATTATTTCAATAAATATAAATAATGATTTATAAGGAATTATGAGATTCGATTCTATTGACTATTAAATATATGTGAAAAATTTAACTGAAGTGAATGTGATGGATGTGCCTAGTTATAGATATCCCCTTACTATATCGATAGGTCTCATGAGATAAAATAGTAGTCATGGCATATTTTATGGGTCTTTAGTTTACCCCTACCCATTTATTAATAATTATGTCTTTGTTAAGGCCTAGAGGGTAAGATTCGGGATAAATTTGTTGAGAAATTGATGCAATTTTCATGAATGTCTTGATTTAAGCATTTATTTTATTGAGAATTTAGATTCTGTTATCCATGTGGTTGCAATTTTGATGTTATCCATAGATATTCATGGAAATAAATTTATTGACTAAATGACATGTTTTATATCCCCTATTCCATATTGATTATTCTTTATTTCATCATGTTATATTTCATTGTATGTAACCCTTATTGAGAAATTTGGATAAAAATTTATTTTGTTTCCTTTCCCGATGAAATGAAATTTCCGGGATACAGGAATGTTTAATATGCTATGTTTTTAAATTTCTAATATAAATGATAATCATGTTTGTATTTAGTTTTCAAATAATATTAAATGAGTCTATCCTGAATTGTTTTATCCCTTGTTTCTTATACCAACATAATTAAGTAAACATAATATCTTGGATACTATATTTAAGGTGTTGCATTGATGATTTCATATGATGGTTATTGTTTTTCCGATCTAATTTCCCCAATGGATTGTACAATCATGCTAAGAGGGGGGTGAAGTAGTTGTGACTTAGTTTACTTAATTCATTTCCTTTTATTTTACCCCTTAAAATTTAATATTCTATCCCCTATTATGATGAGTGGATCCTACGTGAAAACTAGATATCAAATGGAGAAAAACACAAAATATTTTTAAATTTTTCGTTACTAACAAAAAATTAGTTCCATGTTGGTTAGAATCTCTAACAAGGATTATCCACTATAGTATTATTATAAATTATAATGTTTTAAGAAGTAACTTGTTATAAACACCAGTAGTCAATCCTTCCATTCATCCTAGTTATAAACCCCAACAAGAAAACTCTTCTAAATCTGTCGGATATACCTCCCAACTATCTTTTGTTCTTATTAACTGTTAATACCCCCGACCATGAGCCTCTTCAGCAACTGGTTATACCACTCAGTCAAAATATCCTTATTCTTCACAGTTTTAATGCTTTTATGGAAATTTATTTTAAACCTTGTCACTCATGCACCAATAAATGTTGATCCTCCTCCATAATCTTGTTGGATCAACTAGAAATATAGTGTATACTTCAAGAGCCTCTAAAACTATTAATTAGTTATGTTGGTCATTCTTGAATTCTTATAATATTTATAAAATGATTAGGTCTTAATGAATCAATCAAAATTGTATGGAAATTCCTCGTAATACCCTATGATTTATTTTTATTATTTTAAATATTATATGCAATATATTCGAGACCAATCATTGAGATGGTGTGCGATTCCATGACCCGATGTTCCTACAATAAATGTTTGATATATTTTTAAATATTAAAAATCATGCATGCACAATTTTTTTAGAAAAAGTGAAAAAACATCTAAATGGATTCCCTAATCAGAAATATGTGGACACCATTGTGTTCATAGAAGTTTCATGATCCAATGCAACCTAACATTTTCCATTTTAGTTCAACTATGAAAAGTAGTCATGGGTGATTCAATTGAATAAAATAATTTGACAATTTATTATATTTTTTCTCTTTTGTTGATGTAGTGATTAAACAATGATTTTTACTTTATATAAACATTTAGTTAGCGACCTAGGGTTAGGCTTATAACCCTGGAATTTCCTAGAGGCTCTGGAGAGGAAGCCCTAAAGATTTCTCATAGTGGGAGACAACCAAACTATGTATTTATGATCGATGAATACCATTCTTTATAGATCTCTTAAGTGGTATTCGATCTTCAAAAATGAGTGATCCACTTCATAGGTACGATGAATTATTTTAGATTTCCTTCCTCGTTCTTGAATTCAATGATGAACGCAGACCAACTAATGGATAGGTTGAACTACAGATCAATAGTTCCTTATAGGATGGGTTATACTTTATGGGATTTACAAGGTTTGATTATAGATATTAATTTTTTTATTTTTGACCATTCCTGGAGGAATGGATCAGGGCCGGAATGAACAACGACTGAGGTTATTTCCTCGAAATGGTTCTTTATGCATTTTATCTCCCTTATTTTTCTATGCATTATTTTTTCTTTAATGGTTTTGGAACAAATGAATTTGATGCCTTTGTTTCATGGCACAATGATCTGAGAATGAATATCCAACATCAGGATGTCCAAACATAGGTGTGATGGTGATGAAGATGGATGAATCAACGTGATTTAGGTGAAATAATTATTCATGTAATTTGTATTGGAATGGATCAAAACAAATTTCCCAGCTGATTAAAGGCTCAAAACACATCTATTCGCTGTTTTGGTGGTGAGACAAACATGGATATTGAGTTTATATGTGAACTGAGCACTGGATTAGAACCTCATTAATTGGATGAGGTGTGCAGAGGAAGAACATGAATTTCCAGAAAATTTAGAACACACTGAATGTTTCCTTGTCTACACAGCATGATTTTGTTGTTGGACCACTCAAAATGTACATGGAATGTACAAAAACATATGGTGGAGTACACGAGTTTCATACATGGCATGTACTACCCACACGATGTGGCCTAAACCATTTGAATAGATTTCCATATGTACTGGTATAAGGGAAATATTACACCAGGTGACATTTTATACTGGAACACGGATTGAGGATATGAGAGGACCCTAGATATAATGTCACATCATGTGACTCCTTCTACACTCCATGTACCCATATTCTATATGAAATGTTCTAAACACATAGTTCGTTGTACACAGGTAGTGGTCGGGGTCAAGGGACATGGAATGTGACAATACTACACACCATGTAGCCATTTCTACATAGCTTGATTCCCTTTTACTTCATATCTTAGACAAGTTTTTTAGGGTTAGTTACCATTATCTTTTTCCCTGAAGGTAGGTATGAATCATTTCCTACTAATATGACTATGATCCCATTAGAAAGGATTCCTGTATGGATTTGTGGAATCCCCTGAGAGGCCTAGATTCGGAACCTCTATTCATTATTTATGCCCAAGGTTGAGAATTTGGTATTGAAGTGACCAAATTTACAATGCTTCAATCCTATACTTAGCAGGTTAGTCCATATTGAGTTTTTAGTATCACCCCATGGCCCTGGATGGGATCCTTATAGGTGATTCATATCTCTCTCTTCAGATCTATCATCATATATCTCTCTCTCTTTTGATGGTTCCTAATGAACAATACTTCTCGGACAAACGTCATCAGTGCTATCAGACTCAAGAGTTTTTTCATCTAAATGGGTGATTTGTGGAATCTTTGAGCTGAATCCCTTGTGTTGGTATGTTGTAGTCATGATATACTTCTATGATGTGTGTCTTGGATTAAGTATGTCTGGATATTCTTATATGTGATGTAGATATATAATTGTGGAGAGCTGATTTTACATTCCTTTGTTATATTGATTTGTGGTTTTGGGGTGTCCTACTGAGTATTGTTATAATCACCCCTATAAGACTTTTACCAAAAAAGTGCCACGTCTTTTGAGGATGATATACCTCTTGAAAAATTCATTGGCAGACCAAGATCAAATGGGGCTTTGAGATATTAGGAAGGTTGAGTTGTTTATACAGCTACAGAAATCAGTCGAGTACCATTTTTTTAGATTGGACTTGTGGTTTATATAATTTTTTGGTGGTCTAGCATTATATCCTATTTTAAATTAAATTACTTACATTCCTATCATACACTATTGGTTAGGATATAGTGGTATGAACAAAATGTGTATGTAGTGGTTTTTTACATTTCTGAATTTTGTGGTCTTGGAGATGTGTATGTGTGTACAGGTACATAGGCAATGCCTCCCATGTTAGTGATATTCCTACGCGATGCTAGTCACCGTCCCTAGACTATAGGACATGGACATGGGGAGTTTAGGCATGGGCCCCATTAAGAAGGGTCAGGATAAAGTGGTATTACAGTTGTCCAGTTCAACTTTAGTATTGGGAATCTGTGAGATTAGATTGGGGAAACATTGTTAACTGTTTGGAATTTGGATTTCAGGCCAAGGACTCTAGGGTTGTTGTGGGAAGTTGATTTATCCATACACCATGACTCTGATAACCTCATTTTTAACATGGTACATGAGAATAGTGTTTTTATGTAAAATAATGGTGCATGCATCATATAGGAATGTGTTGTGGATTTCATATCCTTATTGAGTCAGCACTCTATATATACTAATTGTTTGTAGTATATCTAGTTTTAATATACGATGACTCCAGGATTCATACCATCGAGGATTCTTCAGCTTGATTGTGAGAATTACCCCATCAGTAATGAGGCTTCAATACGGGGACCAGTTCCCCTGATATTACCTCTATGTGGTCCACTAGCTATAAATCCACTTGTTGAGCATCACGTTGTACCCACAGTACCAATACAGGATGAGCGCAGGTTGAGGGTGCTCCATGAGTTTTAGAGATATATACCCTTTATGTTTCGAGGTGAACCTAACCCTCATGTGGCAAAGTACTGGTTTGAGATGGTGACATAAGTTTTCTACCTAGTTTGGACTCCAACAGATTAGTTGTTTTTTTTGGTTGCAAGCCATATATATAGTTCATCTTGGCGATGGTGATTTTTGTCCACCCAGACTCATGAAAAGATGTGCCTCTCATTGATTGAGTTATATTTTCTCTTTAGAGATTAGTTCTCAATAGTTATGTTGAGATCTTTGTGTATACGGGAGCTTCCTCATCTCCAGCAAAGTATCATGACATTGGATGGCTACTCATGGAGGTTCAACAATATCTACATATACATGATGGAAATGGTTAGAGATCAATACTTCAAGTATCAGACCATTAAGAGAGGTATGTGTAGAGATATCCAAGAAAGAATTATCCCTCTATTCATTCCAACTTATGATGGGGTGCTTGAGTATGATTTGGTGGGTGAAAGCTTCTTGGCCGAGAAGATATAGTTGATGATAGTAAGCAGTGAATGAGAAGGAATAGATACCTTAGTAGTAGGTATCCAACATTAGTCCTAGGGACCTAGATGTGGGAAAAAATTATATAGGAGGTCCCATGATATATTATCTATAGTTTAGGGATCATATGGTTTGTCCAATCAGCCTAGGGAGAGGCAGTGCAACTCATGTAAAGATAGGGGACATATCGATAGAGATTTTCCAAACTGTTGTGTTGCTGACAAGGAGACTGTGGACAAACCACCAAGGTATAGACAGTGAAAGGATTAGGAAGATCTCTTGGGAAGCGGTCATGGAAGATGATCTTTGAGAGAAGTATGAGGTGGTCGACATTTCACCATATTACCACTACCACCCCCATGAGGTCCAGCCAGGTTCATCGAGCTGGAGGATAGAGGAGGTGAAAACTGCATGCAGTGAAGGTATATGACCCAGGGTCTCCAAGAATGATCTGAGGTATGATATTTGTCTTTTAAACTTTTGTTTTAGTATTGATAAACACTTGTGATGGTCAGTACTTTCTTACAACATATCTTGTTCGAGACCAAGAGATTCTTGTTGAACCATTGACTTGGCCCAAAAGCTTGGAGACACCTACTGGAGAAGGCTCGATGATCACATGTCTATGACGGCAGTGTGAAATTACACTTGGAGGCAATTGTTTCAATTAGAAACTCTTGGGGGTAGCATTGAGGCCTCCTGAGTTCATTCATGGTATGGATTTTTTATCCACATTCAATGCCGAGATTGAATATTTTAACCAATGAGTGTGGTGTATATGCATTGATGGAATGAGGTTTTCCTTTTTCGGTGAAAAGGAATCCTAGGAAGCATAGGATGGACTCATTCATATGAAGTTTCAGTATATTACTCATTATTTGGATAGCCTGGACCTTAGTGTAGTAGATTTCATGAGCATCCAATTTCCAGTTGTGGTGGAAGAGATTGAGGACGTCCTTCCTAATGATGTTCTAGGATTACCTACTAACCGAGAGATAGAATTATCAATTGAATTACACCTCTAGAAAATACCAAAATCTGAAGTAGAATATCAAATGGCTACTATAGAGCATCATGAGCTAAGGGTGTAATTGGAGGACTTAGAGAGGAAGGGTTTTATGAGACCCAGTTTTCACCCTAGGCGACCTCGGTTTTGTTCACCAAAAAGTTGGATGGGGGCATGAGGTTTCCTGTAGACTATCAAAAATTGAACCAGGTGACCATGAAGATCATGTATCCACTATTGAGGATCAATTACCTCTTTGATCATTTCAGAGGGGAAAGACGGTTCTCGAAGGTAGACCTCAGAATAGGCTATCACCAGTTCCGAATACGGGATAAGGATATACCAAAGACAGCTCATGTGGTATCAACTTGCGCGAACCCTACCTAATGGGAGATCAGTTTATTATCAACTCCAATTATAAAATTATCTATAATAGGGATCTGAACTTGAGAAATAAGTGATGGCTAGAGTTCCTCAAATACTATGACTTTGAGATTTTCTATACTCCTAGGAACGGGAAAAAGGTGGCAGATGGTCTTAATAGAAGATCTTGTTCACAGTTGTCAAACGAGGAATCAGAGTAGCTTCCCTTGTTACAGTTAACCTTCTTGAATGGTGATTGAGCCACTTACCTCCAGTTAATGGTTGTCACCCCTCCACTATTACAATGAGTCGGGGTGTCATAGCTTGGGGATAACGACTATAAGACCCTATATGCTCATATATCCATAGGGCATGATCCTAATGGATATACAAAAGGTGGGGATAAGGTCGTTATTTTTAGAGGATGAATATTAGTACTAGTGGTGTTGTGGGAGGAGGTTTTTAGGGTGTTTCATAAATCCCCTTTGGTGTTACATCCCTATGTGGAGAATATATATCATGTCCTCTAATGTAAGTTTTTGAGGATGGGGATGATAAATCTAATTACAGAGTTTGTTTCTCAATGCCTTAATTTTCAGCAAGTCACGGCTAAGCACCAGGTTCAAACATAATTAGCTAAACCCCTTGAAGTTATAGAATATAAGGGGGATGGGATATTAATGGACTTCATGATGATATTACCACATATGTCCAGGCGATATGATTCCATTTTATTGGTCATTGAATGACTCGCCATTTTGTCCCACTTCCAAGCTATCCAAGAACAGAGTTCAGTAGAGACCTTGGGATGACTCTACGTACAGGAGGTAGTTCAACTCCATAGAGTCCCATAGATGATAGTTTCATATCATGATGCCTGTTTTATAACATGGTTAGTTCGAGCTAATACAAAGAAGGTGCAGATCATCTAGGAGTGGATGAAGAATACCCAGAGCCATCGAAATTATTATGCTAATAGGTGATGGAGGCCTTTGGAGTTTAAGGAATGATACCACATGTTCAAATGGGTTTCACCTAGATGTTGATTATAGAGATTTGGAATGGGTGTAAAGTAATCTATAAGGATTATCATCACTTTTTAGATGCTACGTAGAGTTGGAGAGGTGGAGTACTGCCTAGATCTACCACTGTAGTTGGATCAGGTTCACGATGTCTTCCACGTGTTGCAGTTGAGGAGGTACTTGTCTTACCCATCACACGTCATTGACTGGGATAATCTTGGAATCGGGGATGGAAAATCTTTTTCTGAATACAATATATAGATCTAGGATCGACAAGATAGGATACTTCATGCATGATAGATCCCTTTCATTCATGTCTAGTGGCAGCACAGGAATCTCCAAGAGAGCACATGGGAGTAGGAGTCTTAGATTCATGCACACTAACCACAACTTTTTAGTAGCCTTTTTTGGAATTTCCAGGATGTAAATCCACTTGGTTGGGAGAGTTCAATGTCCTTAATTTTTCGTGTATTATTTTTAAATATTATATGGATTATATTTGAGGCCAAGTGCTGAGATGAAGTGTGATTCCAAGGCCAGGTGTTCCCACAATAAATTTTTTAAAATATATTAAAATATTAAAAAGCATGTGAGTGTAGTTTTCTTATAAAAGTGGAATAGATTTTAAATGGGTTCCTAGATCAAATATTTGAGGGAAGCGTTGGTTTCATAGTAGCTTCCTTACCCTAGGAGTGAGCTAACCTTGGTCGGCGTAGGTCAACTGTGAAAATTAGTCACGGATGTTTTTAATGAATTAAATAGATTGGAATTTTTATTTTATTTTTCCAATAATTCGATGAAGCGATGAATTGACTCTTTTTATTTTAAATAAACCATTATTTCGGACCCAGAGATAGATTCATATCCCTGTAATTACCTAAAGTCTATGTAGAGAAAACCCAGATGATTTCTCCTGGTATGTGACGATGAAATTGTGGATCAATGATTGAAGAACATCATTCTTGATGGATCTCTCTAGCAGCAATCTATATTCAACAGTGAATGATCCAATTCATAGGTAGGGTGCATTATTTATTATTTCCTTCACCATTTTTTAATTTGATGATTAATGTAGACAAACCAAGGAATAGTTTTATTAACAGTTTGATCGTTCCCTAGGGGTTGGGTTATACTTTATGGGATTTACATGGTTTGGTTATAGAGATTATTGTTTTAATTGTTGATCATTATTATTGTAATGGATCGAGGCTGGAATAAAAATGGCTGAGATTCATTTCTCATGTTTTTTCCTTGTGAATTTTGTATCCCCTGATTGTTCTATGTGTTCTTTGTTCTTCAACAGTTTTTTAATGAATGATCATTACACCTTCATTTCCTAGAACAACAATCCAAAATTGAAAATCCATCATTGGGGAGACCTAATAGAGGTGTGATGGTGACGATGACAGATGTATCTAAGAGATTCAAGAGAAATAATTCTTTGGGAGGTTTGTATCCAAATGGATCAAAACTGATTTATTATCTAATCAATGGTCCAAAACACATTGATTCGATGTTAGGGTGGTGAAATGAACCGGGATCATGAGTTTTCAAGAAAACCGAGCACTATATTGGAACCTAAGAGATCATTTGAGTCACACGTAGGATGAAGACCACTTTATGGAAAATCTATAACACAGGGCATATATCCCCATCTACACAGAGTTTTTTCATAGTTTGACCACTTTATGTGTTCATGGAAGGTTCATAGACACGAGGTCTAGTAAATGGGTTTCCTACATGGCGTGTACTACCCCACATAATATGTCATGAACTAGTTACACGTTTTAGCTCGTGTTTAAGTACATGGGAAATGTTACATGGGTTATCACTATGCACTAGAACACAACCAGAGCACATGGGTGAACCCATCATAAAAGGACATGGCATTTGACTCCTTTTACCCGCAGTGTACCCATCTTCAACATGACATGTTCTAAATACATGGATCATTATACATGGGAAGTACATAGGGTTAAGGTACATGGTGTGTGTACCTACTACACATTGTGTTCCAGTTTTTATGTGACTTGATTATCTTTTCCTCCATATATTGGACAAGGTTCATTAGGGTTCGTTCCTTTTATCATTTCCCTAAAGGTAGGTATGAATGATTTCTTACTCATAGGCTTATGATCCCTTCGGTAGGACTTCCTAGATAGAGTTATGGAATCCCCTAAGAGGCCCATAGTAGGATCCTTTATTCATTATTTGTGCCCTATATAGAGTATTTGTTAATGATGTTTCTAAATTTATAGGGATTTGATCCTCTACTTAGCGGGTTAATCTAGATTGAGTTTTTGGTATCACCACATAGAGCTAGCTATAATCCTCATCAGTGTATTGTATCCATCTCTTCAAATCTATTAATGTATATCTCTCTCATGATGGTTCCTGACAAATAGTACTTCTTATATGGACATTATCAGTTCTATTAGACTCAGGAGCATGTTCACCCAGATGAGTGCTTCGTGGAATGCTTGAGCTGAATCCCTAGTGTGGGTATGTAGTAATTATGCCATACCTATAGACAATGTGTCTGGGATTGTGTACATCTAGATATTCTTATATGGGTTGTAGACATATACTTGTGTAGTGATAACTATACTTTCCTTTTTTATATTGATTTGTTGTTTTTGAGTGTCCAACTGAGTATTGTTACTCTCACCCCTGCACGGGCTACGACCGTATGTTATGTATTGTGAATATGGATGATATTTTGAAAAATTACTAGGTAGACCAGGACCGGATGGAGATTTTTGAAATTTGGAAGGCAGAAGAGTTCCCACGGCTACCGAAAGCATCCTTAGTACAGTTTTGTTTACAATTTAGACATGTGGTTTACACAAAATATTTGGTGGGTTGGTATTCTAGCCGGATTTACATTACTTTATTTATCTTCCTATCATACTCGGTTGGTTGGGATATAGTGGTATGCATTCATTTTCTACTTAGTGTTTTTTTTACATTTCATCATTTTGTGGGCTTAGAGAAGAGTGTTTGAATACAGGTACACATGCAATTCCACCCATGTTAGTTTTATGACTACACAGTACTATTCAGCATCCCCTGGCCTATTGGAGGAAGGCTTGGGGAGTTACTTATTGGGCCCCACTAGTATGGGTCATGAAATTTTGTCTTATAATTTTTAATTCCCCACATCACATAGATTTTTTCAAGAGATGCACACAGTTTCTTAAAGTATTATTTTTTTCATGAATAGACATTAAAATTCTTAATTCAATACCTTTTTTAATTATAAAATCAATTACACCAACCCCAAACACATGAAATATTAACATATTATTTTATGTGATACTCAATTATGTCTCAGGAATATTATTAAGTTCTTGTTCATTCTCATACTTAAAGAAATAATACATACAATTTCTTCGTTGAACAAACTAAAATGGGTGTGGATGTTAGTCTTTTATTTTTGAAAATTATTCTATGAATATTCTAGCATGAATGAGTAATCATGAAAGTATGAGAAATTATATAATCTCACATTATGAGTGCTTTAGGAAAATCATTGTATACGAAGAAGTAGTGCTTCTCATCTATTAATTACCCAAAGATTTTTACACAAACCAATATTAGATTCACGTAACTACATACACCAGAGTCGGATCCTTTAATTTTTCATAACCTATAAGCCTCATGGAAACCATCTTCTTTACATGAATTAAGAATGTGGGAGTCCTTCTATAATTCATGTAAATCAATCATAGAGATAATTTATTTCTCCCAGCAATGAAATATCACTCTTTTAATACAAGTTTTTATTATTTGACCATGGACAATTTTCGTTTATAGTTGAGTCTCACCACCGTAGATCTTCACTTCATAGCGTGTAAAGTCTGTAATTATCTCCAAATAATTAATTTGATTTAATGTATCCATAAACTGCCAAATATCTTGAAATTCATATTTTTGAGATCGGACTACTATCTTAAAATATCATAATGCCAAAATTAATGGTTTCTCTTCTTTCGCACAGTCATATTGATTTTCCACATCTTTACCCTTATAAGTCCAAAACTAACACTTGTATCTCCTTACCTTTATGTAGTTACCCTTACATATAGGTTACACTTACATAGTTAGTATCCGATAATTTTATAGATCATTTATTCATGAAAGTTATGTTTTATGATTTATCTATCATTTTTGAATACCTAGGATGATAAAATGGCACTCAAATTATTTGACTCGATCATCCTAATGTCATATAAAGAAAAACACATGATGCTTAAAAAAAATTAATCTGAGGATGAATATTATATAAAACTAGGCATAAACTATATGGATATTACATCATTTTATAATAGTAGTTGTTACATTATAAAAAAATGCCTGAGGACCGTAGTAGTTTAGTGTATTTGTAAAAATGAACACAAAATATTCTACCCTGGTGAAATATCATAAAAATCCCCCATATAGATCTCCACCTTTATTACCTCAACCTAAAACCATTTTTTATAACATGGGAAAATAATACAAAATAAATTGGTGAGCTCAAATTCTTGGTAGGGGTAAATAAATAAATTCATGAGCATATCATGAAAAAAAGGTTATGGAATCGGAGCATAACTTTTGAGGATTATACCCAGTATATTATAGATCATTATAAAGATAGGAATTTCATATGTCATGAATCATAAGTAATAAAATAACATAATCCATGAAATTATAACATAGGAATAAAACACAAAATTGTGGAAAACAGATATAAAAAACCTATGTCAAGGCTTCCTATAAATGCATTTGTAACATGTTACGCTTGGGTTTATCACCTATGTACCAACATTAGGCATGGGATTCCCTCAAGTGTAACCTCATGTTTCGGTATTAGTATTTCCTCCCACATGCCCTCCTATTTTGGTCTTGGGATGTTCTTCTGTTTCCCCTATAGTTTTGGCCTTTTGATTTCCTCCTATTTACCCTATTGTTTATTGCATGGTATTTCATCATGTTTACCCTCTTATTTTGGTCTTTTGATGACCCCTTAAGTACCCTTTTATCTCATAAATCATTTATCATTACTCAAGGAATTGGTGTGATATATAGGACCCACCATTCTCATAACAAAATCATACATACATTTGCCACAAAATCATAAACAATCATTTCATCACTAATAAAATGAAATGTGTATCATAAACAAGTAACCATATCATAACCTGTAGAAAAGATAAAATTTTCATAATCATTTCATCAAACACATGTCCATTGAAAGAAAAAATGGATTTCATAAATATATAACCTCTGAAAAAGAAATAGGTTTCATAAAGACCATGACATCAACAATAAACCATTCAGATAATTAATTCGAATGGATCCTTTAGATAACTTCCAAGAAAGGCAGGAGTAACTTCAATAGATGTCATATTATATGGATTTTTTTTTGAAATATCTTTAAAAGGAGTTCTTGATGAATATATCCCTTATTTTTTGAAAAGGGGTTTTTAAAAATATAAAACAAATCGAAACCCATTCTCTTGGGAATAAAATTTAAATAGAAATATTTAAAACGTTTTGACACCCATTTTACATAAAATGTAATAAAATAATATTGATATTTTTTTGAAAACCATTTTCCTGGAAGACTTATAAAATAGCTTGAAAACTTTTTGAAAACCATATTCTTTGAAAATACATTAAAATAATGAACTTCCCAAATATTAGGGAAAATTACTTTTTAAAAGAAAATAAAATATTAATCCTGTAAAGTACGCTTCAAGGAAATGGTGGTCATAATGGTGGATAATCATAAACACACCGAACTTTCCTTTTACATCATAAAAATTTTAAAATGGTGCCTCGACTGAAAAAAAAACAAGAAGATTCCTTATTAAAAAACAATTTTTGTTTCAAAAGGGAAAACATGGGTAACAAATTCATCTAAATATTATAGGATCATAATAGAAATTTTCTTATAAACCTTTCAGAAGAGATGATTTTGAATGAACACAGATTTTCAACTAAAGATAGAGGTGAAGTCGGACGTTATAAAAAGATTTTATTATGTACATAAGTGTGGGAAAATAGTTCCAATAATTGAATATATAATGAATAACCAGAGGATAATAAAATTATTGAGTTTTCCTGTGATATGGATTATAATATCTCATTAAATAAATCATAATCATATAAAATCTCAACAATCAACGAGATTATTTCAACAAACTCTTATAACATGTTAGCTTTGATCCATACTACCCATGTAAGAAAATTAAATTAAATGAATATTAAAATATCATTAAATGAATGAGATTCAGGATATAACATGACAAGTGTAGTTTATACACCTAATATAAAATATTGTTGCATAACATGGAAAGTGTCCGCAAGAAGGAAAATTGAGAAAAAAAATTACGTTACCCATTTGGTAACTTTTGAAACATAAACCCCATGATATAAATATCAAAAAATGGTTATATAAACACCCATAGATTTAATTTCAATATTCATATAATAAATTAATGGTAGGTATATAAACCATATAAATGTAGTGAATGGTGAATAAGGCACGTGTCTCACAGAAATAAGGAGTGAGGTGAAATTATCTTACTTATGTATTGACTCCCTTCGTACTCATTCAAACCTCCTGTGTAATAAATATAAATTTACTATAAATATATTAAAGAACCATACTCTTATATATAATACCATATATGGTTTTGTTATGACATTATATTACCAACTCGTTAACAATTTTATATTAAGGTTTCACTTTGGTTCATATATAATTTGCTCTTCACATGGGTCTTAATTTGTCATATATTTGGTTCTTATAATTATATCACGATTTAAAAAATGTATAACTTGGTATAAATATCAATTAAATTTAGTATAAATTTATTACATTAATACATATAATTTATTACTATGAAACTGAATACATCGTTCAAGGATACGGTAAGTTGTACGTATGCATGAAACTTGTTTTTGTTTAATTGTCGTGTTGAAAGAAATTAAAATACATATATGTATATATGTGGATATATATATCATTATTAATGTATATTTATTATATAATATATATCATATTTATTCACTAAATCAATCATTGATACATTCCTTGTACTGTATGAATGAATCACATCACCTTGAGTGGGTGGTAGTCCACACTTCATCAAATGAAATTACCATATTAACACCAAATGGAAAGTATAAATATATGTATTCTAAAAGAATAAGGTAATCTTAAATTAATAATATTTATAATATATAACATATATGAATAGAATTTACATCATAATTTCAACCACGAAATGTGGTAACAAAAAAAATTAACAATCATAGTTTAGTAATGTTGTAGTCTGCCACACACGTTAATAACATATTTGTTACAAATTAGATGTAAGTGTGTGTAATTGTTGGTTGAATTGTTATCATACACACAAAATATTATATTTAGGATACTATTTTTGTTATACAATCAGGGAATAAGAATATTTGAGGGATTAGAGAAAGAAAACAAAACAAAGGAGCTTGAGGGAGGGTGTTACCTCTTACTCGGTTAATACCTTTTGGTTTGTGCCAAAAGGATTCCTTGGATTGTTTTCTTCAAAAGGAGAGGATTCAAGGTAAAGGGGCAGAAATTTTGGGTGATATTTTATCAAATTTTGTCCATATTTAAGTGGCTTGATAGGTGTGATGAATTAAGAGGATAGGATGCCATTTATAATGGAAGAGTGACACTCCTATAATATTTTAAATGAATGGAACACCACCCGTTGTTTCTTTTAAAGTGTATAAATAATGGTTATAATTAGAAAAAAGGGAGGATAGGGTATAAATATGGTCATATATTGGATTGTAGACAATTGTATAAGTCAATTTGGGCCTTAATGTTATGTTCTAGGCTCTTATTAAGCTTAATTTATCCTTAATCATGGTAATAAATTTTAATTACGTTCACGAATATTTTTGGTAAAAAACTAAGTTAACCTTATTATACATTATAAATTATGATGATTCCAAATATTTAATCCATTTCTCCAAATTGCAAACAGATAAGTGGAAGAAATTAATTTAAATTTAATCTTAAAGTACGGTCGAAAATGTGTGTCTTTAAACTAAACTTTTAAACTAATTTAAAATATAATTTAAACTTATAAATAAATTATATGAAAAACCAATTTTGAATTATAATCCAGTATTTTTATCTATCAATTAAAAAATAAAACCAAACATAAAAGTACCAAAAATTAATTCTAATCTAATTTTATTTATTCCAAATCTGAAGATTATTTTAACATATTAAATTTTTGAAATTTCCAAAAAATGGATTTAAAATGGGTTCGCCATTAAAGGTCGGTAAAATTACCCTAATAAAAATATTGGTTATTATGAGTAAAATCAGTTTTATTATTATATTATGATTATAAATGAATATAAAAAATATTTACTTGGATATATTGAAAATATATTAAATTAAAATTAATTAATAATAGTAATTAATTTAATTTATAATGACTATAAAAATTTTATGAGCATAATAATAGTTTTTTATGAAAATAATATTTTTTATTCAATTGGTTTTTATATTCATTTCTAAAGAATTTGTAATTAATTAATTCTTTTTATATTTTTGGAAAACCATATGATTTCATTAGTTAGTTAATAATATTCATAACATATAATTTAATGGTTATTTTATATAATATGATATAATATCTTATTTTTTGGTAACACTCGATCTTGTGTGTTACACAAGCCGTTGAGGAAAGACATCCCTGTGTGAAATGTAATTACATCTGTGTTTCATATAGAAGAGTTTAACCATTATATTGTGTGTAATACATGATAAACTTGGTATTTCGTATAACGAAATACAAACATAGTTCTTTAATATATATAAAATAAAAATATTTGGTGTTCTGTGAAATTAGACATATCAAAATTATTAAATTAATTCAAAAAATGACATTTCACAAAATCTTAGGATGTTAAATTCTACCCCCCTTAAAATGAGTTTTTCCCTAGAAATCCATCTAGGTTATCAAATATTTAATACTTTATAGTACCTTTCCTAGAAACCCACATTGAAAAAAGGAATACTAAAACATCCTTTAAAAAATAATTTTGGAACCATAATGGTTACCGAAAGTAACTCATAACTAGCTTACCACAGAGAAGAGAATAGGTGGGAAGTGAAAACAAACACATAGAAGAGAAATATAACCACTATATTTTGATGGGGAGTGATATAGATTGAGGTTAGGAAAAAGTTAACAGTACTAAAGACAACAATCTAAGATGACCTAAGGGAACTTCTAATTCATAAGAAACAGATGTACTAGGACAACATTATTGGTTTCAATATCCTTTTTCCTAAATTTGAATAATTTTAATGAAAATATATACTAGCATCATTTCATGAAAACATCACCCTTTTTTGATTGTTGATCCACTTAACCTCTTTTTCTAAAATGGAAGGTGACATTTTCATTCCTAAATTACTAACAGATCATGATACTAATGAAATGATATCCCATCAGTTATCATCAATACAAAATAGTTTTAACAATAAATCTAACATGCATAAATCCTCTTATGTAGAGACAACACTTTAATCTTACTAGCTTCATCTAAATTTTTTCTTAAAAATTCCACAAATGTTTAACCTTATAACCCTTATAATATATGAAAATTCAAAGCTTTAGAAAAAAGGTCATGAAATCATATTTACATTGATCCCCTATATATCACAATGTACCACATGGTTTTCACATTCCAAATATGTTAATACCTTCACCGTAAATCATCTAGGATCTTGGTAATAAAATTAATTACCATAAATCCATTTAGAAAACATGAATACTTCCTTACTCAATGATTACCAGATACATTCTCCAAATCTAAGAAGTTTTAAATTTCATCATAGTTGACATAGAACACTTTTTCAATACACAGTTCTTGGGTAATTCTTATTATCCAATATAATTATTCAAATCCACCATATCTTTATCCCAAGATCATTATCTAAACATTGAGAATTAATTAAGGGTTACCTTCCCTTAATAAAAGGTTTCCTTTTCATTAAATTACTTTACCAGTCCATTGGGAACATTCAACATAATCTTGTGAATTCTGAGTAAAAAATATAAACAGAACAATCCCTGAATGTTTCATCAATAATAAAGCACAATTATTGAATCCAAATACAAAAAAAATCAATTATTCCACTTCATCCACATTCAATAAGAAGGATGCCTAATCTTTTACATAATACCTTTTGCCTTTCATATTTCATCTATAGTCTCATCATAAACAGCAATATAACCATTACTCATACAACCTTGTTGATTCTCTTCTTGAGATTTCCTCTTGCAACATTTAGTTTCATAAGGACCAATTATTCCACCCTTAAAACAAATAACTTTTTGTGATGACTTAGTGAGTCCAATATTCCCATCCATTTTGTTAGTTTAACCCTTCATTTTTCATTTTCAGTTACTTGCTTTATGTCATTTTCCATAGTCAAAACACTTTATTATTCCTCTAAGACATTCACATAGGAGATTTTTTCCACATTATAGACACAAATGAAACTAAATATTTTTTCCTCTATGGTCTCTATTACCTGAAATCTCAGCGAACTCCCTCCATATCTTCTTTGTTGGGTCTAAGAGTTGGCTAAGGTACACATTGTTGATCATGTTACTTGAAAACTTACTAGGCATGATAAAAAAATCCCCCCCTCCAATGTTCATCCCATTTTAATACTCCTAATCAAATTGTACCTCACATTCAATGTTAATCCTAACCCTTCATATTCACTCTATTGGATAAAACAAGAAAGCATTGAGTAAGAAACTAATATCATAGTGAGGAACCAAATAATCATAAAAATCACTTATATAATGTCCATGTTATGAAAAATTCCTTAATCTATGGAACCTTAGGTTTATCATAAGTTATTTATAACCAACTTCTATTTAAATCTTTTGTGATGGTTCGTGAACAGTTTTTAATTCAAAAAGAATATCCTTTGGGAGTGTCAAATCAGGTTTGCAGTAAGGCCTATTGTCATGCACCAAATTACCCTGAGTTAGGACCAGAACATATTTTTGGAGTAGTTACCCTTAGGTATATCAATTCTAGAGCAACTTGTATTATCCAAACAAATATGTATTACTCAAAAAATACTCACTCTATCATTTACCATAATTCTAAGAAATTTTCGAAAATATTACCTAACCCTTATATTTATCCTTAGATACATCCCTATAGATATCTTTATAAATATACCTAGGGATATCACTAATGTTATCTCATCCTAGTTTCCAAATATTGAATATACATTTCCTTTCATACCAGCTATAGCGACCTGGGCTTAACATATATGGATATTAAATCATTTTAAATGAATAAATAGTACATTACAAAAATAATTGTTCAGCACCGTAATAGTTTATTGTCTTTTGAAACATAGAAATAAACTATTCAATGTTGATGAAATATCTTCAAAATATTCCATAATGATCTCCACCATTATTACTTCTACCTAAAACCTTTCTTCATAACCTAGGGAAAAGAAACATAAGAAAGGGGTGAGCTCAGATACTCAATAAGGGTAAATATAGGAAATATGTAAGCATAACAGGAACAAAAGGTTATGTAACTCGAGCATAACATTTGAGGGTAATACCCTATATATTATAGATCACAATAAATATTTCCATTTCATATGAAATGAACCATAAGGAAATAAAAAAATAAACCATGAATGTATAAAATAGGAATAAAACATGGAATTGTGGCGAACACACATAAAAACACTATGTCAAGGAGTCCTGCCATGGCCTTTGTAACATTTTAGTCCTGGGTTAATCACCCATGTATATACTTAGAGCTTGGGATTCCCACCCATGTACACTCTTATTTCGGGCTTGAAATGTCCTCCCATGTACCATCTTGTTTCAAGAAGGGTATGTCCACCCATTTACCCTCTTGTCTCAGGCTTAGGAATTCCTCTCGTTTACCCTCTAGTCTTGGGTTTGGTATTCCCTCCCATTTACCCTCTTATTTCAGGGATGTAATGTCCTCTAATTTACCCTTTGAGCTCATAAAAAATTTATCATTACCAGATTCATTGGAGGGATATATATGTCCCACCAATTTCATAATGAAATCATACATACTTGTGCCAAAAAACCAAAAACAATCATATCATCACCCATGAAATTAAATGGGTTTCACAAACATGTAATCATGTCATAACCTATATAAAATATTCAAGTCTCATAATCATTTCATCAAAAACAAAACCACTGAATGAAAAATTGATTTCATAAACATATAACGCATGTAAGATAAACAGGTTTCATAAAGACCATGAAATCAATCATAAACAATTATATATATATATATAATATTAATGGGACCTTTAGATAATTTTAATAAAGTATTGGGTAACACCAATGGATTTCATTTTATATGGAACAAAATTTTTAAAAATCTTTCAAAAATAGTTCTTGTGGAAAATATACCTTCATTTTTGAAAAAAAATAAAAATAAATTATTTTGAAAACTATTTTCTTCCGAAAAAAACTTATAAATAAATATTCCAAACATTTTGGAAAAACTTTTACTTGAAAACTTATAAAAGTATCCTGAAAATATTTTGAAAACCAATTTTCTTGAAAACATATAAAATAGCTTAAAAATATTTTGAAAACCTTTTTATTTGAAAATTATTTGAAAAATTGAATTTTTAGAATATTAGGAAAACAATTTCTTGGAAGACTCCTTATTAAAACCATTTTTATTTAAAAACAAAAAATGGGTAAAAATGAATTTCAAATATCATAAAATAATAATAGAACATTTCTTGGAAGCCTTTTAGATGATACAGTTTTGAATGAACACATATTTTCGATCAAAGAGTGAGGTAAAGTTGGACTTTATTAAAAACACTTTATTATGTACAGAAGACTGTAAAAATGGTAACAATACATGAATATATCATGAATAGCTATAGGATAACAAAATTAATGTTTTATTCTGATATGGATTATAATATTTCTTCAAAGAAAGAAAAATCATAAACAATCTCGAGAACCAATGAGATTATTTCAATAAACTCTTATAACTTGGTAACTTTGAACAATACTCCCCATGTAAGAAAATGAAATTACATGAATAAAAAAATATTATTAAAGGATGTATATTTCTAATATAACATTTCAATAGAATTTTATATCCCTCATATAAACTATATGTGTATTACAAGTCATGTGTCACAAAGAAGGAAAATTGAGGAAAAATTACAATAACAATTTGGTAACTTTTGAAACTTAAACCTCACGATATAAAGATCACAAAATAGTTATGTAAATAACAATATATTTAAGTATAATGTGCATAAAATACATTAATGGGAAGTATATACACCTCACAAAATTAGTGAGTGGTGGATAAGGCATGTATCTCATGAAAATAAGGAGTGAGTGGAAATTCCCTTACCTTCGTACTCCTAAAAACCTCCTATATAATAAATATAACTTTATTATATATATAAAAAACAATATTCTTATATCTAATATGATATATGGTTTCATTATGACTTTATATTACCTGCTCGTTATGAATTTTATGTTAAGGATTCAATTCAGGTAATGTCACCATTGTTCATTGCATCTGTCTTAATTTATCAAATATTTCGACCTTATACTTATATAATTATTTATAGAATTTAAACTATGATATAAATATCAATTATATTTAGTACATTTTTATTATAATAATCCACACAATATAGAAGTATGAAATGTAATACACTGTTCATGAATATGGTAAGTCGTATGTATGTGTGAATGCTGTTTTCGTTTAATTATCATTTGAAAGAAAGAAACTAAAAGATATATATGGATATATATTGATATATATATATATCATTATTATAGTATATTTAATATATTTTATATATCATATGTTTTCACTAAATTAATCCTTAATACATTTCGTTTTGTGTATGAATGAATCACATCGCTTTGAGGGGGTGGTGGTCCACACATCCTAAAATGAAATTATCGTATTAACACAAATTAGAAAGTATAATGATATGAATTTTAACAGAGTCAAAAAAATTTAAATTCATATTAAATATAATATATAACATATATAAATAGATTTTCCATCATATTATCCATCATGAAAGGCGTTAATGCAAAATTTAACAATCCTCATTTAGTGACGTGGTAGTCTGCCATACATGTAAACAGTGTGTTAATTACCCATTAAATGGAAGTGTGTGTAAGTGTAGGTATGATAATTAGAATAAAGAACACTAGTATAGTGAGGATACTGTTTTTCTATACAAAAATATAATAATAATATTTAATTATGTGGAGAAATAAAAGAAAATAAAGGAGTTTGAGGGCAGCTGTTACCACTTAATCAAGTAACTCATTTTGGTTTGTGCCAAAAGGATTCCTAGAATTGATTTCTTCCCAAGGTGATGATTCAAGGTAGAAGGGAGGGAATTTGGTGTGATATTTTTGCATGTTTTTTCTTAATTTATGTTTCCTGAGAGGTGTGAGGAAGTGGGATGAGAAGAGGCCATTTATAATAGAGGAGTGACACTCTTGTAATATTTTAAAATAAAGGAACCCCACCAACTTTTTTTTATTGAAACTTTATCATAAATGGTATAATGTCATTCCAAGGTACTGTAGAGTCAAAATATTGATATAAAATGGATTTTATACAAATTTATAGGTCATTTTGGGACATAATATTAAGGTTTGTTCCCATATAAATATTAATATAACTTTAATTGTTGTAATTAATTTTAATTACATTTACTAATATTTTTCAACAAAGAATAATTTTAACTTATTAAAAATTATAAATTATGTTTATTAAAAATATAGAATCCATTTTATCATATTCCATACACAAAATTCGTATAAATTAATTTAAATTTAATCTGATAGTCAGGTCAACAATGTGGGTTTTTAAAGTAAAAACATTCAAAAGCATGGTATGTTTTTATAGTCAATTTCAAAATGAAATTTATTCCAATGACCTAAATTGGATTTATTGATAAAAATATTATTTAATTAAACATTTAAACCAATTTAAAATATAATTTTACCTTATAAATAAATTATATGAAAAATAAGTTTTGAAAAAATTCTAATATTTTAAAATATTCATTAAAAAATGTAACCTTACAAAAAAGTACCAAAACAATTATCCTAACCTTGTTTTTATGATTTGATTCCAAATATTAAATATTTACTTGTATATATATATAATATATATTATATTAGAATTACTTAATAATTGTATTTAATTTAATTTTTTGGATAAAAACAACTTTGTGAGCATAATAATATTTTTTTTATAAAAATACTTATTTATATTCAATTGGTTCTTATATTCACTTCTAACGATTTTTTAACTAAAGAAGTTCATTTTGTATTTTTTCAAACCATATATTTACATAATTTAGTTAATAATATTCATAAATTCTAATTTAATGACAAGGTTATTTATTGTTATATAATATTTTATTGTTCAGAAACACTTAGTCTTGAACATTACACAAGTCATCGAGGAAATTCAGTCTTCTGTGAAATGCATATAAACTAAATGTTATATATAGAGGAATCTAACCATTATATTGCCTGTAGATCACTATTAACTTGGAATTCCATATAACTCAAGAAAAACTTTCTGCTTTAGTATATATATATATTTATATATAATAACTATTTTTGATGTTTCAGGAAAAGAATAATATCAAAAAAAAATTATTTTGAAACAAAATCACAAAATCTCAGTGTGTTACATGATGATGCTATAGTGGATCTAATATCCCATTGTAAAATGATCAAATATATATGTTATATATGTTTTTTTTAATATTTATTTACAGTGCATATCAAATTTTATCCCACAATTCAAAATTATAACGTTTGGCTCCCCCATATTTTACAACTTGTTCCCTCAGTGGCTCAATTATGAGAATCTTTAGTTCTGATCATAGAATAACACCTCAAACACCATTACATGCCATCATGTTTCCCCACATAGTGTCTTGGAACCTCCATGTATTGAATTGTGTTTGCATGTTCACCTCTATGTATACACATCTACCTACCTCTATACAAGTGCTCACATCTAGGATTCTAAGCGAGTTACTCAAGCTGGATATCCCTTTTAGTTGATCTCTCTCCAAAACTAATTTATACCATGTTGGCCCATTTATCTTGTGTGGTTTGGTCAATTTATTATGTAATAAAACACAAATATGGACTTATAATAATTCTATGTATGGAATGTAATATCAATCCATTCAAAAATTTCTTCACCTATCCACAAATAATTATGAAAAATAATACTTTTCATGGATTTTAATTAATTCAACTTCTTCACCTATGCTTAATGATATAAAAAAACAAGCATTCTCTAAACACCTATTTCATGTGTCCTTGGTATTTAAGACTAGTTCACTAATCATCACAATTATAAGGAGAAGAGTAATTATACCTGATTCTTCACTTCAACTCCACTTATGATATCCAACAAATATTTATCCTTTGTTGAACAAAAATACAATTCATGTTTATTGGGTTTAACATTATCTACATTTGGATTTATTATCCATACACTTGACCAATTCAACATGTCAATATGTCAATTATCTTTCTTCTCCTTCTCCCACTTATTAAAAATATTTAAAAAATGGTTTAGTTATCTAAGAACATAGTTCTTCCTTTAAGTTCAAGATCTTGTATTTCTAGGTTGGACATGAGAATGAAGAAAACAGGTCTATTACTGACTGCAAGATTATTATACAATCTGAATAGGTGTTACACTCCATGAAATCCTAGTACACATCATGTAAGGATGTCGGCAGGACTCATTTATGATGTGGAAGAGGAAGTCAGTAGAAAAGACGATCTGGTATATACAAGTCATGTATTTGCAAGTATATAGCTTGTACTTTTCTTTTCTTTTTGGATAAAATGTGTAGTAGTCTCATTTTCTCCAAATGGACAGAACCCCTCTCCAGGGTATCGCAAACAGCAGTATCGGAGGTCATTTTTTCTCCCATTTCATAATCTGATCTCTAATTCAAACACCATCAGATGTGTTGGAATCCCGTCAGTGATCTCCTGATTCCCCTTGATCTGATCTTCATGGTTTCTTCTCTCAAGTAATTTTTTGAAGGTTTAGTGTTTATGCCTATTTTTTATATCAACTCCATTCTAGGTCAAATTAGAGGTTGACACTATATGAGGAGGGTCATACTACCATGAGGTTGGTGGCCTCATTCCATTCACTAATTTTCAATTAGATTATATGTTTCAAAAAGATGCGCACCCATTTTTGGGTGTCACCTTGATTAATAATTAACCTATTTTATTTCCTATTATTATTTAGCCAATTGGTTAAGTGATTCAAAATATGTTTTATGTTCTTTTCCTTTATTAAGGTCCACCCCATGGGTTCATTTTCCCTTGGATGACCATTAATGGACATTGTCCTAGGATACCTGTAGGCTTGCCTTGTATCCCATTCATGGGTTGTTCAAAATTAAATTGGTTAAATGAATGAAATTACCACGCGAGCAATTGACTGGCTAAGCCTTGTGATAGTTTTAATTACATTATAGGCTTGTTATATTAATCTCCCATATTAGTTAATATTGTCAAACCGTGTATTAATATAATTTACATGTGTTTCTTCTTATATGAAATGTTCCCACATGATTTTTTTAATGTTATACCCATGTAATAGATTAAATTACACGTGTCACTTATTGCATGTTTTTTCCATATGAGTAATTGAAAGGAAAAGACTTGTGAGGTTGGTTTGGTTTTTATGTTCAAGTAGTGAGGGATGCACTCATTTAGCAGTCGGGCTCATGGAGGCTTTACTTATTTTTTCATGTAAAATATGGATAATTAATGGATTCCATAGACAGAATCTATTGGATTTGTTTACATTTGATGAGTGATACCTCAGATTTTCTTATAGGATCTCCAGTAAAAGGCTTAGTTGACATAGATTTATACCACACCTAGAGTGATATCGGGATTCCATATAGGTTCTTTGGGTTGGTCTTGTTGGATTTTTGTAGGTTTTCGCCTAGAGTGATACTGAGTTTCCAGAAAGGATTTTTGGGACGGTATTGTAGGTTTTTTATAGAATTTTTCCTAGAGTGATACATGAATTCCAACATAGGAATATCATGGATAGTCATAGTTTATAAATTTAATTTTGAAATAAAATGACTTATGAGGTGTCTACTAATCCAATTCACAAACTTGGATTTGGTCTTCACTTTACTTATTTAGATGGCCTTCTGAGGTGTCTTATGTGTTCACATTTACACGGGGATTGTCGATCTTAGTCCATATACCGAGACTTATATTGTAAAATTTAATTGAATTAATTAATGAAAATGAAATGAATTTAAATGAAAACCAGTGATTTTAGGACTGTTTACTTTTGAGTACTTCCTAGCTTATGACTTTCATTAATGTACATTTCCTGTTATATATATTCACTGACAGACTAGCATAGATCTTAGGTGTCTGGATAATGGGATTTAGTCACACACCCAATTTGGGTGACGTTTTTTGGTCCAAAAAGATTATATTATTGAAGGTTTCATTAAGTTTAACAACCCTTCTATATGTACTCTATTGTTGTTTGGAGAGGTAGAGCATGGAACCCAGCTGAGTCTTTCTATTATTCTGAGTCTCTCTTGTTCCTTGTTTTTAATTTTGGTACTTGTATCATATATTATTGTTGTGTATCCTATTTTGGCTATTTTCCTAGAACTTGAGACATGCAGCATCATTATTTGAATGCTATGACATCTGTTTATTTATATTATTGGTCTTCTAATGTTTAATTATGTTGAATGATATTACTGCTTCCACTATAGTGTTGTTATTTTTTTTGTTGTGTTATACTCTTCGAATGTGGGCATAGTATCCCCACTATCACACCTTATCCCTCGCTACTAGCTGACAGCCTCTGGAATTTGGGGAAATGTGCTTGAGGCCATTTGGCCAACCCAGTATGGGGCACCTTTGAGTGGCCTCCAGATCGAA
Organism: Viscum album; assembly: GCA_963277665.1. Classification (NCBI taxonomy): domain Eukaryota; kingdom Viridiplantae; phylum Streptophyta; class Magnoliopsida; order Santalales; family Viscaceae; genus Viscum; species Viscum album. The sequence goes on along the minus strand of OY728121.1, from coordinate 747,245,880 downwards.
GACGTTACAATTTACCAGTTCTCATCCCAACATCTCACTATTTATTCATACATCTTAGAATACAATCAACTTAAATAATATATTCACATTATTTTTTGAAAAAATGATCATTTAGTATGTCAAAACTAAGTATATTTGGGAAGACCTTATGTAGAAAATAATAGTGATGTTAACAATGTATCATATCTATACCTGAAGAATATTTATCTATGATACCATCCTCAATATCATTAAATATATTAATTTAATGGGATATCTGAGTTAGTTTGTTAAGATATATCCTATACACATCTTAACAAACACTTCAAAATAATTCATTTTCATAAAATATCACTCCCCATACATTTTATCTTTATCATGATTCATCACTCCACTATGATATGTAGTTCAACATAATCAAAGAAGATGTTAAAATGTGAAGATCATACCTCTATTTTAGTGTTTCTTCCCCTTGAAGGATACAGTCTATTCATCATCATTGAAATTCATGAATGTCACTTATCCTTAAATTCCCTACATTTTAGCTAATATAAACTTGAGTAAGGTAATAAGTAGAATCATCGATTCTCTTTAATAAGAGTAGCATGGCTGAGAGTTTCTTATCAACCCAACTATCTTCTTAGAAAAAGTAGACTTCTTCTCATTTTCTATCAAAGAAGTTTCATTTTTCAGTACATACTCTATCTTTCTAACCTCATTCATTTATTTTGGAAATATGGTCAAAAAAATAGGAACATGAGAAGTCATCATTTTTTGTATAGACTCCTTTATCAAACTAATGTTTTTATCACAAGAAGTCATATGTGATTTCCCTTTTTCCATCATGAACTCTTCTTATCCATGAATCTATGTCAAGAAATTTTTATCTAAATGTCCATACATATTAAATATTTCTCACAAATATTTATAATTAATCAATTCATCCTTTTTATACAACTTATCATATTTTTCATTAGATATTTTTTCACTAAATCATTTATGTTGGTTCTTTTCTAGATTGATTCTTTCATCGATTCCAGATTTATTAGTTTAGTGTTGATGTTAAAAGAAAATTAATATAATTCCATGATGTGAACTTTCCTACAAAAATATAAGCATATTTCATTTGTTGTTACACACTTCACATCATTATTAAAAAAATTCCAGGGATTTGTGTGTTTAACAATCATCTTATTATGTTTACATTTGAAGATGGACCTTTTATATTTTTTATTGACTACTTCACATTTTTTTCTGGGTTTCTCTTCACATAAACATAGGATTTGTTCATGGTTTGTACTTATCAACAGTCATCATAATAGTGACAGTTCTTTTTTTAAATAATAACATAAATTTATAAATTATTAATATATGTTCATGATAGACCAATTCCATTTCATCGAATTCTTCTTCTATTTTATAGGTTTTCATATTTCATCTACTCTCCACCTCCTAACAATGGTCATTTGTTAATTTTCATTAAATTAAATATTATAAAAACAATACATTTCTTGACACCCAAATTTACAATAATGCCGATAGTATCCAATAAATCTTTATTTATTCTTTTGTGACGCATTATGAATGTATTTGATAGGTTTTTTGGGGGGAAAAGTTTTTTTTATTTTGTGATTTTTTTAGGTAAAAATATTTCGTACAATTTTTTACATTCATATTTTAAGATATAGTGGATTTCAAAGTATTTTTTCACCCCACTATTTATCTATATTTTACTATTTATTCTTCACTATTAATGAAAAAATCAATCGTATACACAGATTTATCATGACAAATAGTTACCTTCTTCAATGAGCATATAGTTTATTTATCATTAGATAATATGAAGATATTTTGTCAATAAGTTGAAAATTTTCAAAGATAAGACTCTTATCAAAACAATTCTTAGAAGTTATTATTTTCATAAGATCTTGGGAAGTCATAGTTTGTGTCTCATCTATATTTCATATTTTCACTTCTAAATCATGACATTTTTAGTTCAGATAAATCTTAACAACTTAAACTGATTTTAGGATTTCCTCCCACTGAATTTTCATCTTCTGAATCTCGTATTCATGCACTTTATTTTCCTTTAGTAAAAAATTTTCAAGTTTTTTAATTTTATTTTCATTAAAATCTAGACGATAATCATTAACATTCATTGATGAATTGTTAATTTATTCTAGTGTATTTATAGCTTCTATAAATACCATTTCAAATACATCCTTCTCACAAATATTACTTTAAAATTATTCAATAGAATTAGTGTATATTTCATTTCAAATATAGATTATTTCATCCTTGTTTATGTTATGTATTGTCCATGTGTTTTATGTGACATCCAATGCATCTTCCACAAAATTAACCTATTCCTATAAGTTTTTCCTATCTTAAACATCCTTAAAAACTATTATCATATATGGGAAAACTTATTAGGGAATGTTCTTCAAATTCTCAGTGATTTTAGAATTGAAAAAAAATCCTCATCACATCTTCAAATTAAATCATCAGAATTATAATCAACTTAATTAACTAAATAGTTTCTACTCTGAGTGTATTCATCTAGTAGTTGATATTTTATCATCTTTCAGCACTTATTTAGTTACTCTTCCCCTATTTTCTTCTTTATTTACTGGGTATTAAATAAAACTAAAAAATTTAAAAAATCAATAGTATCAGTAATATTTTAAATATTGATATCTTTCTAATCTTATTCAAAAGAAAATATGTACACCGTAAACATATGATATAAAAAACATGGAAAGTAAAGTAAATTCAGGTCATGAAATGACCCAGCAGGGCACGATACATGACTACCCCAATCTCTCCTTTAATATGCCAATGGATAGGCCAATTGCCAAGTAGTCATCTCACACATATGGGAGGCCTTAGCCTTTGGTACTCATATGGATACACCCAAAAACATATCCATAGCATAGTACATAGATAGTAAAACTAAAAAATAAATACCGGTATACATCTGTCCCACAAACAGAGTACAACAAGTGTACTGAAATCATAAAAATTGAAAAATACATGCCCACTAAAAATTGTAAAATTTTCTAACCTACTCTGAATGTGGGGTCTACAACAAATTAACTTCCTATAAATATCCTTAGACAAGTACTGGATAACACCTGGGTCAATCAATTAAAATAAACTTTTCCTTCTCTGGGTCCTCTTAGGACTCTGTCGAAAGGCATTTCATTTTCATAATAAACAACTTGTGTGGGAAAATCTCATGTAAAGGTGACTACTATAATACCCATTAGGCAAACCAAATACAAAAAAATAAAATGGATAAAATGAAAGGAAATAGTCTATTCAACTTATCCAGAGGCAAAATAGATGAGAAACTTCATATCAACCATATTTTATTATACACGACTAGCCAGTTCTATTTTCAAGTAGTGTAAAATAAGAGATGTTAAAACACAACAAGAAAATATTCAATCACCTAGATATACACTACATAGACACCAAGTCTCACGAGGTTCCATCCTCATAGCCAGCTACAAGGTTCTACTAGTGGCTCAAGGGAATCCTCATACCAGAAAACACACTCTATGATTTCAGCCCTCTCAGATGAAACTAGTCTGAGAGATACACTCCATTAAAAACAAACATATTATAAAAAAATTTCCCACCAATAGAACACACCCCATTAGAAATTACTATCTGGGTAAAAATATTATGCTCCATACTAGAGGCCCTATCACCACTGTATTTCACCCCGTGTAAGCTCACACGAACCCAAGTGGATAGGCCATCCCCTCACCACTAAATACAGTCAAGGGAGTACTGTTATAGGCAATTAACTAACATTAATCCTCTAGAAATAAATATATAGATATATATATATAGTGTGTGTGTGTGTGGAGGGACCCACACCTCACTTCTTCCCTACTGCTGGAGGAGTACTAACTCGCAATCATCCCATGAAAATTCTTTTACACATATATATAGAGGCATTAATATTATCATGTCAAGGGAGAACTATATCCTAACCAGGAAATACACCTAGATATGGAGGGTTCTACTACTCAAAAATGAACTCTACAACTGAAGGGGCTCCAACATTCATGGAGGACCCACTCCCCACATCTACTCAAATAGAGGGGAGTACACCTCTGTATGTGGAGGACCTACACCCAGTGTATAAGGGAGTTATGACTCTACCAATATTATCACTATAGGGGACCATCAACATAAAATGACAGAGAAGTACTAACCCCATAATAGAGGACTAGAACCCTAGTACAATATGGTAGTACTGATTGTATTAGATTATCAAAGCGGTAAGATCTTCACCCTAGCAAGGTTGAGGAGTACCAACTCAATGGACAGGGGACCTACACCCTGATACATCAGGGGAGTGCCAACACTACCGAAACATTGTGTATTGAGGACCTACACTCTAGTGCATCAAGGTAGTACAAAATATACTATAACATTACTTACGGAGGACCCAAAACCTGGGAATCTATGGGAGTACTGACTACACAAATAGAGAACCATCACCCAAGAATTAAAATGGAGTACTGATTCTATCAACATAATTAATATAGATCACTCACACCCTAATACAATAGGGAATAATTTTCTCTAGCTACACTAATAATATAGGGAACCCACACCATAATCTGTCAAGGGAGTTCCAACCCCGTGAGAACTAATTCATGGGTATAGGACTCGTTCCCGCTATGGGGGAGCTCCGTCTCAACCAATACGAGAGGTAATGTTAAAATCATGCCCTGATATGATAGGGGAGTAATAGTCCCAATGTATCTCACTAATAAACCAAACCAATATACAATATTAGTCATGAAAAAAAGGGAAATAAAGGGACTCGCACTATGATTTAATAGGGGATCATGGCCCTATGAACCTAAAGAGTCTGGGGGGAACCGCTTCTTGGAAAAAAGGGAAGGGTACCGACCCCATCATCTCTCTAGTGATCCACCCAGATCATTACCTAATATATAGAACCACTACTATATCATTAAGATTCAATCACACCACGTCATATCCAACATGCCTCCATGAAGGATACCATTATGTTATATGTGGAAAAATTCTCAGGATAGACTAGTCACAGGCATGAATCTTGAGTCCATAAGAAGGGTATATTCTAGGTAGAAGTTCCACAAAATAGTACATGGTGTGTACTAGGGTCCACGCGATGTATGAACCCATTGAACACCTTCCTATGTCCTCTGCTGCACATCTTGGCTGGCCATGTAAGATCACACGGTGTGTCACATCACCCAGGCCCCCGGCCGTCTCTTTCCCCATATATCCCACATAATTATGTCTCATACGTAGTGTGTTCCCATTTTTACACAGCGTCTTGCCTAACTGGCCTATTGTCTATGTTTGTAACGACCTAAAGTTTTTTAAATAGTGTTTGTTTCCTGAGAGAATGTGGATAATATTAGACCATACACAACGAAACCAAATCTTTTTAATAATAAAGGGGGTATAAATGGAAATGTGACCAACATGATTTTATTGTTTTTTACCATTGTCCAAATATGACTGTTGGTAAATATGATTGTTGGAAACTATACTCTTTGTTAAAATTTATATGTATAAAGGATAATGAATAATTAATGGAGAAAGGAAAAATGATTCCCTCAACCAGTAGAGTCATGTCATATGAATCCCATTTATCAGAGTTTGGGAGAAAGGTAGCATCACTAGGTTTTTCTATGGACCAATCCTAAGGCATGATTCAATAAGTGAAGCTAGAATTAAATATCCTTCAATAGATTATCAAGTTAGTTGAAATTACCACTCAGGTGATGTTATTCAAGCAACCCCATGAATCTATCACAATCGCACACCTTACTCAAAGATCGTATGCGGTTGTTATAAGGGGTTATATTCCAATTCCCACGTTACTTAAATATTAATTCTATTTTATAAATAAAAAGTGTATTCCATCAATTATGTTTTAAGAAGATTTTTTCTTAATAACATTGAGATGGAATTTGATAAATTTATTTTCCAAACAAAAATTGAATTTTCTAAAAAAGATAAATATGTTAATAATAAAATGATATATTATGAATAATACTTATTTAAATTAAATAGTATTATAAAAACACTCTTATTTAAATATAAATGATAAAATAACTTTTTTCAAGTGCTATAAATTTTACAATGCATCTTTAATCCAGTATTATTTTTAATAAATAAGTATTTTTAATATTTAAAAGTTATAATTCTCATATTTAGAGAATTATTAATATACACTAAATATTATTTATGAAATCATCACACAAAAATTAGGTTAGGGTTAATTTATATGAATTTTCTAAAATACTTTATTTTTTATGAATAGTACAAATACAGTTGGAGTTCTCTAGTATGTTTAATGACTTCATAACAATGTCATAATGATATAATAACTAATTGAACACAATCCAAAAACTATAATCCTTTAATTTATAAACATAAAATAATTTAATATATCTTAATCAATTTCCAAACCTATAATTTTCCTTCCAAAGTCTAAAATGGAAACATTAACATTTAAAACATTATTTTTGTGGAAACATCTATTTTCCAAGGCCAAATAAGTAATAGAAAATGATGATATACCATTTTGGATGAAAATGACATAACATATGACCCAAATTTCCAAAACCATGGGCAAATACCATGGAAAATTCCATGATTTTCATTTTCCCCAATATAGGTTTCAGAGGACTATATTTGGAAATAAATAAATAAATCCTCCACTTTTTCTAGAAATACCCACCCATTTCTCCATTTCCATTCATCCACAATCCATCCTCCAAAAAATATATGTTATATTTACTTCCTAATGGGTCTTCTCGAGGTGTTCTAAATCCCCCATGGTCTCAATCCTCATGTTTTAGGAAAAACTCTTCAAAGTATAGTTAATCTCTACTTATATTTTCTATTCAAGTCTCCACTTTATGTGGTATGTCTTCTAATTTCTAAATTAAGTTCATTTTTATAATTTATTTTATCAATTTAATGTCATAAGAGTCTTTTATGAGTGATATAACCTTGTTCCCTCTTATTTTACTATGTTCTAAAACCATGTTTTATATCTATTATGTTGTCATATTTACTTCTCAAAATTTATCCTTTCTCCTTAAGAAATTATCTTTTATTATCTTTTTTTGAATACACTAACCTATTTATTTACCATGGGTATTCACCTATGTGTAAAAATTATTTATTTAATTAGCTATTAATATAAAATAAAATCTTATTCCCTTTCTATGGTTTAAAAATGATATAAATGATATTCTCTTTAAGTGATTTTTAAAACACCATGTGTTTTTAATATGAAACCCATTTATTTTCTTTTCTAGGTCTAATTTAAGAAATTTTTTAATTTTATGTATTTTCATCACATAAAATTAATAAATACTAAGGTTGTTCCTTGATATCACTCTAATACATTAGGTAAATAATATAATCTCTAGAGATTATATGTTTTACGATACCTTAGTGAATAACCTAGGAAATTTTATGACACCTCGGTGAAAAACCTTGGTGATATGATTATGAATATGTCATTTAAATGTTTTATCCACATTTTCATGTTATTATTAATGAAATATTTTATTATTATATTATGTGTGTTCCCTTTCTCGTGAAAAAATGATATTCCTTGTATTCATATTGATATTCTTCAAGATAACTAGTAAACAACATCCCATGATTTTCCGTACCAGGACTTATGCTCACCATTTCCTTTGATGTTATCCCCAGATTATGAGTTGTAGTCAATGTACTCAGAATGGACCTTTGAATAATATTTTCATGTGTATTATAATAAGGTTTTAATTTTTCATATATTACGTACATTTTTTCCAAGAAACTAAACTTTAAAATATCCTCTATTTGTACAATGTAATGAAAAAGTAATGTAATAAAATGGTGGTATGAAATAGTTGGTTTCAAGGTATGATTTATTTATTTGTGTAAAACAAAATTTGAAATCTCTATGAATAAATCAAAAGAAAATTTTAAATATAGGAAAAAAACATAGTATTTTGGTCAATTGTTATGGAAGTGATTTTCGATCAAAAAAATTATTTTTTGGATATAAAAAATTGATGTGGATCTTGAAAAGATGTATCTAGGGTTAAAACCCAAAAACACAGCATTATGATACAATCAAGGAACTGGTGCATGATAATGGGCTTTTATGCACTTCTGGTTTGACTCTCTTTGAGGATATGATTGTTCAATCTAAGATTTTTATTAACTATTATGAAGGATTTTTAGAAAATGTAATTTTTATTAAAGAATAACATATTTAAGCATGATTTTATAAGATATACAAATTACTTAAAAATAATAATATTATTAAAATAAACATGTTTCTCGCAAAAATTTTCTTCTTTTATAAAATAGTGTGAAATTATTGTAACTGTGTAAACGGTGAGTGTAACAGACCATGCACTGATGACCCTCTATTGGAAGACAGACTGGAAAACTTCATTATAATTATGAATCAATAATCTTGAGTTATGAAAAATAACACGAATCAATAAAAGATACCACATTTATCTGGAAGGGATCAAATTTCCCTTGATCCCTTTATACATTAATGACCACCTTCTTTCAGTGGATCTATTGAACCATTTATTGATGAACAATGTAATAGCTCTATAGAAAAGTTCTTTTCCATAATACATTGTTTGTAACATGATAAAATCACACTGGATGTGTAACACTTAGATGGAGAAGATGATATGTGGTGTAAATCGATTAAAAACACGAATCCCAGAATGGATATTGATGTTATGGATTGAGAAGCATTTGTGGGAACCTTTTTTCAAAAAATATTTCCCCTATTTAATATAAACAAAAATAGATAAGGAATTACTATATTTTACAAAAAAGTAAAATTAATAAATGGTAATCTATAAGATGAAATTTAAAATACTTTCTCATTACACCTCAATCTATTTCATGGACTCTAATAGAAAGGTTGATAGATTCTTTGGTGGACTAAGACCCCATCAACGAAAGAATATATCTAATTGAGACTATGACATATATGAAGAGATAGTTTGAAGTGATATGAAGGTTTAAATGGATTTTGGAGAGATTTAATGGTCCTCTAGATTTAATGAAAAAATAGATCAATAGATACAAGCTTAGGGAGGAGCTTTGTTCGCGGAAGCAGAGGAAAGAAAGTTCAACTTCCCACATGAAACCAATGTGGGAACAAGCATTCAAGGAACTACTTTCCTGGGAGTGGAAAATTTTACAAGTGTGTAAGAGATGGCCATATATCTTAGAATTTTCGTAGTGAGGTGAATCCTCAAATTCTTAACACTAATGAAAAAGGCAAGACGGTACAGCTCCATATTTATGTCCAATACATCACATGTGGATATCTTGGTTACTTTATCAATCATTGTCCAAATTATAATATAATGTGGGTAATCACTATCAACCTTATCATAGAAAAATATAGAATGTTTTTTTTGATATCGTGATGAATTAAGTTGAATCTATAAATGATGAGGTAGTAGGTACTCTAAATATTCTCTCAAATCTAGCAAGTAATTCTTTTAATTTAGGTTATATGGGTTCTTTTTTTTCTTCCAAGTTTTCAAAGAATATATAATAAATCCATGAATTTATATAAGTAGAGTTATCATTCAAGACTCTTGGAGGGATTATCAATGAAAAAATAGTGTATATAAACTCTAGTATTCAATTTTTAGAGCACAATCTCATCACAAATCTAGTTGTAATTCACATGATGTAATTCAACAAAATAATAAGGATGGACTGGATCTCAAATTATAATATTATAATGACCCTTAGAAGCAAGGAAATCTCAATTATCTTGAATAGAAAACCTATTGTTGTTTTTAAAGGATAGAATTATCAACCTATAATATTTCCAAAAGAAACTCACATAGCCTTATTTATGTAAATGATTGGTGAAGATGAAGAATGAAATTAAAGTATACTAATAGAATATGTCTCCATCATGTTGGAATACATTAACATATTTCTTGAGGGGTTACCTGGACCTCCCCTAGAAAGAGAGTTGGAGTTATCGATTGAACTCCTGCCTAGATCCAAGCTGATATCAAAGACCCAAAAAACAATAGAAAATCTAGAGCTAGAGGAATTAAAGAAAAAACTCCAAGATATTTTAGAGAAGGGGTTTATACAACCAAGTGTGTCTCTTTGGGGAGAACATGTATTCCTTATGAAGAAGAAGGATGGGTCAATGCATATATTCATTGATTATATAGAACATAAATGGATCACTATGAAGAAAAAGTACCCTATTAAAAGTATTGATGATTTATTTAACCATCTTAATGGAGCTCTATTCTTCTCCAAGATTGATCTTTGATCTGGTTATAATCAATTAAGGGTGATTAAAGTAGATATTCCAAATACTACATTCTGATCAAGATATGGTTAATATTAGTTAGTTTTTAATCCCAAATTTTTTACTAATGGACTTCCTGTATTTAAGGACTTGGTGAATATAGTCTTTAAGTACTACCTTGATAAACTTTTGGTAGTTTTTATCGATGATATTGTGATATATTTTCAAATCTATGAGGATCATGTGGATCATCTAAGGGTTATAATAAAAACTCTAAGGAAGTAAAGGTTAAATGGAATGTTTAGTAAAAGTGAATTTGGTTACAAAAAGTTTCATTATTTTAGAACATTGTAACCAATGAAGGAATCTCATTTGATCCTGGAAAGAGAAAGTTTGTGGGGGGAGTGGCCAAAGCCTAAAATAGTAACAGAGATTAGTAGTTACATTTTTTAAAAGGGTATTACAGGTGGTTTAAGAAAAAAAATTCATGACATTCTAATACAGTAACATAGTAAACTCGAAAAGGGGATAAGTTTATCTAGACAAAGGAGAGTGAAGAAAGATTTCAAGAGCTGAAAAATAGATTTTCTTCTACACCTATATTAACTCTACACTCTATTGGATAAGTATTGGTTATTTTTAGTGATGCGTCACTAAAAGGGATTGGGTGCATCCTTATGAAAAATTACAAGGTGATTGCTTATGAATCTTGATTGTTGATGTCTCAGAGGTAGAAGTATCCAACGAATGACATGGATTTTTCTATGGTTATTTTTTCTTTTAAGATATGGAGGAACTATATTTATGGGGATAAATGTGATATATACACAGACCATCAATGTTTGAAGTATATTTTCATGGAAAATGAATTTTACATGAGATAGAGGATATGGTTTGAAATATTTATACCCTATTATTGTTAAATTCATTATCACCCCAGAAGAGTAAACCAATTTTCTGATTCAGTAATTTGGAAACACCCTTTTATTTTAAAAATGATAAGGATTAAAGGAGATCCATTGATTAAGGACCAATTAAGGATGCAAACGGGAATCATGAGGGAAGTAACATCATCAAACAGATCAAAAATTATTTATAAACCATTATTACTGGAGAAGATCAATAAATATAAAAGAGAAGATCTTTTGGTACATGTTAATATAGAGACTATGAATAATGATATGTCTCCTGAGTTCAATATTGATCATCAATGTGTACTGAAATTTCACAAAAGGATATGTGTTCTATCTATTTTAGAAACAAATAAGGAGATTTTGGATATAACTCATAGCTCTATATACTCTATAAATCCTAGAATAAATAAAATCAAGAGGGAACATCACGATCATTATTTTTTAGATAAAATAAAAAGGGAGATTGTCGACTAAACTATAAGGTTCTTCATTTGTCAACAAGTGAAGGTAGAGAGACAAGTTCCTAAAGGGGAATTACAACCACTACCCATACCGAAATGGAAGTGGGACAATATCACTATAGGGAATTTTCACTGGTCTACTGAGAAAATCCAATGGAAAAAATGTGATTTGGGTTATGTTAGATCCTATCACCTAGAATTACAATTTCATCACAATTCCAGAAGATTTCCCTCTGGACCAACTTTACAGTATTTACGAATAGGAAGTGTTGGGGTTTAATAGGGTACCACTTTCTATCATTCGTGATGGTGATAGAAGGTTCACATTAAAACTCTAGAGAATCCATCAATATGATCTAAATACTAAACTGAATTTTATTATGTCTTTTCAACCCTAAACAAATTTCCAATATAAAAGTACTATTCAGAAACATGAGGAAATGATGAGAACATGCTCAATGGAATATAAAGGTGGGTGGAATCAAAATCTCTCATTATTTGAGTTCTCATAATAAAATAACTTCAATTTGAGTATTGGAATGGTGCCCTATGAATCCCTATATGGGATGCAATGTATATATCCAACTTATTGGGATGATGTTAGTGAGAGAAATATCCATGGACTTGATATTGTGTAAGAGATAGCAGAAAAGGTTCATCTAATCTAACACCACATTAAGGCTGCTCAGAGTCAGTAGAATATCTGTGTTGACAATCATGAAAGGTACTTAGAGTTTATTGTTGGTGAGAACGTTTTCCTATTAATATCACCATGTAAGAGAGTCAAGTGATTTGGGAAGAAATGGAATCTTATCCCCAGGTAAAATGGATCCTATGAAATCCTTAATCACATAGGAGAAGTGGCCTATCATCTAGAACGTCCACCAAATCAAGAAAAAATTTCATGATGTATTCCACATATCTCTATTGAGGAGGTACATACCAGACCCTTCACATCTACTGAATACAAAGATCGTACAACTAGAACATTATCTCTCTTAAGAGGAGCATCTGGTGGAGATCTTTGACCATAGAGATACGGTTCTATGAAAAAAGACAAAACACCTCATCAAAGTGTTATGTAAGAACCATAAATATGAATAAGCAATGTGGGAACCAGAGGAGACAATGAGATATAAGTACCCACACATTTTATCCACTATGATAATGAGTTGAAATTTTAGGGATGAAATTTCTTAAGGGGTGAAGAATGCAAAGACCCGAAATTTTTAAATGTTGTTTGTTTCCTAAGAAAATGTGTGTTATATTGTACCATACACAAAAAACCGTATATATTTAATAATGAAGTGGGTATAAAAGGATACATCTCAATCAGGGTTTGGCCATTTTTTACCATTGTTCAAATATGACCATTGGTCAATATAATCATTGGAAACAACACTCTTGGTAAACAAATTTACATTACAATTTGTAAGTAGAAATGATAAATAATAATTAAGTTAGAATGGAGAAACAATGACTTCAAATAGTAGATTTGTACCGTATGGAGAAACTTTTTATGATTGAGTGGGAGGTAGAATCATTGGGTTTTCTCTTGACTAAGACAAATCCAAGATTTAATAAGTGAAGCTAGAAAGAAATCCCTTACAATAGAAGTTAAAGTTGGTGTAAATTACCACTCCGGTGATGTCATCTGAGCCACCCCAAGAATCTATAACCATCACACACCTTACGCTTAAGTCATATGAAGGTTTTACAAGGGATTATGTGCCAACTCCCAGGTTACTTAACATGTAATTTCATTGTATAAATAAATTTTTTGTTCCATCAATTCCATTTTAAGAATATTTTTTATTAATAAAATTGACATGGAATTTCATAAATTGATTTTTTGAACAGAAATTGTTCTTTCCCAAAAAGATATAAATATTTATAATAAAATAAGATATTATGAGTATTACTTATTTTTATTAAATAGTGTTATAAAAACACTTGTATTTAAATATAATTGATAGAATTTGTTTTTTCAAGTGTCGAAAATTTTACAATGCATTTTCAATCCGCTATTATTTTTAATAAATATAGATTTTTATATTTAAAAGTTAGAATTATAGTATTTATTGAATTATTATGATAAAATAAGTATCATTTTTTAAATAATCTCAATAAAATTAGGTCATTTTGAATTTATGATAATACTCTAAATCACTTTTTCCATAAATAATAAAAATACAATTTGAGTTTTTTGGTATGTTTAATGTCTTCATAATTACTTCATAATGATGTAATAAATAATTAACCACAATCTATGACCTAAAATATTTTATTTTATAAAAATAAATTATTTTAATATATTTTAATCAACTTCCAAACCTATAATTTACTTAAAAATGACTGAAATAGAATCTTTATCATTAAAAACATTATTTTTGTGGAAACATTAATTATCCTTGCCAAAAGAAGTAATATAAAATGATAAATGACTCTTGTGGATTTTAGAAACATAAAATATGATCCAATTGTCCAAAAACATGGGAAAATAACATTGTAAGATTTAGATACCCTTAGGCTTTTACACAAATCATTACATCATTTTAAGCATAATAGAACATCATTTTACAAGCCAAGGAACGTAAAGTCTAGTGTCTTGGAAGACTAGGTACATAAAAAAACATAGGACTAAATAAAACATTACTTTATTTAATCTTCATAAACAGATCCTAACATCCATTGTTCTCAAATTTCTTCAAGAAGAATCTGGAAATAACATGAACAAAGGGATGTGATAAAAATCCCATTAAGGGAATAAATATAAGAATAAATCTTTAGCACATGGGTTAGAAGGAACAAAATAATGATAAGAAAAAGTCTTGGAACATATAAAATCGTGACATATAAACATGGGATAATATAAACATGGATTCATAGTAATGTGGAAGTAACATAAAACAAGACTATAACACGATTCCAGGCTCGTTGCACATAGAGGAGCACAAGTCGGGGTTAACCACCAAGACCATTTCACATGGTAGCTTGAGTCAAAGCTAACCACCAAGACATTTTCACATAACGTCTCATGAGACTCAACTTTAACCAATGCATTGGAGTGATATCTAGGCGAACCCATCTTAACATGTTCATGGAAATTTTTTCCACATAAATAACATACAAAATCAATTATACATAAACATAAGGGTACCCATAGAAAGAAATGGGTTTCATAATCATGTCATAAAGAATAATGAATCGGTGTATCATACGAGTGTCCATGAAAGAAAGTTATTAAAACATAAATGGAAAGTCATTTGGGTATATCATTGTAAGTTATGAAAAATAGAAGTAATGACATGTCAGAAGATTATTTAAGAAATTTTGTCATTAAAACATTTTACTGATGTTTTAAGGAAAAACTAAAGAGAATTTAAAATAGAAAAGGGAATAATATTTTATATAAAACAAAAAGTGAACCAAGAATGTTATCATAATAAAAATAATAATTTTATAAAATCAATGGTGGCTTAAAACAGATGATATAGTGCACTTGAAATTGGGTATGAATTCACGAAGTTCCCAAGAACGGGTTTTCTTATCGAGAAATATTGAGGAATGAACCGCTTAAAAACATGTATTTCCCCAAATATAATGATGAATGGACCTTGATAAATTAGTTTGGATCATATAAAAAGAATTTATAATATGTGAATAAATAGAATAGATTACTTCATTTGTGTAATAAAAAAGATAGATCAACTCGAAGGAATAAAGGAGGTTCGGGTTGAATCCCATACCTTAAGTCTGAAGGTGTTCTTCACTTGATATTAATGTCCTGGATAACCAAATTAAATTAATTAATTAAATATTTTAAAACCTATTATTAATTAAATATATTTATTATAACCATATTTAGTACATTCATGACCATTTTGATGGGTAAAGAGGTTCAATTTCATTTTTTGGGAGTGTTTATTTCCTTGGTTTTCATGATTGGTTTACTTTTATATTTTCAAAGATAAACATGTAAGATGAGAATGGTTGTCCAGAATTGAATTTTTATATTATTAATGAACATTCAATAGATTACATGGTTATAAAATTTATTTGGTTATTTGGAGTGAAGATGAATCATTATATAAAACATTAATGATAATCGTTTTGGTTGATAGGCGGTTTTTTTCACAATGAACTCATTTTACTCTAAAAAATAGATATCATGTGTTAAAAAAGATTCCAGAACCTCAAATAAGACATAATATATATTATATTCTGGTTCGACAATCATAATTTTTTTATGACTAGAATTGAAGAAGGTAATAAAAATTGAAAACTCGTCATCCATGAATGTGATAAATTAACAGATCTTGGATGGTGTTTTCATTTCTAGTATAAAAGGAGGGAAAGGAAAGATGATGATGAATTGTCCCATTACCATAATAACATTCTAGTAAATTTATATTACTGTAGTTATCTTAACATGTGGATGAATGGTGGTGAGGAAGGAAAAAGAAAGAAAGGAATCTGAAAGATAATAAAAGAAAGGAGAAAGAGGAATTTAACTATTGAATTTAAATTCATTGAGAACCTATTTAGGGAAGAGGATTTGGTCTGTTGAGGAGAGAAAGGTATTTTGAACGTGGAAGAGGGGATTAGGGAGATATTTGATTAGAATTTGGACTCATTACATGGCTTGAGAGGTATGAGGAGATGAGGTAAAGAGAGGTGGTATTTAAAGTGGAGGAGAGGAGGGGTTTTCCATTATTTTAGTCATTAGTTTAATATTTTTGCTAAAGACTATGAATAGTATTGATTATTGTGAATAAATATAGTAAAGGGATCACAAGAGTTTAAAAAAGGTTTATTACATCTGAAATGATGCTAGGAATAGTGTATTTAGCTCATAATATATATATATATATATACAGTAAATTACCGTATTACACTCTTCACCAAAAAATTCAATTATATTAGAAAAATACCAAAAATTCACTCGAACCATTAATTGAAATTTAGAATCCAAAAATGAACACTTTTCTTAAAAATTAATTTTTTAAATATGATAAATTTAACATTTAATTTAAATCATAATTTCTTGAAAAATACAAATTTTAAAATTAAAATTGCTTTTCTAACACTTTGAAAAATTAATTAAGGTCTCATAAAATTATCTCGTGATCATAATACATAAAAATAATAATTTATGAATTCATTTTAGGAAAATAAATTTTATTTAAATTTATTAAATTAATCACACAATTTTAATTAAATATGCATGACTTATAATAATACCAACACATAATCAATAATTTATAAAATATTTATTTACTTATATTAAGATATTTTAATTCCCCAACCCTAGTTACCCAGAGTTGGTGCATTATTACCTAAAATTGGCATGATCACAAAAATCAGGTCTCGAAAGACTGATTAGTTTAGTAGCCTTGGAAGTACTAGATAAATTCAAAAGGTTTACGTTACATCATAAAATGGAAAACTTCAACAAAATTGTTTCCATGGACAACACTGATATCCCATAGAATATCCCGGTAGGTCAGTCATAATATACTTTTTCACATCCTGGGAAAAATAAAACATATAATGCGGTGAGCTCAGATGCTCAATAAAGATAACAGTATAGAGGAAACTTTCATAAATATGCATAAACATTTATGGAAATGTATAAAACTAAAACAAAATCCTTTTCAACATAAAATTAATCATAATATGGAAAATATAAATTAAATAATGTCATTTACTAAATGACATGGATATTCTACTAGTAGAATAATCATATTCAATATCAATAGCCACTTTCATAATGATGGAATTCATAATGACAGACATTCATAACCACATAGTTAAGGCCTTATGCCAAGACTAAATATAATATTTTTATCAAGTCCTTTTTCCAAGACACTAGTTTGTCTCATGAGACCTACATATGCATTGGGGAGTTATAGCAGGCTCCACCCGTCACTTACTAAGTCCAATACATTCCCCATAAGAAAAGGATTAAACATAACATAAACATTCGTATTAAAACTGGCATACAAAATGTCAATAATTTACCCATAAACCATGAATGGTATTAAATAACACATCCATAGTCAAACATATCACAAGACATTCAATACAATATGTAAGTTTTGTATCATAATAAATCAACTTCAAACAAACTTAAAATCCATCAAAGGATATAGACATAGATGAAATCAAAACCTTTTTAGAGAAATATCTCTTTCTATTTTGTAATCACTTAAAGGTCACGTAATTATAAAATAAAACATTTATATTTGAAAATATTTTTATAAGCTTTTAAGGTAGGCCTTGATGATGTTATTATGGTGGAAAATAGATGCACCTTCCGTATAAGTTAAAAAATATTCTTACCTTAATTTTGTGGAAAATGTCATAAAGTACCCTATTTAGAAAATGACGGAAAGATTCCATTCAAAACAATTTATAAAAAGTCAAAAAAAGTTATAAATGAATTTAACCCATAGTATAGTAAATAGTAAAAATGTTTTGAAATACATTTTCAAGAAACATGGATGTTGATGATAAAGAGGCCCCAGTAGATACTTACGTAAAAACAACCTTAGATAATAAAGAGATCATGAAATTAACCCTTTCCTTGTACTTTTCGTTGGTTGAGGGTAGGTTAACCACCTGTATAATGGAAAAATAATTGTTATTAAATTATACAAGAATAATATACATTGATATTATATCATATATGATCTTTTAATATTTCTTTGTTAATAATATCTTAGTATTATCATCGTTTCTAGTGTTTACTGATATGTTTTCCTTTATACGCTTTGTTGCGTAAGTAATTTTTGTTATGGATAAGATGTATATTATTAATCTCCAGAATGATATTAAGTATTTAAACATTATATTTAATCATCTAATGAAAAAATTTTCTAAATGGATACGATGGGGAATGAGTCTCATCGTGTTCATGGAGACGACAATCTGTACGTACACACGAGTGACAATATCATTCTTTTGATATTAATATAATATATAATTGGATGGTATATCATATATACATAATAATTATCATGTTATATTTATTATTTAAATCAATTACACAACATTATTATAGCCATCCAAATAATAATGTATTTAATAACAATTACACCATGACGTGGAGACAGTAATCTGTACGTAAGCACGTATGGTGACATGTCATTCAAAGAATGGATAGAATAATGAATATGGTTGTACCACATTTATAATTAAATCATATTATATAGAATATACTAGAGTTATTATTTTATAATGGAAACAAAAAATAAAGAGGAAGTGGAAGAAGAAATGAACTTGAAAGAGGTGATGAAATATTTACCTCTTCTTCGGGTTCTTCCTTTTGATTTGATCAAAATGGCTCCATAGGTTGGCTTTCTGACTAAACTAATTCCTTTAGGATGAAGGGAGGACCATTTAGAAGGTATTTGTGTAGGTTTTGGCCAATCCAAATGGCTTTTAAGGTTTGAATTAGAGGGAAGGGGGTTCCCTTTTATAAGAGGGGTGAGGGGCACCTTAGAAAAAGTTAGAAATATTATTTTATAATAAAATAATTTTCAGTTTCTAATGGCTTAAAAATGAATTATTAAAAGGCTAAGGTGGTTATGTGTCGAAAAATATAAACCAATAGGTTTTATATATGTTTGGGTCACTATATTAACTTTATCTTTTAGATTTATCTCTTAGTTAAATAGTTTGACATTTTCCATGTCTCTTTGTATTTTATATTATATAGTTAATAAACGTAAACTTTCAAGAGAACACCAAGTGGTTCTTTAATGATACAACTATAATTATATTTTTATATAATCCAAACCTTATATTTACAGGAATGTAATATCAATTAATAATATAATATTTCTTTTAAAAACTCTTTTATGTCAATTTTGACACTATTTGGTATTTTGTTTTTGGTAAATTCATAACAGAATTATTAATTCAAAAAAATTAATCTAACCTACCCTAACTTGTCATATTAACCTATAAAATTATTCTAATTAATAAAAAGTATCAAATTACATTTATTTGTAAATTCTTAATATCAATTATTTTAATATTTCATTAATTAGGTAATTACTGTATCATCATTGTGTCATAAATAAATTTAATAATATAATGTATAAGAATTATAAATAAAATATAGTTATGTAGGAAATATTTTAAGATGTATAATAAATATTTATAGTCGAATTTATCTTATTTGTAACCCTATATTAAAATTGGTTTAGTTATTAATCTTTGAATTTAACACTTTTAACTCTTCTTTGAATTAAATAACAATAAATGTCCTAATCCAATCCATGTGGACCTAAAAGATCATATTTTATTCCTAAGGTTGTTTTGGATCTAATTACACTTATCTAATAGAATTAGGACATTTTTTATGGTAATAATAATATAATTTTTTCTCCTAATTACCCTATTTACTTTTAACCGTGGTAAATAAAAGTAAAAGGTTACTATTCACTAAAAATTATTTTCATCTTATTGAACGGAATTTTACTTACCAATATCAACCATGTCTCTCAGATTTTTGAAATTCAACTCACAGATGCAGTAAAATTAATTTCTATGTAAGTTTGCAATTGATCCTAGGATGTGGGTAAAAGACGGTAAAAAGTTCAATAAAATTTATATATATATATATATATAATTATTATAAACTGACTCCAATGAATTACATTGAAGTTATATAGGTATTATGCATCTATTTTGACCTAAAATAAATTTAAATATAATAAATAATTATTTAAATAAAAATTCAGTTTTAAACTATAACTCAGTGTTTTTAACTATTCATCAAAAATTGAAGTTTTTCAGAAAAATACCAACAATTCACCCTAAGCTAATTTTGATATTCCGAATCAAAAAATGAAGTCCATTTTGAAAGATAAAATTTATAAAATTTTAGAAAGTGGGTATTCCTATTCATAACTGCTAGTTTGATTGGTTGTGGTGGGTTACAACTCAAAGTTGCGTACAACACACGCTATTTTATTATTCAAAGAGAAGTGTTTCATGGAAGCTTGGGGTGTTACATTATCCCCTCCTTCAAATAATTTCATCCTCAAAATTTCTAGAGTATTGCTGTGAAAAAAGACTCTGGTGGTTCTTCATCATATGTTCCTCGGGTTCCCACATTGCCTCTTCCATCTTATGGTTTCCCCATAGAACTTTTACCATATGAGTCGCCCAGTTTCTCAGCACTTGTTCTCTTGTATCAAAAACCTTAACAGGATCTTCTCAATAAGACAAATCGGGTTCCAGTTATAATTCATCATAGGTGAGTACATGCATTGGGTCAAACATGTATTTTCTTAACAGTGATACGTGGAATAGATCGTCAACTTTGGAAAGACTTGGCGGCATTCCCAATCAGTAAGCTACAACCCCAATTCCTTCTAGAATTTCGAAAGGTCTAATGTACCTAGGACTCAATTTTCCCTTCTTATCGAAACATATAACACCCTTCCATGGAGATACCGTAACGACCCGAAATTTTGAATAAATCTTGTTTCCTAATTTTATGTGTTATTTTATTTTATTTTTATATTAAACAAAAATGTTTCATTTGATAACATGAGTATAATTAAAATGAGACTGTTGGGTTTTGACTGTTACATGACCATTGGTCAATATGACTGCTGTAAACTAAACATTTCAATTATTGTCTCTGAATACAAGTAATCTTGGTTAATTATTATAGAAAAAAGATTTGATGGCCTCACCCAGTAGTCTTGGACCGATCGAAGTCCATCTAACAGAACTTGGGAAGGAGGTAGCACCACTGGGCTTTTCTCTGGACCAAACCCAAGCTGAACTTCATCGTGTGAAGCTAGAACAGAATCGCCTTTGTGAGAAGTTCAAACTGATAGAAATTACTACTCGTGCAATGTTGGCCGAGGATCTGTCGGATTCTCTCACCATAGCACACCTTACACTTAGGTCCTATACTGGTGTGATAAGGGGATATGTAAGGAGACCGTAACTTCCTTGTGTAATCCTTTGTTTTAAATAAAAATTGGGATTTCTTCTTATGATGAAGTTTATGAATTTTCAAATGACCGGATAAATATAGTATGCATATTTTTTATTAATTTTAGAAAAAGGATATTTTAAAAAAATGTTTATTTAAACATTAAATAATTAGAAATGTTTAATGATTTTCAAAAAATGGTCTTCTACAATTATGTACAGTACGAAATTTTGAGTCTATTAAGATCAACTTGATTTTTGATGAATAGTAAATTATGAATACTGATTTTATGATTAGGATTAGTAATGTGTCCAAATGGATTATTAATCTTTATTAAATAAAGTATTAATATAATCTAGGCACCTTGATTAAGTAATGTGATTCGATAAAACAGTTAAATAACGGTTTCAAAAATTATTAATCAAGTATTAGTTATTTTTGGGTGAATAGTGTTTTTAATTAATAATTAAATTAGAAATATTTAGAAAATTATTTTTATAAAATGGATTTCATTTTTGAACTCAGAGCATCGATATTATGTTAAGGTAATTTTTGAGGATTGTTCTGAAAAAAATGAATTTTCGGTGAATAGTGTATTTATTTAAAAAATAAATTAAAAATATTTAGAAAATTATTTTAATAAAATGGAGTTCATTTTTGAAATCAGAGCATTTATATTTTGTTAAGGTGAAATTTTGGGATTTTTCTGATAAAGTTGAATTTTCAGTGAATAGTAAAAAAATACCGTTTTAGGGTTTCGGTATGTTTAATGACATCATCACTGGGTCATGATGATGTCATGAGATATTTTAAGGGTTGGCCGACCAAATGTGGTGCATTATTGTATTGGGGGCCCCTTTTGGCCTAACTTCATGGGAAATATCATGGGAGAGCACATGGTTTTGAGAAAACCACTTTTGAGGTGTCCCTTGGCCATTAATGCCTTGTCCCCTCACTTTCCCAATAAATACCATACCATTCTCCCATCATTTGGACTCCAAAATCGTTCTCAACGATGTTATGGTCTCCTTACCTCCCAAGGAGTCCTCCCAAGGTTCCCTCAAGCCTCTCAAGGTCCCAACCTTTGAGTTTTAATAGTTACGTTTAAGGTAAGGGATCCGACCTCTCTCTTTCTTTTCAAGTAATCTCTTTTATGTCATTCCTTTAATCTCCATGTTCTTATGTTGGAGGATGTTATTTTATATTCATTATACTGTAATTTTTATGTTAATATGATTAGAGACCCCCTCTTACTCTCATAATTTCATTTTATGAACGTTTAAGTGGTGCCGTTAGGCTGCCGAAGTTTTTGTAACGGATTCTTTCACCCTTCTCATTTTCAAGTTCTATTTTCGTGTCAAGTCATTCAAGTTCCTTTTTATTATCTTGGGGCATGATCTCTATATATATGATACTGATATTTTATGATCATATTATGAGAGACCCCATTTGATCTCTTCAATTCAGTATTTTTAAGTTTTAAGTGGCGTCGTTAGGCTGCCGAATTTTTAAGGGATTCTTTCACCCTTCTCGTTTTCAAAATCGATTTTCATGTCAAGTCTTTCAAGTTATTTTTTATTATATTGGGGTATGATATCTATATATATCATACTTAACCCTTATTTTAATATGTTTAGAGACCCTATTTTTATCTTGTCAATTCATTTTTGGTTGAAGTTTAAGTGACGCCGTTAGGCTGCCGAATTTTTAAGGGATTCGTTCGCCTTTCTCATTTTTAAAAGATCTACTTTCATGTCAAGTATTTAAAGTTACTTTTTTATTATTTTGGGGTATGATATATATATCTATCATACTGATCTTTTATGTTCATATGTTGAGAGACCCTATTTGATCTCGTCAATTCATTTTTGTTGAAGTTTAAGTGACGTCGTTGGGCTGCCGAATTTTCATAAGAGAAATCTTATTTTTGTGTTCCTTTCACGTTCTTCATTTCATATGGTATATCTTTCAAATTTCATTACCATGTTCTCAAATCCATTATATTATGTCCCTATACTATTTTATGGGTCATTTATGAGTGTTTTACCCATGTCCCCTCTCTTTTCAATGTTTTCTAAAACCCCGAAACATAGCTGTTATGCTGCAGAATTTCCATCTCAAAATGTCTCTCTCTTTTTCTAAAGTAATTTTATTTTATTAAGTGAATACTAAAATATCATTCTTCCAAATGGGTATTCACATATATACCAAAATGTTTTATTTTAAATTCTGGGATTTACATACATGAGACCCGCTTTTCCTTTCTGTGGGTTTAAAGTGACATTAAGATCTTGTCTTTAAAGCAGTTTTTAAAACGTTATGATTATGAAATGAAACCCATTTCTTTTATGAAATATGGGTTGTTTATGAAATGATTTATGATGATATATGTGGATCACATGATAATAAATAAATTTCAAGGGTGCGCCCAGATAGCGCTCCAATGCATTGGGTAAAGACTTAATCTCTAGAGAAGACCTTTTAGACTGATACCTTGGTGAAAAACCTTGGTAATTTTTAATGACACCTTGGGGATGGAACTTGGTGAAACAAAATTATTGTCAATATTAAATGTTTTAGCCACATATTCAAGTTATGAAAAATGTTATTTGTTTTTATTTTGATATATCTCATGATTTCTTTCTCATGCCTTAAAGTTCTTTTCATGACCTTATTGAAGTATCTCAAGTTCACAAGTAAAATGTTTCTCTTGTTTCCCTTACTGGGCCTTCTTCTCACCCTTTCTTTTGATTCATGTCCCCAGGTTATGAGATGCAGTAATGAACCTAGGATGAACATGAGGAGAAGTCGTTCAAGTGTTTAAGAAGAATGTTTTATGTTTTCATGTTTTAAGTTCCCGGTTTCCAAGACACTAAACCTTAAAGATCCTCGGTTTTGTAAAATGTAATGAAAGATTATGTGATAAAAAGGAGGTATTTTATAGATATATTCAAGAAAACATGATCTCTAACCTGAAATTACAAATCCATCCTTTGGTTATTAGCATATCTCTTCTGCCTACTTTGAGCTTCTTTGATGTGGTTTTGGGTTACCTTCACCTTTTACATCGTTTCCTCTACAAGTTCTGGGCCTACGAGTTTTATTTCACCAACATCATCCCAACTGGTTGGTTTGTGACATATCTTTTCATATAATTATTCATATGGAGCCATATGAATACATGAATGGAAGCTATTGCTATTTGAAAATTCTATTAGAGGAAAATATTGACCCCACATACCTTGAAAGTCAAGTGAGCATGATCTCAACATGTCTTCTAAGGATTGAATAGTCCATTATGATTGTCCACCATTTTGGGGGTGGTAGGTAGTGCTCAAATGAAGTTCAGTATCCAGGGATTTCTGAACACTTTTCCAGAATCATGATGTAAAATAGGGATCATGGTCAGAAACAATCGATATTGGTACTCCATGAAGTCTTACAAATTCATTAATATATAGTCTTTCTAAACATTCAAGTGGTAAATATTCCCTTATAGCATGAAAATGTAATGACTTGGTAAGACGATCAACAATAATCCATATTGCATTGTTGCTTCTAGGAGTCTTCGGTAGTCTCATGACAAAGCCCATCGTAATATTATCCTATTTCAACCCAGGTATTGGAAGAGGTTTCATGACTCCTCCAAGTTGTTTCCTTCCATCTTTCACTTGTTGAAAAACCATACATCTTGACACAAAATCAGAAATCTCCCTCTTCATGTTGTCCCACCAAAAATGTTCCTTCAAATCTCTATACATATTGGTACTACCAGGGTGTATAGAGAAATCAGAACTATGAGCATCATTTAACAATTCCCTTTTTAGATGAGGTATATCAGGAACACAAATTCTCTTCCAAAATTTCAAAATTCCATCTTCATACACAAAGTCACTCAATATCCCATCATTCATAGATTTAATATTCTTTTGAAACTCTTTATCATTGGCCTGATAACTCTATATCCTTTCTAGTAAAGATGTTTTGATAGAAATTTGAAAAAGTATTGATGTTTCACCTTCCATAGTGATTCCCATATGCATCTTTAGTAGATCCATGTATATAGGATCTTTTTCAACTCTCATCTTGTTCAAAACTCCATAATCCTTTCTACTCAAATCATCTACCACCTTATTTGCCTTCCCCAGGTGGTAGTGTATAGTGAAATCATAATACTTGAGTAGTTAAATCCATCTCCATTACCTCATGTTGAGTTCTTTCTGTGAGAAAATATACTTCAAACTCTTGTGATCGGTATATATCTCACATTTTTCACTATAGAGATTGTATCTCCAAATCTTCAAAGAAAATATTATAGCTTCTAAATCAAGATCATGAGTAGGATAGTTTTTCTCATGAATTTTTAGGTGCCGTGATTCATAGGCAATAAGCCTATCATTCTGAATAAGGATACAACCACGTCCTTTCTTTGAAGAATCACTATAAATAAAAAACCCATCATTCCCCTGTAGTAGAGTCAAGATAGGATCATTGAATAATATTTTATTCAATTCTTCAAAACATTCTTCACACTCATTGGTCCAAAAAAATTTAACCCCTTTTCATTTGATCTTTGTTAATGGGTTAACCAACTAGGAAATGCGATGATCCAGAATCAAATAAATCATTGGAAATATCTAATTTTCTTAGAAAAATTGGAAGATATGAAACAATGCGATGATCCAGAATCAAATAAATAATTGGATAAACTTGAGGAAACCATTAAATTACCTGCCACAGCATCTTTCGGATCATCAACCTCAGCAGTAGTGACAGCATAAGCTTGGCCTTGATCCCTTGGCCTCTTCGGAGGTACGATCCCATGACGCTTAGGAAATTCATTTGCATGATTCCACTTTTCTCTATAATTGTAGCATTCAACATCGATAGCCTCTTTCTTCCCCTTGCAATCACGAGCTTAGTGGCCTTTTTCACCAAAATTGTAACAGACTCCCATTCCCTTCAGGAAAGTACCAGGGTGTTTCTTCCCACATTTACTACAGGATGGATATTCAAATCTTCCCTTCTTCCCCTTATTTCCATTTCCAAAGTGTTCAGTAGATCTCTTCTTCTCTTTATTTTCCTTAAAGTCGTAAGACTTAGAGAATTATTTTTTTGTTTTGATAGCATAGGAGACAATATCTTTGTACGATGAGAAGGATTGTGAGAATAATGCTCCATGAAGTAATGGTTTTAACACATCAAAGAAATGATAAGTCTTACTTCTTGGGTTACGTATTTAATCTGCAACATACCTTGCTAACCTTGTAAAGTTTGCTTCATACTTTGCGACATTCTCATTCTCCTTTTGCCTCAGACTCAGAAATTGCCTTTCCATATCTGCTCGATGGTCATGAAGAAATTATTTTTCTATGAAAATTTTTATAAACTCCCTTCGTTCCATATTTGATACTTCATCATCTTCCTTTGTGTTTTGAATAAATGACCACCATTGATCAGCATCTCCAGTGAGGCGGTAAACTGCCATGACAACTTTTTCCCTTTTGCTACTCCCCAGGGCGTAGAATATTTTCTCTGAGGAATTTATCAATTTCTCAGCTACTAGTGGATTTTCACCCCCATTGAATGTTGGTGGTTGTTTCCTCTTGAACCGATCTAACAGTGGTCCTCTATGCTGTGGATCAGGGTGCTCCATATGGGTAACGTTATTATTCATAACCTAAATGAGTTTTCCTACTATGATGATTAGTTGATCAGCACTAGTTGCATCACCCGCTCCACTATAATTATCTTGAGTAGGAGGGAAATCCCTACATAAAGTTTGTTCATTGATACGGTTTCCCTTCCTTCCACTAGGCGCTATTTATAAACAATGGCATAAACTAAATTAGTTTATGAATCGAAATACATAATTCCAAACATGTAAAACAGATAACATAAATGGAAGAGTTTATGGATACAATCCATAATCATAAAAAAATGTTTTCTTTGAGGAATTATATACTCATAAACCTTTCATAATGTTTTGTAATGAAAATGAGAATTATCATAAGCATATCCCCTGGGAGTGTTGTAACTAAGAGTGAAGCAAGGCCCGTTGACGTGCACTAGTACCCATTAGAGTCTAGAACAAAGCGGTGTTTTTGGGTTTTACCCCTAGGTACATCTTTTCCAGAGCCACCTCTACGTGCTCGTATCTATACAGGGATGTATTTCTTGGAAAACTCACAAATTCTATACAATATCAAAATTCATGGAAGTTCTTCTATAATAATTTTCAAAGTATATCTTAGGTCTATGTGATATAATCAGAGTTTATCTAAATCTAGTTTCCAAGGTTTCTATTAAACATCCTCTGATACCCACTGTAATGCCCCGACCCTAGTTACCCAGATTCAATGCATTATTACATAACATTGGAATGATCACAAAATATCAAGTCATGAAAGACCGATTAGTTTAGTATCCTTGGAAGTACTATATACATTCATAAGGTTTACATTACATCATATAATGGAAAACTACAACAACATTGTTTCCATGGAAAACACTAAGATCCCATAGACTATCCATGTAGGTCAGTTATAATATACTTCTTCGCATCCTAGGAAAAATAAAACATAGAAAGGGGTGAGCTCAGATGATTAGTAAGGATAACAATAAAGTGTAAACTTTCATAAAAAAGTATAAACATTTATGTAAATGTATAGAACTAAAAAAAATCTTTTTCAACATAAAATTTATCATAATATGGAAAATATAAAATGAAATAATTCCATTTACTTACTCACATGGATATTCTATTACTCAAATAATCACATGCAATATCAATATCCACTTTCATAATGATCGAATGCATAATTCCATACTTTCATTACCACATAGGCAAGGCCTTATTCCAAGACTAAGAATAAGATTTTATTAAGGCCTTGTGACAAGACACTAGTTTGTCTCATGAGACCTACAGATGCATCGAGGAGCTATATAAGGCTCCACCCGTCACTTACTAAGTCTAATTCATTCCTCATATGAAAAGGTTTAAACATAACATAAACATTCATATTAAAACTGGAAAATGAAATGTTAATACTTTATCCATAAACCATGAATTATATGAAATAACACATCCATAGTCAAACATATCACAAAACCTTCAATAAAATATGGAAGTGTTGTATCATAATAAATCAACTTCAAAAACTCTTAAAATCCATCAAAGGATGTTGATATAGATGAAATCAAAACCTTTATAGAGAAATATCTCTTTCTATTATGAAATCATTTAAAGGTCACGTAATTATAAAAGAAAACATTTATATTTGAAAATATTCTTATAAGCGTGTAAGGGAAGCTTTGATGATGTTATATCGTTGTAAAATAGCTGCACCTACCATATAAGTTAAAAAAACATTCTTACCTTAATTTTGTAGAAAAAGTCATAAAGTGCCCTGTTCGGAAAACAACGGAAAGATTCCTTTCAAACAATTTTATTAAAAGTAAAAAAATGGTATAAATGAATTTAACCCATAGTCTAGTAAATAGTAAAAATGTTTTGGAATACCTTTTTAAAAAACATGGATGTTGATGATAAAGAGGTCCAAGTAGATACTTACGTAAAAACAACCTTAGATAATAAAGAGATTGTGAAATTAACCCTTACCCTGTACATTTACTTGGTATAGGGTTGGTTAACCTCCTGTATAATGGTAAAATAATTGTTATTAAATAATATAAGAATCATATACACTAATATTATATCATATATTTTCTTTTAATATTTCATTGTTAATAATATCTTAGTATTATTGTCGTTTCGGGTGTTAACTGATTCATTTTCCTTTATATGATTTGTTAGGTAAGTAATATTTGTTATGGATAGGATTTTTCTTATTCATATTCAGAATGATATTATGTCTTTAAACATTATCTTTAATCATTTAATGAAAATTAGTCTTGAATGGATACGATGGGGAATGAATCTCATCGCGTTCGTGGAGACGGTAATCCGTACATACACACAAGCGACAATATCATTCTTTTGATATTAAAATAATATATAATTGGATGGTATATAGTATATAAAGAATCATTATAAAGTTATATTTAATATTTACTTCAATTACACAACATTATTATACCCGTCCAAATAATAATGTATTGAATAACAATTACACCACGACGTGGAGAGGGTAAGTTGTACGTATGCACGTATGGTGACATGTCATTCAAAAGATGGATAGAATAATGAATATGGTTGTAACATATTTATAATAACATCACAGTATATATAAGATACTGAATTTATTATTTTATAATGGAAACAACAAAGAAATAGGAAGTGGAAGTAGAAAGGAACTTGAAAGAGGTGATGAAATATTTACCTCTTCTTCAGGTTCTTCCTTTTTATTTGATCAAAAGGGATCCTTAGTTTGGATATCTAACTAAAGGAAGGCCTCTGGGATGAATTTATGACCGTTGAGAGGGTATTTGGGCAGGGTTTGGCAATGAAAAATGGCTTTGAAGGTGTGAATTAGAGAGAAGGGTGGTGCCCTTTTATAAGAGGGGTGAAGGGCACCTTAGGAAAAGCTATAAATATTATTTTATAATAAAATAATTTTCAGTTTCTAATGTCTCCAAAATGAATTATTTAAATTATATGGTGGGGATGGGTCGAAAACCACTCAACCAATTGATTTTAGATAGGTTTTGGTCACTATATTAACTTTATCTTTTAGATTTATCTCTTAGTTAAATAGTTTGACATTTACCATTTCTCTTTATATTTTAATATTTTATGGTTAATAAACATAGTCTAAACATCCAAGAGAACCCCAAGTGGTTCATTAATGATACACCTATCATTATATAAGTCTTTAGGTAGAAACTTCTATTTTTTGGAATAGAATATCAATTAATAATATAATATTTGTTTTAAAAACTCTTTTATGTCAATTTTGATTCTATTTGGTATTTTGTTTTTTCTAAATTCATAACAACATTATTACTTAGAAAAAAGTTCATATAACCAACCCTAAAATGTAAAGTTAACAAATAAAATTATTTTAATTCATAAAAAGTCTCAAATTACATTTATTTGGATATTTATAATATCAATTATTTTAATATTTCATTAATTAGGTAATTATTGCATCATCATTATGTCATAAATAAATTTAATTATTTAATTTCTGAAAATTATAAATAAAAAACCATTGTGTCAGAAATATTATTAGATTCCTAATTATTATTTATACTGGAATTTATCTTATCTCTAACCCTATATTTAAAATGGGTTTGTTATTAAACATTGAGTTTAACACTTTTAACTCTTCTTTGAATGAAATAATAATAAATGTCCTAATCTTATCCATGTGGACCTAAATGGTCATATTTTATTCCTAAGGTTGTTTTTGGTCAAATTACAATTATCCAATAGAATTAGGACATGTGTTAGGGCAATAATAATATCATTTTACCCTTAATTTCCCTATTTACTTTTAACAATGGTAAATAAAAGTAAAAACGATACTATTAACCAAAATTATTTTCATCTTATTGAACCAAATTTTACTTACTAATATCAACTATTTCTCTCTGAATTTTTAAATTCAACTCATAGAAGTGGTAAAATTATGTTTTATGTAAATTTGCAAATGCACCTAGGAAATGGGTAAAAGACTGTAAAATGGTCAATAAAATTTTTATATATATAAAACGTATTATAAACTGAATATAATGAATTACATTGAACATATATAGGTATTATGTAAATATTTTGACCTAAAATAAATTTAAATATAATAAATAATTATTTAAATAAAAATTCGGTTTTAAACTATAACTCAGTGTTTTTTTTACTATTCATCAAAAATTGAAGGTTTTCAGAAAAATACCAAAAATTCAGCCAAAGGTAATTGCAATATTCTAAATCCAAAAATGAAGTTCATTTTGAATGAAAAAATTTATAATGTTTCAAAAAGTTGGTATTACTATTCATAACGACAAGTTTGATTGGTTGTGGTGTGTTAGAACTCGAAGTTGCGTACAACACACGCTATTGTATTATTTAAAGAGAAGCATACCGTGGAATCTTGGGGTGTTACAAAAATAAATATACAATATTTTCACATATAATATGGATAAATTTTATTTTTTACTTTCATTGATGAAGTTACTATTACATTATCTAATTTAATATTCCTGAGGTTCACATTATTATTGCAATGGATAAGTTTCAATTCCATTGGTATATGTTCCTTAACATCAAGAGATATCTTTTATTTGACTCATTATTTATTTATAAGGTTCTCATTTTGTTCTATTTTTAATCTTATATGATTATACTATAAGACCTAATTATAATAAGGGGATTCCATTGAAAAAACATTGGTTCATTACATTCTTCCCCCTCATGAAATTTCACCCTCAAAATTTCATTTTACATTCTAAGCCATAAACTGGTGTAGGTACTTTTCTTTTATTACGTCCTCTGGTTCCCATGTTTCGTCTTCATACTTATTATTCTGCAATATTACATTGACTTGGTGAGTAGACTTGTTACATATAATGTTATCTCAATGATCCAAGATCTTCATTTCCTACTCCTCATAAAAAAGATCATTCTCCAATAGTACCACCTCTAAAGAGAGTACATGTGAAGGGTCTAGTGTGTACTTCTTTAAGAGGGATATAAGGAATACATTGTGTACTTTATACATGATAGTTGGATGTTCTAGTCGATTGTATATAGCTCCAACACGACCAAGAATTCCTAAGTGGACGATGTACCTGGGACTTAGTTTCCTTTCTTCCCAAACCTCATGACCCTCTTATATGGAGATATGCAAAGAAATATCATGTCTCTAACTTTAAACTAAAGGTATCATCTATGATTTTATGCATAAGACTTTTGTGAACATTGAGATACATTGATGTGTTGCTAAATGGTTTACACCTTCTCCACTATTTCTTCAACCATTCCATGTCCTAGTAGTTTATAATCACCGACTTCTTCCCAACACATCGGTGTTATTCACCATTTCCCATAAAGGGCTTCATATGGTATCATTCGGATGCTTGAGAAGAAACTATTGTTGTAGAATAATTAGACCAGTGAAAGATGTTGGTCCAATCCTCCTTTGAAGTCCATATAACATGCTCTCGACATGTCTTCTAGTGTCTGAACAATTTCTTCATATTTTCCATCAGTTTGAGGATGATCAGTCATATTGAAGTTCTATTAAATTCCTAGAACATGTTGTAGATTTCTCTAGAACATTGAGGTGAATCTTGGATCTCTTTAGGATACAATAGATAGTGGTAATCCATGATCCTTACTACATATTTGAAATATATTTGTTCCAGTTGATCCAAAGAGAAGTCCTCTCCAATTGAGATAAATGATCTATCTTTATAATAAGATCCATAATGACCCATATAGTATTGTATCCTCCAGATATCCTTGTAAGTCTAGTGAAAACGTCCATAGTGATGTTCTCACACTTCCATGTTGGTATGGGTAGTGTCTGTGTAAAGTCTCATTTTTTTTCATCGGGTTTAAATTACAAAGGTTTTCAAACATTTTACATTTATTAACACACACATGAGCCTCAGCCTAGTGGGTGAGGTATCCTTGTGTGCATCCATGAGACCCAGGTTAAAAACTAGATATAGGCATATTTCCAGGGGTACTGTAGCAGTATTTTAGCAGGTATTGTAGCAGGGACTGTAGTAGTACAATAGAAGATTGTACACTATACAGTACTATAGAAGAACTGTACATTTTGCTGTACTGTAACAGCACTATACACTTTGTAGGTACTGTATCAGACTGTAAACTATGAAGGCATTGTAGCAGTACATTGTGTGGGTACTATAGTAGGAACTGTAGCAGTTACTCTAGTAGGTATTGTTCAGTACTGTAGCAGTTGGAACTATTACCCTTGGTCCACTGGTTTGGGCTTGGAGTCCTTAAGGCTTTTGGTCCAGCCAGACCTTTGGGTCAGTAGGGCTTTTGGGCCACCTTTAAGGCCTTCGGGCCACCTCATGGCCTTCTAGCCACATGCAGTTTCCCCAGATAGGCTCTAAAAAAAAGGAGCAGCCCCAGAAGAGTATTCAGAGCAGGTTCACTCACCAGAGTAGAGACAAATGGATTTGTGTGAATGAGATGGTATGAATATTACATCGGGACCTGCCGGTGCTTGCACGGGAAGCCTAGCCAGACAGCGATGCGAAGGTGGAGAGTTACTATCACGATGCAGATGCTGGGGATGGGTAGTTCCTTGTTTATAGTCTAGTTGAATTTCCTAATAACTTCGAGTCATGTAACCTCCTAAGCCTGCGAGCAATTTAATCCTTGATTCTACGATCATTGTAAAGGTTCCCCCTCATCCCTTGAAAGGGGGTTATCAAAAATCAATAAAAATGAAGGCCATTTATCGACAGGTCCTTTTTTAAACCAAGTTTTGGATTATTATTTTGATTGTTGGAACGCCTAAAGATGTTTTTTTGGACTTGGGTGAATAGATGATAAATTTTAAGGGTGTTTCGAAAAGTCTTGGGAGCACCAGATCCAGAAAATTACACTTTAATGGATCTTCATAGGCAATGCACGGTTGCGGTCCAACCCATGTAGCTTACCTAGTTTAATATTTTATTAATTTT
Source organism: Viscum album (assembly GCA_963277665.1). Taxonomy (NCBI): domain Eukaryota; kingdom Viridiplantae; phylum Streptophyta; class Magnoliopsida; order Santalales; family Viscaceae; genus Viscum; species Viscum album. The sequence goes on along the minus strand of OY728121.1, from coordinate 747,211,587 downwards.
AATTAAATAATATTAAATGGTAGATTTTGGTTTAAATAGAATAATGTGTTAATAATAATAATGTTATTATTATTATTATGGTGTCATATATTATTTGGATGTTAAAATATTTCAGTTGCACTGTTAATGAGGTGTAAATTTTAGGTTAAAATATTTTAATTGCATGATTAATGTCGTGTAATAGTTATGAGAAATTAATATGGCCTTTGGGTATGTCAAAGAAATATTTTTTTAAAATTAGGAGTTTCATATTTAGTGAATATGAATTTAAATAAATAAGGAGTTTTGAAATTAATGAGAAAGCATTATTATTAAATGGATGTGTTGGGTTTATCAAAGGTTTTAATAATAACTATAACAAAGAGATTATTATTATTATTCGTGATGAGGTTTATAATATTTATTAATAATGTTAATTAATTATAGTTTTTATTATTATTATAATGAATAATAATAATGGATTTAGGGGTTTTGGTTTTAAAGGAATAGATGAAAGGTTGTAATAATAATAATGTGATGACTATCTTTATTCATTATAACTATTATTATTATCAAAAATGCAATTTAATAAATTAATACAAATTAATTATGGTTATTATTATTATTTGTAATAATAAAAATGGGGGTTCTATTTTTTTTTAATGAAATGGAGGGGCTTCTCCTTCCTTTCCCAAGCACAAGAGGCACAACACCCCCCCCCCCCTCTTTAACATTTGGCGTTGCACACCAGTCTATCCTCCTCCATGGAACCCTCCTCCTCGAGATCTCTAAATGTGTCATCCCCATCATTAGATGATCTCCCTACAATGCCTCCATGGTCATGACCTCATCCCTGGGCTGGACCCCCTAGAGTAGTGCGAAACACTCTCAGTCGGAACTTGTGGCAGGTCACCCCCTCTCCCGGATAACTCTTGGTGTGTGATGATTCCTCTTAGACTCTTCACAAATCTTGTCCACCATGTCAAGGTGAGTCTATCTGCATTTATTTTGTGGTTAGAATCAGCCATTTTACACCTCTCCCGTATTGGTTTCTCTGATAAAACCCTAAGGTTCAAATTTAATTGGGTTTCCTTGTTTTCTTTGGTTCAAAGGTTGTGCAATGGGGTTCTCGGGACCCATTTGTCCGCGTTCCAGAGCCTGTCACCAAAGACGAGGTAGTTCGGGCTAATTTGGTTCATCAACATTATTTCAGAGGTTATAATTTAGATCATTGTTTGGTTTTACATAGTCTATTTGGATTCTGGTATTTTATCTGAGTCCCTAGTATATAGTGGTAGGTGTGTAGACCTTGCAGCACTGGTTATGGTCTCTTATTACTGATTTGGTGAATTGTTAATCAATTTTGTAGACAATTCACATATATATATATATATATAAATTAATGTCTGTGAACATGCGACTGTGGATAGTTTGTGGATTGGTGTCTACTATATGTCAAGCCGCTGAGTTTTTAATTGGTTCCACCCCAAGGTAGGGTCCCCTTTCAAGTCCTCAACTATTATAAATTATATAATAAAATTCATTATGAACTTTTGTTGGTATTTAAATTATGTATTGAAGTATTTATATTGAATTCCTTTTAAATGTGAATTTATTAAGTTTGATTAAATTGGGATGTGTGATATGTGATGTGTTGATGCACGACTTTGGATGTTGTTAAATGATGTCGCCCACATGTGATAAATGAGGACATGACTATGTGTTGGTTTTAAGCATGTATTTCTGAATTTGTTAAGTGAAACAATTAAATAATTAAATGATGTTTTTTTGAATAAGATAAGATAATTAATCTTGTATATGAATTAAGTTCTTTGATACTGTTTATAAATAATTAATCAATGGATTAATTATAATATATTGATTTAGCTGAATGAGATAATTTATTGAGGTATTAATTGTGATATGTTTTGTTGGATAAATCTAAATAATTAATTATGGATTAATTACTACATGTTAATGACATGAAAGGTTATTGAATTATTGAATTGATTAAAGGGTATGATTAAAATAATTGATTGTTGAATTAATTAATTGGGATGCATTAATTTAAATTACGAATTGCTAATTCTCAAAGTTATGTACCATGATGTTGATTTATGATTTTTTATGGTTGGTTTGATTAAGAAATTCTTGAATCACAATGGGATAACTAATCCAGATATTAATTTTGATATGTTGTTTAGGACAAATAGGGATATTTTAATGGTGGATTAAATGAAATTCTTTTGAATTGATATTTTGGAGAATTAATTTTAGGAAATAATTATGGGATGTTATTTTCTTGTAGATTTATTAAATTGATGGTTAAATTAATGGAAATGTGTACTTGGTTAATTTTTGCGTTAACTAATGGATTTGGTTTTTTTAATTAATCAATTGGTTTATTAAGGGAATAAGGATAATTTATTGGAGAATTAATTATCATGTTTTTGGTTAAAGAATTGGGATAATTAAATTTACTGTTAATTATTTAGTGGATTTATTATTGGTTAAGAATAATTAATTGTTAATTAATTATTTACTATTGAGAGGTTGAAGAGTTAATTTATTGTGGAATTAATTTACGGGTGTTTTATTTTGTTAATTAGTTGTTGAATTATTTAATGGATTTGATTAATTAATTTATGAATTAATTAATTGTATTTTTGGGGTGTTAAACATGGAGTTCTAAAAAAATGATAAATATATATATATGTAAGATTGATAAATGGGTTGTGAGATAGGGACTAGTGCTCCAAATACTTATTGGGTGCTATACATGGTGTTCTACACCCAACTTGCATGAGATTATTCAATTATGGGATAGGGACTAATGCTCCAAATACCCATGAGTTGTGAGACAAGGATTGATGCTCCAAATACTCAGGATGGTTCTAGACATGATGTTCTCCACCCATTAATTGACATTGGACTGTGGTTCCCATTGGTCGTACATGAACTGAATTAAATGGTTAATGAATTTCGGTGTGATGTAATGATTTTTTATTGAATATGGAAAATGGTTTAAACCTCAGAACGACCGAGGGAGGTAGTGAGATATAGGTGTCTAGGGGAACTTAGTGATTTGTGCGCTGAAATAAAGAATATATGTTAACAAGGCTTATATAATTTATCGAGGCTTGAATAATTCATAGTAGAAAATTAATACGTTAATACTGTTGTGTATTCATGAAAAATGTATAATGTAGGATCAGACACCAACTGAGGGATTAAGAAAGTACATTGGTATATAGTTACATTGTATTGCTTACTTTATTTACGCATGCCTTCACATAGTTTATATTATTTATGGATTGTCTTTATTTTGGATAGACACCAGTGGTCCTGGCCTACTGATATTTTTATCTCACACCCTACTCAGGAAGCCATTGCACTAGGGTACCCGATTAGATTCTATTTTGTTTTAGTATTATGCTATTTTCATATACATGAGATATATGAGCAGAGGACCGAGCGAAAGATTGAGATGCTCAAAGATATCGCCCTCAGGGCATGAGTCATAATTTATTTATTTCTTTATTGATACATAAGTAATGATGTATTTTTTATATATTTCATATCTGTACCATCATAAAATTCATTTATCTATTGTTTAATTGGAATTGGTCACTTTTATAAAATGATTGATATTTTTATTTCACTATTTTGTCAACTTTTATCATACTGCATTCGTATTTTTCTATTGTTTATACTATGATGATATCATTGTGAAACTCTGATAAGAGGGTATAGTCTCCACACAACCACCTTTTTAGACCCTCACTACTAGTTGCAGCCTCTGGCATATGGGGAGAAGAGCTTGAGGTCATGTGGTGACCAGTCCGGCCACCAGTTCAGGGGTGAGCCAGGTCAGGATGTTACAAAGTGGTATCATAGGTGGTTCTTTTCCTTTTTCTTACTATTTTAGGGTTAGAAGATATGAGACTAGGAATGTTCCGGTGCTTGGGTTAATAGTCGTGCTTGGTACTGATCACCCCATGTATGGGAAATAACCAAGTGGAAATTGATGGGAATTTATGTTTATAGTATTTTAGGATAAAATTGATATGATTTCACCTTAAGTGACACGGGTGTTTTCTGCTCCTTATTGATTTTGAGAATTTTGAAAAAAACCAGGGCTTGATAAGGCAAGGAATTTTCGTACATTCATCATCTTAGGCATGAAGAGATTCACATTCCATGCAGATAACATGCCATGTAGTTTCATTAGTAGGATGCCTGCTAATTTGGATTGTCTGCCTTGGGTGAAATGCCTTGTTTTTATTTGCTTTAGCATGCCTCTGTAGATATCATGTTTTGATGATGATTTAACATGAGTGAGTGATTATATGTCATGATTCCTCAGTTATTAGTAGGTTCATTTGTTTTTCCATGCTTTTGTGTTATAAAATGATGTTGTGTTACGGCTTCGGATAACATGCTATAGATGTTTTGATGTGTGAAAGGGGTTCTAAATTTAAAATATTAAATGAAATTTTATTATGATAAATGGGATACAAATGCCAGCAATAAGGTGTATGGGATACTTATTGATTGTTTTATGTACACCTATGTGTTTGAACCTTATATAATCATAATATGTTTTAAAATGGGTTATAAATGTAAAACTGTTGAGTTTTTATCGAAATAAACTATTGTTGGGTTTCTTTTTGAAGAACCTGGATTAAATAAATGGGATCCTCATAGGTTTTTTTGTGAAAGGAATTCAGATGCTAGATTTCCAGATCAAAATGAAATGACACTAAATGATAAAGGATTAAAGTGGTTGTTTGTGATAGCATGTCGACTTTACCATAGGGCATTGTTTTGAAAACTAAGTGACTTGTTATGAAAAAAAGTACTTGTGGGTTTGTTGAAATCCATTCAAATTTTTAAAGGCTGAAATGAAATACTTAAATGGATAAAAAGAAAAAAAGAGATTTTGAAAATAGTTATATTGGTTTTGCGTGACTGAGAGAGAGGTTTTATGTTTATGCGTTGTAACAGACTAGCCTATGAGACTTGGGTGTTTTGGCATGCTAGTTTGTTTAAATTTTAGCTTTCATGTGATATTGTTTGAATTGTAGATCATGGTTCGAGAAACATCACATGTCTGGGTTAAGGTGTTCTGAAATTTCATGCTGGTGAGTGGATGATCTTTTCTTTTGATGACATGAACAATCCTAAGGTGTTTACTGTCGCATTGATTTTGGTAAATGTGTTGGTAGGTGATGCAATGATTTTTTAACAAAGTTGTCTGGTAGTAGTTCGAGTGAACATTTTAGTGACCTTGGTTTTCTCTTAGTGCACTCTTCTATACATGATTAGCATGTCCCGTATCTTGACCTTGTCATGGAGACAGTAAGATAGCATTAGTCTTACACTGCGCTAAAGATTTAAATGTTTTTAGGCTTGATGAGTGGTTTTTATCTGGGTTGTACGTAGGATGTGTGGTTTCTTTAGGATATTCCATTATTCATGTCTAGGCATGTTAATTTTGTTTTAAATAGCCCTGTGATGGCTTGAATTGGTAAATTCACCTAGGTTAGGGTAAGGAATTTGGTGTACATGTGTTTCGTGACGTAATAATTTTAAAAGGTGCATCCCCAATTTAAGGGTGATTGTGGGTTTTGGGACCATATTGTCTTTCTAGGAAATCATGTGCAACCAGTTTATATTTGTCGATCGAGATTCAAACTATTCCTTTAATGAGGTCCCTGTAATGGCCTCAGATGTAAGCTCCATTTTGGGGAGCACTGTCTCGGTTTTTAAATAATTAAGTGGTTGGACTTATGTTTTGGTTAGTAGTGTGTTTGTCATTTAGAAACGTAATGACTTTGTTCAAACAAAACTTATTGACCATGGTGGGTCAGAATATGTTTTAGTAGTTCCCAATTACTTCTTAGGGATGTGAAGTTTTTATGGTGGGTATATTTAACGGTCTGGTGTTTTTGAACCGGGTTTAAATTACTAAGGTTTTCTAACTTTTTCTATTTATCGATAGGTCAGTTGTTAAACCAAACTCCAAAACATTATTCAAAGTGTTGGATCACTTAACAGTGTTGTTTCATGTACTTGGGTGAATACCTGATAATTTTCATGGGTGTTCCAAAAATTCTCAGGAGCCCCAGATTCAGAAAAGTCTACTTTAATGGATTTACTTGGGCTGTGTACGGTTGTGTTCTAACCCATTAAGCATGCCCAGCTTAATATTTAACTAAATTTAATTAAATAATATTAAATGGTAGATTTCTGTTTAAATAGAATAATTTGTTAATAATAATAAAGTTATTATTATTATTATAGTGTCATATATTATTTTGATGTTAGAAGATTTTAGTTTCCTGATTAATGGCATGTAATATTTATGTTAAAAGATTTAAATTGCATGATTAATGCGGTGTAATATTTATGATAAATTAATGCGGCCTTTGGGTATCTCAAGGAAAGAAATTAAATAATGAATTTCATATTTAATGAATATTTTTTTTAATTAAATATAGAGTTTCAAAATTAATGAATAATAGTTGTTATTAAATGGATGTTTTGGCTTTATCGAAGTTTTGAATAATAATAATAAGGAGATTATTATTATTATGGGTGATGAGGGTTATAATTTTTACCAATAATGGTAATTAATTATGGTAGTTATTATTATTATAAAGAATACTAATAATGGATTTGGGGGTTTTTGTTTTAAAGGAATATATGAAATGGTGTAATAATAATAATTTCATGACTATCCTTATTCCTTGTAAATATTATTATTATCATAAATGCAATTGAAAAAATGAATACAAATTAATTATGGTTGTTATTATTATTACAAGTAATAATAATAATGGGGGTATTATTTTTTCAATGAATAGGAGGAGCTTCTCCTTCCTTTCCCACACACAAGAGGCGTCACACCCCCCACCCCCTCAACCATCGGTGGGGAGCACCAGTCTGGCCTCATCCACACGGCCCTCCTCCTCCAAATCTCCAAGAGCATGAGCCCCCTCCATGGATGATCTCCCTAGGGAACCTCCATTATCATGGCCTCCTCCCTCTACCGGGAAGCTCTATATAACGAGAGCTCACTCTAGTACCCTTTTATAATTGGGGAGGCACAAGTAGACTACCTCTACTAAGATACTATATGGAGTCCCTTCTCAAATGTCTGTTCTCAAAAAAACAGATCTCAAACCACATCTACGGAGTATCGTGAATTGTATGTAAACCTCAATATCTACTCTTCCCTAGTCATTATACCATACCAAAGCTACAGAAGCTCCTAGATGCACACCGATCACAATGTGATTTGGTGAAACTCTTCCCTAAGGAGCCTCTCAAACTCTACCCAAGTGAGAATATGTTACGAACCGAATCTGGTCACCGCCAAAACCGGCACCAAACCCAGCCTGTGGCATGACCCGAAGGGCGTTCCCTATCCCCATAGGCTGGAATAAGTGGCCGAGTATCATTAATTTAGGTTTGGTAACGATTTACCTGAGTATGAAAGCATAAAACATTAAAAACAATCCATAATATAAATCTGAAATTTTTGAGCCAGACAAGACTTATGTAAAAAACCAGAACTGAGTACATTGGTTTAAAGATAATACAATTGGTCCAAATAAAAATAATTATAGCATCAAGACATCCCCAAGGACTCCACACGACTAGGGATCATCGCCCCCAAGCTATCTTCACAACTCCGCACCAAGGATGGGAACTAACACCATGAACTGCCACTACCCTTAGCCTTTCCATTACCTGAATCAAACATAACCAAGTCTAATTACACCCAAGGGATGTAAGTAGGGTGTGAGCCTAAGCCCAGTAGGATACCTCAAAATGATTCCAAAGAGTAAGAAATACAGTGTAAAAAAGCAAGCAGTTTTCAAACGCAACGAAAAGTAGTGTTAAAATTTCAAGAAATGAAACCTCTAATTGAAAATAGTTTTCAATACAAAATTTTCAGAATATTAACACATTAAAATATAAATGTTAGATACTGTAATTTACTTCCAAACACACCCTAAGACATGGGTAGATACTACAGATCCAATGAGCAACAACATTGGGAACACCCCTAGGCACTAGGTTGTCTTGGGCCCTATGTACCTCATACCTCGGTGTAAAGTAACCATAGAAAAATCTTTTATCATGCACAACCCACTAGTAGGGAACATACCCATAACCTAGTGGTCCCCAATAATCATCCACATAGTTTAGTTAGAGTTGTCGTTATCCAAATGCTAAGTGAAACAGGGAAAAAACCCATCCGGTCCACTAACCGTACTAGTACAAATCCGCCCCACCTAGGTACCCGGGCTTCCCCTTTTGTGCTCAATCAATTCCAGCATGCATCATAAATAAATTTTCATATAAAACACCATTACTGGTCAAACACAACAGATACAATAGCTATCACATTTTATACCACTTAAAACACGCAACAAAACACTTAGATTTTTCATAAAACAATTCCTCAAAATCTCGTAGTGTTTCAGACATAAAACTCCTTATAGACCTCACTTTCATACTATGTGGACATATTTAAGCATCCAAAACATAAATTTAATCCTACTACATTTCATTTAAAATACAGAATCATTTTTAGGGAAACCCCATATGGTTCAAGAAACGACATCATTGCAAAGTCTCCATTTTTACACAACACAACTCTTAGAATTTCATGTGGTTCACAAACACCATTAAAAGCAGATTTTTCAGCAACACACACAAGGAATAATCATTAAAACAGTATTTTTATACCTATTATAGTTCAATAAAATCAACTAGTTACTTTGAGGGTAGCACCAATTAAACTAATAAAACATTTCTATGAAAAACCCCCAATTTCACATGAAATTGGCATTTAGGATTCATTTTAAATAAAAACACCACTAAAACTGTATTTTTCAGAAATAATAAATTTGAATAAGAATGAAAATTCCATAAAAACAGTATCCAATTCACAATGATTTCATACACAATGGAATCACCTACCAAAACCAAGGAAACCCTTGAATCCTTTGTGCGAAAACCCAAACGCACCACCGCCGCACCTCAAGGAAGGTAAACCAGACCTAAAACCAGAATTTCAGACCATGAAACACAAGATAAAACCCTAATTTTTAAATCCTACTTCTTGGACATTAGGAACCTCAATGACAATGGAGGAAATCATAAGTAAATTGGATGTAACCCTAAACAAATTGAAAGAAGAAAGGAGGAGAACAACTTACTTAAAATATCTTGTAGAAATCTCCCCCAAAAATACCAGTATCTGATTTTAAAAATACTCAAAACTTAAAGGTAGGTTCGAAAAAGGATAGGTAGATAATTTAGGAATTTTAATGGGGGAAAAAGAGTAATAATTGAAGGAGTTATGAAGGAAACAAATTACCTTTATAAATCTTCCCGAAATTTGAGTTCTTCAGATGATTCGACCTAAACTGAGATGCAAATGAGTTTAAAAGAGTGTGGGAGGATATTTTACGCGCGGATAGGTTCAAGGGTCGTGTTTGAGGCTTGGAATCACCGAAAACCCCTTAAAATGAATATGTTATTAATTAATCAAAAATTGTTTTTTTAAAACTGGAATTGGGCTTTCGGGCAGGCCCAATCCCTTAAATAAAAACCCATATACACCTTGGTTATGGATTTCCAAAGGCTCCAAATTTTAATTGTGGTGTTAATATATCATGGGAGGACATTTAGGAGTTTGAATGAGTGAAAAATATTAAAAATTGAATATGTTATAAAAGAAAAAAAAATTATTTTTAAATCTAGAATTGGGCTCACGGTTTGGCCCAATTCAGGAAAACTCACCTATTCTCCATAAAAACTTTGGAAACCCCCAAAAACAAAGCATTAATGGAAATTAAAATAATAATACATTTAAAATAAGCTATGAATGTGACAATTCTCCCCACCATGAAAACTTTCCGCCCCGAAAAGTCACAGTAAGGCCAAAGCAACAACCAAACCCAACTGAGAAACTAAGAGGTACTCTCTTGCCAGGTTTTTCCCCCAAAGGCCATAATACCTCCAGTGATCAATGAAGGAAGGAATACTCTCACAAACCTGAATTACACCAATTTCCTAAAATAATCAATCACATTCAGGATTTATCCCAAATTAAAACTCTTCAAACACAATCTGAACAACACTCAATCAATTTACCCAAATAAACAACAACATCGAACAAGGTTACATTTGCCAAACTATAACTAAACCATTGGTCACTCTCCAATATCAATGTTTACCAAAGTAATATGTAGGTAGTTAGACATCTCCAAATTATAATACCTACTTCCCATGCAAAACCAAGGAAAAATATGAGTTACTCGTATGAAGAGACACAAATGGGCTCCCCACTGTAAGAGACAACTTAATTTTTTTTTTCCTGAGACAGAATCAAGACACTAATAGGGGGAGGCCCAAACAAACTCCCTAGTACAAGGGGTATACATAAATTAGAAATTTACAAAACAATATACATGATACCCACAGTGGGTCTTCCCACCAAAAGAACCAGCCATCTTAACCGACCGGTGTGGGCTGACATGAAAAGAACCCAAAATTAAGGAGTTGGGACGGTCGCACGGTTAGTCTGCACAGTTTGGAAAACTGTGAGATACTATATGGATCCTTATATCTGCATGGTTATTTTTTTGTTCATGGTTAGAACAAACCATGTGAAAACCGTGTGCTCAACTTATCTAGCCAAATTTCCAACCATTCTACAAAGACTCAATGGAAACCAAAGGGGGAGGGAATAACATTGTGTGATGACATGGGTACAAGACCCTCCACCTATTTCCACCAAATGGGAACGATAGAAGAAATATGATGCCACCATAGGTTTAAACGGTTCCTATCTTTCATACTAAGGATAGGACTTTGTAAAAGTGTTTAAACGACACTGGTGTTTCCCCTGACTACACGCCAGCTTCTCTCCAGGACCTATGGCTGGAGCTCAAAATATTGAAGCATCTTCGGCCACACAGTTAGGCTGTTGAAACCCCTATGTGGAAATTTTTCTTTCGGTGCCACAAACAACTACATCGTATACCCCGATGGGTTTATCAAGACATAACACACTCCGTAACCCACTTTACCAAAACCAGACATTTCATTGAAACAAGGGATCAGAAGACGCACACACATCGCACCTTGTTTCTTTGGGTGAGAAACAACAGAAGGGAAAGACACGTAAAAACACCTTCCTCTAAGATAGAGGATTTGATGTTTTTCCCAAGGGAGACATAATCCCAACATAACATAGAACCTTATAGGATTGTGTGACCTTCACCTTTATGGTCAAAAGAGCACACAACATCACAATGCGTCACTGAACTTGACCCTTGCGATTGATAGAAACAATACATGGAACGGGACCATATTCAAAGTCCCTAAACAATAGATAAGTCCAAAAAGTGGACACAATATCCTATCATGACTGAAATCTCAAAATTGGTGGTTTAATAATAACTCCTTCTTCAAAGAAACTATAAAGAACCCAAAGGCCCTCTTAGACACCATCAAGAAACTCATCCGTACTAACAAGGAAAGAACACTCCCACCTTTGATGAATCAAGAAACTTAAGAAACTAAGGTCTCTTTAAACCTTCCACAAGCACTATCCCACTACAAGAGGATCCACAAATCAGCGAAATGAATGGGTGTAGACTCAATAAAAAAAAAATCGATAAAATATTCTTTATATTGATCAACTGGAGGATTTTCCAATGGCGAAACAAAATGGGTTTCACATCAGTTGTGCATTAACCCTTAATGGGGGGCGTACCTTATCCAATGAGAGAACCCAAGGACCCAACCAAGCTGGTCCATTGGTCAAAACATGCCAAAAACCAGATCCAAACACATGAAGGGAACCACCGTAAAGACATCCCAATTTTTTTTCAAAAGAGACCACTAACCGTCCCTACAACACAGCTTACAGACCAAACACAAACCCAAAACACAGTTCAAACAGAAGGGGTTCTTGAACTCAAAACATCCCACAACATCAAAATTTTCCAAAACCCATAATACATACCATACCAAACTATTCATCAAGACATCATGTTTTTCTTTAAAACCAATTCTTTGAAAACAAATGGTTTATCAGTAAGCGTATCCAACAATGGTACCCCATGGGCCTCACACATGCATGTTTTTGTGCCACACCAGGCACCATCCTCATATCCATCCCAGCACTCATCCAGTCATGCCATCAACTATCCATCATCCCATATAACCCCATGCATGTAGTTGCTCACGAAAATACCAAAGGTTAAAACAAAAATTCGTTCCACTTTTCAAAACCAAAACAGTCAACCAACACATCCTTTTTCTCAAAACTGCTAACAATGAGATCAAAATCCCAATTCACATCTTACAAAACATTTCATAAGGACACAACCATTTAGAAAAGAATCCATAATTCAATAAAAGAACTTTTGAAAACGAACTTCAATATGGTTTCGGCTTTCAAAAGAGGTGTAGCATACTATTTTCCATTTCAAAAAAATTCTAAAAATTCAGTTCCACCATTTCATAAATCAAAACATTCCATATTTATTTGAAAATCATTTCACAAAAACTTTACACTTCTTAAAACCAAGTCAGTTTAAAACCAAAGTTCAAAGATTTCAAAACTAAAGAACACAAGACAATGCGAGAGGAAACTAGTTTCAGTGGGTAACTTGGACATATGGTTGGCGGCCATATTCCAATCACTTCACTGTCACAGAGAGTGTTCTAGGGAATATCCCCAGCTCCACATGGCTTTCCAGGCCCTGCGAGCTTACTGAGACCATTAACCCAACTCTCTTTTCATTTCCCCTAATCATCATCAGACCAAGAAAACCAAAATACAAAGATAAATCCATACTTCAAATGGTGAATTGAATACATTCATGAGGTGTGCTGGCCAGGCACACTACCCATGAATGAAATTTCAGGTCCCAAAATCCTAGCTCCAGACTATGCCGACTCTTCCCCAAATAACATAACCCAAGGAGCGAACCTCCTCTGATACCATTTTGTCACGAACCGAATCTGGTCACCACCAAAAACGGCACCAAACCCAGCCCGTGGCATGACCCGAAGGGCTTTCCCTATCCCCACGGGCTGTCACAAGTGCCCGGGTATCATTAATTTAGGTTTGGGAATGATTTACCCGAGTATGAAAGAATAAAACATTAAAAACAATCCATAATATAAATCTGAAATTTTTGAGCCAAACAAGACTTAAGTAAAAAACCAGAACTGAGTAAATTGGTTTAAAGATAATACAAGTGGTCCAAATAAAAATAATTATAGCATCAAGACAGCCCCAAGGACTCCACACGACTAGGGGTCATCGCCCCTAAGCTATCTCCACAACTCCGCACCAAGGATGGGAACTAACACCATGAACCGCCATCACCTTTATCCTTTCCTTTACCTGAATCAAACATAACCATGTCTAATTACACCCAAGGGGTGTAAGTAGGGTGTGATCCTAAGCCCGGTAGGATACCACCCAATGATTCTGAAGAGTAAGAAATACAATGTGAAAAAACACACAGTTTTCAAACGCAATGAAAAGTAGTGTTAAAATTCCAAGAAATGAAATCTCTAATTGAAAATAGTTTTCAATCCAAAATTTTCAGAATATTAAAAAATTAAAATATAAATTTTAGATACTTTAATTTACTTCCAAACACACACTAAGACATGGGTAGATACTACAAATCCAATGAGAAACAACATTGGGAACACCCCTATGCACTAGGTTGTCTTGGGCCCAATGTACCTCGTACCTCGGTGTAAAGTAACCATTAAAACCAGATTTTTCAGCAACAAACACAAGGGACAATCATTAAAAACTTTATTTTTATCCCTATTATAGTTCAATAAAATCAACTAGTTACTTTGAGGGTAGCCCTAATTAAACTAATAAAACATTTCTATGAAAAACCCCCAATTTCACATGAAATTGGCCTTTAGGATTCATTTTAAATACAAACACCACTAAAACTATATTTTTCAGAAATAATAAATTTTAATAAGCATGAAAATACCATAAAAACAGTATCCAATTCACAAAAATTTCATACACAATGGAATCACCTACCAAAACCAAAGAAACCCTTGAATCCTTTGTGTGAAAACTCAAATGCACCACCACCGCACCTCAAGGAAGGTAAACCAGACCTAAAACCATAATTTCAGACCATGAAACACAAGATAAAACCCTAATTGTTAAACTCTACTTCCTGGACATTAGTAACCTCAATGATAATTGAATAAACCCTAAGTAAATTGGATGTAACCCTAAACAATTGAAAGAAGAAAGGAGGAGAACAACTTACTTAAAATATCTTGTAGAAATCGCCCCAAAAAATACCAATAGCTGATTTTAAAAATACTCAAAACTTCAAGGGAGTTTCGAACAAGGATAGGTATATCATTTAGGAATTTTAATGGGGGGAAAAGAGTAAGAATCGAAGGAGTTATGAAGGAAAACAATTACCTTTATAAATCTTCCCGAAATTTGCGTTCTTCAGACGATTCGACCTAAACCGAGATGCAAATGAGCTGAAAAGAGTGTGGGAGGATATTGTACGCGCGGCTGGGTTCAGGAGGCGTGTTTGGGGCTTGGAATCACCGAAAACCCCTTAAAATGAATAAGTTATTAATTAATCAAAATTTATTTTTAAAACTAGAATTGGGCTTTCGGGCAGGCTCAATCCCTTAAATAAAAACCCATATACACCTTGGTTATGGATTTCCAAAGGCTCCAAATTTTAATTGTGGTGTTAGTATATCAGGGGAGGACATTTAGGAGTTTAAATGAGTGAAAAATATTAAAAAATGAATATGTTATAAAAGAAACAAAATTTATTTTTAAATCTGGAATTGGACTCACAGTTTGGCCCAATTCATGAAAACTCACCTATTCTCCATAAATACTTTGGAAACCCCCCAAAACAAAGAATTAATGGAAATTAAAATAGAAATACATTTTAAATAATCTATGTATGTGATATAATATACTGATCATGGTTATTTATCACGATAATCCACCATCTTCTAGCTGCTCCCCACATATGGCTCACAAATAGGACCACCATCTAATCAGGAGGTTTTCTCAAAAGTTGTAAAATGTATGGGACTACCTCAATCTAGTCATATGATACCAAGGGGTCTATATCACCCTGATACCAAGGAGGTAAGTGCCTCTAGAATTCATATTGCACACTCATCTTGTGCACATCTTGGGCCAGATTTACCGACATAACCTACTTCTCCAAGGGTGGTGGATCACCTAGAGGAACATCCAGAGGTACCACCCCAGGACCACTGCCCTGCACTGAATCCTCATGTATATGAGGATCATCATCACAATCCTACCATGGACCCTATCTAACTTCTTTCTTGGTTTCATCCTTAAATAACATCAAGAAGCTTCACAGTCAAATGGAATATCTCGGGAGATGACTAAAGAAAGACATGGACCCCAGAACCCAGTCCTATATAATCCATGTACCAAAATTTCCCTCTGACTAGTTCCCTAATATATTGAGTCAACAAGCTATTTATCAAAGTCTTGGTGAATGGATACATTGGGTTACATACCAACACTAGTGTCCTTGGCCTAAAATCCAATCTAAAAACATTTTGTCATTGTCCCAATGCAACCCAAACTAATATCACATCTAGAAAATCTATAAAATATGGTCCAAAAGTGGAACTCACTCTGATTCCACTCTACAATGGCTCGGCCCAATGGGGGTCGAGCCACAATAACCCCAATACTACCTCTAATATGCTAGTTTCCAAAATCTAATGTTGAGTAGGAATATCGCACAAATGGGAGGTCTTTTCCTATGGTAAATGTATGCATGCATCGAAAAACATCTCCATGCAATAATTAAGAGATATGAAAATTGAAAAAGAAATTAATGCATACATATATCCAACAAAAAGTGTACAAAAGGAGTGTTGAAAGTGTAAAAAAGAAAAAATTAAAGCACACAAAAAACTGTAAAAGTGTCCAAACTGCTCCGAAGGAGGGGATCTTTGTCAAATGAAATTTTTGGAAATATCCTCATCCAAGCACCGAAAAACACCTAATCCTATCTAGACCACTAAATTCTACCTACTCCAAGTTCTCTTAGTACTCCATCAAAAGGAATTTCATCTACATAAGACATAATATGTGTTGGAAAATTCTATGTAGGGGTTAGTATACCAATACTTAGTAGCCACATCAATTTCCCAAAATAAAAGGGGGAAACTGAATAGAAATACTCCCTTCAACCCAGCCAGAGGGGAACCAGACAAGAGAGAAACTCCATATTTAACATCCTATACAATAAATGGCCTTTTATCTCTATCCACATGGTTTTTCAACCCCGATACGTGACAGTTCCATAAGGAAACCCAAAATCTGCCAAATATACTCCTCTCAGACTCCAAGTCTCATGAGGTTACAACCACATAGCCAGCTATGAGATTATACTCAAGAATCAAGGTAATTATCATCTAGGAGAACACAATCCATGAGTTTATCCATCTTACATGGCTCTCGTCAGAGAGATACACTCCAGCGAAGATAACCATGCAATCCTTGATGGCCTATCTAAGAGAGCATGCTCCATCCGAAAAAGTTCTCTAGGTCCAACTATCATTCCCCGCACTAGATTTTCTATCACCACTGCTATATTACCCTCAAAAGATGAGAAGAAACCAAGTGGATTGGCCTGCCACTCACCAATGTACACAGTCAAGGGACCACTGCTCCAGACCATGCACCAATGTGCATCCTCTCTTAAGAGAGGGATAACATAAGGATATGTGCATCGCTGCTTCCCTATAGTCGATAGATTACTAACATTTAATAATCCCATGAATACTCTAGAATACCTATATGGAGAGTCGTACACCTAAATTTATTGAGGGATCACTATTTCCTAAATAGGAATCTCACTAAATAATTAGAGGGGATCTCTTCTCATAACAGCACTCCACAATAGAGGGATCTCTAACTCCCATGGAGGTACCACTCCCCACCACTACTTGAATGATGGGGTATAACATTGTAGATAGAGGAACCACTACCTATTCATAAGGGAGTTTTGACTCAACCTATATGATAACTATGGAAAACTCACACCCTGACACAATAGGGGAGTACTTACCATAGAATAGATTACCTAAACACTAATACAATAGGGGAATACTGAATCTATCATAATATCATATAGGGATGACCCGCACCCTGTAACATCAATGGAGTAACAACCTTATGTATGGAGGACCCACACACTAGTATATTAAGGGAGTTCCAACACTACCGAGACATCGTGTATGGAGGACCTGTAACCTGGTATGTCATTGGAGTACTAATTCCACTAGAACATTACATATAGAGGACACATACCCTAGTATAATATTGTAGTATTGACTCCATGGATAGAGGACTCACATCCTGTCATGAAATGGGAGTGCCTAATCTATGAGAACAATAATTATGGAGGGCCCATGCCATGATACAACAAGGGTAGACCATCTCTAACTACAATAGTGATTCAAGAAACCCTCACTCTAATTCCGTTAGGGGAGTACCAAGCCCATGAGAACTCATTGTGGGTAGAGGTCTCAAACCTTCTATATGGGAGTTCTAGCTCCCAAATATGAGAGAAAAAGGAAATCCCAGACCCTTATATGGAAGGGGAGTACTATCACTAAAGTCTCTCACTGATAAACCAAATTTATCTCTAGCATCATTCATGAATCACTCAAAGGGGTGTCATACTCATCATTCCCCATATCGCAACACTACCATGGGTAGGAAACCCATTCCTTGATACACTATGGGAGCACTACCCTACTGACTTAAAGTGTCTAGTGGCACATGTATCCTTGAAAAAAAGGTAAGGCTACCAACCTTTTCATATCTCCTATTATCCACTTTGATCAATACCCACAATCTAACATCACTACTATAGAATTTTTGTTGAATCATTTTACTTCATATCTCACAAGTCACCATGAAGACTAGCATCATTTTATATATGGAAAACTACTCATGATAGGCTACTCGCAAGCCATAATATGAGTCTAGAAGAAGGATTTGTTCTAGGTGGAAGTTCCATAGAACATTACACAGTGTGTAATGGGGTCTTCATAGAGTGTGAACCCTCCAAAACATCGTGCAGTGTCCTCTACTACACGGTTTTCCTAGACAAGTTATATTAAATTGCATCTACATAGTTTACACAGCCCGTCTCATCGCCCAAGCCCCCAGATGTGTCTTTCCTTACGTAGTTCTATCAGAATTGTCTCACACTTGGTGTGTACCCCCGGATACATCTATTGTCTTAGCTAACCACCCTCCTGGCCATTTCCTCTACCTGTTCCTATTTTCATCATCTCATTCCTATGTCTGTAACCCCATTCCTGTGTAATTTTTCTGTGTAATACCACATGGCCATGTCCCTTGACATGTCATCCCTAGCCATGTTCCACGACCACACAAACTAGGCTCACTACACATCATATAAAAGTGGTACATAATGTCAATTTCCCAATGGTCATCTTCCTCAAACACGAATAACACACATCATGTGATGTTATAAGACACTCCATGTGATCAGGAATTCCGAATGAAAATTCACTTCGAGCTGCCCAAAATTCCTTAATTTCCACTGAAACCCATTGTTCACCCCCATAGGGTCAATAATAGTTTTCTATGTTCTATAAAAACTTAAAATTTTAACAAAATTGGATAATGACTTAAAACTAAAATTTTCCTAGCACTTGGTGAAAAACTGAAGCATCGGGTGCAGATCCATGCTCTAAAACCAGTATACCAAGATCTGGGAGTGATCATCTCCATGATCAGAGATTGAAGGAGCCTCATCTTCTTAGTTCTACCTTGGTTATTATACCATTAAAATATAGAAGGGGGTTTCCTCCTTTCATAAATGCACACATAGGTGGAGGGGTATTGATTTAATTTTATTAAATCAATAATCTCTATTTAACACCCATCAACACAAGCCTCGGACCTTGAAACCGACACTAACAAATTTTATGTTGCTCCTAGGAAAAAATCCATGTTATGAACTCAATTCCGGCCGCATATTTCTGATATGATACTCTGCATGAGATTTAAACCATTTTTTGAATGAAACTGAATGTACTTTATAAAATATTTTTAGTATCACCCCACCGAGGCTCTCTGGGCCCCGGAATCCAACACAAACTAAGTTCCTAGCTTCAAAAGTATTCTTAGAAATATTAAAATGTCTTAATGGTCCAAACTCATGTCATTACAATCCAACCAAAGGTGGAACCTTTGATCTGATATCAATTTAACTACCCAATTAATCGTGCAGTCACACTGAGGGGGTGAATTATGTTTGACTTATTTTACTTAATTATTTTAATTTTCCTTTACCTCTATATAATTAAAACCTTTGTCACCTATTAGAATGAGTGGATCATGTATACAATTTAGAAATTAAATTAATTACGTCACAAAATATTTTTACAAATTTTGGTACTAAGACCTACTCCTTTATATGTTGTAAAGACCCCCTAACATGGATTATCGAATATAAAAATATTATTAATTACAATGGTTTGTGAAAAAAAATTATACACCTCAGTATTAAACACTTTATTTGATCCAAATTATACACCTAAGTAATCTGACTCTTCGGTATCTTTTGGTTATAATCCCTAATAATATTCTCTACTTCTTGACTGGTTATACCCATTGGACTCTTCAACAATTGGTTATACCCCATAATCATAAGCTCCTTGTTCTTATTGGTTTTGATCCCTTTCAAACACTTCTTAAATTCTAAATAAAATTACACCAAACCCTATCACATGAAATATTATATTTTTATTTTTATTCTCTACTCAATTATATCTCATGTATATTAGTAATTGTTTGTGTATTCATATACATAATGAAAGTTGTCATTAAATGTATTCCTCATGAAAACCCAAATGGGTGTGGATATCACTATTCTTCTATGTTCAAGTTCTAGAATGGATTAGTCTTTATGAAAGAATGAGAAAGTTGGATATCTCATGTTCTGAATGGTTCATTGGACATGGTGTAGAATAATAGGTAGTTCTTCTTGTCTTCACATTACCCATTGAATTTTTTACATACTAGGATTAGCATCACATAACATTATACACTGAAGCAGTATCCTTTAATTCTTTGTGACCTAGTAGGCTAACAAAAACCTTATCCTAAATGGTAATGAGGCATGCAGAATAAAAGTTTAACTTCATATGAATAAAGCTCAGGTATAGTTTTTTATCATTGAAAATTTAGAATACTCTCTGAATTGAAACCATTATTCCTCATCCATAGATGATCTCATTTTATAGAATAACCTCATTGCCTTAGATATGTGTTTCACAAAACATAAATTTTTCATATTATCTCCAAATTATTTTATTGAGCCAAGGTATTTTAAAAATCACTAAAGCTCTCAATATTCGAATTTTAAAGCATGGGTTACCCTATTAGAATCTTGACGCACTGAAATTCATTGTGTCTCTTCCTTTAGAAAGTCATGGTGATTTTCCAAATCTTTATCCTTACATGAATAATCCTTATGTAGGTGTGTCCTTATTTTTATGAAATTATCCAAACATGTGGGTTACCCATACATTAATAGTATAAAATTGTATGAGAATTAATAAATTTAGGAAAGTGATGTTTCATGATGATTTGATCATGTCTGAATCTCTAGGATGATCAAATGGTACATTAATGGTTCGAATCAATCATCCTGATTTCAAGGAATGAAGAATGCCTAATTCATGTAGAAAATCCTCAGAATAAGTTTTGAAGATGAATCTTTAGCTAACAGAATTTCCTATTGTTATCTGAATGAATGGGTACATTATATCCATATGTTTTTAAAATGGATGATTTGTGTTCCACTGAATCAATACCACATCGAATAATTGTTTAGTATGACTCCCACATATATTATATGTCATTACCTTTGAGGCTCAATTGATGTATCTTGAGGTATGATCCTAGAACCACACCTCACACACCACAGCACACCACAGTACCGCCCCACACAGTCACTCTATAACCTCCAAGAGCACACTAATATACATATGTGCCCCTCCACGTACACACACTTATCTACCTATATACTGGATCTCTCATCCATGTTATCATGCAAGTTACTCGAGGTGGCTCTTCCATTTTGTTCATCTTTATCCCATACTAAGATAAACAAATTTGTCCCTTGTGGATTATTTGTTTATCTTAATTCTTTATATAAGGCCCACTTTAGAGAGAAATTAGAATAATTCAATTTGTGAAATTTAATATCAATCCATTTGAAAATGTATTCACCTCTCCATAAATAATCATGAAAATAATATTTTTCATGGTTGACATTTAATTCCTATTCATCATCATGAATTAATGATATATAAAAAACAATTTACATTATCAAAAACACCTATTTCATTGTTATTTTTTATTTAAAATTGGTAAAATAATCATAGAAATACAATGCGAATATTCATTCTCCATACTTCTTCACCTTATCTCTTCTTATAAACACTAACCCATATTGAACCTTATTTATAGAAAATACAATTTAATTCCATTGGGTTCAACACCTTCAAGGAATATACCCTGATAGGTGGTGGATCAAGGAATAAGATTAAGTTTGGATTTATCCAATTAATCATCCTTGAAACTGATATTGTTCACTCAATGTGAGGAACACTTATTTCTCTCCCTTACCCACTCTTTGAATTTATTGAAATCAATAAAGTACACCAAATATTTTACTTGGTTCACCACTATGATCTAATCCATGTTGATTACATGTAAATGTTCTAATGTACCAAAACACTAGATGTTCATTTCAATTGTGTTATTCACACAAAAGAGCAGTATCATTGGCCCTCAAAACTCACTGCCCTCACAAGTATATAAGTATAACTTTCCTCCTTTTACTATTTAATAAACTTACTACTTCAATTAAAAATTATATTCTCAATTATTTTTCTTTGAATGACTTCTTAGCCACAAAATTTGAGTGAGAAATACAACATGAATGGTGTTTCATTTTTTTAATAGATGTGATAATCTTTAAAAAAATTATCCTTTATATAAATCTTTTTGATTCTATTAAATATTCAGAAATGATCATCTTGAAAACTTATATTTAATCCTTTAAAAATATATATCCATAATTGTCGATGGAAATTCCTCTTGTTCTCCTCTATTCTGATATATCCAACCCACTATTTCATCTTCTTTCCCAAAAAATAATGGTTTAGAATTTTATTTTAAATTTAAAAATAAACCATAATCCCTCATTTTTTAACTTTGATATCATCCCTCAAATCATAGATTCTTTGTTTATTTCTATTAAATTTGAAATTGTATTTTTCACATATCCAAGAAATCACTAACTCCACATGATAATACCAAATCATCAATTATTTTCAAAAATCCTAAAAACCCATGAATCATAATGTGAATAAAGGATTAATTGTGTGGTTAATTGACTAGAGTTGTGAATAAAAGCCTTTCAGTGTGTCATGTTGGTTTTGAATAAATTTTTTAAAAACTAAAAAAATATCACTAGGGTGTGGTCCTTTGGATGTGATGTAAATGTACGGTAAATTATAGATCCATCAAAAACCAACCATCATCCATTTAAGTAAAGGTATAAATATCCAAGGTAAAATATTCATGCTTTTATATCCATCATAAAATGACACATATGCCACAATGTAAAAAACTAAAATTTTCAAAGAACTCCAAAATTAAATTCAACTAGCTTCTGTGGAATGGAAAATCATTTATGTTGAAACAACCTCTAGAAAAAACATCACTTCAACATGGTCCTATATTTATACATGGACATAATGAATATAGAAGTGACATCACAAATAAAACTTATTAACTTTGTAGCATGACCAACCATTTTAGCATGGAATGACCCTTACACATATTTTTTCTTAAAATTATGTGTGGAATTTTGTGGTTTTTCATATCAATTATGGCTTGGTGATATTTAATATGGAATATTTGAAATTTCTTATTTGAAATTATTTATGTTGTGGCTATGATATCCACACCACAAACCTCTGTTTCATAGCACAAATCACCTACCGTGGTGTGGTTTCTATCTTTTCTAAAAACATTCAGCCATTGATTATGTATTTTTTAAAATGCACAAAAATACTCCTAGTCCTTCCTCATTTAATTCCAAACACTTTTTACAAGAAATGTTTCAACAAACACTATACAAAATCCATGAGAGGATTTTTCCCAGAAATATCTCATTATGGGTTTATGAAAAACACCCAAGAATATTTTATCTCCAAATAAAATTTAAAAACATCTTTTCATGTAAAAAATAAGAGACCAAACCTAATTTCTTAAATTAAATACATTTTATTCAAGAAGAGTATAATTTATTCAACAATCCCTAATTCTAAGCACATGTGATTAGATCTCGGTGTGAAAAATAATAATTGATAAAAATGAACATCATGAACTCGATCCCCAACCCATTACTCAATAATATTCCCCCCAATTTGATAGTAAATCACTCTCCCCCATTCACCGTGAATGACACACTCCAACCATGGAAACTTATCACCCTTCTTTGATGTACCTAATGATAACTTATCATTGAAATTTAAGAAAATATATTTAATAAATTAAATAATAAATTAAATGATATGTTAAAAGTCTCTAAAAAAATAAATTCTCATGGGGGAATGGGCAAACATCATCCAGTTAGTTCTAGTGGATGGTTTCAGTCAGACCCTAAGATCCAACTTCTGTTATTCATAATAAAATTGAGAAATTTCTGTTATTATTTTATCAACAACTTAATGTTTTGTTGGAACATACTCTAGACTTATCAATTTTTACTCAACATTCTTCTTCAAAAAATTATATTTGATCTCAATGTGCATGATCCTTGGGTGATGAATGGTATTTTTGATCAATTTCATTACACATGAGTTTTTATAGTTGATAGTAATAGGACACCCCACTTCAATTCCAATAAACTAAAATTGTTTTTTCATCCATATCGGTTGATTGCATGCTTGATTAGATGGAATATACTCAACATTTATTATTCCTAAAGAGGAAAAAAAATTCTTTTTACTTATCCATGAAATGTAGGAACTACCAATATAGAATAAACCTCTTGAGGTATATTTTTATTCATCTATCAAACCTGCACAATTTAGGTCAATAAACCCCAAAAATTGTTGTTATGAATGCATAAGATAAAATATCCAAAAATAAACTATACATCTAATATAAAAAAGACTTATATTAATATATTTAATATGAATTTACTTCGGGAAGAAATAATAATAGAATACATAAAAATTATCAAATACAATGTTTCGTTGGGTGGCTATTAAATATATTTCCGGATCATTTTCCTAAAAATAGTCACATAAATCATCTTTGCCACTTCGTCAAATATAACTTCATCCAGGTATCTACTGCTGTTTCCATTAGTTTATAATCACCCATATGAAATTTACTTAGCATATACTTAGTATAATTATTTACGGATATAAAGATCCCACATTTTATTTTAACCACTTAATGTGTAAGGAATAAAGGATAATTCAATAATTAATGAGAATTATTTTCTCTAAGTGTCATCCAAGCCTCAAAACGACAATCATCAGTATAGATAAGAATCATCATCCACTAACCATTATTCTATTTCATATAGAGGTTATGATCAACCCCACCAATATGAAAACAAATCATCATTATGTACAGATCCAACCAAGAATACAGGACCTTGGTGCTTACTTTAGGTCATATAAGGCCTTTTTCAACAATAATACAACACATTTTACCATTTTAATGAGAAACTCATATAGTTATTCAACTTATAGTTACTCTTCAACAACCCCATTCAAGAATGCTGACTGAAAGTCCATTTTATATACTTTAAATAACTTTTTCCAC
Organism: Viscum album; assembly: GCA_963277665.1. Classification (NCBI taxonomy): domain Eukaryota; kingdom Viridiplantae; phylum Streptophyta; class Magnoliopsida; order Santalales; family Viscaceae; genus Viscum; species Viscum album. Next base: position 747,186,587 of record OY728121.1, on the reverse strand, counting down.
CATAATAAAACCTAATCATATTACTTAAACTCATTCTACTAATGTGAATGTTCCATCCACATGAATACCTTCAACATGGAAATTCCCATTGTACTCTACATATTCCTTATTCCTTATTACCTTAACATATTTAGTTATTTTTTTCAAAAAACCCCACTTGGTTTAGAGAACATTTTTTATGTCCTTGGAAAAATTTCCCATATTTTATGCTTTTCAATTTGGTCCAGCTCATCATTCATAGCCATGATCCAACTCTCATACCTAGAAATCTCTTCGAAATATTTTGGTTTAACATAGGACAAAATATATACTTTTTTGATTCTTAATTATTTTAGTTTGAATTGGGGTTTTTTGATCTCCCATAATGTCATTTTCATACATTTCGAAACTATTACAGCATATATTTATAAATGTTGTTCTAGTTGTGTTTTCCTCATTATAAAAACTATTATCTAATAAATTTTTTGACACTTGTTCTCCCCTAAGTCATATATTTCTTCATCACTTTCATCTTAAAAAATCAACCACATTTATGTTAATTCTTTATGCCAAAATCTAAAACCTCCTCATGTAATTTTGATTTATACTTATTTTCAAAAAAATTAACATATTGACTTTTTACCACTTAATTTAGTAGTTATTTGAAATTTTTAGAACCCTTAATCATTGATTAATATTTAAGAAAAACAAATCCATCACCATAATATTCAATGATTTTATTCTTCCCCTTATTTAGAATAAATAATTTACTTCTAAACAATCAAAAATAGTTGAGTGTAGTATTATTTCCATACCAGATTTCTTAGCCAGTCTTACCCTTATTGGAACAAAGTAAGGCCCCGTTAGAGATGAAAACCACAATGAGAACTAATTCTTTCCAATATTTATCTGTTATACCTCTTGTAATAAACATACTTTGAGCCATGTTATTCAAAAAATGATTCCATCTCTCCACCACCCTAATTTTTTAGGAGTCCTAACCATTAATACATAATATTTAATTCCATATTTTTTAAATTAAGCCTCCACATGAGCCTCAATAATTTTCTACCATTTCATGAGAATAACTTTTTCATATTAAACCAATCATCTTTTTATCTTATTTATAAAATCTTATGAAGAACTTGATCACCTTAGTTGTGTGAGTGATCTCCATAATCTCTGAAATCCTACTGAATTAATAAATAGACAAAATGTAATTCATTTTTCCAAATAATTATTTATGTTTCATTAGCCTAAAAACATCTAAATGAACAACCTCAAGTAATCTTGATGTTATTCCTTTCATTTTCTTGTAGGTATTTCAAATAATATTTTTGTTCTGAAAAGTTTCACTTGTGTGTTTAGGATTAAATGTTACATTAGCTAAATATCAAGAACCATCATTCTTTACTATAATTTTCAATTCTCTTTGCCTCAAATTCTCAATAAATTAATTCCATAATATATTTTTATTCTCTTTATAAAATATTCACATGTTATACTCCCCTATAAAGTATTGATTTTCAATTATTCATCTCCCCTGTCAAAAAACTAAACCATAAAAATCGTTGAGAGTGCATAACTTCTTTTTGAATTCAATAACATTTTCCAAATCACATAATTATATAAAATTTAGTATACTATGACTGATACCTTCAACCTAGATCTCATTTTATCTTCTAAGATCTTTTCCATTGTATTTTTCCTTTCCATAAGAAATAATCTTAATTCCCTCATCATTTCCAAACAAAAAAATAAATATATATTATATTTTACATCTAATATGATATCTTCCTTTAATATCATGTGGTATGTGAATCCATAATAAATAATTTAGAAGATAGAATAATATTTTGCTCTTAAATAAATTTTAGAAATATTTTTTTTCACACTTTATTCTCTCAATCCTTAATGATTGTTCCACATTTTTTATTTTGAATGATTTTGTACATATTTAAGTTTCATGGGATCCCATTAATCATCCAATATTAAAAACATGTTTTTATTTTTAAATATATCTGACGATACATTTTTTTCATTTCAACTCTTTGGTCTTCTTTAAGGAATTTTGTTAAACCCTTGAATAAAAAATTTATTTATACCCAAAAACATCATAAAAAAAATAATATACATTAGAATAATAATAAAATGTAAAATCTATTTTTTCTTTCCTTTAAAGTTTCCTCACTTGGATATATCTCTTTGCAGTATAACACATATATTGAGTTTTTTCCATTATTCAAAAATAATAACACATTGTTTGTTGGGTTGTCTTTTTATCTTTAATATCACTACAGGTAGTCTTTTAGGTGTTGTGAAAATTAACATTCATTAAATGTTTAGATTCTTATGGTTTAGTATCGATAAAAAGAGTATTTTCTTGGCTCAAGAGCCACTAAAATATTTCCACAAACTTGTTGGTCACATGAACTCAAGATTGCCTCCCCAGAATCCAGAGGCTACTGATATTCAGTGAGGGTCTAATAAATTTACAGTGGGGATACTCTACCCTCTATATCAGTAATAAAAATTAGAGTAAATAAATGAATAATATTTACAATAGTTGATAATAATAACTAACAACAATAATAACAAAAAAAGGTTCAGTTCCAAATAAACAACCATGCATGAACAAGTTAATTCATAGATAAAAATTAAAATGTACAACAGTTAATACAATAACATGGGATAGAATAAAAAAAGAATAAAAAATAAAATACTTAAACTCCAAAAGAAAGCATGTCGAAATGATAATCAACTACTCCCAATCTCCCTTGTCCAGTCCTAGCCCATAAGGAAACGTAATGAATGGGTACAATTCAAGTCCTAAACTATGGTTAGGATATCTATTCAAGTACTGATCAGTGTCTTGAATATGGTTTGAGACAAATTTAGTCAGACACCATTAACAATGTCTAATAAAATTCATCCCATGAGTATATAAAAAATTAGTGTGGTGGTATAATAAAAAAAGTAGTAAATAATAAATATGATCATGTCGGGCTCTGATTCCTCAAAAGTCGCCAGTCTAACCATACTTGTTTCAGCCTAAGTACAACTGTCTCTCAACATTCCATCATGTGTGTGTGTGTGTCTATATATATTTATATATATATACTTATTTGTAAATAATATATGAAATGATATAACATACCTATTTTGGCCTAAGTCAGAATGTCTCTGAACATTCCATCGTATGTGTGTGTGTGTGTGTTCATATTTTTAAATAATATATGCAATGACATACATGCACTAGAGAGGACATGAGGCATAGTACCAAGTCATCCACAACAGGATAATATAATAAGGGCCTCATATTTTCAAATAAGTGATGACATCCCCAGTAATCTCAATAAATGATGAGGGACTTCATTCCCAATTAGTTGAATAGTAATGACAAGGGACACCAATCCCAATAATCTTAATAGTAAAAGAAGGTAAATCATGCCCAATGATCGCACTATTAATGATAATGGATTTCATTCCCAATAATATCTATAGATGGTAAGGAAAGATCATTCCCACCATTAAAATAAATGATTTGTCATGTCATGTCCAACATATCATGTTAACGGAGAATGAAGCGTTGTGTCCAACACATCCTTTAAGAGTGTCACAAAGACTGTGATTAATAATTTATTAATAATAACAACAAGGCATTACCATTAATAATTTATCATAATATAAGTTGTAGTCCCCTAACATTTAACATTTAAGATATAGAAAATGGTCATAAGGAAGTTCCATTCCACACAACATGATTTATAATGATTTTTTTATTTATCAATTCTTTTACAATTAAATAAGAGGGTTGTTTTCAAATACATTCCTAAAAAATCAATTAGGATTGACCTTCAAAATATTTAAGTAATGAGTAAATGATCATGGACAGAGGGTCTTATTCAAACCATTTAACATTTCATTATATAAAGTTATCAAATCACTCAAAAGTGAAAATAAGTGAAATAAATGGTATTCAACCATTAAACATTTAATTTAACTCATCTCATTAATCACATATGTTATGAACAAAAAATAGACAAAGTGACAAGGTCCCATTATTCACATCCCATTTATGAATTTAAAACACATCAATTAGGAGAGATGTCAAGCCCACATAGAAGAAGGTCTCATTGCTTGCACTATTATAAATATTCAATTTAATTTTAATAAAAACACCCCAAGGGGTGCTCTAATCAAGTTAGATTTCTATTTAAAACATCAAGGGTCTATGGGAATATATATTACAATTTTTAACCAATTAAATTGATGTATTTCAAATTTTAGTAGAAATGTTGAGAATTTCTGATTTTTGGAACAATGATTCATTTTATATATGATGAAAATTTAAGCTAAATCATTTAGACAACCTACCTCATGATTATGAGGCTTCACTCATCCATTTTCAGGATTTTATTTGAGCTAGAATGAGATAAATTGTAGAAATAGAAAAACACCCTAAAAATTGGTCATATTAGCTTGTATGGAAAAAGAATCTGATTCTACAAGGTAAGCAGAGAAAAGAAGAAAGATTAATGATGAAATAAATAAATTACATCTAACAAAACTGATGGAAAATGATTCCAAGTCTAATCGATGTAGATACCTCCATGCTAATAGAAGAGGGAGAGGGATAAATTCCATGATTGGAGGGGATGTCGTGCATGAATAGTGATGGAGAATGGAGGAGGAAAACATTAAGAATGTAGGAGAAAAATAGTCATTTAATCCTTTTAATGAGATTCACTATTTGTCCACATGGTCTGGTTAACTATACACCAACCATGTGGTGCCACTATCCAAGGGTACCATTACCTCACATGGTTGCAACTCACTATTATGCAAACCATGTTCCAGCTATGCAGGTAAACATATGCACTTTCACTAAGACACATGGTTTCCCCTACAGTGCTTCGTAGTTTCAACAAATTATGTCCCAATAAAAATAGGTTTCATGTTTAATATTAACTGGGAACCAACGATTCACCCTTGTCAGTCTCTTACAAAATTGAGTTTTTGAAGCTTGATACTCCTGAAGCTCATCTAAATTCATGAGACACTTCTCAATACATAAACCACATCCAAAAACAACAACTCAATTTTTTATACTCTGGAAACTATGTTTTGAATATTGGTTTAATTTTTGGTCCATACAATAAAAAAAATTAAATTGCTTCAATAATTTTCAACTCATCCAAAAGGAAATTACAACCACCCCACCGTAGAAATTATCATCCCAAATAAGTATTTTGGAACCAAAACAATTACCTAACCTACCCGGTTAGTGAATTTATTTCTCAACTAGCCATTTTTTCATTCCAAACACTTAATACTCCTCTAAATTCCACATTAATTACATGGTGATTTTGTCACCAAAAACGTGTTCCAATGCTCATAACTATGAATGAAAAAATAAGGCGACACTTACCCGATCCCTCCTTAATTGAGAAACAAACATGTCATCATCTCTTTCACCAACTAGCTTATGGATCTCACCACTATAGTCCTAATATTTTAATGTCTAATTCCATTTCACGGTACCTCCACCATTATAATTTTCAATATAAACATTCCCTTGGTGTCTTAGAGACACTCCTTTAACATTTATCAGATTAAACATGATTAAATTACCTATGTACCTCAATTTGACCAAAATAGTCAAACATCAGTCAACCAAGATTATATTGGTCATGTAGGATTTTACATGGAAGGTCATAGACAACCATTAAACTACACCCATCTCATCCCAACATAGTTTCCTATGTGGTTCCCTATCGGTCAAATCTAACTATATGAGAAACTAAAGTCAAACTAATTCTGATAGACTATATTTAAAAAAAATCTCTACTAAGTTGTCAAAAAATCACTAAAACTAGATTTTGATGCCTTTTAGCCAAATTCATACTTAGATTGTTTGGATCACACTCACTAAATCCCCTGAACATCTTTTGGTGATGTCTCTTATCCAAAAAATTCCCTAAAAACTCACTATTGTTCTATTGGACACCCTCTAGTACTCCTCTCATTCAGAATATATGGATCTTTATAAGAAAATCCATGCATAATTCCTACACTTAGACTCCACCAAGTAACATTCAAACATATACCAGGCATTTACTAAAAAGTCCAGTAATAAATTATTCCACTTATCCAACAACAAACATGACAAACAACTATCATGCAACTGATGTCAAGGTCCAATGATCCTTCTCACATGATGATATCCATAAAGTCATTGAAATACTTGTCATTTCATATGTGTAAAAATTTTCTGAACACCACATCCAATGCCTCGTCCATCCTTAGACATAACAATATTAATAACAAAGAACCCACTCACTCTACGAACTAAGATGAATTCCATTCATCGCCCATTAGTTCTTACCAAAAAGAGGACCCATGGTGATCACTGGATTTTGATTCACATCAAGGGTCATGATCCCCAAATATAATATTTTTAACTATACACTATTTGTCCTACCAAAAAACACTCTTCAAGCATGACTCCCAAGGAGTCTCTCTATCATACCATAAAATATAACTAGGTAGCATGTTGTATAGTCTCTACTATCTCAGTGTACTTAGGATTGTTATAACATATTGGGAATCATATTTTATAAATTAGGAGTGCACTTGGATATCCTATATAGGTGTGTATCACACTCTCTAAGACATTCCCACATCAATTTAGGATAATTTTTTCTTTGACCAGCATCGAACACCATTTCTCCAAACAATGTGTGTCAAGGTCCAACTATAGGTCAATCATCCCATGTTACCCAATTTATTTCCAAAATAATCCCCCATTATAGCACATTAATTTTACCTAAACATAAGGACCTCTATTCACATAAGCATCACATTTGAAACTATCTATTCTTAGCCCATACCCAGCCTCACACAAACATTTAACATCAACCAGTTCACAGACACAAATAGTGAGAACTAAACATAAAGTACATAATGGGTGTACATTCCATGATACCCAGTTCAAAACCTAAATCATTCTACTTTTAGTCATCTATCTAGAAGGCTAATATGATGGCCTTTTGTGGTATATTTGTAACATTAAGACAAAAGTTCACTTGGATCTCCTCTTTAAAATTGGTCAACTACCTATTCCATGATTTTTCCCAAGAACACCAATCACATGATGTCATTTTAGAAGTTAAATCATCAACCACATGATCATTGGTCAAATATTCCAATAACATAAATAATTTGTCCCATCGAAGCATGTTTCGACATCCCTCACTTCAGGTTCTTCCTAGAAAACCAAATTCATTATCAAACCTATATCAAAAAACCAAAACACCTTCTGGTCATCTGTATTTAATAGAGGATTAAACAAAGATCATTTCCTTTAATGAACTCATAAAACCTGGCCAATAATATCTCATAGGTCACCATTGATCAACCAAACATCACTAACTAACTAGGGTCCAAGTCAAGACTAAGGGCCTCTAGGTCTCCCACCTAGCACTAAGGTCTCTTGCATGAGAACAATATTCAACTAAATGTTTATTTATTACACAAAATCTAGTTTTCCTTTAACCTCTCTCTTAAAGTGTTATAATTGATGTAGGAATTTAATCACTGACATACGAGGTTCAAAACCTATTACCATGGGAGTAAGGACATCACCTACCAAAAATTGGCCTACTAGGTCCCGATTCACTTCAAGAATTTTCATAAGGAAGACCTCCATGGAAGTTCAAGATGCTAATAGGAATTTTCATATAGAAATACCCTTTCAGTTTCAACTCATTATATAACTACCTATCTTCTTGGGGTGTCATTTTAGTCAAATAAGACTCCTACCTGACTCAAACTATCAAAATGATAGCTCTTAAGATTCCTAAAAACATGGCTCAAAATTCTACCAATTACCCATCCCCAAGGCTGTTACAAAAATGGGCCAACCCCTTATTTAAACATTGTACATCAAATTTTGAACTATATTCATAAATAAGTCACTAGGTTCTACTGTCAATCATTTAGGTTTTAGAAACATTAGAAAAAAATCCAACTAATACCTAGGGGAAACACTCATGTTCTTATTCAAAGCATCTCTCAATGAAAACTAAATATAACCCTTACACATGGTTTAAGTATATAAAAAACTCTAAAAAGTATCATTTTAATTCATTTAATTTATACTTCATACAAATTTAATACAATATTTGAATAACCACCCACATAAGGAATATCAAGTACCAGTTGTAAAGGAAAATTATACTCATAAGTTTATGTAGTTGGTGATATATAGCATTTAGAAAATTATTTCATAATTAAATTTTAACCATTTATTTATCTATATATCTCTAACAATTGTTCTTAATTAAAAAAAGGTCAATAAAAATCTATAGAGTAAAACATCCTTTAGGTTGTAACTAGATTTTTAATTAACTCAAGCATCATGTAAATAAATATAATACGGTGGATAAAAGGTCTTTTATCAATTCATAGGATATTTTTAAGTAATATTCCATCATAAAATTATAAAAAATTCCAAATAAATGTATAGAGGAATATTAAATAACTAATCCATTTGCATAAACATATCCCCAATCGGTTAAGTACCAGGGAATATAAAGAATAAGGCAACCTATGAGGATCTCATAAAGACATCTTGGGTATAGTTATACAAGAATACATTCCCAATTTATTGAATCAATGCTCTATAAATTATAATTGGCATTCCATTTCGGTGAAACCCAAAACTATTATATTATTAAAGATTAATCACACCCTTAACGGGTTTATCTCATAAGTGTACAGTCCTAAAACTAACCAACATGGGTTGATTAAATCATATAAGGATTCGATTATATGGGTCCTCCTTCCAAATTTATAGAGGTACATTCCTTTATAATATGATATTAATGTTCCATTTAACCAACATTTGTATGAACTTATTTGAAATTTTAAAATTAAAACAAATTTCCTTTCAATTTAAACATCCATTCCGGTTAATTTATTAAAAATTTAAAACCATTTCTTTTCTTCAATTAATTTTAGTACGGATAAATAGAATTCAACCATCAAACAATGCATGATAACTCCATTTAGGTTTATAAGAGCACTTTATTTAACCAACCATATTACATTACATATCTATATCTAGGAAATATGTCACATTATCAACTAATACAAGCATATAATCATGAAACCACAAAAGTATACAACATTGAAAATCATGTTTAATAAAACCACAAGATTGATATATAGATAAGGAAGTTAATGACGTGTAAATAATACGTGTCTGAAATGATGCATGAACACACATCATACCTTTCTATATCAGGAAAAGAGGTAAAGCTCATAAATAAATAACCAATAAAAAAACACCAATCAATCAAGGTGAAATAATAATCACTTGAAATAATTAGTCATTATGAACAAGAGTCTCATCCCGAGAATCTGGATCTTTCCCTCTTGTGTGGGTTGGCCGAACCCAGACATGGGCTATTACCAAGGTGGAAAACATTCCTAGTCTCCCTTCAACCATCCCAAAATTGTAATATAAGAAAAATAAATCTCTGATACCACTTGTAATATTCCATCATGTGTGCCACTAAAATTATCCCCTGAGCTTCTGGGTCACATGGCATCAAGTGTGCCTCCCCATACAACAGAGGCTTTTGACTAGCAGTGAGGGTCTAATGAGGGTACAGTGAGGAGACTATACCATCTAGATCAGAAAAAAAAATTATAAAAAATAATGTAATAATATAACTAGTAAAATATAATAATAAGTGATAAAAATATTAATAGGTAACTGAGACAATTCTAAATAAACAACCATGCATGAACATGGTGAGTTATAGAAAAAAATAACAACGTATATCAGATAATAAAATAAGTTGGGATAGACTGAAAAAAAGGAATAAATAAAGAAAATAATCAAACTCTGGAAGGTATCCCAAGTAAATGGTCAGCCACAACTCCCAAGCTCCCAAGTCTAGTCTGAAGCTCTAATGGAAACAAAAGTGAAGAGGTATAAGCCAAACCCTATCAAAAAAATCAGAAGATTTGTTTGGACACCAATCAGTGTCCAAAACAAGGTGTGATATAAACTTAGTAGTCCAATACCAATGGAGTCTAATGAGATCTAGTATGTGAGTATAAAATAAATTAATTTGAAGGTATAATAAATAATATAGTAAATAAAAAATATAATCAGGTTAGGATTTGGTTCCTCAAAAGACACCTGGTTAGCCATACCTTCTTCGGCATTAGTCAGAATGTCTCTAAACATGCCATAATATATATGTATGCATATATGTAAGAAAATATGAAAATATATATATGAACAGTTGAGGACCCAATTCATACAATCAAGACATCTAAAAGTTGATAATATAATAAGGGTCACATATTTTTAAATAAGGGAATCCATGATCAAAAATCTAAATGAAGGATATGGGACATCATTACCAACAGGAATAATAGTATTGATATGTGATTATTTTTCCAATAATATTAATAGTAATAATAAGGTATTTCATTCCAAATGATCTCAACAATAATGGTAGGGGATGTAATTCCTAATAATATCAATGATTAGTAAGGGATATCCTTCTTAACATCCAGATAACTTATGTGAATTGTCATATAAAAAATCACACATAAAGGGATCGTGAAGAATCATGTCTGACACTTCCCTTAACCATGTAAAAATTACCAAGATCCGTGATCTATTAATGATAACAACAATTCATTACCTTTGACACATTAAGGTAAGTCAATATTTGGCCACCCAATAATTTATCTTTTAATATATAGACAAAGTCCCTACAGATGGTAAATGCCACACAACATGACTCATCATGATCATTTAATTTATATATTAATTTACAAGTAAATAATAGAAACATTTTTAAATACATGAATCAGAACAAATCAAATAGGTCATCCTTTTATAATAATCATGTAATAAGTAAATGATCAAGGACCAAGGGGCTAATTAAAACCATGTAACATTTCATTATATCGAGTTATCATGTCACTCACAAGTAATAATAAGGGACATAAAGGGTATTCAACCATTTAAAAATTCATTTAAATTATCTCATTAATTACATAAGTTTTATATAAAAAAGGGGCCATGTGACATGGTATAATCATTAACATACCATCTATTTATTTTAAACAATATCAATTAGGATACATGTTAATCCTACTTAGAAGTATGTTTTCTCACAATAATACTTCTAAAGTGTCAAATAAATTTTATTAAACACATCCCAAGCGGTGGAAGTAATTGATGTAGACATCTATTGACAACATAAAGGTTCTATGGGAGTGTATGTGACAAGGCATAACCAATTTAATTGAAGGATTTCACATTTTAGGAATAATGGATATAATTCCAAAAATGTGGAGAAACAGATCATTTTATACATGATGAAACCTTAATGGATTTAAACCCCCAAACTCAAGCTTATAAAGCTTCACTCATCCATTATTTTTTTTATATGAGTTGAAATTAGATAAACAGAAGAAACAGAAAAAATCATTGAAAAAGGGTAATATTACCTTTCATGGAAATATCATCTAATATAGTGAGGTTAATGGAGAAAATAATAATTATGAATGATAGAATAACTAAGGGATATCTAATGAAATAAGCAGTTCTTGATTACAAGTCTAAATGAAGTAGATATCACCTAAACTATTGAAGTGGTTCAAGGAGAGATCTCATAGCTAGAGGGGTTATTTTTCTTTAATGGGGAAGGATAAATGGGGAGAAAAACTAAAATGAGGTTTGGTAAAATGGACATTTCCATAATTTTAAAGAGGCTCATGGTTTGGATACATGTTTTGGTTAATCGTCTGCCAAATGTGTGGTGACACTATCAAGAGACACCCCTAACTCACACTATTATTGTGCATTTTTAGAAAAATTATGCGGCAATTTTTTGGGTCATATTGTTCAACTATACAAAGTATCACATTTTTACAAAGGGTATAATATGGTTTTAACAAACTACGTCCCTATAAAAACATGACACATAGTTTGGGTTGCACAGCTGGTACTAAATATGTGCCAATCGTGGACCCATATAAGTTTCTCTCGAAATCTATTTTTCAATTTTCAACACTTGTGAATCTCATCTAAACTCAAAATAATTTCCCTAAACATAAAACTCATTCAAAAAAAACACTTAAAAGTGATAAAAATCCAAAATTTATGTTTTTAAGCTTGTTTTAAGATTTTTCACATCCACCAAATTAAAAAAATCAAATTCCTTTTCTAATTTTTTGTAACATCCTAATTTTTTTAAAAGAAACTCCATGTTCAATAGCATACACGATAAAACACATCAATATTAAATGAAAAAATGGATATTATTATTTAAATTTTACCATTATAATCTATTTTTGTGGATATAGGTTATGAATAAGATTAACTAAATTGTGAAAATATTTTTTACAGATTTAAATATAATGAATTATTTGGTGACCAACTATTTATAAATGAAATTAAAACCTTTTTTAAAATAAAAGGAAGTATTTTTCTAAAACCCCATTTAAATGAGCACAAGGGTGTTTTATATTAACAAAATAAAGAGATCACACATTATGTATTATTTTAATGAAATATAGATATAATATATTCCATCTATTATTTGACATTCATCTTATGCGTTTTCTAGAAATGATATTAGAAAAAAAATCATATTTTACAAAAAAAAGATATATTTTTATAAAAGGATGTTTTTACCACATTTTTATGGAAAGGTTGTTGAAAATATTGTTCTTGACCCTTTTATAAATTCTATTTGAAAAAATAAGCCTTTTCTTTGAAATCGGAATATCAAAATTTTCTTTGATTGTGTTTTTGATATTTTTATGATATGTTTCATCTTTTTATGAATAGTAAAACATTATTGCATTTAAATTGAAAGATGAATTTTCATATATTTTATTTATATAGTTAAATTATAATTTAAACTAGTTTTAAAGTATAATTAGATCAATTTTATATCATTTAATTCAATTTAGTTCATTGGGATCAATTTCACATTGAATTTGGATATAAAAAATTTCAATATTTTGAACATTTTCACATTATAAACTCATCTTATCATTTAGTATATAGGATGAATTTTTAATTAATTTTATAACCCCAAGAAAATAAAATTTTTTCCATTTAGAATAAATTTCATTTTTTGGGTATCTTGCAATGCACGCAACACCTCGTTTAGACAAAACACTATTTAGTCACATTTTTCACAGTCAATTAAATTCTAAAACTTTTAGTGAATTTATATAGTAAATTTTTATGTGATATATACAATAAAATATTTTTTCATTTATCCAATATATTTGATATGAATAAGATAATAATAATCCTTACATTGCAAATAAAAACCTATATTTTTATAAATGGATTTTTACTGCCTTTTAATTGCGCACCTATTTTAAATCTAAATTTTGACTGTTTTAGAAAATTAATTTGAAAAAAATAAAATTCTTTTTTAAAATTGAAACATAAAAATTAGGGCAGGTTTAATTTTTGTTAATTTTTGAGCACTTTCATTTTTTTATGAATAGTGGAAAATAAAAAATTTTAATTCAAAACTGCTTTTTCATCTAATTTATATATATGGTTAAATTGCATAATTTAGTAATTTTAATTATTAATTATATAATTTTTAAATCTATTAAACCATTTTAAGTAATTTTAGTCAATCTAACTGTGAAATCAGATCTAGAAATTTAGTAAAAATTTGAAAGTTTTTACTTTAAAAACCTACATGATCATCCCTTCTATTTGATTATTTTTTAATTAATTTTTTCCACATAGGTGATTTTAATTTGAAAAAATGGATTTCATATATTTACTCAGAATAATTTAAAGTGTATAATAAGGTTAATTTTTTTTTACCAAAATTTTTAGTGAAATTGATTACAATTAGTTACAGTGATTAATAGAAAAATAGCTTAACAAAGGTCTATACCTTAAACTTAAGGCTAAAAATAAACTATACACTTTCCAAAAATCCATTTTATATACATATAACAACCCTAAACTCGCTTTTATAAACTTTTGAGCATTATTGGATCTACTTGACATGGGAGAAACAAGGGTAGAATTCTCTTTTCAAAAATTCATTAGAATGTCACTCCTCTTCCACTATAAAATGGCACTCACCCCTCCCACTTATTCACAACTCTATAGAAATTTGTCTCACCAATAACCTACCCAACTAAAATTATTTCCCCTTATCCTATAATTCTTCCTTTGAACGTAAGTCCATCCAAGGAAGTATTTTGGAATAATCCAATAGGTGTTACCGGAAAAAGAGGTAACATTTTTCAACAACTATCTTTTGTTTCATTTACTTCCCCAAAATTAAAATTATCATTAAATAATGATTATATAATAACCTCATAATGTTAAATATACTTATATTCTTTTATTCTAAGTTATTTACCTAAACTTTCACACACATCAATCAAATAGAATATGCAATCATCGTTCGTGTGTGCGGCGAACTACCACCTTCCGAATCGATGTTGTTCTTCCTTCCATTTACAACCTATTATAGTAGTAATAATTAAGTATTTATAGTTTATATATGATATATATAATATTTATAATTTCCTATTTCTTATATAATTTTTATATAACTCATACCTTCATCCTTTCCTTTTTTGGAAAACGATATCTTCGTTTCTGGACGTGTGGACCACCACCTCCTCAAAGTGATGTGCTTCATTCATGCTATACATAGAATGTATAGAGGAATATTTTTATAAAAATATGTGACATATAAGAAATATATATGATGCTATATTTACAATATACATATATATCATTTACGTTTCATTATTTTTAATATGGTAAATAAATGGAAGTAGCATTCATGTGTACGTACAACCAACTGTCTCCATGAACAGTGCATTTCATTTCCAATATCCAAATTTTATGGATAATAATAAATAAATATATAATGAATATCTATTATATTTATATCATGGTTTAAATTATTTATATGATTAAATAACAATATAATTAATAGTAACAAGAAGTTACAAGTCAAAACATACTCAAAAAACCTGACAATTAACACCCAAAATGATGAAAATAATAAAAGATTTTTAACAAACTATTAATAAGATATTATAAAAAGAAAATATATAATAGTATTAATATTATTATGGTTAATATATAATTTTATAACATTATTAATATAATTATTCATTAGTTTAAATAGAGTTCAATGAAAAGGGGGTGTAAGGTAATGGATTTACATCTCACTTTTTACATCTATGACATAAATGTCATATTAACCACTTAATTATTTTTTGTGGTGTATCTACTAACCATTTTTATATATTATATGATTAGAACTTTTATCTTCATGTTATTTAATGTTTTACATTGAATTATCTCATCCAAAGTTTTATGACTTGAAAATTATGAAGTGGTAAAAGATATCTTGAAAATCTCACTTTCTTTTGTGATTGTAAACTTTCTCTTAAAACAATCACTTTCTTATGAACATTTTCAACTGGGAATCATATGTATTATAGACATTCATACTATTATTTTATGGGTATAGTTATATTCTAAACCATATACCATTTTAACATATGGTGTTTAGTTGATAGTTATTTCATTAGATGGGGAAATATGGAGAAATACTTCTTATTTAATATTTTTGGATATTTGATAAGGAATATTGTTCATTAGTTAAATAGATTACCTGATATGTGAATAATTATTTGGATAGATATGACATATGTGGTCCCATGTTATATATATCCCATCGATGCATCATTATTATCATGAGATGAATCATTTGGCCAATCACATGGGTTTTACCTTGATATGCTATAAATCGTCTTATGAAAGGACATGACAGTAAAGGTACCACATGCCTAGGAAACATGGATTCTAATAATTAATAATTTCATTCATTCCAAATCGGTAATTATTTATCCATGAGATTATTTGTCTTACATTATCTATTAATGTAGTTCATTCTCATTTTATTGATTAAATGGAATGTGTTTCAGTTACTTACAATTCCATATTTATTATGAATTATCCTGTTATTAGAATAGCATGTGTTCTTATTTATTTTCCATTTAATGTTGATTTATTCTCATTGATTCGTTATTTCTTCCATTATACCATCCCTTAATGAGAATTTGAGCTCACCCTTGTTTTTGTTTCCTTTACCCATGTTATGAAGAATGAATCATTTAATAAGTATTGAAAGTTTCTATACATTTCGTTTTATTATGGAACATATTTTATTTTCTATTTCCCAATGTAATATCAGTATCATGTAGCTAACATGGTTTTATAAAATTGTAAAACTAATTAATCATTTGGTAATTTTATTCTTTATAATCATTCTAATACAATAAAGTAAGGCACCGGCTCCGGGATTCTTGAGTTGGGGAATTATAGTTGGCTTCATAGTATGTTTAGTATCAACATTTGAAAAAAGATCCAGTGAACATATATTATGGAACATAACCCTAAAAAAGAATTTTTGGATAAGTATATAATAATATCCTATAATTTTGGTAAGGTATATATTATAAGGGTCTTCCTAGAAATACATCCATGTCTGAATACTACAAGTGGATGTTGTATAGTAAAAAATAACCTAGGGGTAATAATTATGAAAAATTGCTTCAAGTAGGACTTGGGAATTACCCGCTACATGAAAATGGGCCTTACTGTGAACCTGGTTAGACAGTATTGGGAGATATTCTTAGGATAATTCATGTTTTCTTTACAAACTATTATCCAAGATTTAAAAGTAATTATTTTCCCAAAGAAATTAATGTTTTTTAATCTAATATTTATGATGCATAAAATTTTATTTTATATTGATTACTATATTTGGAATTAGACATTGTGATTTAAAATTCTTGGTTTTATTATCTAATCTAGTATATTCAATTATTTATAAATGGTTCTTGGAAGGATGAATGGTATCAATACTCATGGAAAATGTAGATATTTCCATGATCAGGAAACCAATACAACTGGTGTTGGAAAGGATAAAATTATGGAGTTACTATGGAAACATAATTAGGTTAGGACAAATAACCTTTCCTAAATGGAGAAACCTATTTCATTGTGAGAATATACTATGACGGATATCTTTATGTACTAGAATATCCAATCATTTAGTGTGACTACTAATCCAATTGTAGATTAGTGATGGATTAAGTATCTGGAGAATATATTTAAAACCTTAGGATGTAGTGAAATAGAAATGTTTACACTTGTGGTGTATTATCATGAAGGTGATACTGATCAATGGTGGTCCTTGATCCGAAATACTATGAAGTAATAATAAATAGAACTCTTGGAATGGAGAACTGTTAAGGATACATTCTTCGATAAATAATTCTATTGTGATCAACAAATTGACATTAATAGAAATTTACATATATTAACGAAAAAGAATAAGAAAGTGTTAAATATTCTGAAGATACCATTACAATGATATCTATGTGTACTATAGATTATATACACAACATGGAGTGAAATATGGATAAATTTATTAAAGGGCTTAAACCATGTCTCTAAAGGGAACTAGTCTCTCAATAAATTTCATCATACGAAGAGATTGTTTAATGTGACTTCAAAATGGTGAAGGAATTATCTAGATCATGTATGTACAAAGGATACCCATGGAATAAAACTTTTAGTGAGAACCATGAAAAAGAGAATATGTTAAATAAGAATATAAAGATGAAAAAATTTCCATCATGTGAGAACTATGAAAATAATCACCATGGGAAATGCCTAAAGGGAATGGGATTTTGTTATAAATGTGGAAAAAGGGTTTAAAATAATAAATAATGAGAGGGGAATAAGTAAAACACTGATATTAATTATTATAATTACAAATTTATGGGAAACTACACAATTTAATAACCAAATCTTCAAGGTAATCTACCACATAAGAGGGTAATGGGATATCTCCAAGCTTATGTGATCACTATAGTGGAGGTAGAATTACTAAATAATGTGGTGGTAGGTACAATAATCCTATATTAAAATTTTTTCAATTCCTTATTTGATTCGGGATCATCACACTTTTTAATATCAACCTTGTTTTCTAGAAAAATTATAAATTCCCTTTTTGATTTAATAAGATATTTTCCAGTCAAAACTTCTAAGGTAAGCCCCATTACAGCAAAGATATGATGAGAAGTCCCAATTATGACACATAAACATGCTTTAGTTTCTGACCTTGTTATCATACCAATAGTTGAATTTTATATAATCCTTAGTATGGATTTCACCTTAGAATATGATGTAAGAAAATCAATAAGAAGGAAATTATGGTTTTTGATGAAGATATAGAATTATTTATCTTTAGAGAAGAATACATCACACCTAATTATTATATACATCCACCCCATTAGATATATTGAAAATAAAATCATGGGGAAGAGGATAAAATAAAATCTCATGATATATAAATTAACCTTCAAATTGAGGATGTACTTATTATATAGGAATACATTGATGTATTTCTTAAAGAATTACTAGGACGTCCACTTGATCATGAAGTTGAATTTTCCAATGATTTAATCTCGGATTCAAGGCCAATATCAAATACTCCCTACGAAATGGCCACTATGGAAACATCTAGATGATTTTTTCAATAAGGTATTTATCATCCCTAGTGTTTCACCAAGGGGAGACCATGTTCTATTTGTTAAAAAAAATATGGTTTCATGAGGTTTTTCATTGATTATAGGGAAATCAATGTTTCCCCCCATAGGTAGATGGGGTGGGAGGGGGGTTTGGGTTGTCAGGCACATGTCATGGGGTCATGTCCTTGGACCCTCTTTATTTGTAGCATGTGTATTAATAGAACCATTGTTTTATAGGGAAAAATTATATCACAATAAAGAATAAGTGTACCCTTCCTCTCATTGATGAATTTTTTGATCAACTTCGTGGAGCCCAATATTTTTCAAATATTGGTCTTCATTCTGGGTATCACCAGTTTTGATTGAATAAAGAATAAAATATAAAGATTGATTTTTATATGAGGTATGAACATTAAGAGTTTATAGTAATTCCATTTGGATTAAACAATTCACCCTCTTTTTTTAGGGACATAATAAACATGGTATTGAAATAATATCTTGATGATTTTTTGTGTTATTCATTTATGATATTTGGGTGTATTATAAAATATATGAGGACCACGATAATCACTTGTGGATCATTCTGAAAAATCAATGAAGTGATGAGTTAAATGGTAAATTTTGGTAAGTCCAATTTTTGGATTCAAGAAGTTTCTTTTCATGGACATATTGGCTCCAAGGATGGAATATCAATTGATCCTATAATAAAAGGCATTCATAGAATGGCCTAAACTAAAAACATAACTGATGAACATAGTTCCATTGGTTTTGTAGGTTACTATTAGAGATTCATTCAGAAATTTTTCCAATTGGATAACCCATTAACCAATGTTAAATGTAAAGGGGTTAAGTTTGTTTAGATAAATAAATGTTAATAATGCTTTGATGAACTAAATATTTGATTAAAAAATTCTCCAATTTTTACTCTACCATCTAGAAGTGATGGGTTTGTCAAATATAGTGATGCATCGAAGAAGGGACTTGGTTGTGTCCGAATGAAAATTGATAAATTTATTGCATATGAATCAAGGAAATTCATGAATCAAAAAATAGAACTATCCAACCAATGATCTTGAGTTAGCAGCTAAAATATTCTCTTTGGAAATATGGAGACATTATTTCTATGGAAAAAGATGTGTGATATACACATATCATAAGATACTAAAATGTATCTTTTCACAAAATGATATAAACATGAGACAAAGGTGATCACTCGAGCTACTAAAGGTTTATGATTTTTCAATACACTATTACTAAAAAAATAAAATAAGGTAGTAGATGTAATGAGTAGGAAATATCATGCAGTTCTAACCCAAATGAGGATTGACAATGATCCTATGTTAATGAATCTGGTAAAAATGGATATGGGAATTTTTAAGGACTGGGATATATAAATAATTTTCTAAATATTTTAAAATAATATTTATTATAGAAGGTAAATAATTATCAATCTGATGATGAGATCATTCATAAGAAAATTAAGGGTTTGAATGATGAAAAATTAGTAGACTTTGTTTGTGAAGATGGTGTTTTAATGTTTGGAAAGACACTATGTATTTCATCCATACCTGATCTAAAAAGGGAATTTTTAGATGATTATAACTACTCACAATTTATCAATATACCCTCATAAGACAAAAATGTATAGGTATTTTAAGGAATATTTTTTGTAGGAAAAAATGATGTGGGAAATTACTAATTACGTGTCCAGAAGTTTGGTTTTTCAACAAGTGAAAGCTATGAGGCAACATCCTAAAGGAGTCATGTAACCTCTTTATATTCTTTTGTAGAAATTTGATTAAATAAATACAGAATTTATCATGGTACTACCAAATACTCCTATTAAGAATGATGAAATAAGGGTTATCATTGAGCACCTAACAAAATCTGTAAATTTTTTTACTGTAAGAGAGGACTTTCCTCTTGATCACCTCACAAGGCTCTATATTAATGAAGTTCTAAGGCTTCATAATGTACCTCTATAAATTTTTTATGATCAAGATCCCTAATTTACATCAAAATTATATAAAATTATTCATAAGTCTCTTGACAATGAGTTTCATTTGAGAACTTCCTACCATTAAAAACCAGTTTTTTTACCGTGTTTAAATTACGATGGTTTTTGGAATTTTTACGGTTTATCAATGGGTCAATTTTTAAACCATCCTCTAGAACTTAATTCAGAGTGTTGGAACACTTAAAGACTCTATTTTTGGACGTGGTCGTATACCTGATTATTTTCACAGGTGTCTCGATGAATCTCGGGAGCACCATATCTGGAAAAGATCACTTAAGTGGATCTGCATGGGCTGTGCATGGTTGTGGTCCAACCCATGTAGCTTACCCAGTTTAATATTTTATTTACTTTAATTAAATAATATTAAATAGTATATTTTTTAAATAGAATAAGGTATTAATAATAATAATGTTGTTATTATTATTATTTTGGTGTCTCAAATTATTTGGATATTAAAATATTTAATATCATGAATAATGTAGCATAACATTTATGTTAAAATATTTTAATTTCAGGATGAATGGGGTGTAACATTTTTGTGAAATTAATGGGGCCTTGGGTATCTCCAAGAAACTTCTAATTAAATAAGGAGTTTTGGAATTATTGAAGAAGCATTATTAATAAATGAAGGTTTTGAGTTATATCAACTGTTTGAGTAATAATAATGATATTGTTATTATAATTGTTTTAGGAGTGTTATAATTATTATTAATTACGGTTGTTATTATTTTTATAAATAATGGTAGAAATGGATTTGGGAGTTTTGGATGGAATTTAAAAAAATGAATTTTTTAATAATAATAATTATAAGGATATTATTATTATTATTATTATTATTGAGTAAATTAATTAAAATCAAGGAAACGGATAATTTAATTTATTGTGAGAATTAAATTTTTTATTTATTTGATTTCAATAGTTCTTAATAAAATGAGGAGTTTTATATTGAATAAAGAAGCATTATTAATTAAACGGGGTGTTTTAGATTTAATGGGAAAAACTTCTAATGGTGAAAATAATAATAATGGTATGAAAATTATTATTATTGTTAAAATTGTTGTTATTAATAATAATTATTGCAATTAATTTATGAGTTTTATTAAATTTTTAAGGTATAGGTTAGAAAATAAATTAAATGGAGGACCCTTATCTTTTTCCCCCACGAAGAAGCACCCCCCCCTTGAGGTGTCATGTACAAGAGGTCCAGGCTTCCTCCATGGCATGGCCCTCCTCCTCTAGACCACCTAAAGCACCCCTCCAAGGCTGATCCTCTCTATAGAGAACAACCTGAAGTGTGGCCTAGTTTGGGTCAGACCCCCTACTGCAGCGCACGACACCTAGGCATAACCCCTGTAGCAGTGCGACTCCCCTCATTGGCACACCACTCCCTCTCCCGGACTCCACTTTGTGCATGATGATTCCTCTCAAAGTCTTCACAAATCTTATCCTCCACATCAAGGTGAGTTTCTCTACGTATAACTCGTGATTCACATCATCCATTTGACTTCTATCTCTCGCCTTGTTTTCTTGGCCAAAACCCTAAAGTTCAGGTTTAAGATGATTGTTTTGTTCCTCTATTTTCAAGGGTATGCGAATGTTGACTCGGAACACATTGGTCCATAATCTGGAATCCTCCACCAAGGGTGAGGCGGATGGACTTGATTTTCTTTATCTCTATTGCTTTGGGTAAGGATATACATTTCCCACTTTTCTTTCACACCATTTTTTTAGAGTCTAAAAAATTATTTGAGTCTCTGGTATATAACCCTAGGTGTGTTGACCCTTGCTACACTATTTATGGTTATCTGTTTTGTTATAGTGTTTGTTGATCAACAATACGATGTGTTCTTATATATATATAAGTACAAATATATTTAAAGGGGTGTCAGTGCGACTGCGGACTGATGGTAATTGGTTGCCACCAAAGATGTCTAAGTACTCTATTTTTTATTTGTTTCCATCTCAAGGTAGGGTTTCTTTTTTTGTCAAGTAATCAACTTTAATAAATGTTGTAATAAAATTATTGTTGCACTTTTTTTTGTATTTATATTATGAATTGAAGTATTTATATTTAATTCCTTTCAAATGTGAATTTATTAAGTTTGATTAAATTTTGAAATGTGATATATGATGTATGGATGTGCATCTTTGGCTATTAATAAATGATGAGTCCCATGTGAGATAAAATAGCACATGAATATGTGTTGGTTTTAAGCATGTATTGTTGTATTGGTTAAAGTGACATGACTAAATAATTAAATGATGTTTTTTTGCTAAGAGAAGAAAATTAATTTTGTCTTTTAATTATGTTATTTGAAACTGAATATAAATAATTAATTAAAGGATAAAATATAATATATTGATTTGGATGAATGATATCATTTATTCATGGATTAATGGCAATATGTTTTTTTGGATAAATTGAGATAATTAATGATGGATAAATTGCAACTTGTTAATGATGTAAAATTTTATTCAATTATTCAATTAATTAAAGGGTATGATTAAATTAATTAATTGTGGAAATTATTATTTATCATGCATTAATTTAAATGGAGAATTGTTAATACCCAATGTTATATACTATGATGTTGATTGAATATTTTTATTCATGGGTTTGATTAAGAAATGTTGGAATCATAATGAGATAATTGATCTGATGGTTAATTGTGATATGTTGTTTTGCCTAAATAGTGATGTTTAGTGATGGGTTAGATGATGTGATTTTGAAATGATATTTTGGAGAATTAGTTTTCAGAATTAATTATGGGAAGTGAGTGTAACGTCCCGGTTCCGGGTGCCCCGAACCTGGTTCACCACGTGACCTCAAGCGCATTTTTTCAAACTCCAGAGGCTGCCGACTAGCAGTGAGGGCCCAGGTCTGATAGTGGGGAAACTATGCCTTCATTTGTCAAAGTAGAGCGTAGCGGAATACGAAAGAAAACATACAACAAACAGCAGAAGCAGTAAACCATTCACAACGAAAATAAACAATTGTAGTAGATATAACCAACTGTATATAAATAATGATGCAACATGTCTCAAGTTCAATGAAAACAGCCAGAACATGTTATAAATCAATACAGTACAACAAAATCTAGAGTACAACAAAACAATGCAAAACAACTGGCAGCGGCATCACGATCCTAGGCTCGATCCCATGCCCTCCTACTCCTCAGCAACAGTCAAGTACTTGTATAGGGACTCTTTCCCCTATCTACACCTGCAGAAACGTAATCTGTTTGGGCTGAAAAGTAGGGCCCAAACAGGGTGTGAGAAATATATCTCAGTAGGCACCCACCAAAGGCTCGTGCCCAACAACGTGTAAGCATGAAAAAATAGTGTGCAGTAGTAAAATGAAATAAATTAAGCAGTACTCAAAAGTAACCAACTTACTAGTTATATTTCCATTTTATAATTCATTTAATCATTTAACATTAAGAAATCACCACAATGAATTTCTATGTAAACAGACAGCATCCTCAGACAATCAAAACCTTACCCTCAGGTAATCAGAATCCAACCCATAGGTATAGCCCTCAGGTGTAACAAAAATTGCCCTCAGGCGTAGGAAGTGTCACCCTAAGGAACAGAATCCAAGCCCTCAGGCATGAAGGGTTGCCCTCAGGCGAAATAGTATGTTGCCCTCAGGCTAAAACAATCACGCCCTCAGTCTATAGAAAAACACTGCCCTCAGGCACAAGTAACCGGGTCGTGCCCAACATATAAACATGCAATTTAAATTAAATTCCTCTCAAGGAAAAAAGTAATGAATAAATTAAACATGGCATACCCTCAGGTGTCCTAGACAAATAGCTAAACAGAGGAACGCACACCTCAGGATGGTCCTGGATCCAAGCAGCGATCCCAAACCACATTTTTACAACTTTATTTAATTACCTTTACAGTTCTAGGTAGTTAAATTAGAAACGGCCTCAGCCTCACGACACCCCATCATGGGTTCGTGGCACAAAATAAAAAAAACAATGGACAGTTGGAAAATTTAACACCAAGCCACCTACCTTATACACCAACGAGTGCTATACACGAACGTTGGTTCCAAAAATTCCCAAGAACCACGTAGATCTGACGAAGAAGAAAACTCGCTTAACCTAAAATAACTCTCATTGAGAGAAGAATTGGTCAGCAATGCGCTAGGATAAGAGAGGGCTTACCCGTGCGGTTCCAACGAGGCCGTCCGAGGCGGAAACAGATTCTCGACGCACACCCGGAAGATCTCTGAAGCTCTGGCCTCATCCTTTGGCTCCAAAATGGCTCAAATGCCACCTCTGCCAAATGAGGAGGCTACTGCCTATTTTAAGCTGAAAAAACAAACTACACAGCGTGTACATTCCATTTTTAAACTGTTCACTTGGCGGATTCCCACCAGCGCGGCACTGTTCACTTGCCGACATGAGTACACGGCATGTACTCACTACTACACGGCGTGTACTGTCACCCAGCTGGCGACTGCTCCACCGCCTTACTGTTCTGGCCTGCCGACTGACTACACGGCGTGTAAAGGACCAATACACGACGTGTAGTCGGTTCCTACACCCTTCATCCCCGGCATGGCCACATGCCCTGTGTACTCACTCCACACGGCCAGAAGTACACAGTGTGTGGGAAAAGTACACGGCCTGTACATTCCAAATTTGGGATTTTTCCCATTTTTCTATATTTTCTCAAAAACACGTAAGGAAAATAGAAAGGAAGAAACTCGTACCTCAAAAATAAGAACCGTGTTCTTACAAACTTCCCACCTTATAGCAATTCGTCCCCGAATTTCCCTTCTATGGGTGGAGAAGATATAGTCGTGACCAACTCCGACCACTAAGCACGTACATCGGTCACCCGCTCCCATGTTTCATCCTGCACTCGGTCATGCTGCCATAGCACCCATACGAGAGGAACTGACCGGCCTCAGAGAACCTTCGTGCTCCTGTCAACGATACAAATTAGATGCTCCCCAAAGGACGCATCCATCTGAATCTCAACCTCTTCAGGCTGAAGGATGTCATACGGGCCTGAATGATAGCGGCATAACTGAGATACATGGAAGATGTCGTGCATGGCTCGGTACCGTTGTGGTAACTACAACCGATAGAAAACCATCCCGACTCTCTCCAGAATCTCAAACATCCCCACATACCTCGGTGAAAGTTTACCCGGTCTCCTGATCCATCTGTGTCCCAGCCTCGGTGAAAAACGCAAGAAAACATGATCCCCGACCACGAACTCCAAAGGTCATCTGCGGCGATCAGCATAAGACTTCTGATGAGACTACGCGGTAGCCATCCACTTCTTAATCAACTGGACCTGCTCAGTAGTCTCCTGCACGAGCTGTGGTCCCAATAAAGCTGCCTCACCTGCCTCTGACCAGCACAAATGTGATCGGCATGGCCTACCATATAAAGCCTCGTAAGGTGTCATCTCAATCGTTGCATGAAAACTGTTATTATAGGAAAACTAAAATAGGGGTATATGCTTCTCCCAAGAGCCCCCGAAGTCCAAGACGCATGCACGCAGCATGTCCTCAAGCACCTGAATTGTACGCTCAGACTGGCCATCAGTCTGAGGGTGGTAAGCTGTACTCAGAAGCACCTGTATACCCAGTGGCCTATGAAAACTCTGACAGAAATGAGACGTAAAAAGGGCGTCCCTAACTGAAACGATAGAATGAGGGACCCCATAAAGACGTATGACCTCTCGGATATACATATTTCCGAGCTCTTCAACACCGAAGGTCTCCTTCATTGGAAAAAAGTGAAGTACCTTCATGAGTCTTTCCATAACAACCCACACAACATCATTGTCTCTAGGTGACCTTGGAAAACCTGTCACGAAGTCCATCGCGACATCATCCCATTTCCACTCCGGAATGGGAAGCTTCTCTAATAGTCCAGCTGGTCTCTGGTGCTCTGCCTTCATCTGCTGACATGTGGAACACCTCGAAACAAAACCAGCTACACCTCTCTACATACCCGGCCACCAGTACTAACGTCTCAAGTCACAGTACATATTGGTAACCCCGGGATGAACTGCCCAATCTGAAGCATGAAACTCCCACAACATCTCCTCACGTATATCCCCTGGAACCCACACTCATCCATGGAAACACATAATTTCATCATCGCCTATCGTCAAACCCGGAGGAGGGTCCTCACTTGCTACTGACTCCCGTAGAACTAGTCCTTCTCAATCAGATAGATGTCTCATCCTCACTCTCTCCAGGAGGGTAGAAGTCACAGCTAAAGATGAAAGATAAGTTTTCCCCTGACTGTCTTGCACCTCCAAATGCATCTCAGAGAACAAATCCATAAGCTGCCACTCACCACTGGCCTCCTACACAACCTGTATCTGAGTCTTCCTGCTCAGTGCATCAGCTACTGCATTACCTTTTCCAGTTGTATAGGCAAGCTCAAAATCAAAGGACTACAGGTACTCAACCCACCTACTCAGCTTCAAATTCAAGTCATGCTGAGTGAAGATATACTTGAGACTTTTGTGGTCAGTGAAAACCACAAAATGTTCTCCCAAAAGATAATGCCTCCAATAGCGCAACGCATGCACAACTGAAGCCAACTCGAGATCATGCATCGGGTAATTCCTCTCATGTGGCCTCAACTGCCAAGACCCATATGCAACTGCTCGATCGCCCTGCATCAACACTGCTCCCAGCCCAATACCTGATGCATCACAGTAAATTGTATAGCTCTTCCCCTACTCTGGGAGTATCAGGATTGGTGTTGTGGTCAGCCTTCCCTCAGATCCTGAAAGGCTGTATCAAAATCTTCTGACCAAACGAACTTCACACCCATGTTAGTTAAACCCATCAACGGTGCTGCTAAGTGGGAGAAGTCCTGTATGAAGAGCATGTAGTAACCATCCATCCATAAGAAACGTCGTATCTCAAACACGTTCTTAGGATGCTCCCAGGAAACTACTGCTCTCACCTTCTCTCAGTCTACTGAAACTCTTGCCTCTGAGATGATATGACCCAGGAAGTGAATCTGGTCCATCCAAAAGTGGCACTTCAAGATCTTAGCATATAGCCGATGCTCTCTCAGTGTACCCAATACGATCTCAAGATGGGTGGCATGGTCGTGTCATGTGTGAGAGTACACCAAGATTTCTTCCATGAATACTACCACAACAGAATCCAGATAAGGATGGAACACACAATTCATCAGAGCCATAAAAACTGCTGGCACGTTTGTGAGTCCGAATGGCATAATCGTATACTCGTATAGACCATACCTACACCTGGAAGATGTGAGAGGTATATCAGATGGTCTAATGCGCAGCTGATGATATCCTGATCTCAAATCAATCTTCGAGAATACTCGTGCTCCACGAAGATGATCAAAAAGATCATCAATCCTTGGCAATGGATATCGGTTCTTAACCGTCAACTGGTTCAGCTTCCGATAATCCACACAAAGTCTGAGGGTATCGTCTGCCTTCTTCACAAAAAGGACCGAAGAACACCACAGAGAAGTACTGGGTCGGATAAATCCCTTCGCCTGTAACTCCTCTAACTACCTCTTGAGCTTCTGCAGCTCATGTGTGGCCATCCTATAAGGGGGAATGGACACCGATGCTGATCTTGGCACTAGCTCGATAGAGAAATACACCTCTCGCTCCAGAGGAAGACCTGAAAAGTCATCTAGGAAGACATCCTGGAAACAATCAACCACTGGAGGGAAATTTGTCTGACAAGTCCCCTGGTCATCTAGATATAAGCTCGCAATCTGGGCAATGACTCCAACTCTTCCATGATGCTCTGGTCCAGCTCGACTCGGCTGAACATCCCACTAGCCCTTGCACAGAAACTCTCCACCCTCTGGTGACGTGAAACTCACCCTACGACGATAGCAGTATAAAAACGCTCGGAAGGGAACTAGCCAGTCCATCCCGAGAATGAAATCATAAGCTATCATCTCTAAGACATAGAGGTCCCAAAGGAAGTGACACCAACCAACCTCAAGGGGGAACTCCTTGCACTGATGCACACCATCCGTTTTAATCCCCAACGGAGTGTCTAGCGTCATAACAGTAGTCAAAGAAGAAACACAGAGCCCAAGGCTCTCCACAATGGGCACATATATGAAACTATGTGTAGCACCCGTATCAAAAATAAATGAAGATAAAACAGAAGCTACTATAATAGTACCTCAGACAGTAGAAGGTCCGGGATCCTGCACTTGTTGGGTCTGTTGCACTGCATATTCCTGAACAGTGTCACGGCCCCCCGACATAGCCTGGCTACCCTGAGCTATCCCTCCCTGCTACCTCTGAGATCTGGTGTCTGGCTACCACGGCCACGACCACCATCTCTGCCTACACACCCCGACGTATTACAATTCCCTGACTGGTAAGAAGCTGCTGGTCCTGCTCCCACTCACGGAGTCTGCACAGAACCCCTTTCACTAGCCACTAGTAGGAACGCCCTACAAAAGCACTGCAGATGACCCATATTGTCGCAAGATCGGCACTCCACTGGGTCTCTTGTACACTGTGGTCTCTTGTGCCCCTCTCTACCACACTGGTAGCACCTGACCGGGCCACAGGAAGAAGCTGCCTGGATGGTACTACCGCCCTAAGATAAGTCCATCTGTCTCTTCCTCTTGCCCGTAGAAATAGTACCAGTAACTGGTGTTGAACCACCCTGGCCCACACCACTAGATTCCCGTAGGTTCCTCAGGGTAATTAGTGCCTGGTTCACAATAGCATGTACAGTAGGCAACCTAAAAACATTCACCAGTGCTTGGATGTCATAACGAAGACCATCCTCGAAGCGCCTGGCTCTCAACATCTCATCACCCACCAGCACGGGTGCAAAGCACTGAAGCTCTGTAAAACGAGCAGAATAATCCATCACTGACATAGCGCCCTACTGCAGATTCATGAACTCTCAAGCTCTATCTTCCCTCAGCGTCTATGGAAAAAAGAAGTCATAGAATATTGCCTAAAAATCTTCCCATGCCATGTCCATGTGATTCTCTAACTAGGTGGTAACATCCCACCACCTCTTGGCGGAATCACGCAACATATAAGTCGCGAGATTGACCCTCCGCCCTGGTGGCATCTCAAGATGCTCGAAAATAGTCTGTATTGACCCCAGCCAAGACTCCGCAGCCTGTGGTCCACCATCCCCTGAAAACGTAGGCGGATGCTGCTACTAAAAGATACGTGTTAGGTCGGCCATATATATGGAAACATGTGGTTCTCCCTGAAAGGTCTGCATGAACCGCAACAATCCTTCATGGAATTGTGCCTCTGCGCCTGTGTTCGGTATAGCAGCTGGTGCCGCATCTGGCTCTGCTGGAGGATCAACTGGTATCCCATGGCCCACTATCTCTGGAGTATACTCGTTTCCGCTTTCCTATAGAACAACGTGCGGTTGTCTAGGCGGCATGAAACTACAAGGTCAAAAACACACCTTAGAAAAAGATTATTAAAGACCGAAAATGAATAAACCCAAAAAGGAACAAGAGAAAGAAGGCATTTCAATATTTGAAAATCAAGACTACATGGCGTGTACAATGATTACACGGTGTGTACTTGACTTCCCTTCCCTACCCGGGTCCATCCACACGGCTAAGCCACATGGCTCCCAGTGAACAAAAACTACACGGCGTGTATATATTATACACGGCATGTATGGTGTTATTTTCCAACTGCCGGTGTCATTTGTGACACCGCTGACTACTCGGAATGACACTACATGGTGTGTTACACCCGCACACGACGTGTACACCATCCCATTTTCTAGCCACATGGCTAACACCACACGGTCTGTCCTCGGAAAAGACTACACGGCGTGTCCCACAATTACACAGCGTGTTCAAGGAGGGGTGACACCGACCCATGTTTTTATTTACACAGCCGAGTCCCCGGGTCACACTACACGGCGTGTTCATCATTGACACGGCGTGTTCTGTACAAGAGTTCACTGACCCATGTCGTTAGTTACACGACCGGGTCCCCAGGTCAGACTACACGGCATGTATGTCTCAAGGTCTCCTTCGTCCGTGTTGTTTGTCACACGGGCGGACTCCGAGTCAATACTACACGGCGTGTACAAAAGCTACACGGCGTGTTCACTCAACTCATTTCTCTTTCCCCGGGTCCCCGCCCACACGGTCTATGACACAAGAAGAAACTATATGGCACGTACTTAGGGTACACAGCGTGTAATCAAAAAGTTTATTTTTCTTCCCAAACAGAAGGCCATACACGGCGTGTTGAACGAAATACACGGTGAGTATACTGGGTTTCCAGACAGTATGCCTCAGAAACTACACCGGAGCCCAGGAAATAAAGAAAAACAACACCTAAGTGTCAAATTCCGATCTGTGAGGGCCCATACTCCCCAAGAATCAATGTTTGACAGCTTATCTGTGTTACAACAAAATAAACAGTCAATGATCCACCAAATTCCGGTAAATGGGGGCCCATACTCCCCAAAAACCCATGGTTGGCATCCATTCTATAAACGGTCTCAGACAACATACCCTATCACATAGAAGGTATTTTATCAGAGCAGCTATCACAACATCATGCTTCTCTAGCACAACAACTATCACAACAACATGAACTTTCTAATGCACCTACATGGCATGGAAACTATGCATGACAAGTGATTTATAGAATGTGCCTATATGATGCATGAGATGGCATACCCTCATCTCATCGGGTTGCAACTAAAATAGAACCCATTGATAAAATATAACAGCACAATCACAAGTGTGTCACCCAACGGTGAAATCAAACCAACTGTAAATAGCAAAATCAGTAAAATTGCAATACGAGGTAAATTGGCTTTTCCCTGTACATGGGTTAGCTACGCCTGGGAAAATCTTATTACCGACTACCGTTCGTCCTATCCCTGACTGCGGCTCCAAACAGTAAGTCAAAGAAATGAACCCCATTGATACCACTTTGTAACGTCCCGGTTCTAGGTGACACTCAACTAGTTCCCCGAACTCGGTTCGTCACGTGGCCTCAAGCGCATTTCCCCAAACGCGAAAGGTTGCGGACTAGCAGTGAGGGACCAGGTCTGATAGTGGGGAAACTATTCCCTCATTTGCCAAAGTGTAGCGCAGTGGAATATGAAAGAAAACATACAATAAACAGCGGAAGCAGTAAACCGTGCACAACGGAAATAAAAAACCGCAGTAAATATAACCAACTGTATATAAATAATGATGCAACATGTCTCAAGTTCTAAAAAAACATCCAGAACATGTTATACATCAATACAGTACAACAAAATACAGAGTACAACAAAACAAAGCAAAACAACTGGTAGCGGCATCGCGAGCCTAGGCTCGGTCTCATGCCCTCCTACTCCTCAGCAATATTCAAGTACCTGTATAGGGACTCTTGACCCTATCTACATATGTAGAAACGTCATATGTTTGGGCCAAAAATCATGAACCAAACAGTGTGTGAGAAATATATCTTAGCAGGCACCCACCAAAGGCCCATGCCCAACTGCGTGTAAGCATACAACAACAGTGTGCAGTAGTATAATGAAATAAACTAAGAAGTACTCAAAAGTAACCAACTTACTAGTTATATTGCCATTTTATTATTCATTTAATCATTTAATATAAAGAAATCACCACAGTGAATTTCTAAGTAAACAGACGACATCCTCAGACAATAAAAATCTTACCCTCATGTAATCAGAATCCAACCCGCAGGTATAGCCCTCGGGCGTAATAGAAATTGACCTCAGGCATAAGAAGTGCCGCCCTCAGGCACAGAAGCCAAGCCCTCAGGCACGAAAGGTTGCCCTCAGGCGAAATAGTACATTTCCCTCAGGCTAAAACAGTCACACCCTCGGGCTATAGTAAAACACTGCCCTCAAGCACAAGTAACCCGGTCGTGCCCAATATATAAACATGCAATTTAAATAAAATTCCTCTCAAGGAAAAATTAATGCATAAATTAAACATGGAATACCCTCGGGTATCCTGGCCAAACGGCTAAACAGAGGAATACACCCTTCGGGATGGTCCTGGATCCAAGCAGCGATCCCAAACAACATTTTTACAACATTATTTAATTACCTTTACAGTTCTAGGTCGTTAAATTATCCACGTCCTCAGCCTCACGACACCCCAACATGGGTTAGTGGCACAAAAATGCACAAAACACACAACAGTTGGAAAATTTAACACCAAGCCACCTACCTTATACACCAATGAGCGCTATACATGAACGTCGGTTCCAGAAATGCCCAAGAATGACGTAGATCTAATGAAGAAGAAAACTCACCTAACCTCAAATAATTCCCGTTAAGAGAAGAATTGGTAAGAAATGCGCTATGAGAAGAGAGGGTTAACCCACGCGATTCCAACGAGACCGTCCGAGGCAAAAACGGATTCCCGACACGCGCCCGGTGGATCTACGAAGCTCCTGCCTCCTCCTTTGGCTCCAAAAAGTCTCAAATGCCTCCTCTTCAAATGAGGAGGCTACTGCCTGTTTTAGGCTGAAAAACAAACCACACGGCGTGTACTCTCAATTACACAGTGTGTACTTTCTATTTTTAAACTGTTCACATGGCGACTTCCTGCCAGCGCGACACTGTTCACTTGCTGACATGAGTACACGACATGTACTCACTACTACACGGCGTGTACTGTCACCCAACTGGCAGCTTCTCCACCTCCTTACTGTTCTTGCCTTCCGACTGACTACACGGCGTGTAAAGGACCAATACACGGTGTGTAGTCGGTTCCTACACCCTTCATCCCCGGCATGGCCACACGCCTTGTGTACTCATTCCACACGGCCATAAGTACACGGCGTGTGGGAAAAGTACACAGTGTGTACTTTCCAAATTTGGGATTTTCCCCATTTTTTCATATTTTCTCATAAACAATTAAGGAAAAGAGAAAGGAAGAAACCCGTACCTCAAAAATAAGAACCGGGTTCTTATAGTGAGATTAGAATGAGATAATTGATTTTCGAAAATTAATTATGGGATGTGATCTTCTTTGTTGATT
This sequence comes from Viscum album, assembly GCA_963277665.1. Classification (NCBI taxonomy): domain Eukaryota; kingdom Viridiplantae; phylum Streptophyta; class Magnoliopsida; order Santalales; family Viscaceae; genus Viscum; species Viscum album. Next base: position 747,152,915 of record OY728121.1, on the reverse strand, counting down.
AATTAAATTGATGTATTAATTAATGGAAATGTGTACTTAGTTAATTTTTTTAACTAATATATTTGGTATACCTAACTAATCTATTGGATTAGTAAGGGAATAAGGGTAATTGATTGGGGAATTAATTATCATGTTTTCAGTTAAGGAATTATGATAATAAAATATTGAGTTAATTATCTAATTGACTTGTTTGTGGTTACGAATAATTAATTGTTAATTAATTATTAACTATTGAGATGCCGGATGGTTAATTAATTGTGAATTATTTGACGGGAGATTTATATTGTTAATTAGTAGTCGAATTAATTAAAATATTTGATTAATTAATTTATGAATTAATTGATGGATGGTTTTAGGTTGTTATACATGGCGTTCTATACTAATGATAAATATATATGTATGATTCATAAAAGGTTTTTGAGACTGGGACTAATGTTACAAATACTCACAGGGTTCTAGTCATGGGGTTCTACACCCAGCTTGCATGCAAATATTCCTTTATGGGACAAGGATTGATTCTCCAAGTACCCATTGGTTGTGAGACAAGGATTGATGCTCCAAATACTCATGAGGGTGCTAGACATGATGTTATACACCCATTAATTAACATTGTATTGTCGGTCCAATTGTTTGTACATGAACTGAATTAAATGGTTAATGAAAGTCGGTGTGATGTATTGATTTGTGATTTAATAAGGAAAATGGTTTAGACCCTAGAAAGGTCGAGGTAGGTGGTGGGATATGGGTGTCCAGGGGAACCGAGGGATTTGTGCGGTTAAATAAATAATATCAATTAATGAGGCTTATATGATTTATCGTGGCTTGAATAATTGATAATTGAAAATGAATGTGTGATGACTATTGTGTATGAATAACAAATATATAATCCAGGATCAGACACCAGCTAAGAGATGAAGTAGGTACATGGGTATATAGTTACATTGTACTACATAATTTATTTATACATGCCTTAACATTGTTTAAATTATTTATTGATTTTCTGGAATTCAGGTAGACACTGGTGGTCCCTACCTACTGATATTTTTAGCTCACACCCTACTTAGGCTGCCATTACACTGGGGTAATAGAGTAGATTCAATTTGTTTTCTGGATTGTGTTCCATTCAAATACTTGGGAGATAAGAGCAGAGGACTGAGCAGAAGCTTGAGATTCTCAAGGAGATCACCCTCAGGGCTTGAGTAATAATTTATTTATTTTTTTATTGATATATAAATCATGATGTATTGTCTATCACTTTCATATATGTATCATCATAAAATGCATTCTTATTATATTTAATTAGTGTTGTCAACTTATATAAAATGAGTTCTATTTCTCTTCCACTATTTTGTCAACTATTATCACACTACTTTTGTTTTTTTCTATTTTTTATTCTCTGATAATACCATTTTGAAACACTGATAAAAGGGTATAGTCTCCCCTCTATCACCTTCTACGACCCTCGCTGCTAGAAGTTATCCCCTGGCATACTGGGAGACGTAATTGAGGTCTTGTGACGACTGTTCCAGCCACTGGTTCTGGGGTGATTCGGGTCGGGAAGTTATAGTTTGCATCATCCCCTTAAACATTTTTCCTTTCATCCTTCACTTGAAGACATACCAGGAACTTTGATGTATACTCAGAAATATGCTTCTTCATATTGTCCCACCAATAATTATCCTAGATATCTTGATATATCTTTGTTCCCCCTAGTTTAATAGAGAAGGTTGAGCTATGTGCATCATTCAAAAGATTCTTCCTTATCTCTTGATCATATGGTACACATAATCATGACCCAAATCTTACATCTTCTTCCTCATCAATATTTAACTCAGGGGATTTCCCATTTCTAATTGCTTCCACCCTTTTCTGAAATTCCGCATCATTTATTTTAGCATCCCTTATTTTCTCCATGAGGGATGGTTGAGTAACCATTACAGATAGGATTGATAATGTTCCTCCCTTAATGATTCCCATGTACATCCCTTTAATTATAATAATATTGGATCCTTTTCAATTATCATCATTGTTATAGATGACAGATCCATTCTACTTAGAGCATCCATCACCTTATTTTCCTTACCATGATGGTAGTAGATGGAGTTGTCAAAATACTTGATGAGATCTAACCATATTCACTGGAACATATTAATATCTCTCTATGTGAATATATATTTGACTCATGTGATCAGTATATATCTCACACTTCTCCTCGTAGAGACAATGTCACTATATTTTCAATGAAAAGATCACAGTCTCCAACTCTGAATCATGCGTGGTATAGTTTTCCTCGTGTTTTTTCATCTTCCTTGAGGTGTAGGCTGTCACTTTATCATTCTAAATCAACACACAGCCTAAGCCCTTCTTTGAAGAATCACTGTACACCAAAAAGTGTTTCCCAGTTATCAGCAGTGTGAGTATCGGTGTAGTGATAAGCCAATTTTTGAGCTCCTTAAAACATTCCTCACATTCATGAGTATAGAAAAACTTCACCCCCTTTTGTGTTATCTTGGTCATTGGGTTTGAAAATCATGAAAATTTCATTAAAAATCTTCAATAATACCCGTCTACGCCTAGAAAGCTGACGATCTCCATTACAGATGTTGTCCTAATAAACTATTCAATTTCCTTTGTCTTACAAGGGTTCATAGATATTACTTTTTTAGTGATAACATGCCCCAGGAATGAGAAATCCTCCATCCAAGACTCGTATTTATGGTACTTCGAATAAATTTTCACTCTTCTCAAAGTCATTAGTATAGTATTCAAATGCTCATCATGTTCCTCATTACTCTTATAGTGAATCATAATATCATTGATAAAAACTACCAAAATATTGTCGAGGTATTCTCTAAATACTCCTTTCATTAAATCCATTAATATTTCTAGATCATTAGTGAGTCTGAATGGAAATACTATGAACTCATTATGTTCATACCACATTCAAAAGATAGTTTTGGGAATATCTTCCCTCCTCACCTTTAATTTGTGATATCTTGACTGAAGGTCTACCTTAGAAAAATAGCTAGACCCACAAAGATGATTTAATAAGTCATAAATCTGAGGCAGGGGATTCTTGTTATTTATAGTTATTTTATTGAGCTTAGGATAATCAATGCAAAGGTGTTTGAACTATCTACCTTCTTGATGAAGTGGACTCATGATCCCCAAGGTGAAGCAATCAGGTGTATAAAACCCTTCTCCAGGTTCTCCTGTAACTGCTTCTTCATATCTTCCATCTCAATGTTGGTCATTCTATAATGCGTCTTTTATAAAGTTATGGATCTATAAATAAGATCAATTGAGAACTCAACCTCTCAATCAAGAGTAAGACCATGAAATTCATTAGGGAATACATCAGTGTAATCCCTCCTCAAGGTAATATCTTCAAGAAGTATCATCTCCTATGTCTCAATCATTTGAGAAAGATATGCTTACTCAAAAGGAAACAATATCCAAATATGAGATGATGATTCTAAAGTGGATTTATCTTCCACCTTACACGTTTAATGAATTGGAGGAAGTTTATGAATGTGAAGAGTGATCTCCCTTTCCCGAGAGTAGATGTTGTCTTTGTATAAATATTGGCAATCCATGCACAAGATAACATCAAACTCCATTAAAGGATGTACGATGAGATTTTATGGGAGGTTCAATCCTCAAATATAAACTGGGGAGGAGTTATATACTTTGGATGCAGTAATTTCCCCATTTTTTGTTCTCACAGATAACTCAATCTCCAAATTTGGAGATTGTATTTGAATAGTTATACTAAATTTGAATGATATGAAATAATTCATAGAACCAGAATCAAATACTAAATTATCTATTCCTAAATAAATAACTAGTGTACTTATCACTACATAGTTTTCCAGATCCACATTAGCAGTAGTGATAGCAAAAGCCCTCCCATGTTTCCTTGGAGGTTGTTGTTGATTACCTCTGACAACCCACATCTTAGGGACATTGTTTGAATAATTCCCATATTTCATGCAGTTGTAACATTGTACTACAATATGAGTGTTGATCTGAACCTTTATTTCTTCATCCACATTAGTGGGATTCTTCATATCCCTTTGACAGTTTTTATCGAGATGTCTCATTCTTCTATATTTAAAGAAATTTTTGGCACCCTTTAGACAGTTCCCAAGATGTTTCTTCCCACAATTTTGACACGTGATATGTTCTATCTTCTTTCCATAATGGGATTTATGTTCTAAACTACACATATTGGACTCCATTTTCTACTTTTTTTCACTGGGCCCCTGAGACCATTGAGATTCTCTGATCTTCATTTCAACCTTTTGCGCACAATAGAAAATCTCCTCCTAACTGTCGAAGTCTCAAATCACCAACACTTTTCATAGAATCTTATTTAGTCCACTAAAGATGTGAACCACCTTACATTTGTGGTTCATGAAAAATTCGTAGGTGTATATTGCAAGCCTTGTGAATTTTTCTTCATACGCTCGAATGGACGCATATTCCTTTTTCTTATGTCAAACAAACTCTCTTACCATCTTGGGAAGTAGGGATCATGGAAAATATTTATTAAAAACATTTTCTTTATTTCATCCCAATCCATGGAATCAATTTCCTCTAGGGAATTTGTGTTCTTGATCAGTGTCCACCACTTATCAACTTCCCCATCAAAACGATAGACTACCGGTATGACATTCTCTTCTTCTAAGAACTGGAGGACAGAGAATATCTTTTCAATGGAGTTAATCCACCATTACATGAGGAGGGGATGAAAAGATTCACTAAACATGGGAGGCCCTTACAGCATGACTGATTCAATGGAAACATTCTCTTTCCTTAGAGGAGCAGGGTGTTCTACATGATTCAATTTCTAATTTATAACTTCGGCCAGCTAAAAAAGTACCATCACAAATTTTTTAGCACCTGTTACCATCATATCAGGCATATCATTAGTGAAATCATCACATTTCATATCACATTGATTTTTGGAACGTTTTCTTATATTTCCCACCATTATCTAAGAAAAATAAAGTACAATTATAGGGCTTGAATACTTATCTATTAAGCATAAAAAGTAAACTTTAAACATAAAAGGACAAATGCTTAAAAGAATAGTATATTCTAACTTTTGATTACCTAGGTTTCAATCTAGGTTACCCATGATCTTTTTACTCACATTTATTCTTATGGTATTATTCTTTTTTTGTTCCCTTAATAATGGTTCGTACTAAGCATATGAATTTGCTATGGCGTACCCCTCAGGAGTGTCAAACTAGAAGTGTAGTAAGACCCATTGACATGCACTAGTTCTCTAATGAGTCTAACTTAAAGAAGTGTTTTCATATTTTACCCCTAGATACATTTGATCTAGAGCCACCTCAACTTGTTTGTATCCAGAAAGGGATGTATTTTCTTGATAAACCACATACTATATACTTACCAAAGTTTAGGGATGTTTTCTTTTAATTAGTCTTATCCATAAGGTTCTTACTAAAGTATTATATTCCAAATCCCTTAAATTAACTATATCATCCTATAATACCAACTATAGAGACCCTACTCTTTTGCACATATCATTATATGATTTTAAGCATAATTAAACATCATTTTACAATCCAAGGATCATAAAATCTTTTGTCTTGGAAGACTAAGTGCATAAAACATAAAACATGGGACTAAGTAAAACATTTATTTATTTAATTTTTATAAAGAGATCCTAACAGACATTATTCTCATACATCATCATAGGATAACCTATGGATAACATGAACAAACGTATGAGTTAAAAATCCTATTAAGTGAATAAACATAAGAATAAATCTGTAGGACATGGGTTAGAAGGAATGACATAATGATATAAAAAGGCATGGAACATATGGAATCATGAAATATAAACGTGGTACCACATAAACATGGATTCAAATTAATTTTTCAGAAACATAAAATAATAATTTACCTCGAGTCAAATCTCATTTCACATAGAGAAGCACATGTTGAGTTTAACCACAAAGACCATTTCACATGGCAGCACAAGTCAAGAATAACCGCCAAGAATGTTGCACATAACTTCTCATGAGACTCAAATTTACGCAATTAATTGGAGTGATATAATTGTGTAACCATATTTACAAGTTCATGAATATGTTTTATAAAAATATAATCATAAAAATCAGTCATACATAAACATAAGGGTACCCGTGGAATGAAATGGGTATCCTAATCATGTAAAAATGCATAATGAATGGGTGTATCATACAAGTTTCCATTAAATAAAGGAATTAAAACATACATGTAAAATCATAGGAATATATCATGTTAATAAATTTCAAATATGAGTAATAACATTTATGAAGGGTATTTAAGAAATTTGAGAATTAAAACATTTTAGTGTTTTTTTAATGGAAAACTAAAGAGAATTTAAATTAGAAAATGAATAATCTTTTATATAAAACTAGAAGTGAACCAAGAATGTTTTCATAATAAAAAAAATTATTATATAAAAATAATGGTGTCTTAAAATAGATGATAGGGTGCACATGAAATTGGTTAAGAATTCAAGAAGTTCCCTTAAATAGGTTTTCTTATCAGGAAGTATTGAGGAGGGAACCACTTAAAACATGTACATCCCCAAAAAGGAATGATGAATGGATATTGATACATGATTTTTGATAATATAAAAATCATTTACAATATGTTAATAAATATAATATATAACATCATTTGGGTAATAATAAAAATATAGCAACCCGATGGAATCTGAGGAGGAATAGGTGAGGGATCAAAGACGAAGAAGGGTGCACAGGGTTAGCCTCTCTGATGCGGTCCCGCTGCCACCGACGGATCGAAGAACGGAGGTTGTATGATGATTCTGGAAGGTTTTTTGTTTTTCGGAGGTTCTCAGATGAACCATCTATCCAACGGGGAAGAAGAAGGGATTTCTGGGAATGAGGCGCGATGACGCCTCAATCTCTCAAATAAAAATTAAATTACACGGCATGTATTTCCAAAGTACACGCTGTGTAGATGTGTTTCCATACTCCAACTTAAGCGAAGTCCAGCACACGACCTGGACTATGCACACGGTCAACACACGGCTAGGGTCTCGGCCGCTACACGGGACAAAGGCACACGACGTGTCAAGGAAGGCTACACGCCGTGTAGATTGAAATTCACACCTGGGCACCACAAGACATGTACTTGGCCTCGCATGGGTAAGAGATACACGACGTGTCTATAAATACACGCCGTGTAGTAAGAAACTTCTACACGGTCTTCACACGACATGTAATCGGCGAGCACATGGCAGGTCACTCGGGTAACTCATACATGGCATGTACTTAAAGTACACGGCGTGTAGTCTGGAAATTTCCAGAAACTGCCCAGACTTTCCAGACTTCTCAAAAACCAGTCAAAAGTTTATACAGGGTCGGGATTTGACTCGTTTCAAAAAAACCGGGTTCTTACAAACTCCCCACCTTAACGTAGCTCATCCCCGAGCTACCGAACGAAACCAGGAGATGGCACCGAACACGCCCATCCCAGTTAAACAACACAGACTACCCTGGTCTTAAGGTTATGGCTGAATTCCTAAAAGGGCTCCCCACCTTAGGAATTGCCTACTCAATCTCAACTTGAAGAAATCTCAAATCAAATCAAATAAACAAGCAAGACCCAACAACCTATTTCCCGGACCCATGGTCCTCCCATGACGCATCGTCACCCCTGTACCTTATTGGTGCTCATGTGTCGCTTCCCACACCCAACATAACCCTCACCGCATCGGTGTCTGCCTCCCTGAGGTCCTACATCTAATAGATGCTCAAATCAAACCTTGATCCATGCACCTAGAGTAACCTGCATCCACGATGCCCCGATGCCCATGACACCTCAAGTAACCCGCATCCTTGATTCTCCTGATGCCACGCATCTTAAATAGTTAATAAAATACATAACGCATCTGATATGATGTCAAACCCACTAAATAGTCTCTGGTCAGTCCACAGGTAACCTGTGAAACTCATGCACTCAACCAGACACACCTCAATAGGTCATGCCAAAAGAAAGCAATGAAGATCACAGCCACACCCGCGGTGTACCTGCCACCATCGTCGGCTCTCCAGCCTGCTCAATCCCTGGCATCTCCACAGCGTGCACCTGGCCAGAAGCCCAACTGCCTGATGCCTGACCTCCCTGTGGTGCTGATCCAGTCTCTGGCCACGCACCCCTTAGATGGGTCCTACTATCTCTGTCACGTCCCCCGCGTGCATCTGAACCTTGGGTACCCTCTCCTGGAACCGAACCTGAACAAACTCCAGATGCTACAGTCTGTCCTAGTCCCTGCCTGCCGGCTGTCTGAGAAGGCTGCCTACAAAACCTCTCCAGATGTCCGACCTGTCCACAAGACCAGCACTCATTAAGAGGCCTTTCGCACTGAGTCCGAACATGTCCCAGCTGCCCACGCTAGAATTAAACCACTGAGGAACCCCCACGAGGTGTTCTACCTGAATCCTTGGCCTTCCCACCCTGCTGGAACTCATCTCTGCCTCGCTTCCTGCTATCTGGACCGTCACCTGAAGGTGTCACCCTACCAAAATGAGATTTCTCTCTCTCGAATCCCTCTGCTATAAGTGCCTGTTTCACTGCCTCGGAGAAGGAACCCAGCCTGAAGATGTTTACCTGAACCCGAATGGAATGTCATAAGCCATCCTCGAAGCGTCTCACCCTAGCTGTGTCATTGCTCACCAGACCAGGTGCAAAATGGGACAACTCCATAAAGGTAGCTGCGTAGTCCATGACGGATATATCTCCTTACTGAAGACTCAAGAACTCCCGAGCTCTCTCTTCCCTCAGTGTCTCTAGATAGAAGTGCTCAAAGAACTTGTCCTCGAAGTCCTTCCATGCCATCACCTCGTGCCTACGAGCCTGAACCTGTACGTCCCACCAACGCTTCGCCGGTCCTCTCAGCATGTACATCACCATCTTGACCCTCCACCCTGGAGGCGTCTCAAGCGGCTCAAATATCATGTCCATACTCTCTATCCAGTTCTCTACTGCCTGCGGACCACCCTCCTCCTGAAAAAGCGGTAGGTGTTGCGACTGGAACCCCCGCGTCTGGTATGCCATAGAAGGCTCTGCACTCGGTGCGCCTCTTTCAATCCTCTGTAAGACACATACCAGGCTAGCTCGGAGCTGCTCGTCAAGCTATAGTTCGAACACTGCCAAACCCAGCTGCTGCCCTGCCTGCATTGGATCCTGAACCTGATCCTATCCCTGAGCATGTACCTGGGGCTCATGCTCTGCCTGCACAGGATTATGAACCTAATCCTATGGTACTACATCCTCTCTTGCATGACTCTCCATCGAGTCGTAAAGGAGTAACCCACTGAATACCATAAGTGGTCAGACAGCCCATATATATATATAAATAAATTCTACATAGATAATGAAATCAGTAAAAGGTAGTGCATAACAAGTGCCCTTACTCCCCCTCACCGCAACCCATGCCCCACGGTATTCCGGCCTCATGGCCTCCTTACCCTCCCTCAACAGAGCCAGGTTTTAAAAGTACCTTCGGCCATGCCCGTCCCGACAACTCACGTTGCCTCAAACCGACGACTGATTCGCCCAATCCTAACAGTTACACAGCCTCAACCATAGTTCCTGTCTGCTCTCATAAGAGTTAGACCCAAAATCCTGCAGCATGCAATTATACAAATATCTAAATCATGGCATATCACATTGAAAATAACAAGGAATTTCTATCAGTAATTTCACCTATTCACATTTTATAAGAACACAAGCATGGAAATTGATTTTTATTCACATGGCATTATCACTTCAGAGAGCATAGGTGCAATTATGAAATTGAAATACCCTAAAAATGTGCCTATCAAAAGCCAAGAAACCAAGACTTGCCATACCAAGACAATGTTTACATATCATACTCAATAACATCGCACAAAAAGTGAGCCACCGAGGTGGAAATCAAATCAACTGTAATCTGAGCAAAAAGCAAACAGCAATTCCCGCCCCCAGCAACTCAGTCCATCCCTCGTACATGGGGCTGCAGGCACCCAAGCACAAGTTCAAAAATCAAGTTCCAACAACACCCTATCTCCAGTCTACCATATTGAAAATAGTAAAACCAGCATAAATAAAAAGAGAAGTCTCAAACTCATTAGAAGTCAGTAAAGCAATGCTACTAAATCCTTGTCAAGAACCTCCCTCTGATACCACTTTGTAACGACCCAGACCTGGCCAGCCACCCGAACTGTGGCAAACGGGTCGGGTGTCACTACCTTAGGCGCACATACACTGAACTCCAAAGGCTTCCGACTAGCAGCGAGGGTCTGAATAGGTATAGTGGGGAGGCTATACCCTCTCAGAGGAATAAAAGTGGAACTGGTCCAAGTATAATAGTAAAAGATGCAGCAGAAATAAATGACTCAGCAGACTCGAACCAGACCCGCATTGGGGAAGCATATCCAATACCAACAAATCAGTGGAAACAGTATAAAAACAATAGTAGCAGAAAGTAAACAGGACAACATGCTGAAGCATACAAGCAACTACTACTATAACCAAACAATGCATGCATCTAAGAAAGTCATACAGATCAAAATATAATCGCACCAATGGCTAACCAACAGTATCTACAACAAGGTAAGCATGCTGATACAAGAAAGGAAAACCATCCAAGAAACTCCAGCAAGGCACGAACTCAGGTTCCATGCCAGTCTCCAAGTCAACAGCACTATAGTCCATCTCCTGAGGCTGACCCTCTACCTGAACGCAATTTCAAAAAGTCTACACGCGTCCTGAAGTGCCTGTGTAGGGTGTGAGATGAGTCTCAGTAGGATACCACCCAAGGGTACCTACCTAATATAAGTGTTTAGGTGGACATGCTTATATAATGAAAAACAGTAGACAATACAATTCCAAAGAATAGACATAGACTTCACTAGTGCTCGGCAGCCACCAGGAAGAGTCACCTGCTTCGGCAAACGCCGGAATGTCTGTTCAGTAGCTCGACACCTTGGGCCACATGACACCATGTGTCTCAAGTACCGACGTCCCGAAGGCACGCCCAACCATCATAACCCAGCTCGAAAACCCAACCTTCCCATGGCACAACATCCATAGAAACAATGATACCCGTCCTCAAAGAAATATGGAGGGATAGCGATGTTTGCCATCAAATAAAGTAACTGGAGGCACATCGATATTTGTCCCCAAATCAAGTAACCGGAGGCATAGCGATATCTGTCCTCCAATCACGGCGAGCCTCTACCCCCAACCAGATAGCCTCAATGCTATCTCCTGAAGGCTCCTCACCTCCCACGTGGCTTCCTACGACAAGAACCCCAACCAACATACCTAACCGCAACTACGGGGCCTCTACCCACACGAGTGGTCAAAACCACCTCATCACGGATTCTATTTGTGTGCACACTACTCAAAAGTACCCGATGAGTGGTAATCACATCATCATGTCCCAAGAAACAACACCTCTGACACCTCATGTCCCTACGAACCTATCTCTCAAGCCTGATGGCCTCGCCATCTAAGTAACCTGGCCATGCCCAACCTAATAGTCCAACCGCCTCAACCAACGTCCATGACGCCCAATCCTGTGGTAGAAACTACCCAACGTAACCCGAGCCCAAGCCCCAACCTATGATCCTCATCACTCAACAAATATCAGGGCCACGCCCAACACAACGATTAGTTCAACATAGATAATATCACACATTGCATAACTATACTCAAGCATTACTTGAAACAGGAAATTACTAAACAATTAATTGCACTAACTTACGCCAATCCATACTAGTACCTAAGGTCTTAAATGACTTAAACAATTACCATCATTCTTATAACAAATCAAACTCAGCTGTTTAATCCAACATCAGAAAAATTAGTCTAAATCAGTAGTTTAAATACTAGTCCAAAACATACGCATTTCGGCACCCCCGGACGAATTTCCCCAAATGATCCATGACCTCTCACCCGGCCTTCTCTAGCACAACAAGGGTCAGGGAATACCTAGAGGCATCCCACAATGAAGATAATTAACTAAAAATAAATAAACAGGGTTTCTCTCAACACCTGACGTCGCGCATAGAGGTCACAACCCCAAATTTTCTACGAAAACAGTAAAGAAGGTATGCACCAACTACCCTGTACTCGTACGATGACACTCCTTTGATTTCAGCCTCTGAATCGAACTGAATCGCGGTAGATCTGCATTTCCGTCAAATCCGACAATTCCATTCGGATGGAATATGCGGAGGAATAGGTGAGAGATCAAAGAAGAAGAAGCGTGTGCGAGGTTAGCCTCTCTGGTGCGGTCCCACTGCCACCGATGGATCAAAGAACAGAGGTCGTATGACGATTCTGGAAGGGTTTGTGTTTTTCGGAGGTTCTCGGTCGAACCATCCATCCAACGAGGAAGAATAAGGGATTTCTGGGAATGAGGTGTGATGGCGCCTCGATCTCTCAAATAAAAATAAAAGTACACGGAGTGTATTTCCAAAGTACACGCCGTGTAGATGTGTTTCTATACTCCGACTTAAGCAGAGTCCAGCACACGGCCTGGACCGTGCACACGGTCAACACATGGCTAGGGTCTCATCCGCTACACGGGACAAAGGTACAAGGCATGTCAAGGAAGGCTACACGCCGTGTAGATTGAAATTCACACCTGGGCACAAAATGACATCTACTTGGCCTCACATGGGAAAGATATACACGGCGTGTCTATAAATACAAGCCGTGTAGTAAGAAACTTCTACACGGTCTTCACACAGCATGTACTCGGCGAGCATCGGGCATGCCACTCAGGTAACTCATACACAGCATGTACTTAAAGTACACGGCGTGTAGTTTGGAAATTTCGTGAAACTGCCCAGATTTTCCAGACATCTCAAAAACCAGTCAAAAGTTTAAACAGGGTTGGGATTTTACCCATTTCAAAAAAACCCAGTTCTTATAAACCCTACTAAGATACTCTATGGAGTCCCTTCTAAAATTTCTATTCTCCTATAAAAAATATCTCAAACCACATCTAGGGAGTATCATGAAATGTTTGTAAACCAAACTAACTACTCTTCCCTGGTCATTATACCCTACAGAAGTTACAGAAGCTCCTAGATACACACCACTCATATTGTGACAGGGTGAAAATCTTCCCTAAGGAGCCTCTTAAACTCTACCCAAGTGAGGATATACTGATCATGGTTATGCATCACAAGAATCCTCCATCTTCTAGTTGATTCACACATATAGATCACTACTATGACCACCATCTAATCAAGAGTTTTTCTCAAAAGTTATAAAATGTATGTGACTACCTCAATCTAGTCATTATCTACCAGGGGGTCTAGATCACCTTGATTCCAGGGAGGACAATGCCTCTGGAATTCATATAACACACTCACCTTGTGCACATCTTGGTCCTGAACTACCGACCTAACCTGCTTCTCAAAGGGTGGTGGATCAACTAGAAGAACATCCATAGGTACCGCCTTAGGACCAGTGCCCTGCACTGAAGCCTCGCTTCTAGGAGGACCATCATCACAATACTACCATTGATATAATCTAACATCTTTCATAGTGTCATCCTTAAATAAAATCAAGAAGTTCCACAATCAAAGAGTAAATTTGGGGAGATGAATCAAGAATGACATGGAACCCATAACCTAGTCCTATACAATTCATGTACCAAAAATATCCCTCTGACTAGTTCCCTAATATACTGAGTCAACAAGAAAATTATCAATGTCTTTGTGAATGGATACATTGGCTCCCATACCAACACTAGTGTCCTTGGCCTGAAATCCAAACTAAAAATATTTTATCATTGTCCCTATGCAACCCAAACCAAGATCACATATAGAAAACCAATAAATTATGGTCCCAAAGTGGAACTCACTCTGATTCCACTATACAATGGCCCGACCCAATAGGGATCGAGCCACAACAACCCCAATACTACCTCCAATATGTTAGGGTCTAAAATCAAACTTTGATTAGGAATATCACACAAATAAGAGGACTTAACCTATGGTACATGTATGCACGCATCTAAAAACATCTCCATGCAACAATTAAGAGATATTAAAAATGAAAAAGAAATGAATGCATACATATATCCCACAAAAAGAGTATAAAAGGAGTATTGAAATTTTAAAAAGGAGAAAAAAAGTGCATAAAAAACTATAAAAGTGTCCAAACTGCTCAGAAGGAGGTGATCTTTGTCAAATGAAACTGTTGGAAATCTCCTCATCTAAGCACCGGAAAACACCTTGGTCTTTCTATACCACTAAACTCTACCAAATCTAGTTCCTCTTATTACTCCATCGAAAGGCCTTTCATCCACATAAGACATAATATGTGTTGGAAAATTCTATGTTGGGGTGAGTATACCAATACCTAGTAGCCACATAAAATTCCCAAAATAAAAGGGGGAAACTAAATAGAAATCGTCCCCTCAACACAGCCAGAGGGGCCCCAGATAAGAGAGAAACTCTATCTTTACCATCCTATACAATAAATGACCATTTTTCTTTATCCACATGGTTTCTCAACCAAGATATGTGACAGTTCCATAACAAAACCCAAAATCTTCCAAATATACTCCTCTCAAACTCCATGTCTCATGAGGTTACAACCTCATAGCCAGCTACGAGATTCTACTCCAGAATCATGGTAATTATCATCTAGGATATCACACTCCATGAGTTTATCTATCTTACATAGAACTCATCAGATAGATACACTCCATCGGAGATAACCATGCAATCCCAAATGGCATATCTAAGAGAACACGCTCCATCAAAAAAATTCTCTAGGTCTAACTATCATTCCCTACACCATATTTCCTATAACCAATGCCACATGCCCCTCAAAAGCTGATAAGAAACTAATTGTATAGTCCTTCCACTCACTAATGTATACGGTCAATGGAGCACTGCTCCAGACCATGCACCAATGTGCATCCTCTCTTAAGAGAGGGATAGCATAAGGACCTGTGCCTCGCAGCTTCCCTATAGTTTATAGATTAATTACTTTTAATAATCCCATGAAACCTCTATCATACCTATATGGAGAGTCTCACACCTCACTTCATTTAGGGAGCCTTATCTCTTAACCAGGAATCACACTAAATAATTGGAGGGGATCTCTCATCACAATAGCACTCAACAACCGAGGGATTTCTAACTCCCATGGAGGAGCCACTCACCACCGCTACTTTAATGAGGGGTATAACATTGTAGATAGAGGACCCATGCCCTATTTATAAGGGAGTTTTGACTCTATCTGTATGATAACTATGGAAAACCCACACCCTAACACGATAGGGGGGGGGGTACTTACCATAGAATAGATGACCTAATACCTAATACAATAGGGGAATAATGAATCTATCCCAATATCATATAGGGACGACCCGTACCCTGGAAAATCAAGGGATTAAGAACCCACACACTGGTACATTAAGGGAGTTCCAACACTACTAAAACATCTTGTATGGAGGACCTGTAACCTGGTATGTCATGGGAGTACTAATTCCACTAGAACATGGCATATAAAGGACCCATACCCTAGTATAATATGGTAGTATTGACTCCATGGATAGAGGACTCGCATCATGTCATGAAATGGGAGTGACGAATCTATTAGAACAATGATTATGGACGACCCATTCCATGATACAACAAGGGAGGACCATATCCAGCTATAATAATGATACAAGAAACCACCACCTTGATCCGTCAGGGGAGTTCCAACCCCATGAGAACTACTTTGTGGGTAGAGTTATCATGACTTCTATAGGGGAGTTCTGGCTCCAAAAATATGAAAGAAAAGGGAAAACGCATACCCTTATATGGAAGGGGAGTACCACCCCCAACATCTCTCAATGATAAACCAAATTTATCTCTAGCATCAGTCATGACCCACTCAAAGGTGTGTCATACTCATCATACCCCATATCACAACACTATGGGTAGGGGACCCATTACTTGATAAACTAGGGGAACACTACCCTACTGAAATAAAGTGTCTAGTGGAACCTATATCCTTGAAAAAAAGGGAAGGATACCAACCTGGACATCTCTCCTATGATCCACTATGATCACTACCCACAATCTGACATCACTACTATAACATTTTTCTTGAATCATTCCACTTCATGACTCACAAGTCACCATGAAGACTACCATCATGTTATATATGGAAAACAACTAAAGATAGGCTACTCGCAAGCCATAATCCAAGTGTAGAAGAAGGAGATGTGCTAGGTGGAAGTTTCATAGAACATTACACAGTGTTTACTGGGGTCTTCATAGTGTATAAACCCTCCTAAACGTCAATCAGTGTCCTTTACTACACGGTTTGTCTATAAAAGTTATCTTAAATTGCGTCTACATGGTTTACATGACATGTCTCATTGCACAAGATCCCATATGGGTCTTTCCATACATATCTCAGTCAGCAGTGTCTCACACACAGTTTTTACCCCCTGGTACATATCTTGTCTTATCTAAATTCCCTCCTAGATGTTTCCTCTAACTATGCCTATTTTCAGAACCTCAATCCTATGTTTTTAACCCCATTCTTATGTAATTTGTCTGTGTAATACCACATGGCCATGTCCCTTAACATGTCATCCCTAGCCATGTTTCTCAACCACACAAACTGGGATCCCTACAAATCATATGACAGTGGTACATAATGTGAAGTCCCCAATTATCATCTTCCTCAAACAAGAATAACACACATCATGTGATCCTATAAGACACTCCATGTGATCAGGAATTTTGAAATTAGAATTCACTTCAAGATACCCAAAATGCACTAATTTCCATTGAAACCCATATATCACCCCCACGGGGTCCATAACATTTTTCTAAGAGCTATAAAACCTTAATAATGTAACAAAATAGTATGGGGACTTAAAACTAAAATTTTCCTAGCACTTCGTGAAAAACCGAAGCATCATGTGCATATCCAAGATCTAAAACCACTACACCAAGATCCGGGAGTGATTGTCTTCATGATTAGAGATTGAAGGAACCTCCTATCCTTAGTTCAACCTTGGTAATTCTATCATTAAAATGGGTAAGGGGGTTTACTCTTTTCTTGCATGCACACATAGGGGGAGGGTATTGATTTAATTTTATTAAATAAAAAATCTCTATTTAACACCCCATCAACATAGGCCTCTGACCTGGAACCTGACACTAACAACTTTTATGTCACTCCTATGGAAAAATCCATGTTATGAACTAAACTATTGCTTCATATTTCTGATATGAAAATCTTCATGTGATTTAAACCATGCATTGAATGAAACTGAATCCACATTATAAAATAATTTTAGTATCACCCCACCAAGGCTCTCTGGGCCCTAGAATCCCACACTAACTCAGTTCCTATATTTCTAAATATTCTTAGAAATATTATAATGTCTAACTAGTTAAAACTCATGTTACTAAAATCCAACCAAAGGCTGAACCTTTGATTTGATGTCAATTTAACTACCTAATTAATCGTGCAGTCACATTAAGCGGTGAATTAAGTTTGACTTATTTTACTTAATTATTTTCATTTTAATTTACCACCATCTAATTAATACCTTTGTCACCTTTTAGGATGAGTGGATCCTGTATAAAATTTTGAAATTAAATTAAATACATCACATAATATTTTTACAATTTTTGGTACTAAGACCTACTCCTTTATATGTTGGTAAGACCCCCTAAATGGATTATCTAATATAATCTTATTATTAATTAAAATTTTTTTCAACAAAATCACTATACACCTTAGTAGTAAATACTTCAGTTGATCCTAGGTATACCCCTATACAATCTGACTCTTCGGTATCTTTTGGTTATAATACCCAATAATATTCTCTACTTCTTGAGTGGTTATACCCAATGGACTCTTCAACAATTGGTTATACCCCCTAGTCATAAGCTTCTTATTATTATTTGTTTTGATCCCTTGATATAAATATCTTCAAGACTCGGTCACTCATAGAGAAATTAATGATGATCATCCTACAAAATATTACTAGATCAACTAGCCTACTTGTGTACACCTCAATAGATTTTGTTGGTGGTAATCATGTCTTCTGTTATAGATCAAGTTCATTAGATTTTCAGTGGATGGTCACCTCTTCAAAAATTAATCACAATTGTTGGGAAATTATTTATTTTTATTTTGAAGTCTTGGTCTCAGTTAGATGTGTTCAATAAATGCCCAAAATCACTTCAAGTATTAATTTTTTTAAGAACGAACCTGATCAATATCAATTCAAATGATTTTTAAATTCTTAAAAAATTTACACCAAACCCTATCACATGAAATGTTATCTTATTATTTTTATTCTCTAATCAATTATATCTCAATAATATTAGTAATTATTTGTGTATTCATATTCATAATGAAAGTAATCATTAAATATATTCGTTATGAAAACCCAAATGGATGTCGATACCACTATTCTTCAATGTTCAAGTTCTAGAATGGATTAGTCTTCCTGAAAGAATGAGAAAGTTGGATATATCATGTTATGAATTGTTCATGGGACATGGTGTATAAGAATAAGTAGTTCTTCTTGTCTTCAAAATACCCAATTATTTTTTTACAACCTAGGATTAGCATCACGTAACAGTATACACTAAAGTAAGATCCTTTAATTCTTTTTGACCTAGTAGGCTCATAGAAACCCTACCCTTAATGGGAATGAATCATGAAGAATAAAAGTTTTACTTCACATAAATAAAGCATGTGTATATTTTTTTATGTTTGAAAAATTGGAATACTATTTGAATTGAAACAGTTATTCCTCTTCCACAGATGATCTCATTTTATATTAGAGCCTCATTGCCTTAGATATGTGTTTCATGCCACATTAAAGTTGTATATTATCTCTTAATTATCTATTTAGGTGAGGTTATTTAAAAACCAATAATGCTCTCTATCTTCAAATATTAAAGCATGGGTTACCTTATCATAATCTTGAGGAACTAAAATTCATGGTGTCTCTTCCTTCATAAAGTCCTTATGCTTTTCCACATCATTAACCTTTCAAAACCAACACTTATGTAGGTGTGTCCTTATGTTTATAAAATTACACATATGTGTGGGTTATACATATATAGATAGTATCAAATTGGATGAGAATTAAAATATTAAGGAAAGTGAAGTTGCATGATGATTCGATCATGTTCGAATCTCTAGGATGATCAAATGGTACATTAATGGTGTGAATCAATCATCCTGATGTCATGGAATGAAGAATGCCTAATTCATGTAGAAAATCCTCAGACTAAGTTTGAAGATGAATCTTTAGCAAACAGAATAGCCTAGTGTTATCTGAATGAATGGGTACATTATATCCATATGTTTTTAAAATGGATGAATAGTGTTCAACTGAATCCATCCCACATCGAATAATTGTTTTGTATGACTCCCACATATATTATATGTCATTACCATTGAGGCTCAATTGAATTATCTTGAGGTATGATCCTAGAACCACACATCACACACCATAGCACATTGTCATACTACCCCACAAGGTCACTCTATAACCTCCAGGAGCACACTAATATACACATGAGCACATCCATGTACACACTAATATCTACCTATATACTAGATCTCTCATCCAGTTTTTCATGCGAGCTACTCGGGGTGGCTCTTCCATGTTGTTCATCTTTCTCTAATACTAAGTTAAACAAAGTAATGCCTAATGGATTATTTTTTTGTCTTAATTTTTTAAATAAATCCCACTTCACATAGAAATTTGAATAATTCTAAGTATGAAATTTAATATCAATCCATTTGAAAATGTCTTCACCTCTCCATAAATCATCTTGAAAATAATATTTTTCATGATAAAAAATTTAATTCCTCTTCTTCATCATGAATTAATGATATATAAAATACAATTTACATTCTCTAAAACATATATTGCATAGGTATTCGTTATTTATGACGGGTTCAATAATCATAGAAATACAAGGACAATATTCATTCTCCATACTTCTTAACCTTATCTCCTCTTATAAACACTAACCCATATTAAACCTTATTGATAGAAAATACAATTTAATTCCATTGGGTTCAACACCTTCAAGGAATATACCCTGAGAGGGGTGGATCAAGGTATAAGATTAAGTTTGGATTTCTCCAATTAATCATCCTTGAAATTGATCTTGTTCACTCAATGTGAGGAACACTTATTTCACTACCTTACCCACTCTTTGAATTGATTGAAATCAATAAATTACACCAAATATTTTACTTGGTTCACCACTATGATCTAATCCATGTTGATTACTTGAAAATGTTCTAATGTACCAATACACTAGATGTTCATTTCTAGTATGTTATTCACACAAAAGAGCAGTATCACAGGCCCTCAAAACTCACTTCCCTCACAAGTATGTAAGCATAACTTTCCTCCTTTTAATATTTGATAAACTTACTAATTCAATTCAAAATTATATTATCAATTATTCTTCTTCGAATGAATTATTCTCCACAAAATTTGAGTGAAAAATACAACAGGAATGGTGTTTCATTTTTTGAATAGAAATTATCATCTTTAATAAAATCTTTCTTTATATAAATATTCTTAATTCTATTAAATATTCCAAAATGAGAATATAGAAATATTATTCTTAATCTTTTTAAAAGATCTAAAAAAATTGTCGATGGATAATCCTCTTGTTCTCCTCTATTATGATATATCCCAACCACTATTTGATCTTCTTTCCAAAAAAATAATCTTTTAGAATTTTATTTTAAATTAAAATATAAACCATAATCCCTCATTTTTTCACTTTGATATCATCCCTCAAATCATATATTATTAGTTTATTTCTATTAAATTTGAAATGGTATTTTTCACATTTCTAAGAAATCACTAACTCTACATGACAATACAAAACCATAAATTATTCTCAAACTTCCTAAAAACCCATGAATCATAATGTGAATAGGGATTCACTATGTGGTTAATTGAAGAGATTTGTGGAGAAAAACCTTTCGGTGTGTCATGTTGGTATTAAATAGATTCCTTTAAAACTACAAAAATATCACTATGGTTTGGTCCTTTGGATGTGATGTAATTGTTCGGCTAATTATAGATCCATCAAAAACCAACCATCATCGATTTACAGAAAGGTATATAGATCCACAGTAAAGTATTCCTGCCTTTATATCCATCATGAAATGACACATATACCACAATGTAAAAAACTAAAATTTTTAAAGAACTCGAAAACTAAATTCACCTAGCTTCTATGGAATATAAAATCATTTATGTTGAAACAAAATCTGGACAAAACATCACTTCGACATGGTTTTACATTTCTGCATAGACATAATGAATATAGAAGTGACATCAAAAATAACACTTATTAACTTTGTAGCATGACCATCAATTTTAGCATGGAATGACCCTTACACATATTTTTTCTTACAGTTATATGTGGAATTTTGAGGTATTTAATATCAATTATGGCTTGGTGATATTTAATATCAAATATTTAACATTTCTAATTTGAAATTATTTATGTTGTGGCTATGATATCCACACCACAAACCTCTGTTTCATAGCACAAATCACCTACCACGGTGTGGATTATATCTTTTCTAAAAGCATTCAGCCTTTGATTATGTATTTTTTAAAATGCAAAAAAATCCTCCAAGTTATTCCTCATTTTAATTCAACACTTTTTACATTATATTTTTCAACAAACAAAAGGAAAAAACTATGAGGGTATTTCTACCAGAAATCTCTCCCTATGGGTTTATAAAAAACTCCAAAGAATGTTTTAACTCAAAGGAAAATCTCAAAACATATTTTCATGTAAAAAATAAGAGACCAAACCTAATTTGTTAAATGAAATACATTTTATTCAAGAAGAGTATAATTTATTCACCAATCCCTAATTCTAAGCACATGTGATCAAATCATGGTGTGAGAAATAATAATTGATAAAAATGAACATCATGAACTCCAACCATAACCAATTACTCAATAATCTTCCCCCCAATTTGACAGTAAATCACTCTCCCCCATTCACTGTGAATTACACACTCCAATCATTGAAACTTATCACCCTTCATTGATAAACCTAATGATAATTTCTATTTTAAATTTAATAAAATATTTTTAATAAACCAAATAATAAATTAAATGATATGTAAAAAGTATCTAAAAATGAATTCTCATGGGGGATTGGGTAAACATCATAAAATTAGTTCTAGTGGATGGTTTTAGTCAGACACTGAGATCCAACTTATGTTATTCATAATCAAATTTAGAAAGTTCCATTATTAGTATATCATAAACTTGATGTTTTCTTAGAGCATACTCCATCCTTATCAATTTTTACTCAACCTTTTACTTCAAAAATTATATTTGATCCCAATGTGCATCATCCTTGAGTGATGAATGGTATTTTTTATCAATTTTATTACACTTGATGTTTTATAGTTGATAGTAATAGGATACCCCACTTCAATCCTAATAACCTGTAATTGTTTTTTCATCTATATCGGTTGAGTGCATGCTTGATTGAATGGAATATACTCAACATTTATTATTCCAAAAAAAAAATCCTACTTTTACTTATCCATGAAAATTAGTAACTACCAATATAGAATAAACGTCTTGATGTAGATTTTTAGTTATTAATCAAACCTACACAATTTAGGTCAATAAACCCCAAAAAATTTTGTTATGAATCCATAAGATAAAATATCCCAAAATAAACTATATATCTAATATAAAGAAGAATTATATTCATATATTTAATATAAATTTACTTAGGGAAGAAATAAAAATAGAATACATACCAATTATCAAATACAATTTTTGGTTGGGTGGCTATTAAATATATTTCGGGATGATTTTCTTAAAAATAGTCACATAAATAATCTTTCCCACTTGATCAAAGATAACTTCATCCAGGTATCTACAGGTGTTTCAATTAGTTTTTAATCACCCATATGAAATTTATTTAGTATATACTTAGTAAAATTATTTAGGGATATAAATATACCACATTTTATTTTAATAACTTAATGTGTAATTAAGAAAGGATAATTCAATAATTAATGAGAATTGTTTTCTCTGAGTGTCATCTAAGCCTCAAAAGGAAAATCATCAACATAAATAAGAATCTTCATCCACTAATCATTCTTCTATTTTATATAGAGGTTGTTATCAACCCCACCTATATGAAAACAAATCATTATTATGTACGGATCCAACCAAGAATACAGGACCTTGGTTCTTACTTTAGATCATATAAGGCCTTTTTCAACTATAATACTACACATTTTACCATCTTGATGAAAAACCCATCTAGTTGTTCAATTTTAGTTACTCTTCAACAACCCCATTCAAGAGTGCTGACTTAATGTCTATTTTATATACTGTGAATACCTTTTTCCACCATAGTAAAACATAATCTTATTGCTTAAACTCTTTTTATTGGTCTGAATATTCCATCCACATGAATACCTTCAACATGGAAATTCCTCTTGTACTCTGCATATTCCTTATTCCTTTTTTACTGAAACATATTTATTGATTTTTTTTCAAAAAACTCACTTGGTTTATATTACATTTTTTATGTCCTAGGAAAAATTTCCAATATTTTATTCTTTTCAATTTTATCAAGCTCATTATTCATAGCCATGATCCAACTCTCATACCTAGAAACCTCTTCAAAATATTTTGGTTTAACATATGTAAAAATATATACCTTTTTTATTCTTAAATATTTTAGTTTGAATTGGGGTTATTTGATCTCCCATAATATCGTTTTCATACATTTCTAAACTATTGCACCATATATTTCTATTTTTTGTTCTGGATTTGTTTTCCTCATTATAAAAAATATTACCTATGAATTTTTTTGACAATTGGTCTCCCCTAAGTCATATATTTCTTCATATCTTTCATCTTAAAAAATCGACCACATTTATGTGAATTCTATGTGCCAAAATTGAAAACCTCCTCATGTTATTTTGATATATACTTGTTTTCAAAAAAAATTACATCTTTAAATTCAACCATTTAATTTATTAATTTTTTGAAATTTTTAGAACCCTTAATCATTGATTAATATCTAAGGAAAATACATCCATCACCACAAGAATCAACCATTTTATTCTTCTCCATGTTTAGAATAAATAATTTACTACCAAATAATCAAAAGTAGTTGAGTGCAGTATTATTTCCATACCATATTTCATAGGTAGTCTTATCCTTATTGGAACAAAGTAATGCCCCGTTAGATATGAAACCCACTATGAGAAATAATTCTTTCCAATATTTCTCAGGTATACCTCTTATAATAAACATAGATGGAGCCCTTTTATTCAAAAAATGATTCCCTCTCTCAACTACAGTAATTTTTAAGATCCCTAACCGTTAATAATTAATGTTTAATTCCATGTTTTTAAAATTACTCTTCCACATGAGCATCAATAATTTTTTACCATTTCCTATGAATAACTTTTGGATATTAAACCAATCATATTTTCATATTTTTTATAAAATTGTATGAATAAAATCATCACCTTAGTTGTGTGAGTGATCTCCATAATCTATGAAATCCTAGTGAATTAATCAATAGATAGATTGTAATACCATTTTCCAACTAATTATTTAAGTATCATAAACCTAAACACATCCAAATGAATAACCTCAAGTAATATTGATGTTATTATTTTCATTGTCTTTCAGGTATTTCAAATAATATTGTTGTTTCAAAAAGTGTCACTTGTGTGTATAGGATTAAATGTTACATTAGCTATATTTAAATAACCACCATTATTCACTAGAATTTTCAATTCTCTTTGGCTCAAATTACCATGAAATTTATGCTATAATATATTTTTATCCTTTTTATAAAATATACACATGTCATACTCCCCTATCAAGTTATGATTTTTGATTTTTCATCTCCCTTCTCAAATAACTGAACCATAAAAATATTTGAAAATTAATAACTTCTTTTTGAATTCAATTACATTTCCCCAATCACATAATTATATAACATTTATTATGTTGTGACTGATACCTTCAACCTATAGCTCATTTTCTCTTCTAGGATCTTTTCCATTAGACTTTTCTTTTCCATAAGAAATATTCTAAATTCCCTCATCATTTACAAAAAACAAAAATCCATTTATGTTATATTTAACATCTAATATGAAATATTAATTTACTATTATGTGGTATTTGAATCCATAATCACTAATCTAGAAGCTAGAAAAATATGTTTCTCTTAAATAAATTTTAGAAATATTTTTTTCAGACTTTATTTTCTTAATCTTTAATGACTGTTCCACATTTTTATTTTGAATGATTTTGTACATATTTAAGTTACATGGGATCCCATTTATCCTTCAATATTAAAAATAATTTTTTTATTTTTCAATGTATCTGATGATACTTTTTTCCCTTCCAAATCTTTGCTCCTCTTTAGGGAATTTTGTTACACACTTGAATAAAAAATTGATTTATACCAAAAAACATCATAAAAATAACAATATACATTAAAATAATAATAAAATGTAAAATCTATGTTTTCTTTCCTTTAATGTTTACTCACTTGGATATATCTCTTTGTAATATAACACATATATTGAGTTTGTTCAATTATTCCAAAATAATAACACATTGTTTGTCGGGTTATCTATTCAACATGAATATGACTACAGGTAGTCTTTCAGGTGTTGTGAAAATTAACTTTCATTCAATGTTTAAATTCTTATGGTTTAGTATCAATCAAAAGTGTATTTTCTCGGCTCAAGAGCCACTGAAATAGTTCCATAAACTGGTTGGTCTCATGAACTCAATAATGCCTCCACAGAATCCAGAGGCTACCAATATTCAGTGTGGGTCTAATAAATTTAAAGTGGGGATACTATACCCTCTATATCAGTAATAAAAATTAGAGGAAATAAAGAAATAATATATAAAATAGTTGATAATAATAACTAACAACAATAATAGCAAACAAAATGTACAGTTCCAAATAAACTACCATGCATGAATAAGTTAATTCATAGATATAAAATAACAATGTACAACAGATAATACAATAACCTGGGATAGACTAAAAAAGGTATAAAAAATAAAATACTTAAACTCCAAAAGAAATCATGTTCACATGCTCAGCCACTACTCCCAAGTTCCCATGTCCATTCCTAGTCCATAATGAAAATAAATGAAGGGGTACAATTCAAGTCCTAAACTACGGTTAGGAGATCTATTCAGGTACCGATCGATGTCTTGAATAGGGTGTGAGACAAATTCAGTAGGAAACCATTAACAATGTCTAATTAAATCTGTCCCATTAGTGTATAATAAATAAGTGTTAAGGTATAATAAAAAAAGTAGTAAATAATAAATATGATCATGTTGGGCTCTGATTCCTCAAAAGTCACCAGTCCAACCATACCTGTTTCGGCCTAAGTCGGAATGTCTTTGAACATTCCATCAAGTGTGTGTCTATATATATATATATATATTCATATTTTCAAATAATATAAGTAATGATATACCATACCTATTTAGGCCTAAGTCGGAATGTCTTTGAACATTCCATCGTGTGTGTGTGTGTATTCATATTTGTAAATAATATATTTAATGATATACATGCACTGGAGAGGACCTGAGGCATATGAACAATTCATCCACAACATGATAATATAATAAGGGCCTCATTTTTTCAAATAAGTGATGACATGCCCAGTATTCTCAATAAAGGATAAGGGACTTCATTCCCAATTAGTTGAATAGTAATGATAAGGGACACCATTCCCAATAATCTTAACAGTAACCAAAAGGTAAATCATGCCCAATGATCGCACTATTAATGATAATGGATGTCATTTCCAATAATATCTATATATGGTAAGTAAATATCATTCCCAACATTCAAATAAATGATGTGTAATGTCATTTCTAGCATATCAGGTTAATGGAGAATGAAGTGTCATGTCCAACACATCCTTTAAGAGTGTCACAATGACCATGATTAATAATTTATTAATAATATTAACAAAGCATTACCGTTAATAATTTAACATAATATAATTGGTGGTCCCCCAACATTTAACATTTAAGATATAGAAAACGGTCATAAGGAAGTTTTATTCCACACAACATGATTTATCATGATTGTTTTATTTATCAGTTATTTTACAATTAAATAAGAGGGTTGTTTTCAAACACATTCCTAAAAAATCAATTAGTATTGACCTTAAAATATTTAATTAATGAGTAAATGATCATGGAACAAGGTTATTATTCCAAAATTTTAACATTTCATTATAAAAAGTTATCAAATCACTCACAAGTGAAAATAAGTGCAATAAAGGGTATTCAACCATTAAAAATTTCATTTAACTCATCTCATTAATCAATTAAGTTGTGAAAAAAAATATACAAAGTGACATGGTCCTGTTATTCATATCCCACACATCAATTAAGATACAGGCCAAGACCACATAGAAGGAGTTTTGATTGCATGCACTATTATAAATATTCAATTTAATTTTAATAAAAAAACCCCAAGGTGTGGTCTAATCAAGTTAGATTTATGTTGAAAACATCAAGGGTCTATGGGAATATATATAACAAGTTCTAACCAATTAAATTGATGCATTTCACATATTAGTAAAAATGTATATAATTTTTAATCTGTGGAATAATGATTCATTTTATATATGATGAAAATTTAAGGTAATTAATTTAGACCTCCTACCTCGTGATTATGATGTTTCACTCATCCATTTTCATGTTTTTTTTTGTACTAGAATGAGATACATTGGAGAAAAAGACAAACACCCTAAAAATTGGTCATATTATCTTGTATGGAAATAGAATTTGATTCTACAAGGCTAACAGAGAAAACAAGAAAGGTGAATGATGAAATAAATAAAGTACATCCAGCAAAAATGATGGAACATGATTCCAAGTCTAATCAAAGAAGATACCTCCATGACAATAGAAGATAGAGATGGATAGATTCCATGATTGGAGGGGATGTTGTGAATGAATAAGGATGAATAATGGAGGAGGAAAACATTGAGAATGTAGGAGAAAAATAGTAATTTAATCCTTTTAATGAGATTCACTATATGGCCACTTGGTCTGGTTAATTATACACCAACCATCTGGTGCCATTATCCAAGGGTAACATTATCCCACATGGTTGCAACTCACTATTAGAAAAAACATGTTCCAACCGTGCAGATCAACCTATGAACTTTTACTAATGCACATGGTTTCCCCTATAGTGCTTCATAGTTTCAACAAATTTTTTCCCTATAAAAATAGGTTTCATGGTTAATATTAATTGGGAACCAATGGTGCACCCTTGTCAATATCTTACAAAATTGGGTTTTTGAAGCTTGATTATCCTGAAACTCATCTAAATTCTTGAGACACTTATTGATACATAAACCTCATCCAAAAACAATAGCTCAAATTTCTTCAACTCTAGAAACTATTTTTTGAATATTGATTTAATATTTTGTCCATACACTAAATGAGAAACCTAAATTCCTTAAATAATTTTAAACTCATTATAAAATGACTTTATAACCACCCCAACTTAGAAATTCTCATCCCAAATAAATATTGGGGAACAAAAAAATCACACAACCTACCCGGTTAGTGAATTTATTTATCATCTAGACATTTTTCCTTTCCAAGCACCCAATACTCCTCCAAATTACACATTATGTACATGGTGATTATGTCACAAAAAGCATGTTCCAATGCTCATAAAAATGAATGAAAAAAGTTGGTACTTACCCAATCCCACCTTAACTGAGAAACAAACATGTCATCATCTCTTTCACCAAATATACTTTGGATCTTACCACTATAGGCCCAATATTTTAATGTCTAATTCCATTTCACAGTAATTCCACCATAATAATTTTCTATAGAGACATGTCCTTAGTTTCCTAGAGACACTCCTTTAATGTTAATATTAAACATGATTAAATTACCTATGGACCTCAATATGATCAAAATAGTTAAACATCAATCAACCAAGATTATACTGGTCATGTAGGCCATTCCTTGGAAACTCATAGACAACCATTAAACTAAACCCATATCATCCCAACATCGTGTCCTATGTGGTTCCCTATCGGTCACATATAACTATATGAGAAACTAAAGTCAAACTGATTATGATAGACTGCATTTCAAAAAATGCTCTACTAAATTGTCAAAAAATCACTAAAACTAGATTTTGATTCCTTTTATCCAAATGCATACTAAGATTGTTTTTATCACACTCACTGAAGCCCATAAACAACTTCTAGTTATGTCTCTTATCCAAACAATTCCCTAAAAACTCATCATTTTATTATAGGACACCCTTTAGTACTCCTCTTATTCAAAATATATGGATCTTTATAAGAAAATCCAGGCTTAATTCCTACACTCAAACTCCACCAAGTAACATTCATACATATACCTGGCATTTACTAAAAATATATAGTAATAAATTATTCCACTTATCCAACAACATACATGACAAAAAACTACCATGAAACCTATTTCAAGGTCCAATGATCCTTATCACTTGATGATATCCATCAAGTAATTGAAATCCTTATCATTTCATAAGTGAAAAATATTTGAATACCACATCCCATGCCTCATCCATACTTAGACATACCAATTTTCATAACTAAGAACCCACTCACTCCTAAGCACTAAGATAAATTCTATTCATCCTATGTTATTTCTTACCAAGAAGAGTTACCATGGGGATCACATAATTGGGAATCACATCAAGAGTCAGGATCCCCAAATATACAATGTTTAACTATACACTATTTTTCTTACCAAAAATCACTACCCAAGCACAACTCCCAAGGAGTCTCTCCATCAAACCATAAAAGATAACTAGTTAGATCGTTATATAGTCTCCACTATCTCAGTATACTCAGGATGATTTTAACATATTCGGAATGATATTTTATAAAATAGGAGTGAACTTGGATATCTTATATATGTGTGTATCACACTATCCATGACATTCCCATATCAATTGAGGATAAATTTTTCTTTAACCAACACCTGACACCATTTCTCCAAACAATGCATGTCATGGTCTAACCATATGTCAATCATCTCATGTAACCCAGTTTATTTCCAAATTATCCATCATCATAACACTTTCATTTTACCTAAATATCACTATCTCCATTCCCATAAGAATAACATTTCAAACTATAGATTCTTGGCCCATACTTGGCCACACACAAACATTTAACATCAACCAGTTCTTAGACACAAATAGTGAGAACTATTCAAAAAATACTTAATAGGTGTGCATTCCATGACACCATGTTCAAAACCCAAATCATTCTCCTCTTAGTCATCTATCGAGAAGGCTATGATGATGGACTTATGTGGTATGTTGGTATAATTAAAACCAAAGTTCACTTAAATATCCACTATAAATTGGTCAACTACCTAGTCCATGATTTATCCCATAAACACCCATCACTTGATGTCATTTTAGAAGTTAAAGTAACAACCATTGGACCATTGGTCAATTTGGCCAATAACATAAATAATATGTCCCATCGAGTCTAGTTTCGACATCCATCACTCCAGGTTCTTCCTAGAAAATAAAAATCATTATCAAACCTATATCAAAAAACCCAAACACCTTTTGATCATTAGTATTTAATTGAGGATTAAACTAAGATAATTTTTTTTAAGGAACCCATAAAACATGGGCAAAAACTATCTCATAGGTCACTGTTGATCAACAAAACACCACTGACTGACTAGGGTCCAAGTCAATACTAAGGGCCTCTAGGTCTCCCACCTATCACTAATGTCTCTCGCATGAGAACAATATTCAACTAAATGGTTATTTATTACACAAAATCTATTTTTCCTTTAACAACTCTCTTATAGTGTTATAATTTATGTAGGGATTTAATCACTGACATATGAGGTTCAAAACCTATTACCATACGAGTAAGGACATCACCTACCAAAAACTGGCCTACCAGGCCCTGGTTATCTCCAAGAATACTCATAAGGGAGACCTCCATGGAAGTTCACCATGCCAATTGGAATTTTCATACAGAAATACCCATTTTAGATTCAACTCATTATCTAACTATTTTTATTCTTGGGGTGTCATTTTAGTCAAATAAGACTCCTACCTAACTCAAATGATCAAAATGATAGCTCTTACAATGTCTACAAACTTGGCTCAAAATTCTATGAGTTCCCCATCCCCAACGATGTTACAACAATGATCCAACCCCTTATTTAAACATTGTACATAAAATTTTGAACTATATTCATAAAAACAGTCACTAGAGTCTACTGCTAATCCTTTAGGTTTCAAAAACATTAGAAATAAATCCAACCAAGACCTATGGGAAACACTCAAGTTCCTATTCAATGAATCTCTCAATGAAAACTAAATCTAACCCTTACACATGGTTTGAAGATATGAAAAAACATAAAAGGTATCATTTTAATTCATTTAATTTATACTTGATATACATTTAATAAAATATTTGAAGAACCACACACATAAGGAATATCATTTACCAGCTGTAAAGGAAAATTATTCTCATAAGTTTATTCAGTTGGAGATATACAGTATTTGGAAAATTATCTCATAATTAAATTTTAACCATTAATTTATCTATATATCTCTAAAAATTGTTCTTAATTAAATAAAAGGTCAATAAATAGCTATAGAGGAAAAACCCTTTAGGTTGTAACTAGATTTTTAATTAACTGAAGCCACATGTCAATAAATATAATACAATAGATAAAAGGTCTTTTATCAATCCATAGGAACGTTTTAAGTAATATTCCATCATAAAATTTTACATAATTCCATATAAGTGTATAGAGTAATTTTAAATAACCATTCTATTAGCATAAACATACCCCAAAGGGGTTAAGTACCAAGGCATATAAAGAAAAAGGCAACCTATGAGGATCACTTCAAGACATCTTGGGTATTGTTATACAGAAATGCATTCCCAATTTATTGAATCAATGATCTATAAATTATAATTGGAATTCCATTTATGTGAAACCCCAAATTTTATATTATTAAAGATTAATCACACCCTTAATGGGTTTATCTCATAAGTATACAGTCCAAAAACTAGCCTACAAGGGTGGATTAAATCATATAAGGTTTTGATTATATGGGTACTCATCCCAAATTTTTAGAGTTACATGCCTTTATAAGATAAAATTCATGTGCCATTTAACCAACATTTGTAAGAACTTTTTTGAAATTTTAAAAACAAAACAAATTTCCTTGTAATTCAAACATCTACTCCGGTTAATTTATTAAAAAATTAAAACCATTTCTCTTCTTTAATTAATTTTAGTATGGATAAATAGAATTTGACCATCAAACTATGCATGATAACTCCATTTAGGTTTAAAAAGCACTTTATTTAACCAACCATATATCAATTCATATCTATAACTAGTAAATATGTCATGTTATCAAGTAATACAAGCAAACAACCATGAAACCAAATAAGAATTCAACATAACAAATCTTGTTTAGTAAAACCACAAGAATGATACACAGATAAGGCTGTTAATGACATGTAAATACTATGTGTCTGAAATGATGCATGAACATAGCTCATAACTTTCTATATTAGGACAATAGGTAAATCATCTAAATAAATAACCAATAAAAAATTACACCAATCCATCAAGTTGAAATAATTAGTCATTCTGAATAAGAGTATCTTCCCTAGAAACCTATTCTTTCCCTCATGTGTGGGTTGACCAAACCCCGACATGGGTTTTTACCAATGTGCCAAACATTCCTTGTCTCCTTTATACCATTCCAAAAATAGTAATACAAGAAAAATAAATCTCTGGTACCACTTGTAAAATTCCATCCCATGAGCCACTAAAATGGTCTCTCTAAGCTTCTAGGTCACGTGACATCAAGTGTGCCTACCCATACAACAAAGGCTTTTGACTAGTGGTGAGGGTCTAATGAGGGTACAGTGAGGACACTATAACCTATAGATGGGTAAAAAATAGTATAAGAAATAATTTAATAATATAACTAGTGATATATAATAATAACTGATAAAAATAATAGTAGGCAATTAGGCCAGTTCCAAATAAACAACCATGAATCAATATGGTGAGTCATAGATACGAAATGAAAATGTTTAGTAGATAATATAATAAGTTGGGATAGAATGAAAAAAAGGAATAAATAAAGAAAATAATATAACTCTGGAAGGTATCCCAAGTACATGCTCAGCCACAACTCCCAAGCTCCCATGTCTAGTTTGAGGCTCTAATGGAAAAACGTGGAGAGGTATAAGCCAAACACTAACCTAAAATAAGGAGATTTGTTTGGGCACTAATCGGTGTCCCAAACAAGGTGTGATATAAACTTAGTAGTCCAATACTAATGGAGTCTAATGAGATCCTATATGTGATTATAAAATAAATTTGAGTGAGGGTATAATAAACAATGTAGTAAATAAAAAACATAATCATGTCAGGATTAGGTTCCTCAAAAGACACCTGGTTAGCCATACCTTCTTCGGCATAAGTCGGAATGTCTCTAAACATTCCATCATATATATGTATGCATATATGTAAAAAAAATATATAAATATATATACATGAACTATTGAGGACCCAAGGAATACAATCAATACATCTAAAAGTTGATAATATAATAAGTTTCACATATTTTTAAATAAGGGAATCCATGCTCAAAAATCTCAATGAAGGATATGTGACATCATTCCCAACAAGAAGAATAACATTTATATGGGATTCATTTTCCAATAATATTGATAAAAATGATAAGGTATTTCATGCCAAATGATCTCAACAATAATGGTAGGGGGTGTAATTCCCAATAATCTATATGAGTGGTAAGGGAAATCATGCTTAACATCTAAATAAATTATGTGAATTGTCATATAAAAAATCACACATAAAGGGATCATGAAGAATAATATCTGACAATTCCCTTAACCATGTAAAAATGACCAAGATCCATGATCTATTAATAATAACAATAATTTGTTACCTTTGATACATTAATATAAGTTATTATGTGGTCACCCAATAATTTAGCTTTTAAGATATAGACAAAGGCCCTAAAGATGGTAAATTCCACACAACATGACTCATCATGATCATTTAATTTATCAATTAATTTTACAATTAAATAATAGAAACATTTTTAAATACATGAATCAAAACAAATCAAATAGGTCATACTTTTATAATAATCAAGTAATAAGTAAATGATCAAGGACCAAGGGGCTAATTAAAACCATGTAACATTTCATTATATGAAGTTATCATGTCACTCACAAGTAATAA
Organism: Viscum album; assembly: GCA_963277665.1. Lineage (NCBI taxonomy): Eukaryota > Viridiplantae > Streptophyta > Magnoliopsida > Santalales > Viscaceae > Viscum > Viscum album. The sequence continues at coordinate 747,118,477 of OY728121.1, read as the reverse complement.
TAAGGGCCATAAAGGGTATTCAACCATTTAAAATTTCATTTAAATTATCTCATTAATTAAATACGTTTTCTATAAAAAAGGGTCCATGTGACATGGTCTAATCATTCACATACCATCTATTTATTTTAGATAATATCAATTAGGATACATGATAAGCCTACTTAGAAGTCTGTTTTCTCACAAGAATACTTATAAATCATCAAATAAATATTATTAAACACATCCTAATGGGTGGAATTAATTGATGTAGACATCTATTGACAACATCAAAGTTCTTTGGGAATATATGAAACATGGCATAACCAATTTAATTGAAGGATTTCACATTTTAAGAATAATGGATAGAATGCCAAAAATGTGGCGAAACAGATCATTTTATAGATGATGAAACCTTAATAGATATAAACCCCCAAAATCAGGCTTATGAATCATTACTAGTCCATTATTTTCTTTTTATATGAGTTGAAACTAGATAAATAGAAGAAATAGAAAAATTCCTCGAAATTGGGGAATATTACCTATCATGGAAATACCATCTGATATTGCAAGCGTAATGGAGAAAAAGAATAAATATGAATGATATAATAACTAAGTGATATCCAATGAAATATGCAGTTTTTGATTCCAAGTCTATATGAAGGATATATCTCCTAACCTATAGAAGTGGTCGAAGGAGAGAACTCATAACTGGAGGGGTTATTTTTGTAAGAACCCAGTTCATATTTTTGAGGTACAGGTTTCTTCCTTTCACTTTTCCATAAGTGTTTTTTAGAAAATATGGGAAAATGGGGAAAATCCCAAATTTGGAAAGTACATGTCGTGTACTTTGCCCACATGTCATGTACCTTTGGTCGTGTGGGATGGGTACACGGGGGGTGTGGCCATGTCGGGGATGAAGGGTGTAGGAACTGACTACACACCATGTATGGGTCCTTTACACGCCATGTAGTCAGTCGGCAAGCCAGAACAGTAAGGCGGTGGAGCAGCCGCCAGCTGGGTGACAGTACATGTTGTGTAGTCATGAGTACATGTCGTGTACTCATGTCGGCAAGTGAACAGTGCCGCACTGGCGAGAAGCCGCCAAGTGAACAATTTAAAAAATGGAAAGTACACGTCGTGTACTTGAGAGTATATGCTGTGTAGTTTGTTTTTACAGCTTAAAACATGCAGTAGCCTCCTCATTTGGAAGAGGATGCATTTTACCCCTTTTAGAGCCAAAGGAGGAGGCCGAACCTTGGGAGATCCACCGATCAAGCACTGGGAATCTGATTTTGCTTCTGTCGATCACGTTGGAACCGCGCAGGTAAGCCCTCTCTTCTCCTAGTGTGTTGATTACCAATTATTCTCCTAACGTCAGTTATTTGAGGTTAAGTGAGTTTTCTTCTTCTTCAGATCTAAGTCTTAATTCGGCGTTTCTAGAATCGAAGTTCGTATATAGCGCTCGTTGGCGTATAAGGTAGGTGGCTTGGTGTTAATTTTTCCAACTGTTGTGTGTTTTGTGTGTTTTTGTGCCACGAACCCACGTTGGGGTGTCATGTGGCTGAGGCTGTTGCTATATTAAACACCTAGAATTTAATAGGTAATTAATTATGATGATAAAATGCTGGTTGGGATCTTTTCTTGGATCTGGAACCACCCCGAGGGTGTGTTCCACTGTTTATCCATTTGGCCAGGATACCCTAGGGTATGCCTTTATAGTAGTAATTGTAGAATTTCCTTGAGAGGAATTTATTGTTTACTGCATAACTACGTGTTGGGCATGGCTCGGTTACCTGTTTATCCTGAGGACATCGTTGTGATTAGCATGTGGGCACTGCACTATTTAGCCTGAGGGCAGTAGTTATTTTGGCCTAAGGGAAACTACTTCCGTGCCTGAGGAAGATAGACTTTGTGCCTGAGGGCAACACTTCCTACGCCTGAGGGAAATTTCTGTTATGCCTGAGGGCAGATTCTTGTGTTGGATACTCCTTACCTGAGGGTAGGGGTTTACTTGTCTGAGGACATGGATTGTTTACATAGAAATGCATTGTGGTGGTTTCTAATATTTTATGGATTAAATGGATAATAAAATGGAAATATAACTGGTAATTATTTACTTTTGTGTACTGCTTACCCTTTTTTCATTTTACTACTGCACACTGTTGTTGCATGCTTACACGCAGTTGGGCACGGGCCTTTGGTGGGTGCCTACAGAGATATATTTCTCACACCCTGTTTGGGCCATTATTTTCACCCCAAACAGATTACGTTTCTGTAGGTGTAGATAGGGGAACGAGTCCCTATATAGGTACTTGACTGTTGCTGGGGAGTAGGAGGGCATGGGACCGAGCCTAGGCTCACAATGTCGCTGCCAGTTTTTTTGCTTTGTTTTGATGTACACTGCATTTGTTGTAATGTATTAATGTATAACATGTTCTGGATATTTTCTTAGAACTTGAGACATGTTGCATCATTATTTATATATATTGTTGGTTATATCTACTGCAGTTTTTTATTTCCGTTGTGCATGGTTTTCCACTTTCGTTGTTTGTTGTATGTTTTATTTCGTATTCCGCTGCACTACACTTTGAAAAATGAGGGCATAGTTTCCCCACTATCAGACCTGGGCCCTCGCTGCTAGTCGGAAGCCTCTGGTGTTTGGGGAAATGTGCTTGAGGTCATCTGGCAAACCGGGTTCGGGGCACTTGTTCAGTGGCACCCGGGTCAGGGACATTACAAAGTGGTATCAGAGTGAAGTTTTCTTTGACTTACTATTTGGAGTCTTAGTCAAGGATAGGACGAACGGTAGTTGGTAATAAGTTGTGCCCAGGAAGTAGCTAACCCGTGTACAGGGAAAATCCAATTTACCTCATGTTGCAATTGTACTAATTTTTCAATTTACAGTTGATTTGATTTCACTTTTGGGTAACGCACTTGTGATTGTGATGTTATATTTTATCTATGGGTTCTATTTAGATGCAACCCGATGAGATGAGGGTATTCCATCTCATGCATCATATAGGCACCTACTAGAAATCACATGTCATTCATAGTTTCCATGCCACGTAGGTGCATTAGAAAGTGCATGTTGTTGTGATAGTTGTTGTGCTAGAGAAGCATGCTGTTGTGATAGTTGCTCTAATAAAATACCTGCTACGTCATAGGGTAATTTTATTTGAGATTATTTGTAGAATGGACGCCAAACTTTGGTTTTTGGGGAGTATTGGCCCCCATTCACCGTAATTTGTTGGACCATTGACTGGTTATGTTGTATAACACAGATAAGCTGTCAAACATTGATTCGTGGGGAGTATGGGCCCTCACAGATCAGAATTTGATACTTAGGTGTTTTTTTTCAGTATATACTGGGCTTTAGAGTAGTTTTTGAGGCATACTGTCTGGAAACCCAGTATACATGTCGTGTAGTGATTCAGACATGCCGTGTATGTTATTCTGTTCGGGAAGGAAAATAAACTTTTTGAGTACACATCGTGTACCCTAAGTACACGCCGTATAGTTTCTTCCCGTGTCATAGACCTTGTGGGCGGGGACATGGGGAAAGGGAAATGCATTGGGAAAACACGTCGTGTGGTGTTCACCCAGAGTCCGCCCGTGTGACAGAGAACACGGACGGAGGAGACCTTGAGATATACACATCGTGTCCACTGTGGAACACGCCGTGTAGTGTGACTTGGGGACCCGACCATGTATCTAACAACCTGAAACGGTGAACTCTTGTACGGAACACGTCGTGTCAATGATGAACACGTCGTGTAGTGTGACCTGGGGACTCGGACGTGTAACAAACAACACGGGTCGGTGTCACCCCTCCTTGAACACACCGTGTGCCTGTGGGACACATCGTGTAGCCTTGTTCGAGGACAGAACATGTGGTGTTAGCCGTGTAGTGGGGAAACGAGATGGTGTACACACCGTTTGCGGGTGTAACATGCCATGTAGTGTCAAGCCGAGTAGTCTTCATTGTCACATATGACACGAGCAGTTGGAAAATAACACTATACACGCCATGTAGAATATATACACGCCATGTAGTTTTTGTTCAATAGGAGCCGTGTGGCTTAGCCGTGTGGAAGGACCCGAGTAGGGTAGGGAGTCAAGTACACGCCGTGTAATCATTGTACACGCTGTGTAGTCTTGATTTTCAAATTTTGAAATGCCTTGTTTCTATTGTTCCTTTTGGGTTTCCTCATTTTCAGTCTTTAATAATCTTGTTCTAGGGTGTGCTTTTGGACTTGTAGTGTCATGTTGCCGAGACGACCGCGTGTTGTTTTCTAGGAGACCGGTGAAGATTATACTCCGGAGATGGTGGGCCATGGGCTACCAGTGGACCCTCCAGCAGAGCCAGATGTGGAGCCAACTTTTATACCAGACACAGGTGCGGAGGCGCAGTTTTGTGAAGGCTTTATGCAGTTCATGCAGACCTTTCAGGAAGAAATGCACGCTGCCACATCTATGGTCGGGCTAACATGTATCTTTCAGTAGTAGCATCTGCCTACGTTTTCAGGGGATGGCAGACCACAGGCTGCGGAGGCTTGGCTAGGATCGATGCAGAATATTTTCGAGCATCTTGAGACGCCTCCAGGGCGGAGGGTCAAGCTCGCGACTTATATGTTGTGTGATTTTTCCAAGAGGTGGTGGGATGTTACCACCAAGTCAGAGCATCATAGGGACATGGCGTGGGAATATTTTTAGGAAGTATTCTATGACTTATTTTTCCCAGAGACGCTGAGGGCTGATAGAGCTCGAGAGTTCATGAACCTGTAGCATGGCGTTATGTCATTGATGAACTATTCTGCTCGTTTTACAGAGCTTCAGCCTTTTAGACCCATTCTGGTGGGTGATGAGACGTAGAGGGATAGACGCTTCGAGGATGGTATTCGGTATGACATCTGAGCACTGGTGAATGTTTTCAGGATGCCTACTATACATGCTATTATCAACCAGGCACTGATTACAGAGAGGAACATGCAGGAATCTAGTGGTGGGGGCCAGGGTGGTTCAGCACCAGTTACTGGTAGTATTTCTGCTGGAAAGAGGAAGAGACAGATGGACTTCTCTCAGGGTGGAAGTACCATTCAAAAAAATGCTTCAGGTGGCCAGATTATGTGCTACCAGTGTGGTATAGAGGGGAAAAAGAGTCCATGGTGTCCACGAGACCCAGTGGAGTGTCGAGATTGTGGAAAGATGGGTCATCTGCAGCGCTTTTGCAGGGCGTTTCTATCAGTATCTAGTGAGAGGGGTTCTGTACAGACTCCATGAGTGGGAGTAGGACTAGTAGCTTCTTACCAGTTAGGGAACTGGAATACGTCAGGGTGTGCAGGCAGAGATGGTGGTCATGGCCATGGTAGCCAGACACCAGGATCTCAGAGGTAGAAGGGTGAGACAGCTTAGGGTAGCCAGGCTGTGTTGCAGGGCCATGGCACTGGGCCGGCATATGCAGTGCAACAGACCCAGCAGGAGCAGGATATCGGACCTTCTACAGTCAGAGGTACTATTCTAGTAGCTTCTGTTTTATCTTCAGTACTTTTTGATATGGGTGATACACATAGTTTCATATTTGTGCCTGTTTTGAAGAGCCTTGGGCTCTATGTTTCCTATTCTGCTGTTGTTATGATGCTAGACATTCCGTTGGGGACTAGAATGACTGGTGTGCGTCAGTGCAAGGAATGCCCCCTTGAGGTTAGTGGGTGTCACTTCCATTGGGACCTCTTTGTCTTAGAGATGACAGCTTATGACTTCATTCTTGGGATGGACTGGTTGGTTTCCTTTCGAGCCTTTGTGGACTGCTATCGTCGCAGGGTGAGTTTCACGTCACCAGAGGGCGGAGATTTTCTATACAAGGGCGAATGGGATGTTCAGGGGAGTCGAGCTGGACCAGAGCATCATGGGCGAGGTGGAGTCACTGCCCATATTTCGAGCTTATATTTGGATGACCAGGGGACTTGTCAGACGGATTTCCCTCTAGTGGTTGATCATTTCAGGTATTTCTTCCCAGACGACCTTTCAGGTCTACCTCCAGAGCGTGAGGTGGATTTCTCTATTGAGATTGTTCGAGGAGCAGCACCGGTGTCCATTCCTCCTCATAGGATGGCTACACCTGAGTTGCAGGAGCTCAAGAGGCGGTTAGAGGAGTTATAGGCAAAGGGGTTTATCCAACCCAGTACTTCTCCTTGGGGATCGCCGGTCCTTTTTGCGAAGAAGGCGGACGTTACCCTCATACTTTGTGTGGATTATCAGAATCTGAACCAGTTGACGATTAAGAACTGATATCCCTTACCGAGGATTGATGATCTATTTGATCAAATTCGTAGAGAACGAGTGTTCTCAAAGATTTACTTGAGGTCTGGATAACATCAGCTGCGCATAAGACCCTCTAATATACCTCTCACACCTTTCAGGAGTAGGTATGGTCTATATGATTACTTGGTTATGCCGTTTGGACTCACGAACGCGGCAACAGTTTTCAGGGATCTGATGAATCGTGTGTTCCATTCTTATCTGGATTATTTTGTGGTAGTATTCATGGACGACATCTTGGTGTACTCTCTCACTCGACACGACCATGCCGCCCATATTAAGATCGTATTGAGTACACTGAGAGAGCATCGGTTGTATGCTAAGCTCTCGAAGTGCCACTTTTTTATGGACCAGATTCACTTCATTGGTCACATTATCTTAGAGTCAGGAGTTGCAGTTGACCCAGAGAAGGTGAGAGAAGTAGTTTCCTGGGAGAAGCCTAAGAATGTGTTTGAAAAACGGAGTTTCTTAGGGCATGCTGGTTACTATAGATGTTTCATCTAGGAATTCTCCCACTTAGCATCCCCATTGATGGGTTTGACTAAGAAGGGTGTGAAGTTTGTCTCGTCAGAAGCTTACGAGACAGCCTTTCAGGACCTGAAAGGAAGGTTGACATCAGCATCGATCCTGATACTCCTAGAGTAGGGGAAGAGTTATACAGTTTACTGTGATGCATCAGGTATTGGGATGGGAGCAGTGTTGATGCAGGAAGATTGAGTTGTTGCGTACGGTTCTTGGCATTTGAGGGCACATGAGAGGAATTACCTAATGCATGATCTTGAGTTGGATGCATTTGTGCATGCGTTACGCTGTTGGAGACATTATCTATTTGGAGAACATTTTGTGGTTTTCACCAACCAAAATAGTCTCAAGTATATCTTCACTCAACATGACCTGAATTTGATGTATAGAAGGTGGGATGAGTACCTACAGTCCTTTGATTTTGAGCTTGCCTATACACCTGGTAAAGGTAATGTAGTAGCTAATGCACTGAGCAGGAAGACTCAGATACAGGCAGTGCAGGAGGCCAGTGGTGAGTGGTTGCTTATGGATTTGTTCTCTGAGATTTATTTTGAGGTGCACGACAGTCAGGGGAGAACTTATCTTTCATCTTTAGCTGTGACTTCTACCCTCCGGGATAGAGTGAGGATGAGACAGCTATCTGATCCAGAAGGCCTAGTTCTACGGAAGTCGGTGGAAAGTGAGGACCCTCCTCCTAGTTGGACGATAGGCGATGACGAAATTATGTGTTTCCATGGACTAGTGTGGGTTCCAGGGGATATACGCGAGGAGCTGATGCGAGAGTTTCATGCTTCAGTGTGGGCAGTTCATCTCGGAGTTACCTAGATGTACCGTGACTTGAGAAGTCAGTACAGGTGGCTAGGTATGAAGATAGATATAGCTGGTTATGTTACGATATGTTCCACCTGTCAGCAGGTGAAGGCAGAGCATCAGAGACCATCCGGACTATTACAGCAGTTACCCATTCTGGAGTGGAAATGGGATGATGTCGTGATGGATTTCGTGTTGGGATTTCCGAGTTCACCCCGAGGCAATGATGTCGTGAGGGTTGTTGTGGAAAGACTCACGAAGATAGCTCACTTTTTACCGATCAAGGAGACCTTTGGTGTTTACGATCTCAGAAGGTTGTATATCCAAGAGGTCTTACATCTTCATGGGGTCCCTCTTTTTATCATTTCAGAGAGGGACGCCAGTCTTATATCTCAATTCTGGCAGAGTTTTCAGAGGGCACTGGGTACACAGGTGCTTCTGAGAACAACTTACCACCCTCAGACCGATGGCCAGACAGAGCGTATGATATAGGTGCTTGAGGACATGTTGCGTGCATGCGTCCTAGACTTTGGGGGCTCTTGGGAGAAGCATATACCCATAGTCGAGTTTTCCTACAATAACAGTTTTCTGAAAACTATTGAGATGACACCTTACAAGGCCTTATATGTTAGGCCATGCCGATCACCTTTGTTCTGGTTAGAGGAAGGTGAGGCAGCTTTACGGGGACCACATCTCGTGCAGGAGACATCTGAATAGGTCCAGTTGATTCGGAAGCGGATGGCTACCGCGCATACTCATCATAAATCTTATGCTGATCACCGCATATGACCTTTGGAGTTCATGGTCAGGGATCAGGTTTTCTTGCGTGTTTCGCCGAGGCTGGGACACAGACTGATCAGGAGACAGGGTAAACTTTCACCGAGGTATGTGGGACCATTTGAGATTATGTAAAGAGTCGGGCTGGTTGCCTATCAGTTGCAGTTACCACAGTGATACTGATCCATGCATGATGTCTTCCATGTATCACAGTTACGCCGCTATCATTCAGACCCGTCTCACGTCTTTCATCCCGAGGACATTGAGATTGAGTTTGATGCGTCCTTCGAAGAGCATCTGATACGTATCATTGACAGGAGCACGAATGTTCTCGAAGGTCGGTCAGTTCCTCTCATTCGGGTGCTATGGTAGCATGGTCAAGTGCATGATGAAACCTGTGAGCGGGAGACCGACGTACGTGCTTAGTGGACGGAGTTGTTCATGGCTATATCTCCACCACCCATCGGAGGGCAATTCGGGGACAAATTGCTTTAAGGGGGGAAGTTTTTAAGAACCTGGTTCTTATTTTTGAGGTACAAGTTTCTTCCTTTCTCTTTTCCTTAAGTGTTTTTGAGAAAATATGGCAAAATGGAGAAAATCACAAATTTGGAAAGTACATGACATGTACTTTTCCCACACACCGTGTAATTTTGGTAGCGTGGGATGGGTACACGGGGTGTGTGGCCATGCCGGGGATCAAGGGTGTATGAATCGACTACACGTCGTGTATATGTCCTTTACACACCATGTACTCAGTTGGTAGGCTAGAAGAGTAAGGCGATGGAGCAGCCTCCATCTGGGTGACAGTACATGCCGTGTAGTCGTGAGTACATGTTGTGTACTCATGTCGGCAAGTGAACTGTGTCATGCTGGCGGGAAGCCGCCAAGTGAATAGTTTAAAAAAAATGGAAAGTACACGCCGTGTACTTGAGAGTACACGCCGCGTAGTTTGTTTTTATGGCTTAAAATAGGCAGTAGCCTCCTCATTTGGTAGAGGAGGAATTTGAGCCATTTTTTGAGCCAAAGGAGGAGGCCGAACCTTGGGAGATCTGCCGATCGAGCACCGGGAATCTGATTCTGCTTCTGTCGATCAAGTTGAAACCGCGCAGGTAAGCCATCTCTTCTCCTATCATGTTGCTTACCAATTCTTCTCCTAACGGGAGTTATTTGAGGTCAAGCGAGTTTTCTTATTCATCGGATCTATGTCGTAATTGGGTGTTTCTGGAATCGACGTTCATAAATAGTGCTCGTTGGCGTATAAGGTAGGTGGCTTGGTGTTAATTTTTCCAACGGTCGTGTGTTTTGTGCATTTTTGTGCCACGAACTCATGTTGGGGTGTCGTGTGGCGGAGTCCGTTGCTATATTAAACACCTAGAATTGAATAGGTAATTAATTATGATGATAAAATGTTGTTTGGGATCATTGCTTGGATCTGGAACCACCCCGGGGGTGCGTTCCACTGTTTAGTCATTTGGTCAGGATACCCAAGGGTATTCCTTTAAAGAAGTAATTGTAGAATTTCCTCGAGAGGAATTGCTTGTTTACTGCATAGTGACATATTGGGAATTGCCTGATTACCTGTTTATCCTGAGGGAATTGTTTTGATTAGACTGTGAGCACTGCACTATTTAGCATGAGGGCAGTAGTTATTTCGGCCTGAGTGAAACTTCTTTCGTGCCTGAGGGCGATAGACTTTGTGCCTGAGGGCGACACTTCCTACGCCTAAGGGAAATTTCTATTACGCCTGAGGGAAATGCCTGAGGGAAGATTCTTGTGTTGGATACTACTTACCTGAGGGCAGGGGTTTACTTGTCTGAGGACGTGGATTGTTTACTTAGAAATGCACTCTGGTGATTTCTAATATTTAATGGATTAAATAGATAATAAAATGGAAATATAACTTGTAATTAGTTACTTTTGAGTACTTCTTACCCTTTGTGCATTTTACTACTACACACTGTTGTTTCATGCTTACACGCAGTTGGGCACAGGCCTTTGGTGGGTGGCTATTGAGATATATTTCTCACACCCAGTTTGGGCCATGCTTTTCATCCCAAACAGATTAAGTTTCTGCAGGTGTAGATAGGGGCAAGAGTCCCTATACGGGTACTTGACTATTGCTGAGGAGTAGGAGGGTATGGGACCAAGCCAAGACACGTGATGTTGCTGCCAGTTGTTTTGTTTTGTTTTGTCGTACTCTGCATTTTTTGTACTGTATTGATGTATAACATGTTCTGGATTTTTTCTTAGAACTTAAGACATGTTGCATCATTATTTATATATATAGTTGGTTATATCTATTGCAGTTGTTTATTTTCTTTGTGCATGGTTTTCTACTTTCACTGTTTGTTGTATGTTTTATTTCGTATTCTGTTGTGCTACACTTTGACAAATGAGGGCATAGTTTCCACACTATCAGACCTAGGCCCTCACTACTAGTCGGTAGCCTCTGGCGTTTGGGGAAATGCGCTTAAGGTCACATGGAAAACCAGGTTCGGGGCACCCATTGAGTGGCACCCGGGGCTGGGACGTTACAATCTTTCATGAATGGGGAAGGATAAATGCAGAGAAAAACATAATAGTGGTTTAGTAAAATGGCCATTTCCATAATTTTAAATTGTCTCACGGTTTGGATGCATTTGTCGGCTAATCGTGCGCCAACTATGTGGTTACACTATCAAGAGACGCCCGTAACTCACACTATTATAGTGAATTTTTAGAAAAACAAATTGCGGCAATTTTATTGGTCCTAGTGTTCCCCTACACCAAGAATCACAGTTTCCCAAAGGGTAGATCATGTTTTCAACAAACTATGTCCCTATAAAAACATGACACATAGTTTGGGTTACACAGTTGGTACAAAATATGTGTCAATGTTGGTCCCTTATTAGTTTCTCTTGAAATCGATTATCCAATTCTCAACACTCGTAAATCTCATCCAAACTCAAAATAATTTCCCTAAACTTAAACCTCATTCAATAAAACACTTAAAAGTGATAAAAATCCAAAATTTATGTTTTGAAACTTGTTTTATGATTTTACCCATCCAACAAATGAAAAAAATAAAATTCCTTTTCTAATTTTTTGTGACATCCTGAGTTTTTTAAAAGAAACTCCATGTTCAATAGAATACATGATACACCACATCAAGATTAAATAAAAAATGGATATTATTGTTTAAATTTTACCATTATAACCTATTTTTTTGGATAGAAGTTATGAATAAGATTAAATAAATTATGAAAATATTTTTTACAGATTTAAATATAATGAATTATTTTGTGACCAGTTATTTATAAATGAAAATAAAACATTTTATAAAATGAAAGGAAGTATTTTTTTAAACCCCATTTAAATGTGCACAATGTTGTTTTATATTAATAAAATAAGGATATCTCACTTTATGTGTTATTTTAATGAAATATATATATAATATATTCCATCTAATATTAGACATTTATCTTATGTGTTTTCTAGAAATGATATAAGAAAAAATCTTATTTTACACAAAAAATATGTATTTTTATAAAAGGATATTTTTACCACATTTTGATGGAAAAGTTTTTTAAAATATATTTTTTTCCATTTTATAAATCCTATTTGAAAAAATAAACTTCTTCTTTGAAATTATAATATCAAAATTTTTGTTGATTGTGTTTTTTATATTTTTAGGATATGTTTCATATTTTGATGAATAATAAAGAGTTGTTGCATTTTAATTGAAAGATGAATTTTCATCTATTTTATTTATATAGTTGAATCATATTTTAAACTAGTTTTAATGTATAATTTGATCAATTTATATCATGTAATCCAATTTAGGTCTTTGGGAACAATTTCACATTGAATTTGGATATAAAAAATTTCAATATTTTGAACATTTTCGCTTTAAAAACTCATATTATCATTTAGTCTAGAGGATTAATTTTAAATTAATTTTATTACCCCAAGAAAAGGAAATATTTTCCTTTTATAATAAATTTCATTTTTTTGGTAGCTTGTAGTGCACGCAACAACTGGTTTAGACAAAACATTATTTAGTCACATTTTTCATAGTCAATTAAATTATAACACTTTTAGTGAATTTATATAGTAAATTTTTTAGTGATATATACAATAAAATATTTTTTAATTTATCGAATATATTTTATAGGCATAATATTAGAACAATCCCAACATTGCACAAAAAACCTATATTTTTATAAATGTATTTTTACTGCCTTTTAATTGGGAACCTATTTTTAATCTAAATTTTGATAGTTTTAAAACATTAATTTGAAAAACTAAAATTCATTTATGAAATTGAAACATAAAAATTAGGGTAGGTTTAATTTTTGTTATTTTTTGAGAAGTTTCAATTTTTTATGAATAGTGGAAAATATAGAATTTTAATTCAAAACTGCTTTCTCATCTAATTTATCTATATGTTTAAATTAAATAATTTAATAGTTTTAGTTATTAATTATATAATTTTTAAATATATTAATCCATTTTATGTTTTTTTAATCAATCTCACTTTAAAATTATATCTAAAAATTTAATAAAAATTTGAACGTGTTTACTTTGAAACCCTGCACTATCGTCCCTTCTATTTGATTATTTTTTAATTAATTTTTACAACTTATGTGATTAAAATTTGGAAAAATGGATTACATATATTTAATGAGAATAATTTATAATTCCTAACAAGGTTAACTTAGTTTTTTACCAAAATTATTTGTGAAATTGATTAAAATTAGTTGTAGTGATTAATAGAAAAATAGCATAATAAAGGACTATAACTTAAACTTAAGGATAAAATTAAACTATACACTTTTAAAAAACCCATTTTATATAAATATAACTACCCTATAATCCCTTTTATAAAATTTGGAACAATATTGGATCTACATGACATGGGAGAAACAAGGGTAGAATTCCCTTTTCCAAAATCTATAAGAATGTCACTGCTCTTCCACTATGAAAAGGCACTCGCCCCTCCCACTTATTCACAACTCTAGAAATTTTTCTCACTAATAACCTATAAAATAATCTCCTAAATTATTTCCCCATATCCTATAATCTTTACTTTAAAAATAAGTCCATCCAAGGATGTTTTTTGGAATAATCCAAAAGGTTTTACCTGAAAAAGTGGTAACATTCTTCAACGACCATCTTTTGTTTCAATTACTTCTCCAAAATTAAAATTATTACTATATAATAATAATATAATTACTTTATAATGTTAAATTTACTGATATATTTTTATTCTAAGTCATTTACCTAAACTTTCACACACATCCATCAAATAGGATATGCAATCATCGTTCGTGTGAGCGGCGAACTACAGCCTTTCGATCCGATGTTGTTCTTTATTTCGTTTACAAACTTTTATGGTAGTAATAATTATGTATTTATAGTTTATACATGATATATATGATATTTATAATGTCCTGGTTCTTATATAATTTTTATATAACTCATAACTTCATCCTTTCCTTTTTTTGGAATATGATAACTTTGTTTCTGGACGTGTGGACTACCACTTCCTCAAAGTGATGTGATTCATTCATGCTATACATAGAATGTATAAAGGAATATTTTAATAAAGATATGTGACATACAAGAAATATATAGTATAATATATTTATAATATACATATATATCATTTACGTTTCATTATTTTTAATAGGGTAAATAAATGGAAGTAGCGTTCATGTGTACGTACAACCAACTGTCTCCATGAACGGTGCATTTCACTTCCAATATCAAAATTTTATGGTTAATTATAAATACATATATAATGAATATATATTATATTTATAACATGGTTAAAATTATTCATATGATTAAATCTCGATCTAATTAATAGTAACAACAAGTTACAAGTCAAAACATACTCGAAAAACATGACAATTAACACCCGAAATGATGAAAATAATTAAATATTATTAACAAACTATTATTAGGATGTTATAAAATAAATTTGTGACATTAACACCAGAAATGATGACAATTAACACCCGAAATGATGAAAATAATGAAAATATATGACATTATAAATATTATTATGGTTACTATATAAGTTTATAACAATATTAAAATAATTATTCAAGAGGTTAAATGGAGTTCAATGAAAAGGGAGTGTAAGGTAGTGGATTTACATCTCACTTTATACATCTATGAGATAAATTTCATATTCACCACTTAATTATTTTGTGTGGTGTATCTACTAACCATTTTGATATATTATATGATTAATAATTTTTTCTTCTTGTAATTTAATGTTTTAGTGTGAATTATCTCATCCAAATTGTTATGAATGGAAAATTATGAAGTGGTAAAAGATATCTTTGCAATCTGACTTTCTTTTGTGATTGTAAACTTTCACTTAAAACAATCACTTCCTTATGAACATTTTCAATTGGGAATCATATGTATTTTAGACATTCATACTCTTATGTGATGGGTATAATTATTTTCTAAACAGTATACCATTTTAACATATAGTGTATACTTGATATTTATTTGATTAGATGGGTAAATATTGATAAATACTTCTTATTTACTATATATGGATATTTTATAAGGAATATTGTTCATTAATTAAATCAATTACTTGATATGTGAATAATTATTTAGATATGTATGACATAGGTGGTCCCCTATTATATATATCTCATTGATAGATCGGTATTATCATGAGATGAATCATTTGGCCAATCAGATGGTTTTTACCTCGATATGTTATAAATCGTCTTATGAAAGGACATGACAGTAAAGGCACCACGTACCTACGAAACATGGATTATAATAATTATGAATTTCATTCATTCCAAATCAGTAATTATTTATCCATGAGATTATTTCTCTTACATTATATATTAATGTAGTTCATTCTCATTTTATTGATTAAATGGCATGTGTTTCAGTTACATACCTTGCCATATTTATTATGAATTACCTAGTTATTTGAATAGTGTGTGTTCTTATTTATTTACCTTTCCATGTCGATTTATTCTCATTGATTCATTATTTCTTCCATTATACTTCCCCTTATAGAGAATTTGATATCACACTTGTTTTTGTATCCATTTCCCATGTTATGAATAATAAATCATTTAATAAGCATTCAAGGGTGATATATATTTCATTTTATTATGAAATTTCTTTTATTTTCTATTTCCCAATGTAATATTGGTATCTTGTAGCTAATATGGTTTTCTAAAATTTCTATACTAATTAGTACTTTATTATTTTGATTCCTTATAATCATGCCAATACAATAAAGTAAGCCATCGACTCTGGGATTCTTAAGTTGGGCATTACAGTTGGCATCATCGTATGTTTAGTATCAATATTAGAAACTAGATTTCGAGAACATATATTAGGGAACATAACACTCCAATAGACTTTTAGGATAATTATATAATAACATCCTATAAATTAGGTAAGGTAGATATTATTTGGGTCTTCCTATAAATATTGAAGACACCCAAAGCTTGATGTATATGGACATTAAATTACTTTTGTGGAATACTTAATACCTAACAAAAACAGACACACAAGGACCGTAATAGTTTAGTGTCATTGGAAACTCAGAATATAATCTTCTAATCATGGTGAAAGATCTTCAACATCTCCCATAATGATCTTCCCCTTTTTTCTTACCTAAAACCTTTATTTATATCCTGGGGAAAAGAAAACATAAAAAGGGTGATCTCAAATTCTCAGTAAGGGTAAACATAAAGAAGATAAAACAATCCATAATAATTGGAAAGTAAAAACATGAACATAAAATCTAAACATCAAAATCTTGAGCTATGACATAAAAAATTACAGTACGTAAGGCATAGATCATAAAGGAACATTAATAACGATAAACTAGCATGGGAATAAAACATGAAATTGAGGCATCCATTAAGCACAAGTTATGATTTCCATAGTATCCAAGGAATTACTGCCAAGACAATCTTAGTCGACAAAGTCCCTTACTGATTCGAGTTCACTCCTCGTGTTGGTCCTGTATCACTGAACCAGAATAACTTTCTGTTCCATCCATGTTTATCTCATGAGATATAAATCTTTACCCAATGCATTGGAGGGAAATATAGGTCCCACCCATCTAATATTGAAATCATTCTTACGTGTTCCACAACATAAACATAAATCATTAATCATAACCCAAAGAATAAAAGGGGTTTTATAAACATCATCCCACCATAACATAATCCATATACAACTAATGGATATCATTTCATCATACGAAAAGTGAAATAATTTAAATCATAGAGACATTATACTTGAAACATAGTCATACTAAATAATGTCATCTTAGATGGAAAATAGTTTTGAAAAAACACTTGAAATGAATTCTTGAGGAAAATATCCTTTCTTCTTCAAAATCATTTTCTTTTCACAAAATTCCAGGAAATTTTAAAATAAAATTATTTTTTTGAAAATAATCATGAAATATTTTAGAGGAATATTCTTGAAAATAAGGCATTATGAAACCGTAAAAATCCGTTCATCCGTATAAGTTAAAAAAAATTCTCCTCGTACTTTTGTCAGAAAAGTCAAGAAGATCCTCATGTGGTAAACAGAAGAAAGATTTATTCCATAACATGTGGTAAAATTCAAAAATGGGTAAATATGACATTAAAAATACATGAAACCATTTTTAGAGAACAGGGACATGGATGATAAATATAACCCTAGTAAATACTTTCGAATAAACAATCTCAGATAAAAACGAGGTGGGAAAAGTTATCCCTTACCTTATGTCCGATATGATTTGTATGTATTCGAACCTCTGGTATAATGATTTAAATAATTTCATTGACTTATTACATAATCTTATTCATTGTTATGATATCATATATGGTTCACTAATGACTTTATATTACCCGTTCTTTTGTAAATTCCATGTTAAAGCATCATTTTGGGTAAAATCGTTTCATTTATCATACATGTTTCGGCTTGTTGTTCTTAATATTTTTACTTATATCCTGATTTACATAATTCCATAATTTAAAACAATATTTATATATAATATCTATTCATTATATATGGTAAATTGATAAATGGACCGAAATACATCATTCAAGGAGACGGTAGGCCGTTCGTACGCATGAATGCTTTTTTTGTTTCCTTATTGAATTGAATGGAATTAAGTAAATGAAACCTGTATATACATAAATATAGTATAATTATTATGTAATATCCTCCATTATTATTTATTACATATATACTTTATAATCATACTTTAATGGTTAATCATTGAAAATGAATCTTATCGTGTTTGTGGATGTGGTAGTCTGTACGTACTTACGAGCGATGATATCATTCCCATAATTATTGAATATAATTGGAGTGAATGAT
Source organism: Viscum album (assembly GCA_963277665.1). Lineage (NCBI taxonomy): Eukaryota > Viridiplantae > Streptophyta > Magnoliopsida > Santalales > Viscaceae > Viscum > Viscum album. Next base: position 747,100,711 of record OY728121.1, on the reverse strand, counting down.
ATAATATCTCAGAGTCAGTATTATTTTATAATAAACATATATAGTTATTCTTTACACCATTATACTCATCCAAGTAGGGTGGTGGTGGAAAAACTAATTACACCATGGCGTGGAGACAGAATTCTGTACGTACGCACGCGCGGTGATTTCGTTTTCCATTGGATGGATAGAAGGTGAAATGGGGTTGTTTCATATTTATAATATCATATCCGTATATTAGTGATACTTATTTTATTACTTTACAATGAAACAACTTAATAAGAAGAAGTTCAAGAAGAAATAAACTTGAAATAATCGGTAGAAGAGATTACCTCTTCTTCGACGTGCCTCCTTTAAACTTCCTCTTAAGGGACTAGAGTTGGTCTTTTTAGAAGACCAGAACCTCAAAAATATTACTAGGGAAGTTTAGAAGAGTAATTGGGAGGGTTTTTCCAAGCATTAAGGATCAAAGTTTTGTAAAGAGAAGAGGGAGGAGGTTCCCTTTTATAAGGGAGGAGAGGGGCACTTTTGGAAACCTCTAAAATATTAATTTATAATAAACCTAAACCCCACTTAAAAACCTCCAAAAATAACTCATATTCTAATATTAGATGATATAGGGTTGTAATATCATCAAACAATAAAATTTATACATGTTGGAAATTTATTTTAAACCTTATCAACTTGATTTATCCTTATTTAGTCTGTTTAATTTTATTTGTGGTAATAAGATTCTAAATTTTAAATTGTTATAAATAATTAGTTATGTGTTCTTAATTTTCTATAATTAGATAATTTAAGAAATATTCGACCATATAAATTTTAATTTATAATTTATAATTTTTTTTTATTTTTAAACAATTTTATATTATGTTATTTTTATAAAATAACAATAGTGTCTATTTTGACACTATTCATTTATTTGAATTTAAATAAAATCCACAGAGAAGATATGTTCGAAATAAAAGCTTTAATAGATTCATAACATGTCATATTTATCTAGAAAATTCGTTGAACACATTAAATAGTTAATATAATATTTATTTTAATATTTTTAAAACAATTTATTTGATATTTCAACCAATAAAATTATTTCAACATCACTATTGTGTCACCTTTAATAATAATTATTTAATCCCTCAAAATTATAAATAAATTCTCATGATTTTGATAACTTTGTTATATTTTTGGATACTATTAATGTTCGATGTTTCATGAAGTTTATCACAAAATTAAAATTATTATACTTATAAGATTTAAGAGAGTGACATGTTGTCACTTTCTTTGTTTTAATAATAATTAAATTATTTTCATGGTCAAAAGTCCATAAAATGAATCTAATCCGACCCTCAGGTGATATGGGTTGACTTTTAGTCATCCAATATAATTTTGTCATGTGTTAGGGTAATTTTATAATCTTATGTTTACCCTGAATTACCCAATTTATCTTTAACTGGAGTAAATAAAAATTACCGTAGTTACTATTCATAATGACCAAAAATAAAAAGTAGCCTATTAACATAATTTAGACCTACTGATTTCAAATATGGAATCAATTTATTCTAAATTCAGAACACATAAGTTGCAGTAATTAATTTAAAATTAATCCCGTTGTCGAAAAAACGGGTTTTTCTAAAACATTTCAAAAGATTGAATTGATTTAACCTACGAATTCAATGTAAAATCAATGATAATTACATACCTTATATTAAATATTAAAAATATATTCTATTTATAAGTTAAAACAATTTACTATTTTAATTTAACCATATAAATTATCTCGATGAAAAAAGTTGTTTTTAAGTAAAATTTAGCGTGTTTTTCTATTCATCAAAATAAGAACGTTGTCAGAAAAATATCAAAAATTTATCCAATGTAAATTTTTATATCATGATTCAAAAGAAGAAGTTTATTTTGTAAAATTGAACTTATAAACTTGTCAAAAATTATATTTAAAATGGGTGCGCAATTAAAATCTGGCAAAACTTCTTTTTTTTAAATACTTTTTTTACCCGAAAAATTTAGTTTGTTCTCATAACATGTTCTAGAAATTTTGTAAGATGAATAATAATGATACAAAATTCAAAATATAATTAATACTATTCATAACAACTAGTTCATAATAATATTTTAACCATATATCGTTGTTTAGTGAAACCCGATATTGCGTACAACACACGCTATCGAGGAAGGTCGTGATTATGTGTAATGCAAGCCAAGGCAGGGTTGCGTGTAGTAAAAGACTCCTTTGTTGTTTCATATAAAAGAATCCAACCATATTTCATCTATACATTGAATATATATATATATATACACTCAATGTTGCGTAGAATAACTACTGTCAAACAAACTTGAAATTGTGTGTAACACAATCCAAGATTAGTGTTGTGTATACTACAAGCTAATACGATGTTGCGTATAGCGCAAGATAATCTTGGTGTAGTGAATAATAGAATATATGAAAGAAATTAAAAAATATATATCTTATAAATTCTCGGGGTGTTACATTCTACCACCCTTAAAATGAATTTCTCCCTCGAAATTTGTCGGGGTTATAAATGGTTTATTACAAGAGTGTTCTCTTTCATAGAAACCCACATCGTAAAAAGGAATACCAAAACTTATCTTTAAAAACTGGAGTATGAAACGTAATGGTTAACCAAATTAACTAATCACTGGGTTTCCACATAGAAGAACATAGATAAAAATATGGATATGGAAGAGAAATCTAACAATCAAGTTCTGATGGAGAGTGGTAGAGGACATGGCTATGAAAAATCCAACAGTCACAAAGCCATAAATTTGTGATGATCTAAGTTACAATCTGATTCATCAGATATGAAGACACTAGGACAACATTTTTTGTTCTCAAGATCATTACCCTAAAGCTGAAGAATTTGAATTAGAAGAAATACTTACATTATTTTGGTACAATCTCACCATGGTTCATGCCTTGAACAATTTCCACTTCCTCTATTAAATAAATGAAGTTGAATTTGACTTCTGTGAAGTCCTAGAGGATCATGCGATAGAATTAAAGGTCATTACATCTATCTCAAACATAAACTTAGAAATAATTATATACATAATTCCATCTACGGTGAGATTAATCTTATATGGATCCAAAAATGGACTTATACTTCATATATCATACCGCTTAATAAAATAAAACTAGATTATACTAACCAGGGGCATCCTGTAGGCCAGGGGTAGGCGATAAAGTCTTGTCGCACTTTGGTTGTCGGTACGATTCCCACAACCTTGTCCGATGTGACGGGTTATCACTCATCCTCTATGTTGTACTTTTTCTAAAACTACATTATTATAAAATTCCATCAATAATATCAAAAAAAAATATAGCCTTAAACAATACTAACTTATGTCCAACATAATCCATTCCAATCTTTAGGCTCATCCAAAATACTTCTGTCCAAGCTCATAGTATAAAGAAAACAATTACAAGAAATTTCATCTACCGAGCATGTGAATACCATCATTTATCCCCCAAATATCATACAATATATCTTGTTGGTCACATTCCAAACATGTGAATACCTTTATCATGTATTCTCTTGAAAAATTAATACCCATTGAACCATAGTGAAAACATAAATGCTGTCAAAAGTTAACTCTTTCCACATACAAAAATTCCAAAATTTCTATATACTCAACCCATGATATAACCTTATCCTTATATCAGTTATGAGCTCCTTTCATTTTCTCCTTATCCATTCATTATGTGCATATCATCTTCATTCCAAAAATATTTCAATAAATTTTAATGGTTACTGGTACCATATAATTATTGAAAACCAATACATAGATATTCCAAAATTCCACGATTCTATAAATGAGATTCCATGATACTATTTTGAAATCCCATTACATAAACACTTAATCATTCCACAACATCAATTTCATACTCAACATCACAAATAGTGATCACATGTGAATTCCCTTTATCCTTTGTCTTAATAGGTTGCTCACACCGATCATCATTACCCTTGGATTAGGGCATTGATTAGCATAATACCCCATTTCCTTACACTTGAAGCATTGAAGTGTTGGTGGAGAATTCTCTATAGTCTTTTCTCTATTCACATCATTAGTTACCTTTTTCCCATTACTTCGAAACTCAACTGCTTATTGACCTTCTTTTCCACACTTAATACATTTTCTAGTTCTTTTTAGACAATATTCACCATGCTTCTTTCCACACTTTGAGCATAAAGAGACATTCACAATCTTTTTACCATTGTTCTGAGATTATTCCTTGAACTCCATCTTTCATTTCATGTCAAAACCATGAGATGGATATGTAACACCAACTTCCAGTTCTACCTTGATAGAACAACACACAATTTCTTCCTATCTACTGAAGTCTCTTATATCTAATGTCCTTCGAAGACTTGGTTTTAAGCCACTGAAGAATCGATCAACTTTACATTCATGCTGAATGATAAAACAAGATGAATACATTGCAAGCCTTGTAAAATTTACCTTGTATATACCAAAAGATTCATCATCATTTTGCTTAAGCTCAAGGAACTCCTTTTCCATCTTTTTTCGAAGAATATGAGGAAAGTACTAATTGAAAATCAGGTTCTTGAACTCATCACATTCCATTAATTCAATTTCATCCTGGGGCCTTGTATTCTTAATTAGAGTCCACCACTGGTCTGATTCACCTTCTAAATGGTAAACAGCCAGAATGACTTTTTCATGTCTTGAATAGTGAAGTATGGAGAATATTTTTTCAACGGTACTGATCCATTGTTCAGAAATAACTGGATTAGAAGACCCACTGAAAGAAGGTGGATGTTCCCTCATGAAGGACTCAATAGAATATTGTTCTCTTCTCTGCTCATTTTGAAGTTCAGAATGATTCATAGCTTGTGTAAGTATATCAATAATATTTCGCACTCCATCTCCCATAACATTGGTTTGTTCAGAAGGAAAATCATTACATTGTCCATTACATTGATCAACACGGTTCCTTCGGGTTCCAGCCAACGTCTAAAACCCAAAAAAATAGTGTGAGAGGAAAAAATCATGCTAGGGAAAACAACATAATAAAGGGGGAGTACCTTCAATACCTAACATCTTATGTTTAATTATAATATCGTTACCGTAATTCTAGGACTATAACCTATACTTATACTTAAACATAGGGAAATCCCTAGACATACCTTAGAAATATCGCTAGGGATCTCACTGAATTTTTCACATCCTAGTTTCCAAAGGTTAACTAAACCTTTCCTCTGATACCAAATATAGAGACCCAAAGCTTGACATACATGGAAATTACATTTCTTTTGAGAAATACTTAATACATAACAAAAATATACACACAAGGATCGTAATAGTTTAGTGTCTTTGGAAACTCGAAATATAATCTTCTAATCATGGTGAAAGATCTTCAACATCTCCCATAATGATCTTCCCATTTTGTTTTCTTACCTAAAACCTTTATTTATATCCTGGTAAAAAGAAAAAATAAAAAGGGAGAGCTCAAATTTTCAGTAAGGTTAAACAAACGTAGAACAATCCATAATAATTTGAATGTAAAAACATGAATATAAAATCTAAACATCAAAATCTTGAGCAATGACATAAAACATTGCAGTATATAAGGAATAGATCATAAAGAAACATTAATCAAGATAAAATAGCATGGGAATAAAAAATGAAATTGTGGAATCCATTAAGCACATGATATGATTTCCATAGTAGCCAAGGCATTGCTACTAAGACCATCTTAATGGACAAAGTCCCTTACTGAATCGAGTGCACTCCTCGTTCCAGTCCTGAATCACTAAACCAGATTAACATTCCATTCCAGCCATGTCTATCTCATGAGATATAAATCTTTACCCAATGCATTGGAGGGAAATATAGGTCCCACCCATCTCATATTGAAAACATTCTTATGTGTTCCACAATATAAACATAAATCATTCATCATAACCCAAAGAATAAAATGGGTTTCATAAACATCATCCCACCATAACATAATCCATCTAAAACAAAGGGATATAATTTCATCATATGAAAAGTGAAATCATGTAAATCATAGAGACATTATACTTGAAATATAATCATACTAAATAATGTCATCTTAGATGGAAAATAGTTTTAACAAAACACTTGAAATGAATTCTTGAGGAAAATATCCTTTCTTCTTCAAAATCATTTTATTTTTAAAAAATGCACTGAAATTTTAAAATAAAATGATTTTTCTTGAAAATAATTATGAAATATTGTAGAGTAATATTCTTGAAAGTAAGGCATTATGAAATCGTAAAATTCTGTTCATGTCGAATAAGTTAAAAAACATTCTCCTCGTACTTTTGTTGGAAAAGTCAAGAAGTTCCTCGTATGGTAAACAAAAGAAATATTCCTTCTATAACATGTGGTAAAATTCAAAAATGGGTAAATAGGAAATTAAACATACATGAAACCATTTTTAGAAAATAGGGACATGGATGATAAATATAACCCTAGTAAATACTTAAGAAGAAACAATCTTGGATAAAAACGAGATTGGAAAAGTTATCCCTTACCTTATGTCTGATATGCTTCGTATGTATCCGAACATCCTGTATAATGATTTAAATAATTTCATTGACTTATTACATAAACTTATTCATTGTTATGATATCATATATGGTTCACTTATTACTTTATATTACCTGTTCTTTTGTAAATTCCATGTTAAAGCACCATTTTGGGTAAAATCATTTCATTTGTCATATGTGTTTCGACTTGTTGTTATTGATATTATTACTTATATCCTGATTTAAATAATTCCATAATGTAAAACATGATTTATATATAATATATATTCAGTATATATGATAGATCGATAAATGGAATGAAATACACCGTTCATGGAGATGGTAGGTCGTACGTACGCATGAATGCTGTTTTCGTTTCCTTATTGAATTGAATGGAATTATTTAAATGAAACATATATGTACATAAATACAGTATAATTATTATGTAATATCTTTCATGATTATTTATTACATATATACTTTATAATCATACTTGAATGGTTAATCTTGGAAAATTAATCTCATCACGTTCGTGGAGACGGTAGTCCGTACGTACGCTCGAGCGATGAAATTATTCCCATAATTATTGAATATAATTGTATTGAATGATATAATATCTCATAATCAGTATGATTTTATAATAACCATATATAGTTATTCTTTACACCATTATACCCATCCAAGTAAGGTGGTGGTGGAAAAACTAATTACACCACGGCGTGGAGACGGTATTCCGTACGTACGCACATGCGGTGATTTCGTTTCTCGTAGGATGGATAAAAGGTGAAATGGGGTTGTTTAATATTTATAATATCATATCAGTATATTTGTGATACTTATTTTATAAATTTAAAATGAAACAACTAAAGAAGAATAAGTTGAAGAAGAAAGAAACTTGAAAGAATCGGTAGAAGAGATTACCTCTACTTCGACGTGCCTCCTTTAAACTTCCTCTTAAGGGACTAGAGTTGGTCTTTTGAGAAGACCAGAACCTCAATAATATTACTAGGGAAGTTGATAATAGTAATGGTTAGGGGTTTTCCGATCTTGAAGGTTCAAATTTGTGTAAAGAGAAGAGGGAGGGGGTGCCCTTTTATATGGGAGGAGAGGGGCACTTTTGGAAACCTCTAAAATATTAATTTATAATAAACCTAAACCCCACTTAAAAACCACAAAAAATGACTCATATTCTAATATTAGATGATATAGGGTTGTAATCTCATCAACCAATAAAATTTAGACATGTTATAAACTTATTTTAAACCTTATCAACTTGATTTATCATTATTTAATATATTTAATTTTATTTGTTGTAATAAGATTCTAAATTTTAAATTGTAATAAATAATTACTTATGTGATGTTAATTTTCTATAATTGGATAATGTATGACATTTTTGATCATATAAATTTTAATTTATAATTTTTAAATTTTTTGTGATTTTTAAAAAATTTTATATTATGTTATTTTTATAAAATAACAATACTGTCAATTTTGACACTATTCATTTATTTGAATTTAAATAAAATCTAAAGAGAAGATATGTTAGAAATAAAAAATTAAATAAATTCATAACATTTCATATTTTTCTATAAAATTCACGTATCATATTTTATAGTTGATATAATATTTATTTTAATTTTTTTAAAACCATTTATTTAATATTTCAATCAATAAAATTATTTCAACATCACTATTGTGTCACCTTTAATGATAATTATTTAATCCCTAAAAATTCTAAATAAATTCACATGATGTAGATAATTTTATTAGCTTTTGGGAGACTATTCATGTTCGAAGTTTCATGAAGTTTAACACTAAATTAAAATTATTATACTTATAAGATTTAAGAGAGTGACATGTTGTCACTTTCTTTGGTTTTAATAATAATTAAGTTATTTTCATGGTAAAGAGTCCATAAAATTAATGAAATCCGACCCTTAGGTGATATAATTCGACTTTTAGTCATACAATAGAATTTTGGCATGTTTTAAGGTAATTTTATAATCTTAGGTTTACCCTTAATTACCCAATTTATCTTTAACTGAAGTAAATAAAAATTACCATAGTTACTATTCATAATGACCAGAAATAAAATGTATCCTATTAACATAGTTTCTACCTAATGATTAAAAATATGGAATCAATTTTTCTAAATTCAAAATACATAATTTTCAGTAATTAATTTAAAATTAACCCCGTTGTCGAAAAAAATGGGTTTTTGTTTAAAACATTGCAAAAAAATGAATTGATTTAACCTACGAATTCAATTTAAAATCACTGCTAATGACATAAATTATATTAAATGGTAAAAATATATTCTATTTATACTTTAAAACAATTTACTATTTTAATTTAACCATATAAATTATATCGATGAAAAAATTTGTTTTTAAGTAAAATTTAGTGTGTTTTTACAATTCATCAAAATAAGAACGTTGTTAGAAAAATATCAAAACTGTATCCAATGTAAATTTTTATATAATGATTCAAAATAAGAAGTTTATTTTTTAAAATTGAACTTATAAACTTGTCAAAAATTATATTTAAAATGGGTGCGCCATCAAAATGTGGAAAACTGCTTTTTTTAATACTTATTTTAACCGAAAAATTTATTTTATTCTCATACCATGTTCTAGAAAATGTGTAAGATGAATAATAATGTTATAAGTTCAAAATTTAGTTAATACTATTCATAACGGCTAGTTCATAATAATATTATAACCATATATCATTGTTTAGTGAAACCCGGTATTGCGTACAACACACGCTATCGAGGAAGGTCGTGATTGTGTGTAATGCAAGCCAAGTCAGTGTTGCGTGTAGTGAAAGACTACATTGTTGTTGCGTATAACCTAATCCAACCATATTTCATCTATACATTGAATATATATATATATATACACACTCAATGTTGTGTAGAATAACTACTATCAAACAATCTTGAAATTGTGTGTAACACGATCTAAGATTAATGTTGGGTATACTGCAAGCTGATACGATGTTGCGTATAGCACAAGATAATCTTGGTGTATAATATAACAGAAGATATGAAAGAAATTGAAAGGAATATATCTTATAAAATCTCAGGATGTTATTCTAGTAAAATATTACCTAGTGGTAACAACTCTGAAAAGGTGCATCATGTATGACTTAAGAATTACATGGTACATGACAATGGCCCTTACTGTGAACCAGGTTTTACACTCTTGGAGGATATTCTTAGGATAATTCATTTTTTCTTTTCAAACTATTGTCAAGGATTTAAAAGTAATTATTTTCCCAAAGAAACCAGTGTTTGTGATTCTGAGATTTGTGATTCATAAAATTTTATTTTATACTGAGTACTATATTTGGAATTATACATTGTGATATAAAATTCTTGGTTTTATAATCTAATCTAGTATATTGCATTATTTATAAATGGTTATTATAGGGATTAATGGTATCAATACTCATAGAAAATATAGAGATTTACCTGATTAGGAAACCAATACAGCTCATGTTGGAAAGGAGAAAATTATGGAGATACTAGGGAAACATAATTATGTTATAAAAAATAACCTTTCCTGGATAGAGAAACCTATTCCATAGTGAGAATCTACTAGGATAGATTTAATTTTGTGTTATAATCCCCAATCTTTTAGTGGTACTACTAATCCAATTGTGGATGAGTAATAGACTAAGTATCTAGAGAATATATTTACAAACTTAGGATGTAGTGAAATGGAAAAGTTTACACTTGTGGTGTATTGTCTCAAAGGTGATACTGATCAATGGCGGTCCTTGATCCAAAATATTATGGATGAATAGTAAATAGATTTCATGGAATGGAGAACTGTTAAGGAGATATTCTTTGATAAATAATTCTATCATGTTCAATAAATTGACATCAATAGAAATTTTCATAGATTAAAGAAAAAAAGAATAAGAAAGTGTTACATATTCGAAAGATACCATTACATGGATATCTAGGTGTGCTATAGATTATATACACAACATGGAGTGAGATATTGATCACATTATTAAATTACTTAATCCATGTCTCTGTAGGGAACTGATCTCTCAAAAAATTTCATCATACGAAGAGATTGTTTAAGGTGACTTCAAAATGGTGAAGGAGTTATCCGGATCATATATGTACAAAGGATAACCATGCAATAAAACTTCTAGTGAGAACCAAGAAAAAGGAAATATGTTAAATAAGAATATGCAGATGAAAAAATTTCCATCATGTGATAACTATTCAAATAATCACCATGGGAAATGCATAAAGGGAATAGGATTTTGTATTAAATGTGGAGAAAGGGTTCATAATAATAAATAATGAAAGGGGAATAAGTAAAACAATAATATTCAATGTTATTACTACAAAGTTATGGGACACTACTCAATTAAATGACATATTCTTCAAGGTAATCTACCACATAATAGGGCAAGGGGATATGGCCAAGCTTATGCGATCACTATAGTGGAGGTAGAGTTACTAAATAATGTGGTGGTAGGTACAATAATCCTATATTAAAATTTATTCAATACCTTATTTGAATCTGGATCATCACTCTCTTTAATATCAACCTTGTTTTCTAGAAAAATTATAAATTTTATTTTTGATTTAATAAGATATTTCTAGTCAAAACATCTAAGGTAAGTCTCATTACAACAAAGATGTGATGAGCAGTCCCAATTAAGACATATAAAAAAGCTTTACTTTCTAACCTTGTTATCATACCTATGGTTGAATTTGATATAATGGGGTGTAACACGATGAATGGGGTGTAACATTTATGTGAAATTAATGGGGCTTTGGGTATCTCCAAGAAATGTTTAATTAAATAACGATATTTGGAATTATTGAAGAAGCATTATTAATAAATTGAGGTTTTGAGTTATATTACTGGTTTGATTAATAAAAATGAGATTATTATTATTATTATTTTATGAGTGTTATAACTATTATTTATTACGGTTGTTATTATTTTTATAAATAATAATTGTAATGGATTTGGGAGTTTTTGTTAGAATTAAAAAAATGAATTTTTTAATAATAATAATAATAAGGATATAATTATTTTTATTATTATTGAGTTAATTAATTAAATTAAAGTAAAATTATAATTTAATTAATTGTGGGAATTAAATTTTTGATTTTTTTAAGTCAATAGTTTTTAATTAAATGAGAGTTTTATATTTAATGAAGAAGAATTTTTAATTAAATGGGGAGTTTTAGATTTAATGAGAAAAAACTTTTAAATGGTGACAATACTAATAATGGTATGACTATTATTATTATTGTTATTATTATTATTATTATTATTATTATTAATTATTTCATTTAATTTATGAGTTTCATTAAATTTTTAAGTTATAGATTAGAAAATAAATTAAAGGGAGGACCCTTATCTCTTTCCCCGACGCTGAAGCCCCCCCCCCCCCCTTGAGCCATTATGCACAGGAGGTGCATGCTTCCTCCATGGCAGGGCCCTCCTCGCCCAGACCACCTGAAGCACCCCTCCAAAGTTGATCCTCCCTATGGAGCACCACATGCAGTGCGGCCTACTCTTGGTCGGACCCCTACTACAGGGCACGACACCTGGGAAACACCCCTATAGCAGTACGACTCTCCTCTCTGGCACGCCACCCGCTCTTCTGGACTCCACTTTGGGCATGAATATTCCTCTCGGACTCTTCACAAATATTTTCTTCCTCGTCAAGGTGAGTTTGTCTACGTATAACTCGTAATTCACATCAGTCATTTGGATTTTATCTCTTGCCTTGTTTACTGGGCCGAAACCCTATGGTTCAGGTTTGGACGATTGTTTTATTCCTCTATTTTCAATGGTATGCGAATGTTGACTCGGGAAACATTGGTTCATAATCTATTGTCCTCCACCAAGGGTGATTCGAATGGACTTGATTTTCCTTATCTATACTACTTCGGGTAAGGATATACATTTCCCACTATTTCTTTCGCAACATTTTTTTTTAAAGTCTGCAAAATTATTTGAGTCTCTGGTATATAACCCTTGGTGTGTTGACCCTTGCTGAATTATTTATGGTTGTCTGTTTTGTTACAGTGTTTTTTGATCAAAGATATGGTGTGTGCATAAATGTATATATACATATATATATAAGTACATAAATATTTAAAGGGGTGTTTGTGTGACTGCGGACCGATGGTAATTGGTTTCCACCAAAGATGTCAAAGTACTATGTTTTTTTATTTGGTTCAATCTCGAGGTAGGGTTACTTTTTTCAAGTTCTCAACTTTAATAAATGCAATAATAAAATTTTTGTTGTGCTTTTGTTGGTATTTAAATTATGCAGTGAAGTATTAAATTGAATTCCATTCAAATGTAAATTTAGTAAGTTTGATTAAATTGTTAAATGTGATATGTGATGTATTGCTGCGTGGCTTTGGATGTTATTAAATGATAATTCCCATGTGAGATAAATGAGCACATGACTATGTGTTGGTTTAAAGCATGTATTGTTGTATTGTTTAAAGTGACACAATTAAATAATTAAATGATTGTTTGTTTTGGCAAAGATAAGATAATTAATTTTGTATATTAATTATGTGCTTAGAGACTATATATAAATAATTAATCAAATGATTAATTATAATATATTGATTTAGATGAATGAGATAATTTATTAGGGGAATAATGGTGATATGTTGTTTTGGATAAATTGATATAATTAATTATGGATTAATTTCAACCTGTTAATGACGTAAAAGGTTATTAAATTATTGAATTGATTAAAGGGTATGATTAAATTAATTAATTAATTTATTTATTATTTGGCATACATTAATTTAAATGATGAATTGTTAATAATCAATGTGATGTACCATGATGTTGATTTAAGATTTTTAAAGGGGGTTTGATTAAGAAATGTTAGAATTAGAATGGGATAATTGATCTGATGATTAATGGTGATATGTTGTTTTGGCTAAATAGTGATGTTGGGTGATGGATTAAATGAGGTGATTTTGCAATGATATTTTATAGAATTAATTTTAGGAATTAATTGTGGGAAGTGAGATTAGAATGAGATAATTAATTTTGAAAAATTAATTGTGGGATGTGATTTGCTTTGTAGATTAATTAAATTGATGGATTAATTAATGGTAATGTGTACTTAGTTAATTTTTGTCTTAACTAATATATTTGGTATACCTAACTAATCGACTGGATTAGTAAGGGAATAAGGGTAATTGATTGGTGAATTAATTATCATGTTTTCAATTAAGTAATTGGGATAATAAAATGTTGAGTTAATTATTTAATTGACTTGTTTGTGGTTAAGAATAATTACTTGTTAATTAATTATTAACTATTGAGATGTTGGATGGTTAATTAATTGTGGGATTATTTGACTGAAGATTTTTGTTTTAAATTAGTTGTTGAATTAATTAACATATTTGATTAATAAATTTATGAATTAATTAATGAATGGGTTTGGGGTGTTATACATGGCATTATACACCAATTATAAATATATGTTATTTATTGATAAAAGGGTTTTGAGATAGGGACAGATGTTCCAAATACTCATGGGGTGCTAGTCATGGGGTTCTACACCCATCTTGCATGAAAATATTCTTTTATGGGATAGGGACTGATGATCCAAGTACCCATGGGTTGTGAGACAAGTATTGATGCTCCAAATACTCATGAGGGTGCTAGATATGACATTATACACCAATTAATTAAAATTGGACTATGGATCCATTTGGTCGTACATGAAATGAATTAAATGGTTAATGAAATACGGTGTGATGTAATGATTTGTGATTGAATATAGAAAATGGTTCAGACCCCAGCAAGGTTGTGGCAGGTAGTGGGATATGGGTGTCCAGGGGAACCCATGGATTTCTGCTATTAAATAATGAATATCAGTTAATGAGTCTTATATAATTTATTGTGGCTTGAATAATTCATAATTGAAAATGAATGTGTGATGACTATTTTGTAAGAATGAGAAATGTATAATCTAGGTTCAAACACTAGTTGAGGGCTGAAGCAGGTACATGGGTATATAGTTACATTGTACTTCTTACTTTATTTATGCATGACTTCACACTTTTTAAATATTTATTGATTATCTGGATTTCAGGTAGACACCGGTGGTCTTGGCCTCCATAGTAATGGGATCGCTCCCAGGATCCGATGGGGGACACCACAACCCATAACGGTAACCCAAGATCTCTCAAAGAGGGGATCACACTCAGGTTCCATTGGGAGATATCATAACCTAGTGTGACATCCTGGAGATCATATAATTCAGATAGAAAATTGTGTCACATGTAGTGTTGGACACAATTATTCTAAAAACACCAGTTGATATATCTTCTAAAGTGGGGGATCATATCATGATGATTCCAAAAACCCTATATAAATCGTCTGTTGAGTAGGGGTTCGAATATTTGATGATTCCACAACCCTACTGAACCCACCCTCCTTGTAGGGTTTCATATTCCCAATGAAACAACAAACCATACTGGGATATCCTTTAAGGTAGGGGATTTCCTCCCATGTATTTTTTGTCCTGAAGATACCAAGAACTCGATCTAGGGAAGTGATATGCTATAGGTTCCTTATCTATCTAACGAAGAGGGATACAACAACCCAATAAATATGATAGAGGACCTCACCCCAGCCTCTCAATAGGGATACAAAAACTCTATCCAATATCACCATACCAAGGTGATCACATTCTTATATCAAGGATATCATGATAAATTAATCCCTCATTAGCATAGACCAAGGGAGCTCTCCCAACCTCTGCTGGTCCCACACATCGCTAACCAGAGATACCCATAACATCACCTCACATAACATCCCCAAGGCCCAAAATTTGGCCATCATCGCATTCAATATGAAAAAAAATGATTAGGATAGGCTACTTGCAATCCAAAATCCATGCATCAAAGGAGGAGATATGAAAGGCGTAAACATCACCAAGAGGAAACTACACAATGTGTAAGGGTTTTGACATGGTATTCGACCCCACATGGAATCCCCAATTTTTTCCTTAGACCACATGGCTTGGCAGTTCTAGTTTCATCATATAGAAAATACCAAATGTACATAGTGTGTCTCGCCTCACACGGGTCTCAGCTTGTCTTCCATTCACATGGATTAGCAGGTTATGTGTACCACACAGTGTGTGCCCCATGGTACACAGTGTGCCCCAAATATACAGACCCTTGGCAATGTGTCTTTATAGTTCCTATGTCAAGCACCCTGTTCTCGTGTACTTATCCATGTACATCCACATCGTCATGTACCTTTACACGGATTCCCTGTCCATGTCCTCAGGACACATGATGTGGGGTCACTATATGGTGTGTATCAATGGTACACGACATGTAGTACCCAAAAATCATCTTCCCCAAACGGGAAGAACATATGATGTGTTCCTCTGGTCTATATGCCATGAATATGGGATAATATACTATAAATTCACTAAAAGAAGCCCGAATCACCCCCATATTTCCCGAAGCACACGGATAAACCCACGAGGGTCCCTAGAAAACATGTAAGGGATATAAAAATGTAAAAAAATCATAAACAAGGAGATTGGGACTCAAAACTCAAGAACACATACCTCATTGAGAAACACTAAATCTTTAGGGTCAGATCTAGGATCGGAAACCACTGCACGACGATTTGAGAGTGATCACCGTCAAGATCAGAGATCGATGGTGCCTCGTTTCCTAGATTTTCTCCTTGGGTCATCCATCACCCAAGGGGGTGAGTGTAAAAGATATTTTCAATTTTCCCACCAATTTGGAGTGAGTTAAGAGATATTGTTTTAATTTTATTAAAATAATATCCTATATTTCACACCCTGCCGAAAACTCGCCTCTGATCCAACACCCGGTTCCAACAAAGTTTAAGTCACGCCTTGGGTAAACACAACGTTCTTAACTCAAAAAATGGTCTCAGAAATCTGATTTGAGAATTCACTTGAAATTTATTCCCCATTTAGAAGTAAACTATGCAAGAATGATAAAATATTTTTAATATCACCACACCAAGGCTCTCAAGGCCCCAGAATCCTATGCCAACTATGTACCTTGCTTTGGAAATATTCTCAGAAATATTTCAATATCTTACTAGTTAAACCGGAGACACTAAATCCAATTTCATTTCTTAACATGAAATATAAAATCCATCAAGGAACACTTAAAAGGATGGAGTAAAAATAATTTTTCCAAGATTCATGATGATATCAAAAAAGTTTATAATTTTCTCACAAGCTACCAAACTACTAACCAAACCATGGATAATTAATCAAGGGAGGAATTGGATGCTCTACACAAGTTGGATGATCTTTTTATTATGAATGAAATTTTAAGTTGAAATTAGTTAAATGTTGTATGAATTGAAAGAGGTGATAAGAACACCAAACGTTTTCCTAGAATTCATAAGGGAAAAATAATTAGCGGGGTCAATTCTCTCATAATCAAAAAAAAATATTTTCATCAAAAAAGGAAATTTCTAATGTTGTGGTTTGTTATTCTCAAATTCTGTACACTGATGATGTATTGGATAATACACAAAAGATGATTTATAACATCTCTATTTCTATTGGTGATCAAGATAAATGTTACATCACCTCGATTCCATCTAAGGAGGATATTAGGTAAGCTATTTTTCTAATTGCATTGATAGTGTGGTAGGGTTGGATGGGTTTACCAACAAGTTATTTATGTTCTATTGGGACATCATTCATCATGATTTGGTGAATACAGACTTGGAATTATTTACTCGTTCTCACATGCCTCTTGTGTTAAACTCAAATTTCATTGCTCTTATTTCCAAGAAGAAAAGTGATATTGATATTAGAGATTTTAAACCATTGGAAATTGGGAATACATTTTCTAAATTTATTATCAAGATTATTTCCATAAAATTGGGGAAAGTGGACAAGGATATCATCAACATAAATCAATTCGTCTTTTTCCATAGTAAGAATATTCAAAGATATCTTTTCACTTCATCTGAGATTGTTAATCTCATGAAGAGGTATGCAAGGTATTGGAATTTTTCTATAAATATTGATATCTCTAAGGCATTAGATACTCTTAAAAGGAGTTATATTTTTTTCTTAAAAATTATGGTTTCTCCATGGTTTTTATCAAATATTATAAAAATAATTATGAGTTCCTCAGGGCTCTCCAACCTTATTAATGGATCCCTAAGTGGTTTCTTTCAATGCTCCAGGGGGTCAGGCAGGTTTATCCTTTTTAAGAGTTCGTTTACCCTGGTTGAAGATTGCTTGAGTATATGTATGAATAATATGGTCAATATTATAATTTTAAAGAAAATCATAGTTGGGATAGGTTTTTTCACACCTTCACATTTATTTTATGATAATGATATAATTCTTCTTGGGAAGGCCTCATAGAAAACACTATTTTCAATTGAGGATATTTTTTATCATTATGAAGAGGTGGTTGGGAAAGCTCTAAGTTGTAAAAATCCTCCATTGTTTTCTATAATAGACTTTTAGTGACAAGGCAGAATAAGATTGCATTGCCCATATGTTTTTTTTAAATATTTAAATAATTTTTAATCTTTAGGGGATTTATTTATACACAATCAGGAGTTTAAACAAATTTCGAGATGCCCTTAATATAAAATTACCATTATAACCTAGTTGTTATGTTAGCGGGAATGAATATGACTAACCTTTAAAAAATCTATGATAAATGTAAATCAATTATATGCCATATTAGTTATTTGAGTGAATTACTTTTAGTAATTGAAATTAATGATATATTTATGTTACATAATTAAAAATATATTTCAATATTCCTCAAATTTATATTTTTATCATGGGGTATTTATAAACCCAATTTTTTTGTATAAAAACTAATATATTTTAAAAGAATTTTGTTTGACTTTTAGTGGAGAACCCTTTTTAATTTAAAATTTAGAAACATTAATAATTTTAATATGAAAATTTAAACCTTTTATTTTGAAGTGGGATATAAAAATTAACTTTGGTTAAATTTAGGATATTTTTTCTGATAAATTTTCTATTTTGATGAATAGTAAAAATATGCTAAATTTTAATTAAAAACAACATTTACATTGAGATAATTTATATGGTTAAATTATAATATTTAATGGTTTTAAAGTATAAATAGAATATATTTTTAACTATTAATATAATGTATGTCATTACCATTAATTTTACATTGAATTCATAAGTAAAAATTTTTCAATCTTTTGTAATGTTTTAACTTGCAAAACATGTTTTCTCATTTCAACAACATGATTAATTTATAGTCAATTACTGAAACATATATTTATTGAATTTGGAAAAAATTAATTCCATATTTTGAATCAATATGTCCAAATTATGCTAATAGGCTACTTTTATTTTTGTGCATTATGAATAGTAACTACAATAAATTTTATTTACCACAATTAAAAGTAAATTGGGTAATTAAGGGAAAAAATACTGTTATAAAATTACATTAACACTTTTATTGATATAATTGTATAATTATATTTCAACCTTAAACATACTTGGGTCTAAAGGGTACATATTGGAACCCACTTGGATGAGATTAATACATTTAATTTATTTTATTTAAAGAAAAGAGAAATATGTCTCACTCAAAGATTAATAATTAAATTATTTTTAATATAAGGTTATATAGAATATAAATTAGATTATAAACACTCATATTATTACTGAAATTATTTTCTTTATCATGGTAATTTATTTGTAATTTTTAATAAATATATAATTACCATAATATCTTTTACATTAATGACACAAAAATTATTTATTTAGTGAAAAATCAATAATATAGTTTTTATTCAAATAATAATACCCATCAAAAGGACCAAACACTTGATAAAAACTTATTGGTCAAGTATATATAAACCATAATCATCCAAAGGTTGACTTTTTGATCATTTGGATCCTGATAAAAGAGATTATGACACTTATATTATTTTATTTTAAATGATGTCAAAGATGTCACCGTCATAACTTAATAAAGATAACATTTAAAAAGTTGTGTTTTTTGAAGATAAATTCGACTAAAAGTATTCTTATGAATTATATTATACTTATATTCGTCATATTATTTTAGTTTCAATTTTTATGAAACAAATAACTATATTAAATAATTATACAACAATGTGGTAGTAATTATTTTATTAGTATAAATATCAAATAAATGGTTTTAAAAATATTAAAATAAATATTATATAAAATAATTAATCTGCTACAAGAATTTTATAAATGAATATGACATGTTATGAATCTATTAAATATTTTTTTTGGCTCTATCAACTTTTTGGATTTTATTTAAATCCAAATAAATGGATATTTTCAGAATTGACACTATTGGTATTTTATAAAAATAACATATTATTAAATTGTCTAAAAATTACAAAAATATTTAAAATTTAAAAATTGAAAATTATATGGTAGAAAATGTCAAAACGTATCAAATTATGCACAATTAATGACACATAATTAAGTATTTATAACCATTTAAAATTTAGAATATTATTAACACAAATAAAATTAAATATATTAAATAAGGATAAATAAAAATGATAAGGTTTAAAATAAAATCAAAACATGTCAAAATTTTATTTTTTGATCATATTACGCCCTATAACATCTCATATTATAGGTTGATTCATTTTGGTGGTTTTTAAGTGGGGTTTGAGTTTATTATAAATTAATATTTTTGAGGTTTCCAAAAGTGCCCCTCTCCTCTCTTATAAAAGGGAACCTCCTACCTCTCCTCTTCACTCAATTTTGAGCATTCAAAATCGGATAAACCCTATCCATTTACCTTATCCACTTACCTAAAAACATATTATACGTCCTTGTCTTCTTCAGAGACCAACTTTAGTGCCCTAAGAGGAGGTTTAGAAGAGGCATGTCGAAGAAGAGGAAATATCCTTTACTGATTCTTTCAAACCTTTTTCTTCTTCTACTTACTCTATATGAGTTGTTTCGTAAATAAGTAATAACTAATTTATAAATTGTATACTAATATGTTATTATGAATATGAAACTATCATATTATATCTTCTATCCATCCAATGAAAATTCAAATCAACTCGCGTGCGTACGTATGGCCTACCATCTCCTCCAATGGCCCAAAGGCCTTCATTTTTTATTGATTTTTGATAATCCACCTTTCAAGGGGTGAGGTGTAACCCTTACAAGGCTCGTAGGTGTAAGTATTACATGTCCTATAGGCCTTAGAATAATTCATTTCTTGTAGGCTTCAAACATTACATACAACCTAGACTAAATACTTGGAACTACTCCTTCCCGACATCTTCATCGTAAAATCAGCTCTCCACCTTCGCATGGCTGTTCGGCTAGTCATTCCCATGAATGAACAGGCTTGTCCCGATGGAAGGTGTCATACCCTCTAATTCTTTCAGTTCATTTACCTTCTGTTGTGGTGAAAGATCCTTGCTCATCCTTCTTGTAGAGCTTGTTCCTTATAGGTTGTCTGGTTTACATCTGCACTAAAGGTGGCCTGAAGGCCTTGAGGTGGCCCAAAGGCCTTACTAACTCGAAGGCATGGGTGGATCGAAGGCCTTACAGGACTCAGGGACCAAATCCGTGACCTGAAGTCCCAAACAGGGGCATATTCTTGGCTACTACAATGCCAAACAGTGCCTGCTATAGTACCCACAACAGTACTGCACAGTTCCCGCTACAGTACTGCACAGTTCCCGCTACAGTACTACTACAGTTCCCACTACAGTGCTACTACAGTTCCAACTATATTACTGCTACAGTACCCCAGAAATTCTTCCTCCACCTGGATTGGTTCCCTGGTCGCTTGGATGCACTTACGGAGTCCTTACCAACCGGGCTAAGGCTCATGTGCACAGCCTACCGTCTCCACGATGTGGTGTAATCTATTTTTCATCACCAACATACATGGATTTTTATAATGTTGTAAGAAATAAATATATGTGATTATTATAAAATTATAATGATTCTGAAATATTATACACTATACACTTCAATACAATTCCACAATCAGGGGAATCATATCTTCGCTCGTGCGTACGTACGGGCTACCGTCTCCATGATGTGAAGTGATTCCTTATACATGATCATCATTAAAGAATGATAATATAAATGAACTTAACTAATAAATAGGATATATATTATACTAATACAATTCTTTAAATGATATCACTATAACCTAAAACGAGGAATAAGAATTTATTCGACAAAACACGCATAATAACATAAAGCAGTTAACACCTGAATAATGAGTAACAATGAAATGTTACTAATAAAAATATATGAATATGAATATTATGATATAATAAAAATGAATATGATTCTGTAATAAGTCAATTAAATTATTTAAATCATTATATAGGAGGTTCAGATACGTACAAAGCATATCATACCTAAGGTGAGGGATAATTATTTCAATCTCGTTCCTATCTGAGATTGTGTTTCAAAAGTATTTAATGGGGTTATATTTATTATCCATGTCCATATTTTATAAAAAAAATCATAAAATGTTTAATATTCATCCATTTATGTTTAAATTCATTTTTACCCTTTTTTTAATTTTACCACTTGGTATTGAAGGAATCTTTCTTTTGTTTACCATACGAGGTACTTTTTGACTTTTCCGACAAAAGTACGAGGAGAATGTTTTTTTACTCATACGACATGAACAGATCTTTAAAAATTCATAGAGAATTATTTCCATTAATATTCATTTACAATTTTTCAAGTTTATTTTCAATTGACTTCTTTTCTTTTAAAATTTCATGACAAAATGATAAAATAATATGTTTTTCAAGAAAGAAGTATATTTTCCTCCAGAACTGAGTTCAAGTGTTTTATGAAAATAATTTTCCATATAATATGATATATGGTTATGTTTATATCCCTATTATTACTTTTATTTGATTACTATATGATGGAATTATTTTTATAAAGCTCTTTTATCTTATATGGATTATGTTATGATGGCATAATGTTTATAAATCCCATTTTATTACATGGTTTATGATTTATGTTTTTGTGGCATATATAAGATTGGTTTCATTATGAGGTGGGTGGGACCTATATCTCTATCTAATTTATTGGGTAAAGATGTATATCTCATTAAATATACATGGCCGGAATGGAAAGTTAATCCAGTTCGGTGATACAGGACTGGAACGAGGAGTGAACTCAGTATAGTAATAGACTTTGTCTGCTACGATGGTTTTGGAAATGAGCTTTGACTAATATGAAATGATTTTTTATGCTTGTGTGTGTATTCCAAAAAGTTTAATGTCTTATGTTATGATTATTCGGATTACATTTCACTCCAATGATTTTTCCCATGACATGATATTATGATCTCTTATGTAGGATAAGATTTTCAAATATTATGATCTTAATAATTTGATGTGATTGATATTTCTTTTGTTTACCAATACTGAGAATTTTAGCTCACCCTTTTGTATATTTCTTTTCCCCAGGTCAGGAAGAAGGATATTAAATATGATATTCCAAAAACGATTCTAGTTATGATGAAATAAACGGGATACAATGTAGATTATTTATAAACCAGTTGTTTATGTTTCCTAGTTTCTAAAGACACTATACATATATGGTCCTGTCATGATTTTGTTACGTGTTCTAATAAATATACTTCAATTCTAAAGTAATAAAAATGTATGTAAAGTATGGGTCATTATTTTTCGTATCAGAGGAAATGTATTTTTAACCTTTTCAAACTTGGATGTTAAAGCTTTAATAAGAACCCTAAGGATATGTCTAAACATAGGATAGAATTCTAGTGTTTTAGTAATTACCATGAATAACCTAGAATAAAACCTAAAGTGTGATAAATTGAAATTTTATTCTTGATTATGTGGTTTTCATGTTATGATTTGTGTTTCTCACATTATGCTTCCTAGTTTTAGTCAATGGGTGGAACTCGAAGGAAACAAGTTAATGCTAAATGCGATGGGCAATGCAATTATTATCCCCCTGAGAAACAAAATGTTATGGGAGATGGAATGAAAAATATTTTAGCCATGCTCACACAACTTTATTAAGATACGAATCATGCATGACTTCCAAAGGGGAAAAGGAAAGAGAAACATTATGTTGAATCCTTCATGAGGTAGAGACACCTTTACTCAGTTGGTCTTCTAAACCATTAGTGGATGAACAGTGGATTAGTACCGCTGAACAGATATTTCCAGTTCTGCAATGTTCTGAACATGATAAATTCATCTTAGCAATATATTGTTTGGAAGGTGAAGTTGATCAGTGATGTAATCTTATCAAGTATACAAGGAAAATAGATTAAATTTAGTCCATGAAATGGGATAATTTCAAGAACATATTTTTTAATAAGTACTTCCCTCGTATTCTTTGAAAAAAGATGGATAAGGAGTTTATTGAATAGACGCAAAAGGATAATGAATCTGTTGGTACCTACGAAGAAAATTTTACAAAACGTGCTAGGTAAGCTTTTGAAATTATTATCCAACCTAAGAGTAAGAAAGATCGATTCTTTAGTAGCTTAAAACCAAGCCTCTGAAGGGAATTATCTATAAGGGACTTCAACACCAATGTGGAAATTGTTCGATGTTCTCTCAAGGTTGAGATGGATATTGTAGTTACCCATCAGTCATATGGGTTTGATAAGAAGAGGAAAATGGAATTCAAAGGAAAATCTAAAGACCACAATTAAAAGAAGATGAGTTTTCGCTTATCCTCAAAGTGTGGAATGAAACATGGAGGTAATTTTCTTTAGGGGACAAGTAAATGTTATAAGGGTGGAAAACAAGGTCATCGGGTGATTGAATTCTGAAGTAATAGGAAAAAGATGTCTAATGATTCGAACAAAGAAAAGGCTACAAAAATTCACATCTTACACTTCAATGTTACAAGTTCATGGAAATGGGGCATTATTCCAATCAATGACCTAATCCAAGGGTTATTGATGATGATCGATGTCAAAAAAACACTTAAGGCCCATGAAAAAGGAAAGTCACAAGAAATTTTTATCAGTTATGTGGAGTATGATAATAATGTGGTGAAAGGAACACTTACCATCCACTCTAAAGAATAAAATGTTTTATTTGATTCTGGATCCACCCACTATTTTATTTCTGAATAATTTTCAAAGGGTATCATCACATTACCTCACCAATTAGATGTTGAGTTAGCTGTGACAACTCTTAATGGCACAACGGTCACATCAAAAGTTTACAATTCTTCTCTAATTGATGTTTGTGGGAAAGTGATTCCTGTAAATCTTGTGATCCTTCCTATATTGTAATTTGATTTGATTATTGGAATGGATTGGCTTTACTTATATGGAGCCCATATCAATTTCCAAATAAGGTAAGTCACATTTCATATTCTTGATCAGTCTATGATCATCTATTGTTGAAAAGATGAATATAACCTTCCAGTGGAAATTTCTTCCATCTTATGGGTCTTTATTCCAATAAATTAATGTTATTTATCTCAAATGGTTTGGGAGAAACTCATGATTAAGAATACTCCCATTGTATGGGAGTTTTATGATGTCTTTCTAGAGGAATTGTCAGGTCTTCCACAAAATCTTGAAGTTGATTTTCAATAGAACTTATACCAGGTGATATGCCTATTTCAGATACACCTTAGAGAATATCCCCAATTAAGTTTCAGTAATTGGAAAAGAAACTCCAAGATAATCTTGATACGGGATTCATACGCCCTAGTGCGCCACCTTGGGGGGCACCTATTATGTTTTTTAAGAATAAAGATGGATCAATGAGACTATGAATTGATTATCGGGAACATAACAAGATCACTATCAATAAAAAATACCACCTCCCACATATTAATTACTTATTTGACCAACTATGCGGAGCTCAATAATTTTTCAAGATTGATCTTTGTTCAGGGTTTCACCAATTAAGGGTAAAAAGGAGGATATACCAAAGATGACATTCCGTACAAGGAATGGATACTATGAATTTATAGTGATTCCTTTTGGTCTTACTAATTCCCCTACTATCTTCATCGATCTAATGAATAGTGTCTTTAGAGATTATCTTGACTGGTTTGTGGTAGTCCTTAAAGATGATATTATTGTATATTCAAAGATTAATGAAGAACATTAATATCACTTGAGAATTGTATTGAGGACCCTGAGAAAGGAGAAGCTTTATGCCAAATTTACCAAGTGTAAATTTTGGATTCAAAAAGTTTCATTTTTTTGTCACATAATCTCAAGAGAGGGGATATCTATTGATCCAGAAAAAATAAAGGTTATTGAAAGATGGTTGAGACCATCAAATGTAATTGAGATCCATATATTTCTTGGTTTGGCTGGATATTATCGATGTTTTTTGAAAGATTTTGCATGATTATCTAATCTACTCTCTATGTTGACTCAGAAAAAGGTTAAGTTTGTTTGGATGGAGGAATGTGAATATAATTTCAAAGATCTAAAAAGAAGGTTAGCCAGTGCACCAGTGCTCACACATCCTTGTAGTGGAGAAAGGTTTGTGATCTACAGTGATGCATCCAAGAAAGCTAGGGTGTGTTCTCATGCAAAATGATATGGTGATAGCTTATGCCTCACGACAGTTAAAAATCCATGAGAAAAATTACCCAACACATGATTTATAGTTATCTACGGTAATCGTTGCATTAAAAATATGGAGGCATTATCATTATGGTGAAAGGTGTGATATTTATAGTGATTATAAATGTTTAAAGTATATTTTCACACAAAAGGAGCTGAATATGTGCCAAAAAAGATTGTTGGAGTTGATTAAAGATTATGACTGCTCAATACATTACCACCCTAGGAATGTAAACAAAGTGGCAGATGAATTAATCTGACAAGGCCATGCCATCTTATCGATGATGAGGATCATGAAAGATCAATATTTATAGATTTGAAAAGTATGGATCTTGAAATTATAATGAAAGGGGAGAAATATTATCTTTCTCAAATGAATGTGCAACAATATATACATGTAAAGATTAAAGAGGCACAAAAGGAATATGTAGAGTTACAAAAGAAGGTAATAAATGTTCCTGAATTCAACCTTCATTTTGATGAAATAATAAGGTTCAAGAATCGGGTTTGTATTCCTCCCATACCAAAATTAAAGAAGGGGCTATTGGATGAGGCTCATTGTTCTTCATTCTCTCTTCACCCAAGAATCACGAAGATGTAAATGGAACTGAAAGAGTACTTCGGGTGGGATGGCATGAAAAGAGATGTTGTTGAATATGTCTCTCGATGCTTGATTTGTCAGTAATTTAAGGCAGAAAGATAGAAGCCTAAGGGAATGTTACAACCATTACCCATACCAGAATGGAAATGAAAAAGCATCACTATATACTTTGTCAATAGTATTCCCAAAACATCCAAAGGAAATAATTCAATCTGGGTTATAGTTGATCGTCTTACAAAGTCAGCACACTTCATTGCTATTAGAGAGGATTTCTCTCTTGATTAGCTTGCCAAGATATATGTAAAGGAAGTGGTAAGATTTCATGGAGTAACACTTTCCATTATATCTGATCAGGATCTATGGTTTACCTCGAAGTTCTTGCGAAGTCTTCAGCATGATCTAGATATAGAGTTATGTTTCATAACTGCTTATCATCCTCAGACAGATGGTCAGTCTGAGAGGACAATTCAAACTCTAGAATACAAGTTAAGTGCTTGATCTATGGATTTAAGATGTTTTTAGTATCATCACCTACCATTGGTGGACTTTTCAAACAATAATAGCTTTCACTCCAGTATTCAGATTGCTCCTTATGAATCCCTCTACAGAAAGAAGTGCAAAATCCAACTTACTGGGATAAAGTTGGGGAAGGAAAACTATTAGGACCTGATCACGTTGATCAAATGGCGGAAAAGGTCAGATCTATTCAAAAACACATAATAGTAGCTCAGAGTCGACAAAAAAATTATGCTGACAACTGAAGAAAAGACCTAGAGTTTGAAGTTGGTGATAAGGTGTTCTTACGAATATCTACCTCAAAGAGAGTAATGATATTTGGAAAGAAGGGAAAGTTGAGCCCTAGGTATATCGGTCCTTTTGAAATTCTGGATTTTGTTGGGAAGGTAGATTATTGATATGCGCTTCCACCGAATATCTCTTAGGTTCATGATTTGTTATATGTATCCCTCTTGAGAAAGTAAATACCTAATCGTTCACATGTACTATGCTTCGAAGTCATACCGTTGGAGCAAGAACTTTTTTATGACGAACAACCGATAGATATTCAGGATCGTAGTGAAAAAGTTTTATGAAACAAGGCCACTCGCTAGGTTAATGTCTTTTGGAGGAACCACTAATTAGAAGAAACTACATAATAACTTGAGGGAATGATGAGGGAGAGGTATCTGAATCAGTTTATTTACATGTGAATAATTTCGAGGGTGAAATTCAATTTAAGGAGGTATAATGTAACGCCAGTATATTTTTTTAAAATATTTACAAAAAATTACTCTTTTTTATATTTCCTTTTACTCAATAAGATGATTAAATAAACTGTGAGATGCCCTTAATATAAAATTTCCATTATAACCTAGCCGTTATGTTAGCGGGAATAAATATAACTAACTTTTAAAAAAATCTATGATAAATGTAAATCAATTATATGTCATATTATTTATTTGAGTAAATTAATATTAGTAAATTAAATTAATTATATTTTTATGTTACATAATTAAAAATATATTTTTTATATTCATCAAATAGATATTTTTATCATATGGTATGTATAACCCATATTTATTGTATAAAAACCAATACATTTTAAAATAATGTTTTTCGCCTATTAATAGCGAACCCTTTTAATTTAAAATTTAGACACATTAATAATTTTAATATGAAAATATAAAATATTTCTTTAGAATCAGGATATGAAATTTAACTTTGGTTAAAAGTTTGATATTTTTCTGATAAACTTCATATTTTAATGAATAGTAAAAATATGCTAAATTTTAATTAAAAACAACTTTTTTCTTCGAGATAATTTATATGGTTATATTATTATATTTAATGGTGTTAAAGTATAAATAGAATATATTTTTACCATTTAATATAATGTATGTCATTACCATTAATTTGAGATTGAATTCATAGGTAAAAACATTTCAATCTTTTGTAATATTTTAACTTGTAAAACATGTTTTCTCATTTCAACAACAGGATTAATTTTAAATTAATTACTGCATCTTATGTGTCATGAATTTGTAAAAATGGATTCCATATTTTGAATCAATATGTCCAAATTATGTTAATAGGCTACTTTTATTTTTTTGCATTATGAATAGTAACTACGAGAAAGTTTATTTACCACAATTAAATGTAAATATGGTAATTAAGGGTAAAAATAATATTATAAAATTACTCTAAAACTTATAGTAATATAATTGGATGGTTATATTTTACCCTAAAACATACTTGGGTCAAAATGGTGTCTATTGTAACCCACTTTAATGAGATTAAGACATTTAATTTATTTTATTTAAAGAAAAGTGAAATATGTCTCACTCAAACTTTTATAATTAAATTATTTTTAATATAAGGTTATACAGAATATAACTTAGTTTATAAACACTCATTTGAAAGCATAAATGTTTTTCTTAATTATGGTAATTTATTTGTAATTTTTAAGAAATATATAATTACCTTTATTTCTTATATATTAATGATACAGAAATTATATATTCAGTGAAAAATCAATAATATAGTTTTTATTAAAATAATAATACCCATTAAAAGGCTCAAACCCTTGACCAAAAATTATTGGTTGAGAATATCTAATCCATAATTATACAAGGGTATACGTTTTGATCATTTGTAGCCTTATAAAATTGATTATGACACTTATATTATTTTATTTTAAATAATGTCAAAGTTGTCACCTACATAATTTATTAAATATAACTTTTTAAAAGTTGGGTTTTTTAGAAGATAAATTCTGCTAAAAGTATTATTATGAAATATATTATATTTAAATTCCTCATAGTATTTTATTTTTATTTATTATGCAAAAAATAAGTATATTAAATAATTATACAACAATGTTGAAGTAATTATTTTATTAATATAAATATCAAATAAATGGTTTTAAAAATATTAAAAATAATAATATATAAACTAATATATGTTATCCAATAATTTTATAGATTAATATGACATGTTAGGAATATATTAAATATATTTTTTCGAATCTATCATCTGTTTAGATTTTATTTAAATTCAAATAAATGAATAGTTTCAAAATTGACACTATTGGTATTTTATAAAAATAACATATTATTAAATTGCTTAAAAATTACAAAAATATTTAAAATTTTCAAATTGAAAATTATATGGTCTAAAATGTCATAAAGTATCCAATTATGGGAAATTCACAACACATAAGTAAGTATTTATGACTATATAAATTTTTTGAATATTATTACCATAAATAAAATTCAATAGATTAAAAAAGGAGAAATCAAAATGATAAGGTTTAAAATAAAATAAAAACATTTATTAATTTTAATTATTGATTATATTACAACCCTATCCCCTCTAATCTTATAATTGGAGTCATTTTTGTGGTTTTTATGTGGGTTTTGAGTTTATTATAAATTAATATTTTTGAGGTTTCCAAAAGTGCCCCTCTCCTCTCTTATAAAAGGGCACCTCCTCCCTCCCCTCTTCACTCCATTTTGAGCTTTCAAACTCAGAAAAACCCTTTCCATTTCTCTTATCCACTTCATTAGAAACATACTAGAGATCCTTCACTTCTTCAAATACCAACTTTAGTTCCCTAATAGGAGGTTTACAAGAGACAAGTCGAAGAAGATGTAAAATCCTTTACCGATTCATTCAAACTTCTTTCTTCTTCTACTTCCTCTATATGAGTTTTTTCATTAATAAGTAAAAACTACTGTTTAAATTGTATAATAATATGTTATTATGAATATGTAACAACCATATTGCATCTTCTATCCATCCTATGAAAAATTAAATCACCATGCGTGCGTGCGTACGACCTACCGTCTCCACGTGGTGGTGTAATGTGTATTTCATCACCAACATACTTGGATGTGTATAATGATTGAATAAATAAATATATATGATTATTGTAAAATTATATTTATTCCAAAAAATTATACACCATACACTTCATTACAATTCCACAATCATGGGAATGATACTGTTGCTTGTGTGTATGTGCGGCCTACCATCTCCACGATGTGATGTGATTCGTTATACGTGATCATCATTGAAAAATGATTATATAATTGAATTTAATGAATAAATATGATATATATTATACTAATACCACTATTTAAATGATATAACTTTAATCTAAAAATAGGAATAAGAATTTATTCGACAAAACATGCTTAAGAACATAAAGGAGTTAACACCTGAATAACGAGTAATAATGAAATGTTACTAATAAAAAAATAATAATATGATCATTATGATATCATAAAAATGAATATGATTCTGGAATAATTCAATGAAATTATTTAAATAATTATACAAGTGGTTTGGATACGTACAAATCATATCGGACCTAAGGGAAGGGATAATTAATCCAATCTCGTTCTTATCCAAGATTGTTTATTTGTAAGTATTTACTAGGGTTATATTTATCATCAATGTCCATGTTTTCTAAAAAATGTTTTCATAAAAAATTTATTATTATTACATATATGTTTAAATTCATTTTTACCCTTTTTTAAATTTTACCACATGGTATGGAAGGAATCTTTCATTTGTTTACCATACGAGGTACTTTTTGACTTTTCCGACAAAAGTATGAGAAGAATGTTTTTTTAACTTATACGGCATGAACAGATTTTTAAACATTCATAGAGAATTATTTACATGAATCTTAAATTAAATGTTTTCATATTTATTTTCAATTAACTTCATTTCTTTTAAAATTCCATTACAAATTGAGAAAATAAAATGTTTTTGAAGAAAAAAGGATATTTTCCTCAAGAACTGAGTTCAAGTGTTTAATCAAAATTATTTTCCATCTAAGATGATATGTGGTTATGTTTCTATCCCTATTATTACTTTGATTTTATTACGTTATGATGGAATTATTTTTATGAAGTTCTTTTATCTTAAATGGATTATGTTATGATGGCATGATGTTTAAGAATCCCATTTTATTACATGGTTTATGATATAATGCATGATTTATGTTTTTGTGGAACACATAAGAATGGTTTAATTATGATATGGTAGGGACCTAAATCTCCCGCAAATTCATTGGTTAAATATTTATATCTCATGAGATAGAAATGGCTGGAACAGAAAGTTAATTTGGTTCAGTGATACAGCACTGGAACAAGGAGTGAACTCGGTTCAGTAATGGACCTTTTCCACTATAATGAAATTGGCAATGAGCCTTGACTAATATGAAATGATTTTCTATGATTGCGTTGGTATGACACAATGTTTCATGTCTTATGTTATGATTATTGGGAATACATTTCACTTCTAAGATGTATCCCATGACATGATATTATGATCTCTTATGCATGATAAGATTTTAAAATGTTATGATCTTAAGAATAAGATCTGATTGATATTTCTTTTTATTACCCTTACTGAGCATTCGAGATAACCCTTTTGTATGTTTCTTCTCCCTAGGTTAGGAAGAAGTGTATTAAATATTATATGCCAAAAGGGATTCAAGTTATCATGAAATAAATGGGAGACAACGTAGATTCTTTACGAACCAGTTGTTTATGTTTCCCAGTTTCTAAAGACACTATTCTTACATGGTCCTATCATGGTTTTGTTACATGTTGTAATAAATATACTTCAATTCTAAAGAAATAATAATGTATGTAAAGAATGTTTCATTATAAATATTTCTATATCTCTTAGAGTTAAGTGGGGTGTGCTCCCATTAATTCATCTTGGAGTTCTTATCTTTTGGGGTAAGATTAATAAGTGATATCTTGAAGGTGAAATTTCTAGAATTATAAATTTGGTGGAAAAATGGATGTCCAAATACATGTATCACATGGAAAGAGTGTTCTTGTTCATCTTGGTGATTACTTCCATGTTTTTTTACATGTTTTCTCTCTATATATGGCCCAGAAATCTTATTATGAAAATCCAAGTTATGGTCAGCGGATTTATTTATACTTATTCGGTTTATAAAAAGAATCTCACCATGGATTTAGGAAAAATTTTATAAAATAAAACGATTTGAGGGGCTTAAAAAGGATCTTTGGATTTTTAAAGATTATCTTCCCACAAATTTAATTTGGAATCTCTTTGCCTTAAATGATCCTTCCTATAAATTTATGTCCAGTGGATATAAAACAGGGTTGATGAATGGGTATCCTTATTATATGGTTTCTTTCACTTGTCTTAATATCAAGAGATGTTATAACTGTTTGATTCCCATTTCTAAATGTATTGTCTCCAAGAAGTCCAATATTAATTATTGGACAACACATTGGCCCGAAAACCCATTAGTGGATTGTATTACTATTCCACCTAACATGAAGGAGACTTTTATATCTATTTTTTATATCAAGAAGAGGCATTATATGAAGGTTTGATGTGATATCTCTTAGGAAATTCAGAATTATACTTTTGTGGATAATTATTTTAGTTCTTGTACTCGGGGCAAGAGTGGGTAATTTAACTATAGGGATTTCTATAAGATATATTATGTTGGTGGCTAGTGTACCCTGGCTTGGATCTCTGTTTTTAGTTCAACATTAATTCATATTTATAGATAATTTCCTCTCTAGAAAATTTAGAATAATAGATTTCATACTCATTATTATCTTTAGGGTGCTGGATTTCCATTTTCCAATACTTATTATATGTGTATGGGGAAATGGAAAACATTTATAATGATTTTTTTTATTGTCCATTCACTTGGAGGTTGTGGGATTAAAATTGAGGTGATGTTTGGTGTATCAAATTATTGGGGTGGACATGTGGAGCAGTTGCTAGACGGAATCACGGTTGGTGGTGTTTTCAGCGGGATGGTGCAGAACCTTTTACAGACTGTAGTACGTTCAATGTTTTCCATCACTTAGACAGCAAGGAACTCAACCATTTTTAACAACTATAATCATGTTGTTCATGAAGATAAAATGACCTTACATAGGGATTTTTTTCTACATATCATGTTCAAATAGGTTCCATGAATAATTCATTATATGAGCTTAATATTATCAGAATTCTCAGTGTATTGGGTAGAGAACACAGACTAGTTGGTGTGAGATTAATTTGAGGGATTCCTCCCATAAATCCGTGGATTAAATTGATTTTGGATGGTGTTTCCTTTGATTCTCAAGGTCAATAGGGTTGTGGTGGGGTTATTCTTACTCATAATGGTTTTCTAAAAGGGAATTTTTCTCATTATATTGGTAGTGAAACCTTGTATGGGGCTAAGATGTGGGTTTTGATTTATGCTGTCAAATATGCCTTTCATCATAGTTGTATTCATTTATGGATAGAATCTAATTCTAATTTGGATGTTTATTTTCAGGTAGCATGTACTGGAACTGTGCCATATAGATTATTATCTTGATGGATTGAGTTCATTCATGTCATTGAGGAAATAAATTGGAAGGTTTCACATGTATAATGGGATGCTAATTTTGTTGAAGATGTGTTTTCAAAGAGGGTGATTATTAAGACATGTTCAATGTGTTCCTTTAATCCCCCTTATTATCTCTCATCACTTCATGATTTGGGCATGCAAGCCATTACACACTCTCATCTATGTTCAATGTATAGTATCCTCACTTACATTTTTCATCTACTTTTTATAGTTAACCATTCACTCTTACAATGGAATCATGGACAATACCGTGGCTCATTATTATGAAATTAGTCCTCATTTGATGGAGTATAAACTAAAATTAAAATAACATTTCATTCATCCTTAAAAGATAATGCTTCTATATAGAAAATGATTGA
The DNA here is from genome assembly GCA_963277665.1 of Viscum album. Taxonomy (NCBI): domain Eukaryota; kingdom Viridiplantae; phylum Streptophyta; class Magnoliopsida; order Santalales; family Viscaceae; genus Viscum; species Viscum album. Next base: position 747,066,177 of record OY728121.1, on the reverse strand, counting down.
ATAAATTTTCAAAAATAAACCAACTCAAAAGAACTACTTTTCACATGACCTCTACGACTATATAGGAGGCATGCTTGGAGTTAGTCCCATCATTTTTAATCAGTTGGGAGACCACATAGTGTTCTTCTGTGATGTTCTATAGTTTATAATCTACTTTTTGGCTACTTAATTGATCACTAATACACATATAATGCAAGTAGTTACATGTTGTTCGATAACTAGTCCCCACTCATTGATCATTACAACCAATAATGCGAGGAGTGTCTAATTGTTTGAAAACCAAGCCCACCCTTTTTATAGGCTCTCTCATTATGAAAAGGGAGCTTTTTGATGAATATAAAGTAAAAATGGGTTCCATGCACAACAACACCACAATAATTAACATATTAATATTGTTTGGTGTTCCTTTATTATAACATTTTACTGAACTGATTTTTTACTTTTTCTATAATAAATTTTAGGAACGAGTCTGCCTAAGTCCTGAGCCTCTTCGGTAAGTGTCTTTTATACCATTAAAATAAAAAAATCAAAATTTTTAGATTTTGTTACGTAAATATATATAAAATATTCAATCAAATGTTTAACATTTATCCAATGTGTTTTATAGACATAATATAGGAACAAATCCAATTTAAAGCATTAAATTTGTATTTTTATAAAAAGACACATTTACCACCTTTTGATAGAGAATGCGTTTTAAATCTAGTTTTTGACACTTTTATAAATTATATACGAAAAAAATAAGATTATTATTTTAAATCTAAGTATCAAAATTTTCTTTAATTGAATTTTTTATTTTTATTTTTGATATATTTCATTTTCTGATGAATAGTAAAACAAATATTGCATTTTAATTGATAACTGCATTTTCATCATATTTATCTATATAGTAAAATTATATTTTAAATCTGTTTTAAAGTATAATTAGATCAATTTTATATCATTTACCCCAATTTGGGTAATGTAAATCAATTTCACATTGAATTTGGTTATAAAAATAATTTAATCTTTTGAAGGTTCTCACTTTAAAAACTCATCTTCCCGTTCCATCTATAGGATTAACTTTAAATTAGTTTCACCCAGTTATGTGTTTTAAAAATTTAAAATTGGATTAAATATTTGGAATCATAAAGTAGAAATTAAGTAAATAGATTCCTTTTATTCTTGGACAATGTGAATAGTAATTTCGTGTAAAAACTTTATTACCACGATTAAGAGTAATTTGGGTAATTAAGGGTTAAAATAATATTATAAATATTATAATATTACTCTACCACATATAATAATTTTATTGTATGAGTTAGTGTAGATTAAAATTATCCTTGGGCCAATTTTATGGCCTCTTGAAGCAACTTTTATGACTTTATAGTATTTTTTTTAAGGAAATTAAAATATGTCATAATCATGTTTTAAATAAGTATTATATTTTTAATATGTGATTATTCAAAATATATCTTCAAATATAAACAGTAATTTTAAATATAAAATTTTTATATTAATCATGGTAATTTATTTTTATTTTTTGTGAAATAAATAATTACCTTAAAGGCTTACACAATGATGATGTAGTAATTATTTAATTAATGGAAATACCAAATAAACGATATTAAAAAGATTAAAATTAATATAATATGTGATAATTAATGTCATAGATGAATTATATATACGAAATAGAAATATTTTTGATGTATTAATGGTTTTTTTCAAAGTTATCTTGTGTATTGATATTTTTAAAAAGTCAAAGTAATGAATAGTTTCAAAATTGAAATTAATGATATTTTAAAATAAATAATAATTTATTAAATTATATAAAATTTATAAAAATATTAATTTGGGAAAAAAATATTGAGATAAGGTTTAAAAATTCATCCATGATTCATTTATTATTATATTTTCATTATATAGTAAAAATATTGACCCTCCAAGAGTAAAAAACCATGTTGGCACAGTAAGAGTTAAAGGGATTAAATAAGGGTTGATGCCAAAAGTTAATTATAATAATGTACCCAAAAATTAGCTTAAAATTATTGGATGGGACTATTTCTACCCATACTCATATTATCATAGAAATAAAACACTTTTTCCCCATTTTTAATTGAAAATTATCTTATATTAATTTAATATTTATAGATTTCCCAAAAGTACCACTCACCTCAGTTATAAAAGGGAACCTCATCCCTCACTTATTCACACCACTTTGTGCCTTATAGATCAAAACCCCCTACAAATTTATCTTCAAAACATCTTTAGAAAATTACTATAGATCCTGGTTCTCTAAAAAACCAACCCTAGATCTCTTAAGAAAATATCTAAAAGAAGTCCATTGAGGAAGAGGTAGTCGTTTATACCAACTCATCCAAATTTATTTATTCTTTAAATTAATATTAATTTATTATTTAAATAATAAATTAATAAATACAGTATCATATATATTATGAGATATTATTAGGATTATGGTACAACCACATTCCACCTTTTATCCATCCTATGAAAAATGAAAACATTGTGTGTGCGTACGTACGACTTACCATCTCTACATCATGGTGTAATCATTTTTTCATCACCACTTTACTTGGATGGGTATTATAATGGAAGTAATGGATATATATGATAATTATGAAATGTTATTTATTATAATAAAATTAATACACCATCCACTTACTTAAACTTTCACCAATAAGTGAATAATATCATTGCCCGTGCGTACCTACGACCTACCATCTCTATGACAAGATGTGACTTATTTTCCATGTTCACCATTAAAGAATTATTATAAAAATTTATGTAATGAATTAATATTATATATATGAAATTAATATAAAGATGGATATGAGGAAACTATATCTTATAGGCAACAATTGAGACTTACATGATAAAAAATGTGCGTAAGAAAATGAAGTACTTAACACTCGAAATGACTGTAATGATGAAATATTATTAACAAAAGGGTGATAATATATTATAAGATGATAATATATGATTTAATAAATATTATTATTATTATTATTATAAGTTAATAATATGTTTAAAATCACTATATAATAGTTTTAGACATGTACAGAGGAAATAAGACCAAAGGTAAGGGATTTTTGTCTCACTTTGATTTATATGAGATACATGAAATATTCAACAATTATTAATTTTTTTTGTGTATACACTTTCCCTTTAAACTAATATTATCAATATACCTATATTTATGGTATTCAAAGTTTCATTTGAATTTATAGGGTATATGATTCAACTGATTACAATGTTTTAAGAGCTTATTTCACAATCTCATCATTATTCAAAATAGTTTTTGTTTAAGACTTCACTGGGAAATACTTCTCCTCCATGTCAATGTTTTATAAAAAAAATTAAAATTTATTTTACTATCCTTAAATTATTTTTTAATTTCATTTTTAGCCCTTTTTTACTTTTTCAAAATGGTTTAAAATATATATATATATATATTGTTTTCTTAACAAGGATCTCTAATAATTTTATGATAGAAATATGGAAGGAATTTTTTTAAACTTATATGGCATGAGAAGATTTTCCCGCCATCAAAATACCTTAATTCTTTATAACTTCCTTTATCGTTTTTTAATTATTTTCAAATAAAATTTTTTATTTTATAATTTTTCTGTATTTTAAAAATAAGTGATTTACAAAGTGAAAAGGGGTATTTTCCTTAATTAATTTTCAAAGATTTTATTATAGTATTTTCATTTATGTCAACACCCTCTGTTGAATCTTATGATTAATTGAATTTGATATCTTATGTTATAATTTACTAAATTTTATTGAATGGTTTATTTTCATTTTTACTATGGATGTCCTATTTTTATATAATTCGTGGTTTTTGGTCAAAGTATTCACATTTTATATGATAGTTTTTAATAATAATTTTTATATTTTTTATGTTTCACCCCTTTTATTTTATGAGTATATTTGACTTGTCAGGTGATAGTTGGGTCCCGCTATAGCCCCTCAATGCATCATTAGGTCTCATGAGAAAAAATAGGTTGGGTTTTGGCCAAGGCCCGAACAATTTATTAGATTCTTGGTACAAAACCTTGATGATTATATATTCTTAAAATAAATACTTAATAGTATTAGATTGTACATACAAATCCTCGACCATATTTTTCATATTTCCATCCTTACTCATTCTATAATTATGAGAATAGATATTTATTTCCTTGTGATTATTCGGTTAGTAAAATTTCAATAGATAATTTTTCTATCGCATGGGACGGTTTATATGGAATTATTTGGTCATCTTTTGTTCTGGAAATATCATGATAAATGTTTTGATTAAATATAATGTGTTTTAGTTACTTAACTTTACATTATTTTTATTTATAATATATTCCATTTTATACATACCCTTATTGAGCATCTCATCTCACCAATTTCTTATGTTTTATTTTTCTCCTGAATTCCAAGACGTTTATTTCCACTGATATGAATGATTAACCTAGGAGAATAATTGTGTTATCTAAGGATTCACTATATTGTATTTTGTTTATTTAATTGTAATGTATGATTCTAGTATATATCTAGTTTACCAAGATTACTAAACTATTTTGTCCTTTGGGATGTGATTCCGTATATCCTTTCCAATATGATAAAGTAACCACTGACTCTAGGCTACTGGGGTTGGATACTTTACATTTTCAACCCATATAAAACATGAGATGATATAAAAAAGTTTCATATTCCACTAATTAGGATCCAAAACTGTACTTCCCTTATTCTTGAAATTATAAAATTATGGGATGATCAAAATAAATTTAATACAACCTTTGGAATCTTCTTTAGCCTCTTTAGAAGTTGATTCACCCAAATAGCCTAACATCACCATTAGAGAAAGAAATCTCTCCAAATATACACACTTTAATTTCTATGAAATCATTTCTCCTTAATTTTTTTAAATTCTTGTGTACCCTTACTTTATATAATTCATCAAAAAATCAATAATTTCGGATTGTTCCTCAGACTTTAGCTTTAAATAAATTTCCTTTTAATAATTGTGATAATTTCAATATTTATGATCATAAATTTTTGCTCTTAATTGAACATTTCAATCCTCTTATTTCTTAATATAAATCCTGGATCCATGAATCAGTCCATTTTCCTTAATCTTATTTTCCCTTCAAACATCAGTCTCTTCAAGAGAAGCTTATTATTCTACCTAAAGATCAATTCTACCCTTTAATTCCTCATTTTCTCTATCATTTTATTTATTATTTTATTTTTCTATAAAAACCATAAAAAAATCCTCATTGAGATTTCTAAAATCCTTAACATCGACAATATCAATATTCTTTTTATTATCACTGTATTTTTAGATAACGTTTTTCACTATAAAGATATTTTTCTAATAGTTTTCTCTATATTTCACATCATTGAAAATTCATCTATAATGGAAGATTAGTCTTCATCATCCCATTGATATTTCATAGTAAATATTTTTTAAATATGTCTAAATTTACCAAATATGAAATAATAAAGTGGAATATTTCCTCTAAATTTTCCCTTAACACTTTTCAATTTAAAGCAGATAAATTACATAAATTGGTCAGCTTATTCTTCTTTAGGATCCTCCTTCATTGAGAGTTTCCTGATAGGACATAAAGTAACCTCAAGAGATCTCTCCATAGTTTTCTATTCATTATAATAATTTTACATTTAATATGAAATGAGGTTTCTTGTAATTTATCTAAAGAGATATCCATTGGATACTTGTATTCAATCACTGAGAATTTTGGATTAAATCATAGAGGAAGTATCTTTAAAATTATTTTAACAATTTTTACATAATCAAAATTTTCTACAATCACACACATGTCTTCAGAAAGATAATTTATTCTATCAAATAAAGTATCAACCATGTCATTAGGACTCATGGACCACTATGGTGTAATGTATTAGTTAATTTATATTGTTATCTAATATGTATATAACACCATTTCTTATTCAAACTCATTTGTAGTTTAGCTTTGAGATCCTTGGTAAAAACCTTTACTTCATAGTACAAATTTCCTTCCACAACATGTTTTATATCCCATGCATAAAATATTGGCCTTTGATTATGTATTTTCATGAATCCATAACAATCTTCCATTTCTTTATTATATTCCTCCCAAACACTTTTAACATTAAATTTTTCAACAAATATAAGACAAAAACCACTAAGGAGTTTATTTCAAAGAGAAATCCATTGAGAACAATTCCTGAAATAGGGATCTATTTGATGTTGTTATAAGGTGGATATTAATTGAGAACTATACTTTAAATATGGTATCTTCTTGTTGTTTATATTTGGATGTTATAAATTTGTATATGGTTGAATTATCGGATGAATTGTGTGACCATGTTAGATTATATGACGGCTCAAAATGACTTCGTTCTATCACAGAGCTAAAATAGGTATGTATGGTGTGTTCTATGTATATTTATGCATTTAATTTTTATTCATTATAAAAACCTTATATATTATTATTTCACATTTAGTAAGGGAATTTTGGAATCATACTACCAATTTTTTATTCACACCCTACATGGTCATCTCGGTGTGTGTGTAGAATTTATGGTCTGGGATTCAATGAACAGAAGGAATCGTATGTCAGGAAGATTAGGAGGTGGTTCATGATAGACTAAGGTTATGTTGATATGGACTTCGGGGACTTGTAATAAACCCTTGATTATTTTATTATCTTTAACTTAATTCTTGGTATACAGATCCAATTCATGTGGGTACCCTTTATAATTGATATGTGTCTCTTTTATGTTATTTGAAACAAAATGGGTGATATTTGTTTTTTGATGACCTGTTAGTTTCATCATTATTTAAACCAGTTACTTTTGGTTATTATTCTATTTATATGTATTATTATGATGCTTATATATTACTAAAGTAATAGTCTCCTCATGTTATTGTTTAGGACCATTCCACTATTTGAAAACCTCTTGCGTATAAGGAAGAATACATGAGATCATGTACCACTCTAATCTGGATAAGGTGAATTGGTATTGGGTGATAAATTTAAAGTAAATACCCTATCATGGTTTATGTGATAATACTATAGTAGTGGATCTTGTCAAATATCCAAGGTTAAATAAATAGACGAATAAAATACTCATCATCTCTTGAGTTATTTTTCTCAAAGTAGTAAAGTTGGAGGGAGTAACATTTCTATAGAAGAAAATGTGGTGTACCCCTTAAAAAAACCTTTATCTCAACAAAAACAAGGTCTTCATTTGGGGTCTTCTAGACTAAAAGTTTATAGAAGTTGGACTATCAAAAAGTTGAAATTTTTTAGAGTTGGTGTCCTCGATCCAATTCATTTGTACTTTAGATTGCATGTTATTTTAAAAAGAGTGAACATTATATATATCATAAAAAATATTGATATTTATTTTGAATAATTTTAATATGATAATATACTATGGTATTTTTCACACCAAAATCGATCATAGAAGTTCCCCTCTATGATAAGAACCTCGAGATGTTCTGATGATATCTCTTAAATACTAGTCTTATGGTCAAGATGATAAACTATATCTAAGAACATTTTATGTCAGTTGTTAGGTGTGAGTTCTCATAAGTAAATGAAACTTTTACTAATGATATTTTCACTAGGTAATCCACAATACAAGATATTTTTATGGAAGACCAACCAATAGGAATTTCATGTATTTACATGTTATTGGAATTCTTATCCATAAATGTGTGTAACGATCCTTATAATTTAATATTATTATTAATTATATTTCATTTCTTTTGCACTTTGATGTATTCCTGTAAACCATGATAATATCAATTTATGGAGAATTTGGATATGTTGGGGTTGTCAAAAATTATATTTTATTAATCAATAAGTAATAGAATGATTTTTTCCTTCCATATATATAGAATTTGATATCTCAATCCCTTTGATTGGGATGTAACATACTGATCTATTTCATGTTTATGGTGTTTTATGAGTTCATTATGGAAATTCAAATAAAGATTAATCGAGAATATGGGTTAATGACATGAAGGATACAACCCACTTGATTGGAGATATCAACACAAAGGGACTATAGTATGTGGTAATAATTTATATGTGGTTATTATCATTATGAATGTTATGATATTAATTTCTTTCTCTTCTATTCCTTGACCTATTATTATATATTAATCTCAGAATTTAGTAAAGTATTTTTATTTATAATTAGAAAGGATAATAGAGGGTCACACACTATCTATTTATACTAATCTCAATTAAATTAAATTTAAATTTAATTATTGAAATAAATTTTATACTGAAGACTGAGAAATAATTTTATTCAAGATTTATTGATCACATAAAATTAAATAAATATTTATCAGTAATTTAATTTTTTAATTATACAGATATATAATTTTTATTTATTTACATATTAAAGGAATAAATATTTAATTAAATTTTTATTTGGGTATTTGATAAGTTCTAGGATAAATAATGATCCAATAAGGGTTTGTTGATTAGAATGATATAACTATTAAATAAAATTAAATAAATATTAATTTATTTATTTGATACAATGATATTTATCTTTGTGATAGTTATTAAAAGTCATGAAATATTATTATTATTATTATTATATAGATGGTATATTAATTTTATTATTATTAGAGAATGTTAATCATTGTTCACTATGAATCAAAAACCTATAGCTCTTTCTCAAGTCCAAAGAACACTCTAGGGTCTCTTATCTAAAACCTGATATATTCTCCTCCATCATCCTCCTAGCAAGAATGAGAATGTGAGAATGGATCTTTAACTTGAAAGAATAATTATAGTGGTCAATAAGAACATTTTAAGATGATCGATCTATCACACTGGCACCCATTGTCACATTAGCATTGCTCATAGATCAATGGAGTAAGTGTAGATCACCACTAGAAGGATTTTTCACTTTCATCCTCCAAGATCATTGTAGGAATACCAAAAACGTATTTGAATGATCATTTCCTTCTTTAAAAAAGGATCCCAAGACTGAGGTAATATTTATTCTTACTTAATTAAATTGAATATAAATTTAACCTGAATATCCAATTGGTTTTGACATCTCTATCATGTTCCATCAAAAAAATTCATTGGTCATGGATTCCATCTCTTGTGTATCATGAAATATTAGTTAAATGTAATAATAACTAAGTCTAGATGGGACCAATTAAGTGACTTTTATATGTCCAAAAACATAATATCCACCCTTTTAACACTTTATTTACAATTTCTATATTAAAGGATAAACATTTAGAATTATTGATACACTCTCATGTGATAGAATGGATCATTAATATGGTCCAGTGGATACTTATTCTTAACATGATCATGTTAAGTTCACAACTATGAATACATAGGTGAATTGATCCATAATTATTCTTAACAAAGAGGAACCTGTGATCCCCATGGAAAAGCACAGGGTCATATAAACCCCTTTTATATATTTAACAATAATCTCATATTAAATTCCAACAATTTAATTAAGACCGTTATATATAGTCTTTGATGTTATCGTATTAGAATGTATGTGTACTATTGAAAAATAAACCTCAAAATCTATCGGAAGTCTATGAAACCATTTAACAAATACATCAACATATTTCTGAACAACATAAATTTCTTCAACATAGTTATTTTCCCAAACTACTTGAGTTAAATTCCCCTCACGATTGGGTATTAAGTCTTATAAAATAGAAGTAATTCCCATAGTGTTCTCATTGTTAGACTTGCACAAATAGATAATCATGGGTTTATTTTTGATTTTAAATATTAATTCCCTACCTATAAAATAATATGGGATCTATGTAGAGAGAGTTATTCCATACCAAAAATGACACCAAATTCGACTAAAGGGAGAATAATAATATTTAAACCAATGAAATTCCCATAAAGTTAAATTAGATAGGATTTATAGACTTGATATGTGATCATTACAATGTGAGTATTTTCTAATAATATTTCAATATCTAATCATTGGGGTAGGGATTTTATACCTTAAAAAATTATAGATGTGAAGGATTGGGGAAAATAAAATAAAATAAAACATTTATAGTTCTTGATTTGATGAAAAGTATACCATTGGTCACTTCATTTTCAGGACCCACTTCCAAAGTTATGATTTAAAAGACAATAACGTGATACCTTATATTTTGAGGTCACTAATTCTAATTATTATAATTATTCCTTAGTTTGGTTCACTTATTCACATAGTTCCCATTCTCCTAATAATTAGAGTATTTAGGTATAGGTGGTTCATTAGGTGAATATTTCCCTCCAACCATTTCACTAGTTAGCCTCTTTATATATCTTCATTGTGCATGTGCTTAATGGCCTTCTCTCCCACAATTATAGAATTTATAAGTTCCTTTGAGATAGTTTTCCTCGTTTTTTCCTGTATTTTTAGAATATAAAATGATTGATTCTCTATTCTCTATGAATGTTTTAGTTTAAGATTTATTAAAACTCCATTTTTTCATATCCTAAAAACTGAAAGAATAATGTGAGCCTCAAATTTCTATTTCTATCTTGATATCACATTAAGAAAAATTCATTGTTACCAAATTCTCATAGAGGTATGATTTTTAAGATATGGTTTTAATAAACTAAATATATTATCAATTTTTATTTCAAGGTCAATGATAAAACCAAAAGTGTACCTTGAATGTCTTATAAATCTTACATTATAGTGATCAATGGATTCATCCTCCTTTCTTCAGATTACGGAATTATCACCCCATTTTAGTATGAAGAGTTCAAGGAAAATATTTTTTGAGAAATACCTTCTTAAACTCATCCCATTCCATGGAATCAATTTATCTGACTTCCCTAAATTCTTGATGAAGGTGCAAAATTATTTTCCTCACCTTTAGAATGATAGATATATTAAAAAACATTTCATTATCTTAGAACTAGAGAAAAAAATATTTTATTTTGTGTTGAATTTTTTCTTGATAATTAAGGGATTGGGAGACCCATTAATGGACAGTGGACATTTCTATGTAAAGAACACGATTGATAGTTTCCATTTAAGATTTGGTATTGTAGTATGATTTTTTTAATTTTTTCTAGATTAAAATATATGGGTGAGAATATCTTTGATATTTTTCACTACATAACCAATACCAATCAGTTTCTCATGAGGAAAATCATTACAATATACATCACACTTGTTTTTTACTTAGTTTATCATAGTTACAACCATTGACTAAAACCAAAAGAAATTGAGTATCAATAAATAATATTTATGGTAAGTAAACCTATTTAGGAAAATAATTCCATATATTTACTATATTATGGAACCATTATTTCAACCTATGGAATTTTAGATTCATCATATACAAATTTTTATTCATCATAAAAAACTATGAATTATTATATATAAATTTTTTTAAATAATATATGATGTAATTGTGGGAAAATACACTCATGTGGAAGGTATTAAAAAGGATATTTTTTCAAACTTTTATAAAGGGAGTCAAAGTTAATACAAAATTTATCATGTGAAAAATGTTAAAATATTCCTTTGTAAACATTGTAAGTAAATTAAAAGAAAATTTAAAATGAACATAATAAATCATTTGAGTATGAAAAATGTTATCCATTCAAAATTAAATTATACAAAAAAAGACTCCACATATATAAGTTCGGCTCTACTTACAAGCATTCATTTGGATGAATAGTGAACCAAAATAATCTGAAAGGTTAATAATACATGTAAAACGTAATAATAACTAGATTATAAGTTAATATATAGGCATTAAGTTATAAAAATATTCATTTTACTTAGATAGGAATTTAGTGAAAAAATATTGACTTGAAAATGAGATTTTAAAAAACCCTTAAATTTACTCTCAACTTCCTCAAAAGCGATTCAACCTCCTATATGAAAACTATTACCATATTAATCAATTATTTTTAAAACTTATTCATATATATAACATATTATAGTCTTTAATTATAATCATTCATTACACATATATTAGTTAATGATTATTTTTATCATCAAATGTCAGTAATTTTGATTGTTTCATACAGGTTTCATGATAGGGAAGTTAATCCTCACTTTTTTATACCATCATCATAATTCCTAGATGAATTAAGGTAGTTTAATATTTCATTAATTATTATTTAATTACCATGTTCATTTTATGGAAAGTTTGGGTATGGTTCCTGACAATGAATTCACTGATGAACATGTTTCAGGTAACTTATTGATAACAACGAGTTTCTTTATAGTGATCATTCATTTTTTATGTCACCTTTACAATAATGTTTTAATAACACAAATTAGTATTTGATGTGATATATTATTATTTTTAACGAAAAGATATAATTATCTATGTAATGATGAATATAGTATGGAGTTATTCATATAGGTGGTTGGAGAGGCCAAAATAAGAACTTATTATACTAATGACTGAGTAAGAGTATAGGGTTATATAATATTAATTAAAATTTATAAAAATGAATAATTATGCTAATATAGCATAATTATTGTATTTAATGATATTTAGAAATATTTTAGATGGGAAGGTGATTGAAGAATGAGGGTTAAGAACTATATACATCGATAAAATCTCTACATGTCAACATGTGATCATTCATAATGATGGATTTGGGATTTCATATTGGAAATAGAAGCAACAAAAAATATTAAAAGGAATTTGGTGAGGGAAAATTATTGGATATTCAATATATAACAGATGTAAAATAGTAGTATTGGAGGGGTAGAGTGTCATTATATTAATAAGTGAGTTTTGATTAGCCTCTAAGGTGTAAGGTTCTCAATGTTTTCAAGGAAAGTGAACAAAAATGTAAAATAATAGAGATTATTAATGAATCCCATATTCCACACATTTTAGAGATAATTTTATGAATAACATATTTTTTTATCACTTTATTAAACCCTTTAAGATCATTTTACAGTTACCATGGTAACTTAATTTTAATCTTGATAAATTCTTTTTGTACCGAAAAAATAAATTTCCATACTTTCCTAATTTTTACTTGAGGATTAAAAAATAAAACTCTATTTAATCTAATTAAAATAAAATATATAGTAAATGTAATTTTAAATGAAAACATAACATAATCACACACACACACATATAGAAATAAAATATTTATAAAAAAATTTCTTTAAAACATTAATTATTCTTAATCTCATCTCATATTGATTTATAATTAAATAATTGTTAATATATTTGTTAAAAAACCGAAAAAACTCATTATATTAATCATTTAAAAGTTTTAAATTTTATTTATTATGATAAAAATTCGAAACACTTTAAAAATAGTTCACTAAAAAATATCAATTTTTTACGTAAAATTATTTTAATCACATCCACATGATGTTAATTATTTATATTCAAAACATTAAATTTAACAAATAAATAGGTATTATAATATTTATTTGAATATAATAAAATCATTAATCAATAGTCATTATTATAATAATCTGTAGGGTATGAAAATATAATTTTATTTTAATTAAATATTACCTTTTTAGTTATATTTTATAATTATTTATCATTTTTAAATTCATTAAAAAATTTATACTAATAATTACATTACTTTAATATACCTATTGGATACATGTGTCACCAATGACTATATATTTAAGGGCCATATTTCCAAAAGATATATTTATATCCACTATATATATACCTATTTCATTCATATATATATCATTACATATGTCACAAAAATCCTTTATCCCATTTATTTACATATATCCCATCATGACTATTATATTTTTTATTCCTTACCATATTTAAAAAGTTTAAATTAGGGTTATGATCTTCATGGAACACCAAGATGTTAAAAAATTTATGTTCTTGGAATTTTTATTTACTTAGGGATTTATTCCTCTTGTACTATTGTTAATGTTGTTTGATATAGTATTCTCATAATATATTAATATTTAACTAAATTGTAATATTTTATCTCAATAAATGTTTTCAAGTTTTTTTTGTTTTTTTTGTGTGAAACAAACTACTCAACATGTGTTTTATTTAAAAGGAAAATATATTATAAAATAATTGGGTGTTATATAAAACATCATTTGATTTACATTATGTAATTTCCTTATTGTGTACTTTGTATTCAAATAGCATGCATACCTACATGGTGGGTTATGATATCCTTGATATTTTATTCCTTGATTCATGTAATTTTATCTTCACATCATGTAAGAAAACATGGAATACCATTATATATTCACCAGATACCGCTTGTAATGTGTTTCATGTACACAGTGTGTACAATGACCATTTCAAGACATATTTTAAAAAAATTATTGGGATAATAATTTTTAATAAATTAATTACACATGACATGTAAAAAATCACCCAGTCTGAACCCACTATAGAATATAACCTATTACATTACTAGAACATTCAACCACACATCGTGCAGTTGGTACTTAACTAAATTATTTATCTTTTTCCTCACATGAAATTTCTATCTATGAATCTATGGTGTATGAGTTAATACATGTTATATGGAATATATAAGTAGATACACACCATTTAGTCAATTTTTTCCCAATCTGGAAAATTCCAAAAGACTCAATGTATATCTTATGTGGTTTACACATTATATAATTATCATCTAACTTTGTAACTCAGTTGATAGTCAATTCATGGAATTTAATTATTTTTATACTTCATCCATATGGATTCTTTTAATTTACATGAGGCCAAGGTATGTTGGGTTACACTATGTGTACACCAGCTATATACTATAAACTCTCTATCAAGTCAGGTGTTGATTGGTAGTCAATACACATCATGTAATGTCACTGTGTACAAATCCACATAGTGTGCCATGGAGATGTGGCTCACACCCTGTGTGATTGACCATTGGTACATGGTGTGTAATTTATCATTACATTCCTTGTATCATTGTCATATATCTAGTAAAATTATAACCTTATAATGGAATCTTTTAGTTCTCTTTATTTATTTTTATAATTACTTCATCATTTAAAATTTAAGGATCATGTAATATAATATTTTTTATCAAAGAATGAAAAACATAAAATAAAAGATAATAAAAAATTATTGAATTTATCAAATGAATGAAAAATAATTATAAATTATAATATAACTGACATGATGCCACATAAAGGTTCTAGGGAATAGTAGAATTAGTTAACTCAGTATCCTATAATGGTTTTCATTGGTTTCAATGGATAATATCCAAATAACTTTAGAGGGAAAATCCCAAAGTATTCATGGGAGGATCTTTCCCTATTAATTTATAAATAATTTAAAACATAAATTACCTTGTGTTAATAATTCTTCTTATTTTTGATCAATTGGTTTATCGCACATTACATGTCATCATTGATATTTAGAATCTATATATAAACTTATATAGTCTTATCCACATTTACTCTATAAACCTCTAAAAACATTCTTGATATTATGGGTGATAACATAGAGAAACCATGTTCCTTGTGTCATTTTTAATCAATTATGATAACGAATATCTACTACTCTCTCAATGTTATTGAGAGGGAGGGAGCAAGATTTATCATTAGGTATTAATATAATTCTATAGTCTTTTATAGAGTGAAACAGATATCTTAATCTCTAAAATGATATAATTATGAATATATACTTGAGGTTAAAAAATTAATAATTTCACAAAGGCCCTTTTGTTATCTAATTACTAATCCTAAGTAATCCCCATGTAAAATAATAATTATATTATTATTATTTTTTTTGTTGTTGTTGTTGTTTTTGTTGTTCTTATTATTATTATTATTATTATTATGTTAATTGAAATACACTAAAATTTTAGATAAATATATTATTTTAGTTAGGCCCTTAACTCAACTTTTCATTCATCACTGATATTTATCAAAACTAGAATTTTTTTTAAATTACTAATTATTATTTATTTAATATATAAATATATATATATTATATTCATTAAACATGAGAATAACTATTTCTTTTCGTATTCATGAAACCAGATAAATAATTATATTAAACTAGTCACTAAATTAGTGAATAAATAATATTTATTTATTAATTTTTTAGAAATAAAAAAGAAATAATATTCAACACATATATTCAAAACTTGAATGTTTATGGTGATTTAATTTATATAGTCAGCCTAACTTGAATGGAATTTTGCTTACCTTCTCCTTCCTATATTTCTACACTTCACACATGGGATGAAGGAAACTGTGGAGGTATATGAGTATAATGTCCCATAAATTGAACCAATAGTGGTTAATTTGTCATTATTTCAAAAAAAAATTAATACCTTGACAAAATTATGGCTCCAATTATACTCAGATTGCATCCAGTGAATTTTGGTCATGCAATGATAAGTGTAATATTATCTATGTCCCAATTGTTAGTGCAAACTTCACAGAAAATAAGTGTACGTTTAGTGGTAGGAAATCAAGAAGACTATATGGGTATCTATATCACATTAATGGAACCATAACTATGGTCATAATATCTAGGTTTACCCTTCCCAAACTAAACCTAGATCATAATCCTCTCATTATTGATACCTATTATAAGATCTCTTGTTTTACGCTGGTATGTACCTATTTGAGTTTTAATTATAATAATGTAACTATTATGGATCCATTTAAAATGAAATAATACATCCTTATTCCAAGTTAAAATTGATATTTTGGTGATGTTTAGGGGTCTTATAATTTGAACTAGTTATGGAAAATTTCATTTAGCAGTGGTTTTCTCATTGGGGAAAACTGTAGTCCACTGTCTAGTTAGTATAGTCCACCAACCATCTGATGGGATATAGGAAGATTGGGTTTCATACATGACACCTTCCATATATCCTATGGAGTTCCCCACTATTCAGGGTTACTAGTTGACACCACTAGCCAGTAGGTGGTTCCCACAGACAAGCTGATGGCGTCAGGCTAGGCCAGATTTGTGTGAGTAATGAAGGTCATTTTATTCTCTAAAACCCCCTCTTAATACTAAGTAAACCCCAAGTCATCCATAACTATGTATTTCTCGTTTTTTTAATTTTATTTTAGGAACCATGGTAATCTCTAATGCTTCTCCTTTGATTTTTGATCCATTTTTTGATTTGGTGATCTAAATTAGTGAGCTTCTTCTTAGCTTTAATGAAATTCTCTAATTTCTTCCTTCAATCAACTTCGTCCATCCATGATGAGGTATGGTAAACACATTCAATAGGGGATAATTTCATTGATCGTAGATCTAGTGTTCAGTCTTTTGTTTTCTTCTTCTCAAATCTTGAGGTATATGGTCTAAGTTATCTTCTTATGGATTGTTTGGTTTTTCTTGTATGTGATACACTTGAAACCGTGTTAGAACACCACTTGTACAACCAAATCTAAATTGTAATCCGAATTATTCTTTTAATTCATATGCATAGTGATCCTATGGATCATATTAGGTCTATTTATAATGAGATCATACTTCCATCCACCAGAGAGGTGTCCCTACCTTTCAAGTTATGTTAAATTAGAATTATTAACATGGTAATTGGCATAACATGGGTTTTCAGATGACATGGTAATTGTGTAATTGGATTGAATGTGAAACTTGGGACTCTAAAAGATGAGTTTATATTTAATTGGATTAGGCATGATAAACCAGTGAAATATGGATATATTTTAATGAGAATGAATATTGGGTTTAATTGATACTATAAAAATAAATTGTAACAATTATTTTAATAATAGGCATCTTGGATCAATGAAATAATTTTTCTCAAATTGTAAACTAAATAAATTAACCAATGTGGAATGTGATGAAATGTTTGATAATCCTGGTTCTTACCAATATGATATCTTTTTCCCAACATATTACCTTATTATAACTATTTTTTATGCTTGATGAATAAGGGAGGAATGTTACATGACTTGATTTCATTTTTCTATGTATGAATCTTATTATTCATGATTCTTAATAGTAGGTTTCTACATGACTTTTTGTACTTATATCATTTTATAAAACATGATTGTATGGTTTTCTTGAGGTTGTGAAAAATGATGCATGAGGGTAAGTTTCATGGTTTCATACTTGTCTATGTGTAATATCGATGGTATTTTAAACAACTTGAGTGTAAGAGGCATGGGTATAGGCCAATTAACAGAAAGATGCATGGTCACTTGGTCTCTTGGAACAAGGTTCTTGGTTATGTTACCATGAATATGTCAGGATCATTAGTGATTCTAAATTGAATTACTATGAACTCACATTCCCCGTACCTTATATGAAAAGAAGTATTAGGGATATCCTCTTTCTTCACCCTAAATTAGTAATATCTTGACCATAGATTCGCCTTGGATAAGTATTGTCCTTCACATAGCTGATCAAACAAGTCATCAATTTGTGGTAGATAATACTTTTTCTTGATTGTGATCTTTTTAAGCTCATGATAATCAGTTAAAATGTGCATTCATCCATCCTTCTTCTTGACGAAGTGGAATGATGCATGCCAAGGTGAATCACTTGGTTATATGAACCCTTTATCCATATTCTCCTATGTTTATTTCTTCAACTCCAGATGTTCAACAATAACCATCCCATATAGAGTCTTGCATAAAGGCAACACCCTAGGTAAAATCTAGATTGAAAATTCACCCACTCGTCTATGAGAAATACAAGGTAATTATTTAGGAAACACATCATCATATTCCCACACAATAGTAATTTATTCAAGTACAATCATTTACTTAGACTGAATAATTTAATCTAGAATCACATTATCATAAGGAAATAATTTCCATTCTTAAGATGTTGGTGCTAAAAAATATGTATCCTCCTTATTTTACTTATATAGAATTGGAGGACGATTCTCAATGCGAAGGGTGATTTCCTTATCATGGAAATTTATTTTGGATCTATATAGGTAAAGTCAATCCATTCCTTGAATTGTATCAATTTCCACCAAAGTGAGTATGTAAATGTTCGATGGGACTTTCAGCCCAAAACTTTTGATAGGGTAGGTGTTATATACATGGGATGTAACAATTTCCCTATTTTTTTTTCACTGACAACTCTACTTATATGTTTTATGGTGGTGTTTCAATAGTTCTACTAAATTTTCATGATATGAAGGAATGAATAGAACAAAAATCAAAAAATATGTTCTCTATTCTTGAATGAATAACATGTGTACCTATCACCACTTCGTTTTCGGGATCCACATAGTTGTTGGTATGGAAAAATATTTCCCTTGCTACCTTTGATATTTTTCTTGTCTCTGAAAACCCTTGGTTTTTTTTATTGGTTTGAAAATTTACCAGGTTTCTTGTAGTTTAATCAATGAACAATGCAATGATGGTTTAATGAAGTATTTCTTTTAGCCATTGCATTATTGGATTTCTCCCATTGGAAATCTGTAGCTATATTTTCTTTCATTCATGCACCTAAATCGTTTCCTTGTCCCCCTTAGTAAGGGCTCTTATTTTTTCACCTTTGACAAGTGGATATTGAAATTTCTTAGCACCATTATTTTTCTCCATCAGACCACTAGAATTAAACTCCACCTTATACTTCTTATCTTTGTGGTACCCTTGATATTTTTTGATCTCTATTAAGAATTTTTGGGATCATCGGACAATTTCCTCATAGCTATCAAAATATCAGATCTTCATAGCCTTTATTATACTAGGTTTTATCCACCAAAATAAGTATTCAACCTTTCATTCAGGGGTAGCAACAAAGATTGAGGCATATTGTGAAAGTCTTGTGAAGTTTTCCACATACACATCAATGGATTTATAGTCTTTTTTCTTAAGGGAAAATAAATCCATTTCCATTTTAATTAGGAGAGTGTTAGGAAAATAATTATCAAAAAAATCATAATTTCTACCACCCCACCACTTTTATCTCTTCCTATATATTCATATTCTTGATCAATGTCTAAAACTTATCAGCTTCTCCCTCCATATGATAAAAATCCAATAAAAACATCCCTTTCTTTGAACATTGAAGGATGGAGGAAATATTATCAATGATGTCGATCCATTGTTCTACGATTAGGGGATCGAATGATCCATTTAAAGTCAGAGGTCTTTATCACATAAAGCTCTCAATTGTAGCTTATTCTTTATTAGGGGGATTTGGGTACTCCTCTAGGTCTATTTTTCTATTCAGAACCTCATTCGTCTCAGAGTGTATTTTCAAAATTTTCATGAATCCTACTCCCATCAAGTTGGGCACCTCATCGGGTTAGTCATCACATTTCCCATCACATTGGTTATTTACCTGATTCATCCTTTTTCCAGACATTAGATATAATACTGTTAAATTATGTATGGTTATTTTTAAACTATTAAACACATATATTGGAATCCAATTAAATTAAATATACAACTTATAAATTACTTTTATTTCCTTAACTTATAAATTTATAGGCTTCAATCTATGTTATCCATGATCTATTTCCTAACATATATTCTTATGGGTATTTTTTCCCTTAATAATGGTTCATAATGAGATTATGAATTTACCAAGTCATATCCCCTAGGATTACCAAACTAGGTGTGAATAAGTCATATTGTCATGCTCCAGTTCCTGATCGATTCTACCTCAACATGGTATTTTTAAATTTTTAACCCTATGTACATATGTACCTGATACACATCCACTTATAGTATCCATACAAGGATGTATTTTCTTGATAAACCACTTAATATTTACTTAATGAAATTTAGGTATGTTTTCTTATACTTAGTCTGATCCCTAAATCATTATCGAGAGTTTTCTAATCCAAATCCCAAAAAAACTAAAATTTTACTTTGATACCAACTATGAAAAATATTTTCTTTATTTAAAATTAATACATGATTTATTACATAATATTACACATAATACAACCTAAAATATCGATAATTATAGTTCCTTTTAAAATTAGTAAAATTACAAGAAAAATTAAAATAGGTAATACATCGTCATTATTGAAAACTTTCTTAACATAATCATATTATTCCTTCGTATTTAACACTACCTAGGATAACCTAGGGACATACATAATTAATGGGTGAGATATAAATCCCATTAAGGTAATAAACATGGAATAACATGACTAAATTAATGCATGTTAGAAAATATACATATCAATGGGACATTAAAGGGGTACGAATCATAAACATGAACACTAAGACATGATATAACATGATAAAATAAAGGCAACTTGGGAAATGTGTAAAAACATAAAACAATGCATAAAACATAGTACAACGATAAATTAAATGTAATAATGTTGGAAAAATTAGCTTTATGTATTAGGATCACTCCCTGATCCCTTTCATCACATCTCATGAGACTAAAACATTTCGGGTTCATCCGACACTTTCATTTCATTATTATTATTATCTGTGACACATAAATCATACAATATTGATTCATTCATCATTATATTTTATTAAAAAATCAAGGAGTTTGGAATAAATACATGCAATTTCCCAATAAAATAATAATAAGTGCATAAAGTTGAACACCCTTGATAGGAAACGGGTATTGGTATTCACTACACAATTGTATGGCTTGTAAAGTCATGGTGGAATTTCAGCAGCATAATGGGGGTGTATAAATATTCTTGGAAGGTATTTATGAGATTTAAGTGGGTATATCATCATTTAGTAATCATATGGTCCATAAGGGGGATCTGGAAGAGCATATCCCAACAATAAGAGATGGAGAAAAAGGTCTTATGATAAATAAGATACTTGAATAAATAGGAGAAAGAAAGGAACCCTTATTTCGATTGTGTGACACCAAATGCTTGGAAGGAGCTTCTTGAGAGATTGGTGGAAACTTGTGAGGACTCTATATAGAGTAATAAATATTAATGATGTTCTAAAATGATTTTTAGTAATGATAAATGGGAGATTTGAAGGCTTTTTATAGGAAATTATTGGAGAATAATTTATCATTTCTCAAACTAATGTTTTGGACTCTATATAATAAAATAACCAAAAAATCATACCATGTTTTTTACACCACTATTATTCCATAGGGAATTTTTTTTAATTATTTTATATGTCAAATGTCATAAAATAAAATAAATACCTTACTGATCTAGAATTGTGTAATACTCATAAAGAAATTATTTAAAACATTAAAATATAATAATGGTTTTGGAGGATTTATAAAGTCTATAAAATTAATAAAATTAAAATAAATTAAAATTATTTTTATTGGGAAACATATATTTTTCATGTATACCAATTATTTTATTTATTACATCACTTTTGGGTCACTATGATGTCATTATACAAACCATATATTTATACATTATTTAATTTTTACAGAAAAATGAGACTGTCTCGTAAAATTATGAAAAATTAACCATTCTATAATTTCAACCTTATAACTCAAAAAATTATTAATTTTATGAAAATAATTTTCTAAATATGTTTACTTTCACTTTTAAAATAATAATCTGCCTTTATTGAGAAATGTTGTGTTTTTTGAAAATAACAGTTTTCAAAACCTTATAAAAATTACAATTGACTTCATAAAAATTATATGATCTTGTATATTCAATAAAAATTATTTAATAATAATATTTTATTAAAATATTATTTGTTTCAAAAATCCATTAATTCATCAAAATAAATGTCTTAATTAATATTGAATACTAATTAAAAAAACAATTTTTGTTTTATTGTACAAAAATTAAAATCATTTATAAACTAATGGTAATAAGAAAATATGAAAATTATTATATTTAAAATACAATATACATATTCATAATGTTATGGTTTTGACACATATACCTTTAATACACCATCAAAAACCCTAAGGGTTAGGTGCGCGATGCTAAAACTTTCATGAGGTGGTTCGGCATTCATTATTTTGTTCAATATCTCGATAATCTTGAACTTCTCCTATAAATGGTTTTTCTCATGCTTAAGTTGTAAGATCTCAGCTTGGGCTTGGTCTCGGTAAAATCCTAGTGATGTTATCTCCCTTGTGAACTCCAATAAATGGGCTTTATAGGGTATGATTATACCACTTGAGATCATCACTTCCTTTTTCTATGTCAATGTGATTTTTCAAAACCTTATATTTATAGTAATCATGTGATCACTAATAAACCACTATATTAATGATGGTAATGATTCTTAAAAGTATTTTAAATCTTATAGGATATAATAAAATAAAATTAGTGCATGTGTTTTCTATAACCATAATATATAATAATCCATTTTATATAAATCATAGGGGAAATTTTATTTATAAATGTTTGGGTTGTCATAGAGGTTGTAAGATCATGTCTTTTACCCAGGTATATCCCTCTAAGATTTTTCATTTGAAACACATTGATTATTGTGGTACCTTTTAAACCTTTTCAAGTGGTCCTTTGTACTCGCTTAAATTGAGGTTTCAGTGGTGTTTGGTTTCTCAAAGAATCTAGAATTGTGTTGGACGGAAGCGGTTAGTGGTGGTTTTCCAGTTGGATAAAATTGTAACCCACTGACTATCCAGTGTAGTCAACCAGCTATACAATGGGTTTTCTAATAAATAGGAATAGCTACTTGAGTCCCATTGGCTCATTAGTGAGACCCACTTGCTAACTGGTCTGACCCACCAGCCAGATGGTGGGATCTAGGTTGATTGGGTGTCATACAGGAGACCCACCAGTGAACTGGTGTCATTGGGATGGGTTGGATTAGTGAGTAGTATGTGAAACTTCCATATTTTTTTTATTTTTTTAATTAATTTCATCTTTTGATATTTTTTATTTCACACAACAATTAATATAGATTTTCTGTAAGAAAGAACTAAGTGTGCATTGCCTTGTATGAAACTAAAATCCAAGTTAGAGCTACACACAACTCTTATATTATCTTTTGTTACATGAAAAAAAAATACCCTATATTACGCACAATAATGAGTCCCTTAGATAGCATGTGTTGCACACAATGTCATGTTTTATTGAACTACGGGATATTATTAATATTATAATTAAAATATTACTATAGCTACCCCATAGCTGTTGGAAGGGGATTTACGAATAAGATTAACTAAATTATGAAAATATTATTTACACATGTATATAAAATGAATCCTTTTGTTATCAATTAGTAGAAGTCTATTCAAGAACTATTAGAAAATTAAATAATTACTTTTCTAAGAAAAATATTTTTCGATGTGAAAAAAAAATTACCTCAATAAAATAAAAAACCACTTTTGGTTAATGTTTTCAATAAAATTTATACATTATATATTTAATCAATATTTTTTAAACTTATCAAATAGATTTTATAGGTACAAGATAAGAATAAATCCAAACTTATGAATAAAAAGATGTATTTTTCTAAAATATAATTTTACCACCATTTAATGGAAACCCAATTTTAAATATTATTTATGACACTTTTATAACTTTTATTTGAAAAAATAAACTTTGGTATTTGAATCAGGGTATCAAAATTTACTTTGTGTCAATTTTTTTGTATTTTTATGAGAAGTTTTATTTTTTTATGAATACTGAAAAACACCAAATTTTAATTAAAATGCTTTTTCATCTTATATATATTTATAGATAAATTATATTTTATTTTGGTTATGAAGTTTAATCATATAAATTTTAAAAAAATAATCCAATTTAGGTTATTTTAATTAACATTACATTAAAATTGGATATAAAAACATTTCAAACTATTGAACATTTTTACTTTAAAACCTTGTATTGTCATCTTGTCTGTGGGATTAAATTTCAATTAATTTATTCTAATTCTATGATTATAATTTTAAAAAATGGATTCCATATTTGGAATTAGAAAATTTATAATGTCTAAAATGGTCATCTTACACTTTTACTAAAAAATTAGTGAAAGTGGTTAAAATTAACTACAGTGATTAAAAGAGAAAATATCTTAACAAATGACTAAAAATTAAACAAAAGGTCCAAAAAGACCTATAAACTTATCCAAAATCAATTTTATAGAAATATTTCTACTCTATATTCCCTTTTCTAAAATTGTGACCATTACTATATCAACTTTACACTGTAAGAGCACTGGTGGAATTCACATTTTCAAAAAATTATAAGAACGCCACTCCTACTCCACTATAAAAAGGCACTCACCCTCCCAACTATTTACACCACTAAATCTATTTGGATCACCAAAAATCCTCTCAAATAATATCCCAACATCACTAAATTCATTATATATTCCTCCCTTTTTAATAAATACAACCAAGGAATCCCTTTGGTGTAAATCAAGTAGGGTTACCCAAATAATATGTAACTGTCTTCCTCAAGCTCCTCTGTGTTATCTTAATTATCCACCCCCTAAACTATTATTATTACATGATTTTATAATAAAATAATTATCCAATATATTCTGATATTTTTTTAATTCTGATGGTTATACCTACATGTACACACACTTCCATATAAATGGTTATGAACTTACCATTCTTATGTATGGTGAACTGCCGCCTCACGAAACGATGTTGTTCATTTTTTCCATTAACACCTATCATAGTTTATAATGATGATTTAAACTCTATTTATATATAATATATGATATTAATGATTTATTTATTATTATTTAACTATTATATAAACACATACCTTCATGCTTTCTATTTTTTTAAATACGATAACTTCATTTGTGGACATGTGGATTATTGTCTCCTCAAAGACATGTCATTCTTTTAAACTCTACATATAATGTATTAAGAATGGTTTTAGTGAAATTATATTATATATATGAAATAATAATTATATTTTAATGATATTATATATATATACATATATTTCATTTAATTTCTTTCTTTCAATGCAACAAAAAAATTGAAACATCATTCATGCGTACGTACGGCCTACCATCTCCATGAATGGGGTATTTTCCATTACATATTTATATATTTGATTCATCAGTATAAATAATTATATACTTAAAATATATCATTATTTACATTCTATAAATAATTAAATCATTATTTATGTAAAAGGGTCAAAAATAAAAAGTCAAAACATATACGAAAAACAAGGCACACATTACCCGAAACATAAGATTAACAAGGAGTTGTTAATAAATGGGTAATATAAAGTCATAAACAAATAATATATGGTATTATATATAATAATATGGTTATTTTTTATATTTATAATAAACTTATATTTAATATACCTAATTTTTAAATTTATATGAATAAATTCAATACTTAAGGTAAGGGAATTTTATCTCACTTTATATTTCCATGAGACACTTTATATATTCAATAGTCAATTATTTTATGTGATGTATTTAAAGACATATGACATGATATATAATTTATTTTCTTTATTTAATGATATTAAAATAATTAATTTATGTTACTCTTTCATAGGGATCATGATTCTAAAGTTACTCATGTAGTAATGGTTTTCTCATATCACTTTTATTTCTATGAGACTTATTTCTTATTCACCAGAAATTTATTTTATGTGGTGTATATAATTCCCATGAATTTATTATATTATTAATATACTTAAATTTATGGTAATTTAAAAATCCATTTTTTGATCTTTCATTCATGGGTCTCAAGATTAAAAGGTTACCAAATCGATAAAGTAATTTTGTCCCAATTTTCCTTCTTTGAGATACATGTCATGTTTTACAACTATATTTTTCTAAGGGGTGTATATACTTCCCATTGAAATTATATATCATTAATATACATAATTTATTTGATATTTTAAGTTTCATTTAATTTTATTCTTTCATGGGTATTATGGTTCAAAGTTACAAAAGTGGTAATAGCTAATTGCTACAATCTCATCTTTTATCTGAATTATTTAGGATTATGCATCCATTGAAGAAATATTTTGGTCCATATATCAATAACACTGATGAATTTTAAACACCTCTAGTTATCCATGATATATTCATGTAATAGTTTTATTTTTCACACTTTTTTAATTAAGATAATTAATAAAATATTTTTATAAATATATAATGTTTTCTCTCTTTTGTCAGAAATATGTGTTCTTCAAAAACTATATTCTGTAAAAATGTTTTCAAAAATGTTTTCATATTATCCTATGATGATTAGATGAAATTTTTACCCATGTTTATCCTTTTTTTTAAATATTTTAAAATGAAACTTCTTTTTATTTTTTAATCAAGGCACTTTTCTAAACTTTTAACATGAAAAGGGAATGTTCGACATGTACAAACTTAACCATCGTCATGAGAGTCATTTCATTGAATCTTACTTTGTAATTTTAAAAGTTTATTTTTAAATAAAATTTTGTCATAATATTCTTAAAATTTTTTGAATTTAAATTTTATTTCAATGAAGTAGGTTTTAAAAAAAATTATACCTAAAATTTGTTTTAAATTGTTTTCAAAGCTTCCTTTATACGTTATGAAAAGGTTATTTTCAAATAAAATGATTTCAATTTTTTCAATATTTCTTTATATTTTTTCAATTCCAATTTCTAAAAAAGGGGTTTTTAAATGACTTCAAACTTTATTTTTATGTTTTCAAATTATTTTCAAAGAAAAAGTCTTTCAAAATGTATTCAATCTTCTTTATTAGGTTTCAAGGTGTCTTCAAGGATAAAGTTTTTCAAAATATTTTCAAGCTTACATTATAAGTTTTCAATGTTATTTTAAAAGAAATATCCTTTAAAAATTATTTATATTTTAAAAAACATTTTTCATACTAGAAAATATATTTTCCTTGAGAAATTTATAAAATGAAATTGTAAATATTTATTTATTGGAAAAAGAATTTTTAAATTGTTTTATGTGGAGGATTTTCAATGAAAGAATATTTCCCATAACAAATGTTTTATGTGATATTTCAAAATCCTTATCCATATAAGATGAAATTTTATTGTAGTTTATGATTTACTGGGGATATGATCCAATAATATCATTAATATTATTTCTTGAATGGTTTATGTTGTTATGGAATGATGTTTATGACACCTGTTTCTCTTCCATAGGTTATATTCTCTGGAAACCTGCTTCTTTTCAGGGGTTATTATTTGACCAAATGATTTTAAACCTATATATTTTCCATATTTAATTATATTTTGAAATATTTATGATTACCAATTCATTTCATGGGTTATGATTTGATTATTATGAAACTGGTCTGTTTTTATGGGTTTTTATTTAAAGTAAGTTTTATTATATTGTGGAACATGAATGCATGATCTTATTATATAAATGATGGGACCTATATCTCCCTTTTATTAATTGGGTAATGATTTATATCTCATGAGCTAATTATGGAAAATAAGTCAATGGGATAGATCCAAAATGGGAAACAGATGTGTCCTGGTCCACTATGACAAACAGGTGTGTCATAATCCACTATAGGAATCAGGTGTGTCCTATTACACTATGTTGATGGTCTTGGTAGTCAACCTTGACACGTGAATTTTTTTCTATATATATTATGGTTTCACACTTATATGACATGATATTATGGTTCATTATTGATTTATGATGATTAATCACCCATATGATTCAGGCCTTATGAATTTCAAATCTTTATTCCATGTCTCTTGATTATGATCTTTTTGTTTAGGGTATGATCTTTAGATGTTATGATCATGTTCTCATACCCTTGTGTTTATATTATGCTTGCATATTTCCCTTATTTTAAATTATTGGGTATTAAATCACACAACATTCTTATGTTTCTTTTCCCCATATTATAAAGAAAGGTTTTAAGTAGGAGTAAAAAAGGGGGAAAATCATTAAGGGATATGTTGAAGATCCTTAATCAAACTAGATTAGTGTTTTCCAATTTTCAAAAGACAATAAACTATTACATTCCCTAGGCATGTATTTTTTTAAAATTTTCTAAATATTTATCTAAAATGATGTAATATACATGTATGATAATCCTCGATCGCCATAGTTAGTTTCGAAGGAATGGTTTAGTCAACCTTTGGAAACTAGGATGAGAAAATATAGTGAGATACCTATGTATTTTTTTCTAAGGATATTTTTTGAAATGTCTCTAAGGATAATTATAATGTATCATGGATTTATAATTTGGTTTCATGATTTAGACAATATATCAGTAATTTTTCATGATTATGTGGTCTTATGTTATGATAAGTGATTCTCAAACTATGTTTTCTGGTGTTAGTCATTTGTAGGAACTAGTAGGAACTATGTTAAAATTGAATGTTTTAGATATTTAAAGTACGCGAATTATACAAATAAATTCCTTGAGTGAAGATCCCAGGAAGATAATCAGGAAAGTGGAATGAGTATTGGTTATACTTCTGAAGATAAAGTGATCGTAAACAACATGTGAAATATATGGGATATTCTTGTTGGATCTGATTCTACAGATTATACACAAGAGGGGGGTGAATTGTGTCTTTCATATTTTTTTCGTTTACTCTTCAATTGAATGGGTTCTGTCCTCTATGATTTATCAGATTTGATCGTGCAGCAAAAATAAATAAAAGCAGGGACACAAAGATGTATAGTGGTTTAGGCAACAGAAGGCCCCTAGTCCACTCCACCAATGCTCAACTCCACGAGCTTGGTGATTATCATTATTTGGTCCTTGTCTCAACAGACATGTCCACAACTGAATAGAGGCAGTTAAAACCTTTACAATCCAAGGAAAAACAAAGCCTTCATGTTCAAAAACGAACCTACACAGCTTAGTACGAGAAGTTGGTTACTCAAGAATAAAAAGAATTTCAGAAAGAAGTTTTCCAGTTGATCTTCACAATTGCAACAGAAGGAAATTGACAGCAGATGGATCATCGTCTCTAGAAATATTGATTTTCAAAACAAAGCAATTCTGATTTGATCCGGTTGTAGTAGATATAGAGATATAGTTCACAACTTCAGCAGTAGTATATCCACAGTAGATATTCAATGCATAACAAGTGAATCTTCTATCGAGTTCCTTCTTCTTTATTGAACAGAGCGTTGACGCTCCTTTTTGAATTAGCATATCAACGTGATTTTATACAGTCTCTATTTTCCACCTTTCTAATAATAGATTGATCACTACTCTCCCATATATGGTGTTTGTTCAGAGAGAACATATAAAGTTGAGCATCTCTCTTGCATATTTAGATCCACAAAAGTCGACTTCTGATTCGCGATATTCAAAAATTTGAATTTACAGAGAAGTCATAACTTCCCTTAAGACTTTTCATAAAAAGATCCTTTTAATTATATCTTAAATCTAATAATAAAATGTCTTTGAATTGGTCAATGTCGTACTTTAAAAATGACTTTAAATCTGGCTTGAAATCCGCCCAATAATCAGCTTGTTGGTCGTTACATAAAAATATCGTCTTTCAAACTTTCCGATGCCAAACGTAAGGTTGATGACGTGACATCCAAATATAGGGTTGATGACATAGCCTTCAAACGTAAGGTTGAAAAAGAAAGGTTGAAACATAAACGTAGGGTTCGTGTTACTTTCTTCAAATGTAAGGTTGATCTTAAATGTAGGGATAATCATCCAAACTTTTTCTTCAACTATCAAACGTACGGTAAAAGATCAATACTTTTACTTGATCCATACTCTTCCAAGAAAATATGGTTGTTTACAAAATTAAGGTTGATGAACCATACTTTTGAGAAACAAACGTAATGTTTAGTACTTACGTACGGTTCTCCTTCCATACTTTTCTGATAACCAAAACGTAAGGTTCCTTCCTAATGTAAGGTTCTTCTTCCATACTTTGCTGAAAACGTATGGTTGTTTAACCAAACTTTTCTCTTATCTCAAAAATTATACAATCTTTTCATCCTTATTCTATGTTTATCCACGTAGGGTATGAACAGTGATTCCAGAATGCACTACAGAAGATTCCGCACTACATTTATCCACGTAAGGTATGAACAGTGATTCTAGAACATGCTAATGTAGATTCCGAACAAGTAATAAATTCTCGTTATTTCCATAGAAAAACTAAATTAATAAATTCCTACAAAATATTAAATAAAATCATCAGAAAATAACGAAGGGTATTTGTGAGCATCAAAATTATCATAAAGAGACTGAAGATTATTTTTAATAATCTCCCCCTTTAAATAACATTATTATGTATTGTTGAAAAATATTCTTTGATCAAAAATCTCCCCCTTTTTTATGATCACAAAACCAATAAGATAATAAAATTATTTAAATGAAATTAAATTTCAGAGTTTTAGAATTTTGAGAGGATGAAATAATAATTAATTTTAGCAAAATTATTTCAATAAAAATATCTCCCCCTGAAAAAAAAATCTTTAGAAATAAAAGTTTTTAGTTTTATCCAAATTTCTCATGTAAGTCTCCCCCTAAATAAAAATATGTTGTATGTATCCAAATTCTCCCCATTTTAGTGATATCAAAAGGAAAAGAAATGGATTTTAACACTTTTAATATTGCACTAAACTGTTAGTAAATTCTATAATGAACTGTTTAATAGTAAATTTATCTGATATACTGGGATATGTTAACGTAAAACAGTAATAATCAAATAGAGAAAGAAACAAATAAAAAATGAAGGAAACTTTAATTCAAAAATATCAGTATATAAATGACAATGATATACACAGGAATCAAGGTTTAGGTAAGATAGGCCACAGGTTCTATCTCCTCTGGACTGCAGACTTGATTTTTGTAAATTTTTCCTTGAGTCTCTTCATCATCTCATCTCCAAGTTTGTTAATGAGCTCTCTAGTCTCTTGAGTCATATGAATATCCTCAACTAATTGACTCGGAAAAACTCATCCATCCTTTCTTCTTTTTCGACAAATACTGACATCTTCTCTGATAACTGATTTAATAGGATTCTGATCGATGGTTCACTAGATGTCAGTTGATCCACTAAAAACTTCTGATTGTCCAGAAACACTGATAAAGGAGCACTATTACATTGAAGATATTGTAACCTGTCATTCATGTTGCTCATCACATCTGTGATAGCTTGAAACCTTATGATTAAATCAGGTGATGTACCTGATCCACTAACAGCATTATTTTTAACTGATGCAAATTGGTTCTCCATAAACGACTTCAGATCTGATAAATCTAACTTCATAACCATTTCAGATTTCAATTGAGAAACTGTAGTCAGCATATCCTCTTTAAACATTTCAACTTATTGCATTGAGAATGTACTCTCTTTTAGCTTTTGAAATCTTAATTGTTCAAAGGTTAAGGCATTTCTCAGAGTGACATTCTCAGATTCTAACTGAGAAACCTTTTTGTAAAGTTCTTCAACTTCTTTCTTCCTTGAATCAGAGGCACTCTGTGATTGATTCGCATTCTCAGGCTCTAGATGATGAATTAGTTCCGAAGGCAATGATTCAGTATCAGATTTCTCTTTTTATTTATCCTGAATAGGTTGGTCCACAGATTTTTCCTTAGAGTCCGCAGACACCTCCACAGAATAATCCTCTTGAATTAATTCTGTGTGAAATTCAGAAGCATGCTCACCACAAGCATCCGCATCTTGGATTTCCACTGGATTTTCTAGATTAACATTTTCAGGAGTTTCCTGAGGTCTGGACACTTCTCCACCAGGCACTGTCTCCTTATCTTGGTTCTGTTGAAGTGTAACTTCAACATCAGCTACAATCTGTTCCTAATTATCCCTTTGAGATTCTTCTTGATCTCCTGATCCCTCTACTGGTGTTGTTCTTTCACTAACTGCTTCTATGGTCTTATCAATAATAGCTTCTCTTACAAAATAATAAGAAAATAAAGCTTCTGTTGCTGTTGCCATTGCAGGGGAAGTAATTTCCTCATTAACAACTCTAGTTCTTCAAGATTGAAGTCCCTTCTTGGATTTAGCAGGTTGAGCCTGAGCACTCTCTGAATCTACCTCAGCTCCTACTGGAAAAAGTTTTCCTTTAATGGTGCTCCAGAAGTATCCAATCTTCCTAAAAGTTCCATCATTAAACATATTACTGTGATGACAGTGTACTGGGGAATCCAGTAATCTAACCATGTCTTTCTTAAGCAGCAGTTTAGAAATAAATCGACTGAAAAGATAGAAGTTCATTTGGGCATCGCTTTGACAGCAGTAATTGAGATAACTTATCATGTACCTTGGGAAGTTTAACTTTATATCACTTAACAAATGATACATTATATACATATCAGGGTACAAAATATTTTCCATTTCTTCCATTCTTGGAGCTATTCCAGTTTGAATAAATTTGACCAAAATTTTATGATCAGCCTCCAAATCCTTGATAAAAATTTTCTTTATAGACTTAGTACCAAAAAGATAAGACATGATGTCCTTGTATTTATGCACATAATCTCCTATATTCTTCAAATAAAAATGAAAAACTTCCTTGTGAGGGTAGTTGAGAATCTGACCAATCTCTACTATTGAGATTGAGAAATCCCTATTCCCTATCTTAGCCATCATACTATCCTCGATATCTCCCAGACTAAACTGTACAAATTTAAAGAAGTATCTATGTTCTACTTCATACAGAAATTCTGTATTTTCACTATTGAATGTTTGTTCAAGGTTCTGAAATGAGAGCGCTTGTTTCAATAAAATATTTGTCTGAAATAACCAGTCGAGATCAATTACCATGCCCTGTAAGATTTTTCTTCCCTCAGAGTGTTGTCTCTTTGAATTGCTTGGCTCGGCTTCACTGGCTCTTTCAGTTCTTACCATCTCTGCGAGAATCTCTGAAGGCTTGAAGGTTAGGGTTTTAGTGGTTCGAAGATTATTGTTTAACAATAGAAGTGTGATATTCGGATTTCGAAAGGGTTTTGATAGAAGTGAAACGGTTTAGAAGTCGAAAAGGATCTAATAGCCTTGATTCCCATGTAATCACTAATCATTACATATATTCAAATAAAATTTTCATATGGAGAAAGAAAAAAAATCTTAAACATTATAAAAAAATAAATAAAAGTAAAAATTATTTAAAATTAAATACACCTACCTCCCCCTTAATAAAATAAAACCTTGCAGTCGGAAGTGGTTTAGTAAAAATATCTGCTAATTGAATTTCAGTATTTGTAAATTATAAAAATATATCTTTTTTAATAACATGATCTCTTAAAAAATGATGTCTTATATCAATGTGATTAGATCTAGAATGACTAATAGGATTTTTTGAAATATTAATTGCACTTTTATTATCACATAAAATATGTGTATTATTAAATCTCAATCCAAAGTCCATTAGAGTGTTTTTCATCCACAACACTTGTGCACAGCAACTGCCAGCAGAAACATATTCTACCTCAGCTGTTGACAAGGAAACTGAATGTTGTTTCTTACTAGAACATGAAACCAATGACTTTCCCAAAAAGTGACATGTTCCTAATGTTCTTTTTCTATCTAATGTACAACTTCCAAAGTTAGCATCTGAATATGAAATCAAATTAAAATCAGAAGTTTTAGAATAAATAAGAGATTAAAAAACAGTTCCTTTTAAATATCTAAAAATTCTTTTAACAGTAGTTAGATGAGATTCTTTTGGATTTGATTGAAATCTATCACAAAGACATACTGAATATATTATATCTGGCCTCCTAACAGTAAGATACAATAAACTACCAATCATACCTCTATATAACTTGTTGTCAGCTGATTTTCCAGTTTCATCCAAATCATGTTTTATATTAATACACATAGGAGTTGTAAATGTCTTGTTGTTTTCAAGTCCAAATTTATTAAGTAAATCAGTAATGTATTTTCTTTGACTCAAAACATTTCCAAAATATTTTTGATAAATTTGAAGTCCTAAGAAGAAATTTAGTTCTCTCGTCATACTCATTTCAAATTATACTTGCAATAAATTTGAAAACTCATGACAAAGGGTTTTATTAGTTTATCCAAAAATTACATCATCAACATAAATTTGAACCAATAAAACATTATTTTTTACAGTTTTCTTAATGAGTGTTGGGTCTGCCATTCCAACAGTAAAATAATTTTTCAAAAGAAAATAACTTAATCATTCATACCAAGCTCTATGTTCTTGTTTAAGGCCATAAAGAGCTTTAGTAAGTTTAAAAACAGAATCTGGTTTTTGAGAATTTTCAAAACCAGGAGGTTGCGCAACATAAACTTCCTCCATTAAATAACCATTTAAAAAGGCAGATTTAACATCCATCTGAAATAATTTAAAATTCATATAAGATGCATAGGCTACAAGGATTCTAATGGATTCTAACCTAGCTAAAGGTGCAAAATTATCATCATAATCTATTCCTTCCTCTTGATCGTATCCTTTTTCTACTAATCTTGCTTTATTTCTAGTTATTGTGCCTTAGTCGTCCTGTTTATTTCTAAAGACCCATTTGGTTCCTATTACTATATAATTATTAGGTCTTTCCACTAATTCCCAAACTTCATTTCTTTTAAATTGGTTTTATTCATCTTGCATTGTTATTACCCAGCTTTCATCATCTAAAGCTTCTTCTATAGTCCTGGGTTCTTATTTAGATAGGAAGGCATAGAATTCCAATAGGTTTCCTAAGTTTCTTCTTGTTTGAATTCCTGTATCTATGTCACCTATCACAGTTTCTAAAGGGTGATTCTTTAGGGTTCTAGACTGTCTAGGAAAAACATTTAAAGTTTCTTCAGTATCATGTTCCTCTAAACTGGACTGAATTTCTTTTATATTATTTTTAAAATAATTCTTTAAGTTCTCAAGTCTCATGTTATCATTCGATTCAAGTTCATCCATTTGATCTGTCCTTTTCTCAAAGGGATCAGATTCATCAAATCTCACATGAACTGATTCTTCAACAATCCTTGAATTCTTATTATAGACTCTATAAGCTTTGGAGGTAGCAGAATATCCTAAGAAAATACTTTCATCCGATTTTGGATCGAGCTTACCAAGAATGTCATTGGCGTTCATGATGTAAACCTTGCATCCAAAAACATTAAAGTAATTTACTTTAGGTTTTCTGTTATTCCATAGTTCATAGGGTTTCTTTTTCAAAATAGGTCTAATTAAAACTCTATTAATTATATAGCAAGAAGTATTCACATATTTGCCCAAAAATATATAGGTAGGCTATATTCATTTAACATAGTTCTAGCCATTTCTTGAATTGTTCTATTTCTCCTTTCTACGATCCCATTCTGTTGAGGTGTTCTGGGTGCATAGAAGGTGTGTTTAATACCCATATTTGAGAAAAAGGAATTAAATTCCAGATTCTCAAATTCTCCACCATGATCACTTCTTAGTGAGATTATATTATAACCTTTTTCATTTTGAAGAGATATTCAGAAACTTTCAAATAAAGTAAAAGCTTCATTTTTAAATGTCAAAAAGAAAATCCATGTAAATCTTGAATAGTCATCAATTAAAACATATACATATATTTTACCAGCTAAGCCTTCTACTCTTGAGGGTCCAAACAAATACATATGAATAAGTTCTAGAGGTTCAGATGTAGCAACTTTATTAACAGATTTGAAGGTTGATTTTTGTTTCTTGCCAAGTTGACATGCATCACAAAATCTGTCACTTTCAAATTTGAGACTAGGTAAATCGGAAACTAAATGTTTCTTAGATAATTTATGAAAAACATATATATTGCAATGTCCAAGTCTCCTATGAAAGATCCATGATTCACTTAATTTAGCAGTCAAGCAGTTTACTTTCTATTTACACAAGGAATTTAAATCCAAAGTATAGACATTATCAGTTCTTGGTGCGTTAAATTTAAACAGTTTATCTTTAGAAACAGTACAACAATTGTCAGTAAAATCAACAGTATATCCATCATCACATAGTTGATAGATACTTATCATATTGTGTTTTAATCCTTGTATATAAAGTACTTTGTTGATTTAGACTATTTTTGGATCTCCAATAGTTCCAATGCCAATGATATTTCCTTTGACATTGTCACCAAATGTGACAAGTCCTCCTTCCTTTTGAGTGAGTGTAGAAAAATTCAATGAGTTTTCACTCATATGTCTTGAGCAACCACTGTCCATGTACCATATATTTTTTCTTCTCTGGTGGCCTACTACCTACAAAGACATTTAAACAAATTGCTTTGGTACCCATAATTTGTTGGGTCTAGTGTTGTTAGCTAGCAATGATCTGGGTATCCATATTTACTTTTTTATTTTAAAATTAGATGAATCATTTAAGTCTTTGGAATCATAGGCTTTCTTAATACCACAGATTTGAGGCTGTCTTAAGAAACAGTTTTTAGCTACATGTCCCTTTGTCCCACAAAAGTTACAATTAACCTTTTTAGATCTAGGAACAAAATAATTTTTATATAGCTTAGGTTTTTCTCCTTTACTGCCAATTCCAAACCTCTACTTTTTAATGACTGTTTTTCCAAAAATTTCATTTAACGAATTCTCTCCTTTTGTAAAAACCAATGCAGTCTGTTTGTAAGATTCTACTTCATTCTGTAGTGGTTTTATTCTTGATTCAAAATTAATATAGTTATTGTTAATATAATTTTATTTATCAGTTAATTCTTTATGTTGTTTCATCATTGTATCTCTTTAATCTGGAACAGCTTTATGTTTGTTTTTTAGTGACTTATTAATCTTAAATAGTGAGAAATATCTTTCTTCAAGCATATTGCAGTAGGCTGAAAGTTTTTCATTTGTGTAGATTGATTCAGAATTTGATTCAGAAAAGTAATATGAGTGTACCTCATCAATTTCTGCCATAAAACACATGTTTGCTTTTAGATTGAATTCTTATTTCTCTGAGCTTGATTTAGCAGAGCTACTGGAGTCTTTAGATACACTCCAAGTGGCATTCATAACTTTCTTGTCTTTCTGATCATAGTCATTTCTTTTGAAGAATTTCTTCTTCTTTGCATCTTTCAATTGTGGGAAATCTGGTCTGATATGCCCCATCTTATTGCATTCATAGCATCTTACTTCTTTATCATCTCTCTTAAAAGATTTTTTGAAGCCTCTTTTCTTACTGTAGAACATTCTGAATTTCCTGGCTAGCGGAGCCAACTCTTCATCTGAGTTTGATGAGTCAGAGCTCTCTGATTTAGCTTTGACTTCTCTGTTCTTCAGCTTTCTATTCTTTTGTTGTGAATTTACTTTCAAGGCAGTATCTTCTCTTTTGATAAGCACTTTATGTTCATTAGCCTCATCTTGCATTTCAGCTTCATATATCATCAGTGTACCAATCATCACTCTCATGGTTAGATTTTTGATAGGTGTTGATTGTCTGATTGCAGCAGATATACCCTTCCATTGAGTAGGAAGTACCCTCAGTACTTTTAATGCTTGATTAGCCTGTTTGATAGGTTCTCCTAGATCTGTTATATTATTGAAAATTTTTGTGAATCCCTCATTCATTTGGGAAATGATTTCTCCTTCAAACATTCTGAAAGTATCAAATTTCAGTTTTGTAGTTGCATATCTCATTTTTCTCACATTTTCTATTCCTTCATATGCCACAACTATTGTTTTCCACATCTCATATGATGTTGGGAACTGAGATACTCTGTTAAATTCATCTGGTCCTAGACCGCAGATGATTGTATTCATAGCCTTCGAATTCATATCATACTCCGCCTCTGTAGTAGCACTCCATGTCTCAGGATTTTCAGGAATTTCATAAGGAGTCAGAATTCGTTAATAGACTTTATATCCTAGGTTTTTCAGATATATTATCATGCACGATTTCCAGCAGCCATAGTTGTCTCCATTGAAATATGGTGCTCTGACCATTGGCATCCCTTCTCTTGTATCTGTCATTATGTTCTGTTATATAATCTTCTAAAAGCTTTTAGCATGCTAAGGCTCTATCATAAGCTCCTCCTCTGATACCAATTGTTGGATCTGATTCTACATATTATATACAAGAGGTTGTGAATTGTGTCTTTCAGATTTTTTCGTTAACTCTTCAATTGAATGGGTTTTTTCCTCTATGCTTTATCAGATTTGATCGTGCAGTGGAAATAAATAAAATCAGGGACACAAATATGTATAGTGGTTCGGGGAACAGAAGGCCCCTAGTCCACTCCACCAAAGCACAACTCCACGAGATTGGTGATTTTCACTATCTGGTCCTCATCTCAACAGACCTGTCCACAACTGAATACAGGTAGTTGACACCTTTACAATCCAAGGCAAAACAAAGCCTTCTGGTTCAAACACAAACCTACACAGCTTAGTACGAGAAGCTGGTTACTCAAGAATAAAAAGAATTTCAGAAAGAAGTTTTCCTGTTGATCTTCACAATTGCAACAGAATGCAATTGACAGCAGATGGAACGTTGTCTCTAGAAATACTGATTTTCAAAACAAAGGAATTATAAGTTGATCCGGTTACAGAATATATAGAGATATAGTTCACAACTTCAGCAGTAGAAGATCCACGGTAGATATTCGATGCAGAACAAGTGAATCTTCTATTGAGTTCCTTCTTCTTTATTGAACAGAGCATTGACGCTCCTTTTGGAATCAGCAGATCAACGTGATTTTCTGCAGTCTCTATTTTCCACCTTTTTAATAATAGATTGATCACTACTCTCCCTTATATGGTGTTTTTTCAGAGAGAACATATAAAGCTGAGCATATCTCATGCATATTTAGATCCACAAAAGTCTCCTTTGGATTCGCGATATTCAAAAATTTGAATTTACAGAGAATTCGTAACTTCCCTTAAAACTCGGCATAAAAAGCTCCTTTTAATTCTATCTTAAATCTTAAAAAACGGCTTTGAATCGGTCAAAGTCGTACTTTAAAAATGACTTTAAATCCGGCTTGAAATCCTCCCAATAATCAGCTCGCTGACCGTTGTATAAAAATATCATCTTTCAATCTTTCTGACACCAAACGTAAGGTTGATGACGTGACCTCCAAACGTAGGGTTGATGACATAGTCTTCCAACATAAGGTTGACAATGTAACGTTCAAACATAAATGTAGGGTTCATGTTACTTTCTTCAAATGTAAGGTTAACCTTAAACGTAGGGTTGATCATCCATAATTTTTCTTCAACTCTCAAACGTACGGTAAAAGATCCATACTTTTACTTGATCCATACTCTTCCAAGGACATATGGTTGTTTACAAAAGTAAGGTTGATGAACCATACTTTTGAGAAACAAATGTAATGTTTTGTACTTACGTACGGTTCTCCTTCTATACTTTGCTAATAACCAAAACGTAAGGTTCCTTCCTAACGTAAGGTCCTTCTTCCATACTTTTCTGAAAACATATGGTTGTTTAACCATACTGTTCTCTTATCTCAAAATGTATACACGCTTTTCATCCTTACACTACGTTTATCAACATAGGGTATGAACAGTGATTCTAGAACGCGCTAAAGCAGATTCTGCGCTACATTAATCCACATAATGTATGAATAGTGATTCCAAAACGTGCTAAAGCAGATTCCAAACAAGTAATAAATTCTCGTTATTTCAAGAGTAAAATAAATTAATAAATTCCTGA
The DNA here is from genome assembly GCA_963277665.1 of Viscum album. Classification (NCBI taxonomy): domain Eukaryota; kingdom Viridiplantae; phylum Streptophyta; class Magnoliopsida; order Santalales; family Viscaceae; genus Viscum; species Viscum album. The sequence goes on along the minus strand of OY728121.1, from coordinate 747,025,794 downwards.
AAAATACTAAATAAAATCATTAGAAAATAACTAAGGGTATTTTTGAGCATCAAAATTATCATAAAGAGACAGAGTATTATTTTTAATAATATCCCCCTTTAAATAACATTATTATGTATTATTGAAAACAATTATTTGCTCAACAGTTCTAATAATATTTTTTAAACTAAATGTAATAAACATGATTAGATTGAGGTTTAAGAACCTTAAGACATGATTCATATTTTATATTCTAGGACAAGGGGTATTATAGAATAAGATGATGAAGCTCGGTTAATGGATCAAGAATAAATTTATATTATTGAAAGGTATATATTTTGGAATTAAAATATTATATTATATGAATCATGAAATATATAAGTTTTTTTTTGTATAGGTTTCTTCTTAGGGACTGAAAAAGGATATGTTTAATGGTGGTGAAGATTTTGAAAATTGAATTAATGGAAAGGTAATATTTTGAATTAAGGTAAGGTAAACCTTAATGTGTTCAAGATATTGAGACAATTGTGTTTAGCTTAGATGAAGAGATGTATGATTTAGATAAAGTAAATTGTATAGTATTAATAAACTCAGAATAGATAAAGGATTTTTGATAAAGTGTTTTTCACTATCATCGATGGATGTCAAGGAGTTTAAGGAATATATCCAGTGATCTTTGGAATAATAAATCATTCTTGTTTTCAATAGGGATGTATGGAAATTCATGTTATTACCATATTTTAAGATAATTCATGATAAAGGTATTATATTTTTGGAATGAAACAACCAATATCTACTTTATGATAACTGGGGGATCAATACTAAGCTGGCTTTGACGAATTTTAGTGACCTTATTTCTAAATATTTGGATTTAATCTTTTTTAATTATGACAAGGTTAACCATTTATGGAATGGTTTAAGATAAACTTTTAATGAGGTTTTAAAGATTAAGGTATTCTCTCACCATATGAGAATTTATGCATATTGGATAACCTATTCTAACATTTTTTTGTGACATTAACTAAAGATATATGGAATGAACTATCATTCTATTTATTGATCTCATGATCTATTAATGCTTCAGGAATGATAAATTCACCTTCATTTCATGGAAAAAGAGATGAAGTGGAAATTGATAAAGATGAAACAATGGGTGAGGATGTATTGAAATAATTTAAGTATATCTTCTCAAGAAAATTATTCAAATTTATAAAAAGGATCATGAAGTAAAAGTATTTCCTATTGTCAACATTTTTTATTATATCAATGACATTTTTCAAGCCACTTTATTTTATGGATTTGTGATTGTTAACTTTGTCCTAACCATGTTCTGTATCACTCTCCAGCATAACTTGATAGTTATATTTATATTCCATTTTCATGTTTTAACTTCACACATAAGTTATACTATGTGGAAACCAAGTTATGTTTCATATTAGGAAACTGTTATCTTTACAAGTCTCCCTTTTTAAGGAAGTTTTATAATTCATGTTTTATGATATGGCTATGAAAGGAAATTCAAGTATCAAAATTTTAATAAATGAGGTGAATTTTGAGGGTGGAATTAATTTTAAAGGGGTTAGAATGTAACACCGTGATATTTTGTGAATTATTTTTTTAGAACTAATTTAATCTTTGAATATTTTTCATTTCACGCAACACTGAATATATATTTTTTTATATGAAATCCCTAAGTGTGGCTTGTATTATACGCAACACCAAGTTACGCTTTCACTACACACAAAACTTATATTAGCTTACGGTACAAAAAATAGTTTTTTCTTATATTACACACAAAACTATGTCCCTTCAATAACTTGTGTTACATTAAAGGTTTTGTTTTACTAAACTACAACATATAATTAATATTATTATTAAAATTTTACTACAACTACCACCTATCCCTTAGAATGGAAGTTATGAATAAGATTTAACTAAATTTTGAAAATATTATTTACACAGATATTTAAAATAAATCATTTGGTTGTCAATTAGTATCAGTGAATATAATAATCATTTGAAAATAAAATAATTACTTTTCTAAGAAAACTATGTCTCTATGTACATATGAAATTTTGTCTCAATAAATTAAAAAACCACTTTTGATTAATGTTATAAATAAAATTTATTTATTATATCTTCAATCATATATTTTTATACTCATCCAACATATTTTATTGGTATAAGATAATAATAAATACAATTTTATAAATAAAAAGATGCTTTTTTAAGGTAATTTTACTGCCTTTTAATGGAGAACCAATTTTAAATATTATTGTTGACACTTTTATAATTTTTCTTTGAAAAAATAAACTTAACTATTTGTTTCAAGGTATCAAAATTTACTTTGGGTGAATTTTTAGTATTTTTTGAGACGTTTCATTTTTTGAGGAATAGTGAAAAGCATTGAATTTTATTTCAAAACCACTATTTCGCCTAATTTATTTATATATTTAAATTATATTTTAGTTTGGTATTAATGTTAAATTTGAACAATTTTAAATAAATTAATCCTATTTAGTTCATTATAATCAACTTCACAATGAAATTTAAATAAAAACATTTCAAACTTTTGGACATTTTTACTTTAAAAGCCTACATTGTCCTCCCCTCTACGGGATTAAATTTTTATTAATTTCTACCACTTATTGGATTTGAATTTAGAAAAATGGGTTCCATATTTGTAATCATAATAATTAATAATTTATAACTAGTTCAACTTAGTTTTTTACCAAAAATATTATTGAAAGTGATTAAAATTAATTACAGCGATTAAGATAAAAATTAGCTTAAAAGACTAAACCCAAATCTTATAGGCCAAAATGACCTATAAACTTATCAAATATCCATTTTATGGAAATATAATGACCCTATTCTACAATTTATATAATTTTTATCATTATTTCATCCACTATACCTGGGAAAAACCTGGGTGGAATTCACCTTTCAAAACTTTTATAAGAATTACACTCCTCCTCCACTATTAAAAGGAAATAACCCCTCCCACTTATTAAAACATATAAATCTCTTGGGCTAACCAAACCTATGATAAAATAAGATCTAAAAACCCATAAATTAATCACATAATCCTCAATTTTGGAGAAATTAAAATAAGGAATCCCTTTGATGCAAACCAAAAGGTTTTACCCAAAGAAGAGGTAACATCATTCCTCAAGCTCCTTCATTTTATATTCATTTTTCACCCTCTAAAATATTATTATTCTAATATTATAAAATAAAATAAGTTTCATAGATATACCTATATTTTTTTATTCTATGGGATCTACTTACACTAATGCACACTTCCATATAATGGGTAACAAACTAACCATTATTGTGCATGGAGAACTACCGCCTCACGAAATGATGTTGTCCGTTTTTCCATTACCACCTATAATGGTTGGTAATTATGATGGAAAATCAATTTTTATATGATATATATTATATTATTTATTCATTTATGATTATTTAATTATTATATATACACATACATTCATGATTTATATTTTTTTAATATGATAAATTCATTTGTGGGCGTGTGGATTACGGCCAACTCAAAGAGGTGTGATTCCTTCACATTCTAAATGGAATTTATTAAGGGTGGTTTTAGTTAATTTATTTGATATATATCACATAATAATTCTACTATAATTATATTATATATATATTTCATTTACTTTCCTTCAATGCAAATAAATGGAAACAACGTTCATACGTACGTACGAACTACCATCTCCATAAATGTTGTATTCTATTTCATATTTAAATATTTTATTGATTATTATATATAATTATATAATAAATATATAAAATTATTTAATCTATTTAAATAATTAAATCATGATCTAAGTAATAGGATCAAGACTGACAAGCCAAAAAATATACGTAAAACAAAGAAGATATTACCTGAAACGTAACGTCAACATGGAGTTCTTAATAAACAAGAAATATAAAGTTGTAAAAAAATAATATATGGTATTAGATATAATAATATAGTTGTTTTTCTATTTATAAGTAATTTTTATTTATTATACTTGATTTTTGAACGTGTTGGAATAATTTCAAGACTTAAGGTAAGGGAATTTCATTTTACTTTTTATTTCTGTGAGATACATTCCATATTTACCACTCAATTATTTTTTGTGGTGTATATACTAACATATTAAATTATATATAATTAATTAACTTTATTTAAGAATTTTAAAATATTCTATTGATATTAATATTTCATGAGTATTATGATTTTAAAGTTACTCAAGTAGTAATGATTTTCTCATCTCGCTTTTATTTATATGAGACTTATTCATTATTCACCATTAATTTATTTTTTGTGGTGTATATACTGGACATGAATGTATTGTATGGTTCATATACTTAATTTATGGTAATTCTCAAAAACATTTTATGATATTTAATTCGTGGGGTTTATTTTTTAAATTTTAAAAAATCGATGAAGTAATTTTGCCTTAATTTTCCTTCTTTGAGGTACATGTCATGTTATGCACCAATATTATTCTATGGGATGTATATACTACCCATTGACATGTTATATAATGAATATAATTATTTTAGTCATATTTTTATCTTCATTTAATTTTATTATTTCTTGGGAACTATGATTCAAAGTAACCAAAGTTGTAATACTTTATTGCTACAATCTCATCCTTTATAGATATTTTTTACGATTATGCTTCCGCTGATGAAATATTATGATCCATATCTCAAAAACACTCATTAATTTTCCTTCACTGTGGTTATCCATTATATATGCATATATTAGTACCATTTTTTAACTCATAGTGCTTAAAATAATAAATAAATGTTTTTATGAAAATCAGAATTTATTTCTCCTTTCAGTTAAAAATCCATGTTCATTCAAAACTGTATTTTCTAAAAATGTTTCGAAAAATGATTTATTATTATACTATGATGTTTAAGGTACATTTTTACCAATGTTTTTCATTTTTAAAAAATTGGTTTCAAAATTATTCTTCTTATCATTTTCCATTCAACACACTTTTCTAATCTTGTAAGGTGCAGAATGAATGTTCATCTTGTACAGACTTACCTCTATCATGACCATCTCTTTTAAGATTCCATTGTAAGTTTAGAAGGTTATTTTTAAAGAAATTTTTTTCCCTAATATTCTTGATTTTTTTTGAATTTTGAATTGTTTTTCAATGAAAAAGGATTTCAAAAATATTTTATGTTTAAAAAGTGTTTTAAATGATTTTGAAAGCATCCTTTATATTTTTTAAAAATATTATTTTAAAAGAAAATGATTTTAATGATTTCAATATTTTTATATATGTTTTCAAATACATTTTCTAGAAAATGTATTCAAGGCTTATTTTTTGGTTTTCAAAGTATCTTCCAAGAAAAAGGATTTCAAAATGTTTTCAATATTTATTAATGAGTTTTCATGGTATCTTAGATGAATTTTTTTTCAAATAATTTCAATATTCCTTTATATGTTTTCATAGTTATTTTAAAATAAAAAGTTTTCCAAATTATTTTCATATTAAAAATAATTTTTCAAATTTGAAAAGATATTTTTATTAAGAAATGTTTAAATGAAATTATAAATCTTTATTTATAAAAAATTATTTTGAAATGGTTTTACAAAATGAATTTTTAAAGAAAGGATATTTTTCTTGAGAAATATTTCATGTGATCATTCAAAACACTTCAATATATAATAAGCAATATATTTTTTTATATTTTATGTTTTATTGGGGATATTATCCAAGAATTTCATTCATATTCTTTCTTAAAAGGTATATGTTTTGATGGAATGATGTTTATGAAACCCATTTCTTATCCACGAGTTATATTCTCTTGAAACCCACTTCTTTTCAGGGGTTATGATTTGATTCAATGATTATGAGACCTATTTATTTTCCATAGGTACTGATATGATGATATTTTTGGGATACCATTTCATTTCAAGGGTTATGATATTTTATTTTTGAAACCCACGTCTTTTTATGGGTCGTGATATGATGCTAGATTTATTATCATGTGGCACATGTATGCATGATCTTATTATGTAATGGGTGGGACCTATATCTCCCTCTAATGAATTGGATAAATATTTATCTATCATGAGGTAATGATAAGTAAAAAATTTTATGTGTAAAGACTTAGATTTTCCAAGTTTTATTTTTAGAAAAAGTTTGGGAAAATTTTGAGACCAAGAAATGACACGACATGTGATTCTAAGGCCCGGTGTGTCCGGAATGGTTCGAGAAAAATATTATGTTTTTAATAGTGTGTGTGATTGGTTTTACTGAAAATGTAGAATAACTCTTAAACGGGTTCCCAAATCCAAAATCCATATGTACCATTGCATTCAGGGTGGCATGTTTACCCTAGGCGCAATATAACATTAGTCGGTGTGGGCCTCGAGTGATAAAACCCAAAAATAGCATAACCATAGATAAAATAATTAATTAGAATTATTTTATTTTTCAAATCCTTATATCTCATGAATGATGACTTATATTGATAATTTAAGACCATAGTTGAGTTTTTAATGGGGTTCTTCTATAGGTTGAGCCTAACATTGACCGGCACGGGTCAACAGTGGAAAGTAGTTTTTTGGACGTAACCATAAATAAAATAATTAAATAAAAATTATTTTATTTTAAAATACCATAACTCATAAATGGTAACTCATATTAGAAATCTGAGAGTACTGTAGAGCTCATTAGGGTATGATTTCCTTAGGCGGTGCCTAACCTCAACCGGAGCGGGTCGAGGGTAAAAGTTAATTTTTGGAAATTTTAAAAGATAACAAAATAAACATCAGAAAAAAGATAATTTTATTTCATTTAACATTTCACAGCTATGCAGTGACCCTATGATTCCATGACAATGTAAATGTTTCCTTTCATAAACAAAATGGTATGGTGACACTGCAACATAGCGAAATGGTGATGCTGAAATGTGTTTCTTCATTTAATAGCTTGATCGGGATACGATATGAGATTGAAAATACTAGAGAAATTATATGTAAAATTTGGAAAAGAAAATGAATTGGTCAAGCCTCTCAATAGCGAATGATAAGAGGTGAAGAATGTCGATGGATCATGGATCATGAATCGCAGATCAAGGACTGAGGATCGGGGATCGACAAATGATGGTGATGCAACTACGTTCTTCAAAAACAATTGATCCCATCCTTGAGGTGGAGCTTTATTTTCTTTGTGATTTCTTCTTCGTTCTTAAATTTCACATTGAATACGGTCTGACACAAGAGAAGGTTAATTCGCTGTTCATCCATCCATGCAGGATGGGTTAAACATGCAGGGATTTAATGGGAGTTGATCCGTGTGATTTATTATTTATCAATAAAACTTCTAACAAGGACGAATTCATACCGACATGAACAATGGATATGATCCATCCTTCATGTGTTCCTTATGAATTATTCTCCCCCGCTATTTCTTCGGATCTTCGTGGCTTATGAATGAGTGATAGATGAGCCTTATATCCATGGTGCAACAACCTGGAACTGAATATCCAACACACTGACGACATTGAGGTGGTGTAGCAATGAAATAATGGCATATCAGAGGGAACCTGCAGTCCCGAAAGGACCATGGAAGAAAATAGGCCTATGGTAGAAGGCTCTGAGTGGCAGTAGGAAGAGAAACTAACTTAATGGCTGCCAGCGAGAAGACCTGTGACAGAAGTTCATGGGTGATAACAGTGCTAGGTGGTTGTTGTCTCAGCATTTGGCAGTGCACGAGGGTCTCTGCTAGGCATGCCACGGTGTCAGGGAGACGTGGCTCGTTGGAGCCAATTAAGTTGAATAATGGACCCATGGAAAAGCCACGGGATCCTATGGTCACACAAACCACTCACACCATGTGGTCTGGCCACATTGACTGGAGGCATCACACATGGCTGAGCCGTGTGCATGGGAGATGGGGGTCGTGGCCAGGTCTTGTCGCGATTGGCGGAGCTAGTCGGCTCGCTGAATGCGAACCGAACCGAAATAGCTGGGCTACCTCAGCAGCCCCGCAGGTCAGGTCCGTGAACCCGAGGCTGGGTCAGGTAGGGTTGGGTCAGTCTGACTGGTTCAGACCAGGCTTAGACCCAACCATCCCCTTTTTTTCAAAAACTTCCGTAACATTTAAACTGTAAGTCCATTTCACAAGCTGACTATGGTGTTGGTATCCTTGCGACGTGTTAGTCTTTTTAAGGTGGATTTGTGAAACCTTAGTGAGGACCGCTGTAGGTGTGGATCTTTCCCCATTGGTCCTTTCCTTGAGGGTTTGGTACGACATTTCACAGAAATCCCCTTGAGATACAGATTCTCAGATAGAGTTATGGAATCCTCTTTAGGACTGGAGTGATACTCCATCACCCTTGATGGAGTTCATTGGGTATTGATGTGACCTCTGAGTGAAGGGTGTAAATCCTAAATCTAAGGGGTCATATTAGAATTGTTTGTGGTAATCTTTGGAATCCCATACATTATGATCCGCATTGGTACGGTTCGTGGTATTCTCTGAGAATCCCCTACATTGTGGGGAAATACAAATTGGTTTTGTGGTATTCTATTATAGAATCCACCCTCCATATAACATAATCTCTACCAACATTTTCCCATTGGGTTGGGCTCAAATTATCAAGACCTCTTGTAATAGTCCTCGATTATTTTATATCTCAAGGAGTGAGTTCTCTTGGAATGATCATACCTTGAATGGAATCATGTGACAAAGGCTTGGCTATGATATTGAGAATCCTTTTCTTAGTGAGACCTAATGTCTTAGGGAACTTTGTGGCATATTGAGACCAGATGTTCTATCAGATACTTTCGGTAGAATTTTTCTACATGATTACTATCAAATAGGTCAACGAGTAAGATCTCCCTGAATTGAGTATGCTGTGAGCAGAACCATATGGTTGAGAGTGGATGAGACCTTGAGTCTCAGCATCCTTTATGAGTATACCTGTATATTCTTGTCATATGTGTTGTTGACATTTACTGGTGTTGAGATAACTATTTATTCTTAGTGTTGTTTCCTTTGTGGTCTTTTACTTTGTGTTCTGGGGTTCCCAACTAAGTTTTGTTTTACTCACCTATGCACAGGCTTTACTCAGACGTGTCATGTCTTGCATTGATGATCAACCCTCTGATGGTTTTCCAATAAGAACCAGAACTAGGTGGGTCCTAGTGTGATCAGACGAACCTAGGTGTATTCTGTTGGATTACAAACAGTAATCCAGTGTTGTACCATGCAATTCAATCAGGTGGGGTTTTCTGCAAATGAGCTTCAGTACTTCTGTTACATACTCTTTCTTATTGGTGGGCTAGTATACTGGCATGGTTTTAATTTACTTCTTTTCTTTATTTCATATTCTATTTTTTTGATGTTGTGATATGCATGATTTTTTATTTACTTAGTGTTTTTACTTTGTAGAATCTATAGCTTGGTGTTTTGTGTGTGTGTACAGGTTTTTGGAAAATGCCTACCATTTATGGAATATGCCTACTCAGTTCTATTCACTAACCCCTGGTCTAACAGATGTGGGCTTGGGGTAGTCACCGCACGGGCCCTGGTTGATGGGTCGTGATAGATTCGTTTCAAAGGAAGGTTGTTTCTACCATATGAACCTAGAGTCTTTGAGTTTGGTATGGGTAAATAGTGTTAAGAGTTTTGAGTTTGTCTTTAATGCCATGGAATCTAGTGTTGGTGCTGTAGCCGACATATCCATACACCAGGACCCTAAATTCTTTTTTTCAACTTGGTATGTGAAAACACTATTTGGATGGAAAAAAAGATGGTACATGCATTATATAGGAATGGGTGGTGTTTTCCATTTCCTTCTTGAGTCGTCTCACCATGTATACTTTATTGATCATGGTACATCTTGTTTTGTTCTAAGATGCTTCCACATAGATAGCCTTCTAGGATTCCACTCCATAATCATGAGGATGATCCAAGGGGTGAAGAGATATAGGTCTAGGAATTTGTACCAGAGAAAGAACCTTTGAGTGGTGTACTAGCTGTACCACCACTTATAGAGTAGCACATGGAACTCGTAGTACCGGTAGATGAGACGTGCATGTTGATCACACTTCTCTAGTTTCAATGAAAAAGACCCCTCAGGTTCCAAGGTGAGCCTGAATTTTAGGTCGCTGAGGCTGTCTTCAGGTGGTGATCGATTTTTCAATCCAATCGAAACACCATTAGATCAACTGGTAGTCTTTGAGGTGAGCCTTCTACATGGATCATCATGGTGATGGAGGGGTTCAGATTACCCGATCATTCGATGAGGTGACTCTTCCGTGGATAGAGTTTGATAACCTTTCTTAGATAAGGGGCTCTCACCATAAAAGCTAAGGGCTATGTGGGCCCAATAGCTTCTACAGCTATGACAGGATGACATGTTGACATCTAAGTACTCATCGAGGCATACCCAAGTACTCAAAGGATATTATACACAACCATTTCTTCAGGGATTGGACATTTTAGAAAGGTGTTCTTAGGGACATCTGATCGATCATTATTCTTCTATGCATTTCTACTTATTCTAGGGTGCTAGAGACAATCTTTGTGTTTGAAATTCCATTGGATGAGCAAATACAGCCATGGGATTTCAACAGTGGGAAAATAGTAACAGAGGCCTTAGGAGCAGGAAGCCGACATCAGTCTTAGAGACTTGTACATGTGAGAATTTTTGAGAGGAGGTCCTACGATAGAAGATATATAGGTCATGGCTCATGGGGTGAGTCCAGTCATCCTAGATACAAACAATTCTTTTCATGAGATGGTAGGGTAAATCTCCTTAGAGATGGTCCATCACGTCATGGTTATGACAAGGAAATGGTGGATGGTCCATTGAGGTAGAGACATTGATAGGAACATATGAATCTGCAAGATGGAAGATGTAGAAGAGGGGCTGGGAGAGCAGTAGAAGGTGGTATACATTTCAACTAGTTACCACCACCACCCCATGCAGTCCACACTAGGCTTAGGGAGATGGGGGATAGAGGTAGGGATAGCTTCTTGCAGTCAAGTTATATGAACTGTGGGATCAATGAATGATTCTAGGTATGGTCTATGTCTACTCTTAGTTACCATATTGAAAGACACATGTGCTAATCATTCTTCCTTGTCATGAATCTTTTTTAAGACCTAGAGTTTCTGGTTAAACCATTTACTTGACCCTTATGTCTAAAGATACCAATATAAGGAGAATCGATAATCACACTAGTGATGATAGTGTTATTTTACCCTTAAGGTGAGAGTTTTTGTCAGAATATCTTGGTGCCAGTGTCGAGGCCTTATGACATCATTATTAGTATGGATTGGTTAACGACAGTTCATGCTCAGATTGACTATTTTAGAAAAAGCGGTGTGGTATGTCTGTAATTATGGAATTTGGTTTTCCTCATTCGATTAAAAAGGAAATCCAAGTAACACGGGATAGACTCTTGCATAGGAGGTTGCAGCTAATCACTCTTGATTCGGCTAGCCTTACCCTTAGGGTAGTGGATGTTATGAGTTTTTAGTTCCCAGTAGTAATGGTGGAGTACGAGGACGTCTTTCCATGAGATGTTTCTATTTTTACCTCCCCATAGGGAGATAGACTTCTATATTGTTCTACACCCCAATATGGAACCAATATTAATATTAGTATATTAGATGGATTTCACAGAGCTTCACGAGATGAGGGTTCAGGTGGAGGATTTGTAGAGAAATGGTTTAGTAATACCCCTTTTTTGAGGTTATGTGTGGAGTACTGGAACATTAACCAAGTGACCATGGAGAATTCATATCCACTACAAAAGAGTCATCGAACACTTTGATCAGTTTAAAGGGGAATCATTTCATGTCGATAGAAAGGATTTTTAGCAATTAAGATAGAGTTTGACGAGCACCCCAATATTGAGTTTTCTAGGGGAGGTAGTCGAGTGCGTAGTGTTATGGGATGTATCAGTGAACAAACATGGTTGTGTCTTGATTTAGAGGCATGCAGTGATTTCCTATGTTTCACATCAGTTAATACCACATGAGAAGAACTACCTTACCCATGATCCAGAGTAGGCAATGATAGTCTTCGCATTGAATATGTGGTGACACTACTTGATGGGCCGACATTTTATGGTCTACATAGACCACAAGAGTCTCAAGTATATCTTCTCTCACAAGGTTCTAAACTTGAGGCATAGGTGTTAGCCAGATTTCCTCCAGTACTATGACTTGGAGAGAGTCTATACTCCTAGTAAGGAAAACATGGTAGTAGATTCCCTCAGCAAGAGATCTATTCCATAGTTTTTAAACAATTCAATGGAGCACGTGGCCTCATTACAATTATACTTCATCAACAGAGATGATGTATCTTACCTCCAGTTGGTGGTTGTCACCCCTCCACTCGTATAGTGAGTTAGGGAGGCATGGATTGGTGATACCGATAGTGAGACTATACATACTCAATTGTCCATGGGGAATTCCCCTTAGGGATATTTCGAAATGTGGGAGCACGTTGTTCCTTTCAGAGGACGCACAGTAGTAGCAGTGGATGCCTGGAGTGGCAAGATGCATCAGGATATGCATGTGGGTGTCAAGGTAGACCCCAAGGATGACATAACAGGTTGAAGCTAGGCTTAACTATTCATATAAAAGTTGAGCACTTGTTTGAATAAGTTTTTTGTTTTGTCAACTCACCTTGTTGAGCCCCTATGCTTGGAAGGGGTTTCCCTTTTCTTCCTTGGGGTGACGAGAAGGGAGTAATAAAGGATAACGACAGACTTCATGATGGGTTTTCCATGTATGTTTAGGGGACACGATAACATCTGGGTGATTGTTGACTGACTCACCAAGTTAGAAACTTCTTAGATTTTTGGGAGTATAGTTCAGAATAGATCTTGGGATGTCTCTATGTGTATGAGATTTCTCGATTCTATAGAATCCCATAGAAGATAGTTTATGATCGGGATGATTTCTTTCCATTCTGGTCATAGAGATTGAGGATCAGAAGGAGAATACCCTTTTGGGTAGTCAATTCCTTTAGTGCATGCCTGGAGGTAGCACGAGAATCTATGGAAGAGCACATGGGAGTGGGAGGCTCAGGTTCGTGCTTGTACCCTCATAATTTTGGGTATATATTTTTCTAGATTTCCAAGATGTAAAACCTTATGGTGTAGAGAATTCAATGATTCTGATTTTTAGGATATTATTGTTGGAAAATTTCAGGAAAAATTCTTAGACTAGTCATAAAGACGGTGTGTGATTTTGAGGTCTGGTGTTCCTAGAATAGATCGACAAAAAATATTATGTTTTTAATAGCACATGTGAATGGTTTTCATAAAAAAATAGAATAACTCTTAAAAGGGTGCTCTGATCAAAAATCCAAGGGCACAGTTGCGTATAGAATTGTGGTTTTACCCTTGGTGTCATTTAACTTTAGTCGGTACGGGTCTCTAGTGAGAAAACCTGAAAATGGCATAAGTGTAAATAAAATAATTAAATAAAAGTATTTATTTTTAAAATCCATATAACTCATGAACAGTGACTTAGATTGATAATCTGAAAACATTTTTGAGTTCATAATGGGTAATTTTACATAGGTCGAGCCTAACCTTGGTCGACGCGGGTCAACTGTGGAAAGTAGTTTTGGGGATGTAACTGTAAATAGAATTATGAAATAAAAATTATTTTATTTTCAAATATTATAACACATAAAATGTAACTCATAATGTAAATATAAGTGTATCGTTGATCTCATGAGGGTGTGCTTTCCTTAGGTGGGCCCTAACATTGACCGACGTGGGTCGAGGGTAAAAGTTAATTTTTTGAAATTTTAAAATATAATAAAATAATCTTTGAAAAAAAATTCTTTTATTTATTTTAATGTTTCATAGAAATCCAGTGACACTACAACACCATTAAATGGAATTTGTTTCCTTCCATAAATGAAACAGCATGGTGACACTACAACATAGTAGAACAACGATGATGAAATGTGTTGCTTCATTTAACAGCTTGACAGCGATGCGAGATCATATTGAAAATCCTTGAGAAATTCCCTAGAATATCTATAAAAGAAAAGGAATTGGAAAATCCTCTCAGTGGCGAATGACAAGTGGCGACGAACGCCGATGAATCATGGATCACGAATTTCGGATCAAGGACCGAAGATCGGGGATCGAAAAATGACTGTAGTGAAGCTCCATTCTTCACCAATGACTAGTATAATCATCAACGAATGGCCTTTTTTTCTTTATGATTCCTTCCCCATTCTTAAATTTGATGACGAACAAGGACCAACCCATTAATAGGTTGATCCACAATTCATTTTTCCATGCTGGGTGGGTCAAACTTGTAGGGATTTAATGGGAGTTGATCCTTGTGATTTATTGTTTCTCATTAAAACTTCTAACAATGATGAATCCATTAAAACATGAACAATAGATATGGTTCTTACTTCATGTGTTCCTTATGCAATCTTCTTCCCACTATTTCTTCATGTCTGTGTGCCTTATGAATGAGTGATCATTGAACCATCGATCCATGATAAAATGACATGGGATTGAAGATTAGACGCCATGATGAAACTGGGGTGGTGCGATGATGAAGGAACAACACATCAACAGAGACCTGTGGTCCAGGAGGGACTGCGGCGGTGGATCGGCCCACGACAGGAGGTTGTGGGTGGCGGCAAGCAGAGCCGCCTGCTCGATGGCCGACGGTGGGAAGACCAACGGTAGGAGGTCACGGGTGGTGGTGGTACTAGGATAATGTTATCTCAGCCGCCGAATGTGGAGGGGACCATGAAAGTGCGGCCTTGGGTAGTGCATGGGAGCTATGTTCAGGTGGTGCATGGGGGTCATGACCTGGTCGGCTGTGGTAGTAGGTCACAGCATCAGGGAGATGTAGCTCTCCGGAGTCAAGTTGGTCAAAGAACGGAGTCGCGGAAGAGCTGAGAGATCCTATGGTCATGTAGGAAAGTTGTGCCACATGGTCCATCCAAGCCACAGAGTCTAGCCCTGTTGACTGGAGGAAACACATGTGGTGGAGATGTGTTCCTGGGAGACAAGGGTTACAGCCAGGTTGGGTGTGGCTGGTGGAGCAAGTCGTCCCACCGAATGTGGGCCAGGTCAAAACAGTTGGCATGCCTCAGTGGCCTAGTGGGTCGGGTCCATCGGGTATAGAGGGTTGGGTTGGGTCGGACCCTAGGTCAGGTCGGCAAACCCTGGGTCGCATAGGGCTGAGACCCAACCAGCACCATTTTACAAAAAGCCTCGTAACATTCAAATCGTAAGTCTATTTGACGAACCATCTGTGGTGTTGGGACCCTTATAACAAGGTTATACTTTTGATATTGATTTTTAAGACCTTAGTGAGGATTGGTGTAGATGCAAATCTTTCTCCCTTGGTTCTTTCAACGAGGGTTCAGCATGACATTTCATAGTAACCCACTCGAGAGATAGAGTCCTGAATAGAGTTATGGAATCCTACTTGCGACTGGAGTGATACTCTATCACCCCAGATTAAGTTCATTGGGTATTAACGTGACCTCTAATAAAAGGGTGTTAATCCTTCATCTATTGGTCTATATCAGTAGGTTTCATGGTATTCTTTGTAATCCCATATGTTATGAGCCTAATCGGTAGTGTTAGTGTTATTATCTAAGAATCCAATATGTTTTCGAGTAATACAGATTAGGTTCATGGTATTCTCTGAGAGAATACCACCTCAGTATAACATAATCTTGACCAATTTTTATCTTTGGTGGGGCCAAAATTAGTGAGACCTCTTGTAAGTGTCTGTCACGACCCGTCTTCGGGGCCCGTGCCGTGACTACCCCAAGCTCACCTTCCATAGGCCAGGGGCTGGCGACTAGCACCAAAGGCGTAAATCCCGATAACTGGGAAGATATTGCCTTATAAAAGTAAACAAAACACCACAGAGTACAAGCGGAAGTAGAACACTAAGTATAAAAAGGAAGTGCTGAAAAGTAAATGGGCCAGAATAAAAACCCAACTGAAAGTACAGCTACAACTAAAAAAAAGTACAACAGAAAAAGACAACAGCTGGGAGAACGGAAGCGGCTCCTGGGTCGTCCTCCTCGGATCATACCTGAAGGGTAGGTACAGATAGCCTCCACAACACTCTCGCCCGTCAACCACCTCCGAGTATCGTCTCGTCGTGAAGTCCACCTCCGGATACTGTCTCATCGTGTGGTCCACCTCTGGGTACTGTCTCGTCGTGTGGTCCACCTCTGGGTACTGACTCGTCGTGTGGTCCACCTCTGGGTACCGTCCAGTCCTCGAACACTCGGCCTCCATCAACACTGCCCGTCGTCTGCAACCAACACCATGAGGTGCGGGCATAGCCCGTGCAGGGGTGAGTATAACGATACTCATTAGGGACCCCGAGACCCTCAAGGTCTCACTAAAACCAACAAGGATAACCACAATGAAGATCTCAACAGATAACCTCTACTTAGGTATATTCCCATACATATACCTATGTTATCAAGTAACCCATCTCAATCATGAGGAAGCACAAATATTATGAATTCAACGGATAACCACTACCCAGGTATATGCCCATACATACACCTAAGTTATCAAGTGACCCATCTCAATATGAGGTATACACAAAGGTCAAAAACTCATCTCAAACCAGGAGTTTCATTATCGAAACCGTAACTGCTGAAGAGCCCCGTCTCTGGAGTGTACAATGGTCCTGTCACGACTCTGAGGTACTGCTCACTAACCTAAGACTGCTGAGGTACTCCTCCTGTCGAGTACCGCGGGCTAGCCACCCAAACACAGTAGTGCTTCCCACCGGGGTATGCCACCCAAACACAGAAGTGCACACCCCCTAGTAGCCTCCAGAGGTACTCTCCGCACGAGTACCGTGAGTCTGCACTGTCACACAGGTAGGGCTCCATCCGCCAGGGGTCTGCACCCAAACAAAGTAGTGCTCTGTCCACTGGGCTAGTCGACTCAATCCAAGTCGAGTCGGTCAAGCAGTCGTCAGGTCTCAGCCGGCTACACGGTCTCCATACTCCGAATGCTCGTCTCTAGGAGGGTCCGCTCCATAAGCTACAGGTTGATAATTCAAGTATCACAAGGTCCCACGAAAAAGTATCTCAAAGGACCACCTCGTCATAGGGGTCTCAACGCAAAAGACGGCACGTCAATCAGACGCTCGGTCTGTGAGTTACTAGCTTTTTCGTCCCAGGGGCCCGGTTGGTTTCGTGTGTGAACCAACTTGGCCGTATCTCAATTGTACCCCAAAATCTCATAGGGTATGCTCATAGGGACCGTTTCTTAACGTGATCACCAACACCGCTGACGGTTCGTCAAACGGACGTCCAGTCTGAAAGTTACTAGCCCTTTTCGTTCTAGGGGCCCGGTTGGATTCGTGTGAAATCCAACCCGGCCACTATCCAACTGCATCCAAACCTCAGGAAACGTATGTCAAAAGTTCTGTCTCATCAAGAGGAATTCAAATAGACAGACGGCATGTCAATCGGACGCCCGATCTGTGAGTTATTGGCTTTTTCGTTCCAGGGGCTCGGTTGGTTTCGTGAGTGAACCAAGCCGACCACACTCCGATGGCCTTCAAACCTCGAGCGGAGTAAGCCAAAAGTTTCGTCTCATCAAGAGTAATTCAACAAAGTCGAAATCACGTCAATCGGACGTCCGGAACTCATGTTATAAGCATCTTCTCTCCGAGGGCCCGGTTGGTTTCATGTACGAACCAACCCGGACGAACCCAAAGTACTCCGAAACCTTGAGTGTAATATACCGAAACGACCGTCTCGATCCAAAGATCACTACTCAACTGACGGTGTGTCGATCGGAGGTCCGCAGCTCAAGTTATGGGCAACGGACTGAAAGAGGTTCGGTATTAAGGGGTTTGGGCCCGGTCCGACCCAGCCCGATACCCCCAGGGTCAGCCCGAACTGGGTCGACCCGAACTGGGTTCGAGTCTGACCCGCTTGGGTGCGGCCCGACCCGGTCGGCGCAGCCCGGCCCGGCATGGGCGCTGTCCAGGTGCCTCGGCGGCCGGCTCGGCCATTACGTCTGAGCGAAGCGGGCAGGGGGCGCGCTGCTCCCACGTGGAGAAATCGTGGCCCCTTTATGGGGCCGCTCAGCTGGCCGGTCGGGTGTTTGTAACCCCTGGCTTTTCCCTTGTCTGGCTGGCCCACCCCGGTCGGCCGGCTATTGCCGCCACGGGACCAGCAAGGCCGGTCCCCCCTACTCCGACGCCGGCGGCTCGGTACCGGCCGCCGGTTCCCCTGCTCCGCCGCGGCCCGGAACCGACCGCGGCCTTGGTTCGTCTGGCGCAGCACGACGGCGCCGCGCCCCTCTGCCGCGGCCCCGCTCCGGCCACGGTTCTTTACTAGTCCTCCGGCGCGGCGCGACGACGCGACGTCTTTTGTTCATCTTTTACGGCGCGGCGTGACGGCGCTGCAAATTAGTTTTTTTCAAACGGCGCTGTGCTTCTTCGCCCTCCCTTTAACAATTTCTGCGCGGTGCTTCGGCACCGTGTTTCCTTGCTCGTGCCGCATCAATATCAACAAGCAAAAAAGGGGAGGAGTGTCGGCCATGTTCGTGCGGTCCGACCTCCTCCCGTTATCACGATAACAGGCAGTTCAATTTGAAAGGTGGAAAACGACAGAAGTAATCATGAAATAGAAATGCATAAAACCCCTACCCCATGAAGTGATCCCTCGATGGATCTGTGGAGAGGTAGCATCGTTCGTTGACGTCGGAAGGTGACGTCGTCGTTTGCGATTTTTCCCACGGCGGTGTCTCCTCCTTTGATGGAGACTGGGAAGCGTTCTTCGTCGAAGGTCTTGGAAGGCCCGATGTCTCCCAAGTGTACTCAAGATGTGATGTATCCCCTCTTGTCGCAGATAAGAAAGAAATGGGGTTTGTCACCGCTCTTTGGTGTCGGTGTTCTTCGTCGGAGAGTTGTGTTCTTCGCATTCTTCAAGAAGGAAGAAGTTCTTCAAATCTTAGAGCTTTCTCTTCAAATCCTTTCGCACCATCAACTATTCTCCCACAAAATAAGACTTAGTCTTATTTAATTAACACACAAGCCAAAGGAAATCATTCAAAATTCAAACGAATCCAAGAATTAATTACTTGAAAAACCTACACAATTAAGGAGTTGAATTTATTTAAAAGGGGGGTTTCTTTTTGAGAGTTACAAAATTTTAGAGGGGAAAAGTTATGAAGTTAGGGGAAGGTGAGGGGTTGGGCTCATGTGGGCCCCACCCCACCTTAATCCTCTCAAAGGTAGTTATCAACAAGTGGGTCTCACCCCTAACTCCCTTACATAGGTTATAACCACATAAGATAGAGGAAAGGTGTTGTGACACAACACTTAATCCACTTAACAAGAAAAGAAAATATAATTGTAAAACAATTATATTATTATCCCTCACTTTAATTAAAAAACTCATCCGATATAACGCAACTCCAGAAAAGGGGTCTTCTTAAGAAATTACTGGTGCTTCAAATCCATCGGTGCCCTCAAAATTCGATTCCGAGCACCGGTTCAAAAGTTAGAAAAACTCGCTCGTTCGTTCACTGAACGTACCCGAGCTAAACTTCGGAAATCGATTCCGGGCACACCGGGTCTCGGAATCAAGTTCCATCAGAAACTGCGTTCTTTTAAAATCCCAAAGAAAATTAATAAAAAATTTCCCTTGAAATTTTCGGGTCTTTACATTACTCCCACCTCAGGGCTTTACATCCTCGTAAAGCATTAACACAAACTAGGGTTACAAAAGCGGTATTGAGCACGCATCTGAGCCTTCTGCTCCCATGTTCTCACCCGGAGGTTCCCGTGCTGCCAATGAAAGAGCACCCGAAGAATCGATCATCCTCGTAGGATCTGCTCCTGTCGATCCTCGATCCCCACTGGAACCGTGGTGAAAGTCACCCCATCGCCAAAGTCCAGCTCCCCATGGTCGATGATATGCGTTGGGTCAAGCACGTATCTCCTCAGCTGAGATACGTGGAAGTCACCATGCACCTGGTGCATCTGAGGTGGATGGGTCAAGCAGTAAACCACCTCGCCTACCCAGCTAAGGACCTAGAAAGTTCCATTGATCCTCGGAGATAACTTTTCGCCTCGGCCACATCTCGGTAAACCTTGTCGACGTGAGACCCGTATAAAGATGTGATCGTCATCCTCAAACTCTAGTGGTCTCCAATTCCTGTTACAACTGAAACTCAAAACGACTGCTGCCACGAGGGTAAGGTTGACCGACTCAGGAGTGATCGGTCGCACCCTCCTGTGCACAAGTTTATCCTATGCTGTCTGGGGTTTCCTTTTCGCCGACTAAGGAAAACCCATCCCGACGTCATAGTTAAACCACAACCATTTTTCCTAATACCATCAATTTGTGTATGAACTGTGATTGCCCATTCCATACTGAAATCAATGTCGTAAGGCCTCGACGCTGCCACCAAGATATTCTAACCGAAACTCTTGCCTCGAGGGTCTGACCACACCATCGGCGTAAGTGTGATTATCGAGTCTCCTCCCAAGGTGTCTCCAGATGTGAGGGTCAAGTCCACGGCTTACCGGAAACTCTAGGTCTGGGACAAGATTCATGTAAGGATGGAATGATTCATATTAATTTCTATTACTACGGCAGCTAGTAGTGGACACAGACTGTCCCTTGAATCATTCTTAGAGCCATTGGGTCACTCTCCTTGACTGCATGCAGCCACACTCTTCCTCCTCCCTCCAGCTCCATGAGCCTGGCGAGGAAAACTAAGGCGGGTGGTTGTAGCATGTTAAAATGTACACCACCTCATGATGCTCTCCTAGCTCTGCCTCCACATCTGCTACTTCACTAACTCATCTCTCCTTAAAGATTCTTCTTCTTGAAACATTTAACATGCTCGAGTCTCTAAGACTGGCGCCAGTTTCCTGTTTCTTACGGCACGGTGCAGTCTTCATTCGCTCCTGGATGATCTGCACCTTCTTTGCCTACGATCTGAAAGAGATGCTAAAATTTATCCTTTTCCGAAAAGAGAAACTCAGTCCCATCCCATGGATGAACCACACTCATTGCCTAATATAGTCAATCCTGACATGAATGATGCATTCATTCCATGGATGACGTCGTAAGGCCTCGACGTAACTACCAAGAGATCCAACTGTCACTCTCGCCTCCAAGGGTCGAGTCACATTGTCGGCATCAGTGTGAGGTCACTGGGTCTCCTCTAGTAGAAATCTCGAAAGTGAGTTTCAAGTCAACAGTCTTAACCGGGACCACTCAGTTTCAACAAAACAAAAGGACAGGAAAGCAAACATCACAAAGATAAGTATCTTTTTATTATCGCAGCTCATAGTAAAAAGACACAAATAAAACAGAAATATGGAACTAGAAGTACAAGGGACGTATCCACTAGTTCCACTCCTGTCCACCTACTCCCGAAGCTCTACTGCCTTGTCCACTGCTCAGCTATTTCTCAAGCACCCGCCACTACTTCTTCCTCGGTGGCTCCTCTAAAGCCTGCAGATCAACTGTGTGGGGGGTCAAACAATCACATGCCAGGTGACCCTTCCTGATGCATTCATAACACTTCATGCTCCTCATACAGCTGGCTCTAGTCCTCTTGGACCTCTGCATCATCTGTCTACTGCCCATAGATGACTCGGCTACTGATTGAAAATCCTGCGGCAAAGGCAGCAGCTCTTGTACACGCTCGGGGTGTAGAGCTACTGGCATAAACTCCACCATGAAAAAAGTCTCTAAGTATTCCCATGTGAAGGTAATCTCATCGTAAAACTGGAACAAGTGGCTCCACCACCTGCCTGCTGCTTCCTGAAGAAGGTTGGCAGCAAAGATCACCATGAAGTCTGCTGGCGTCCCCACTAGCTTGAAGACTCTCACCACAGCCTCCAGCCAATCCTTAGCCGCCTGCGGGTCTGTCTCTCCCCGAAACCTGGGTGGCCTCTGGCGCTGGAACTCGTGCAGCGCGCTCAAGTGGTGTGCATTGCCTACTGCTGGGGCTGGTGGCATCGATGGCCCAATGTATGGTAGTACCGCTGGTGCCTCCGCTAGTGCCTCAACTGCAAGAGGGCCCTGTACTGAAGCCTCGTCGCTCGGCAGGATATCAGTACGCACATCCCTCAGGGATCTAGCTGGTCTTCCGTGAAAAGGCATCCTGAAACAAACAATGTGACACAGTCAAACGTTTATACCTGGTGAGCTGACCTGGTTTGAGCTTACTTGGTTTGAGGTGACTTTTAAAAAACTTCTGGAAACACACATGCAATCAGTGTTTTCGTGCACAAAGTTGGAAATCAGTTTTCAGGGTTCTGGTGTATGGATACGTCGGCCGCCCGCACCAACATTGGACTCCCTGAACTGAAGACCACACTTGGTACCTTTAACACTATTGCTTCAGAGAAAGAAAAATATCAGAGTTATAAGTTTTGCGGTAGAACCGACTCCTTTGATACCAATTTGTCACGACCCATCCTCGGGGCCCGTGCCGTGACTACCCCAAGCCCTCCTTCCATAGGCCAGGGGCTGGCGACTAGCACCAAAGGCGTAAATCCCGATAAATGGTAAGGCATTGCCTTATAAAAGTAAACAAAACACCACATATTACAAGCGGAAGTAAAAAACTAAGTACAAAAAAGAAGTGTTGAAAAGTAAATGGGCCAGAATACAAACCCAACTGAAAGTACAACTACAACTGAAAAAAAGTACAATAGAAAAAGACAACAGCTGGAAGAACGGAAGTGGCTCCTGGGTCGTCCTCGTCGGATCCTACCTGAAGGGTAGGTACAGATGGCCTCCACAACGCTCTCACCCGTCAACCTCCTCCGAGTATCGTCTCGTCGTGAAGTCCCCCTCCGGATACTGTCTCGTCGTGTGGTCCACCTCCGGGTACTGTCTCGTCATGTGGTCCACCTCCGGGTACTGACTCGTCCTGTGGTCCACCTCCGGGTACCGTCCAGTCCTCGAACACTCGGCCCCCGTCATCACTTCCCGTCGTCTGCAACCAACACAACGAAGTGCGGGCATAGCCCGTGAAGGGATGATTATAGAGATACTCAGTAGGGACCCTGAGACCCTCAAGGTCTCACTAAAACCAACAAGGATAACCACAAAGAAGATCTCAATAGATAACCTCTACTTAGGTATATGCCCATACATATACCTAAGTTATCAAGTAACCCATCTTAATCATGAGGAAACACAAAGATTATGAAGTCAACGGATAACCACTACCCAGGTATATGCCCATACATACACCAAAGTTATCAAGTGACCCATCTCAATATGAGGTATGCACAAAGGTCAAAAACTCATCTCAAACCAAGATTTTCATTATCGAAACCGTAACTTCTGAAGAGCCCCGTCTCTAGAGTGTATAGTGGTCCTGTCACGACTCTGAGGTACTGCTCACTAACCTAATACTGCTGAGGTACTCCTCCTGTCGAGTACCGCGGTCCAGCCACCCAAACACAGTAGTGCTTCCCGACGGGGTATACCACCCAAACACAGTAGTGCACACCCCCTAGTAGCCTGCAGAGGTACTCTCTGGACAAGTACCGCAGGTCTGCACTGTCACACAAGTAGTGCTCCGTCTGTCATGGGTCTGCACCCAAATAAAGTAGTGCTCTGTCCACTAGGCTATTCGACTCACTCCAAGTCAAGTTGGTCAAGCAGTCGTCAGGTCTCAGCCGGCTACACGGTCTCCGTACTCCGAACGCTCGTTTCCGGGAGGGTCCTCTCCACGAGCTACAGGTCGATAATCCAAGTATCACAAGGTCCCACAAAGAAGTATCTCAAAGGACCGCCTCGTCATAGGGGTCTCAACGCAACAGACGGTGCATCAATCGGACGCCCGGTCTGTGAGTTACTAGCCTTTTCGTCCCAGGGGCCCGGTTGGTTTCGTGTGCGAACCAACCCGGCCGTATCTGAATTGTACCTCAAACTCTCATAGGGTTTTCTCATAGGCACCGTTTCTCAACGTGATCACCAACGCCGCTGACGGTTCGTCAAACGGATGTCCAGTTTGAAAGTTACTAGCCCTTTTCGTTCCAGGGGCTCGGTTGGATTCGTGTGCAATCCAACCCAACCACTATCCAACTGCATCCAAACCTCAGGCAAAGTATTCCAAAAGTTTTATCTCATCAACATAAATTCAACAAGACAGACGGCATGTCAATCGGGCGCCCGGTCTGTGAGTTATTGGCTTTTTCGTTCTAGGGGCCCGGTTGGTTTCATGAGTGAACCAAGCTGTCCGCACTCCGAAGGCCTCCAAACCTCGAGCGGAGTAAGCCAAAAGTTCTTTCTCATCATGAGGAATTCAACAAATTCGACGGCACGTCAATTGGACGTCCGGAACTCAAGTTATAAGCGTTTTCGCTCCGAGGGCCCAGTTGGTTTCGTGTACGAACCAACCCGTACGAACCCAAAGTACTCCAAAACCTTAAGTTTAATATACCGAAACGACCGTCTCGATCCAACGATCGCTACGCAACTGACGGTGCGTCGATTGGAGGTCTGTAGCTCATGTTATGGGCAACAGACCGAAAGAGGTTCGGTATTAAGGTGTTCGTGCCCGGTCCGACCCGGCCCGATACCCCCAGGGTCGGCCCGAACCGGGTCGACCCGAACTGGGTCCGGGTCCGGCCCACATGGGCGCAGCCCGGCCCGGCGGCTCAGCCCGGCAAGCTGGGCATGCTGGCGCTGGCCGGGTGGCCAGGCGGCCGGTGCGGCCGTTACTGCCGAGCGAAGCGGGCGGGGGGCGCGCTACCCCCGCTTGGAGAAACTACGGCCCCTTTCTGGGGCCGCTCAGCTGGCCGGTCAGGGGTTTGTAACCCTCGGCTTTTCCCTTGTCCTGTCAGCCCGCCCCGGCCGGCCAGCTGTTTCCGCCACGGGACCGGCAAGGCCGGTCCCCCCTGTTCCGACGCCGGCAGCCCGGTACCGGCTGCTAGTTTCCCTGCTCTGCCGCGACCTTAGTTCGTTCGGTGCAGCGCGACGGCGACGTGCCCCTCCGCGACGGCCCTGCTCCGACCGCGGGGCTTTAGTAGTCCTCCGGCGTGGCGCGACGGCGCCGCATATTTTGTTCGTCTTCTATGGTGCGACGCGACGACGCCGCAGATTAGTTTGTTTCCAACGGCACGATGCGACAGTGTCGCGCTTCTCTGCCCTCCCTTTAACAATTTCCGTGCGGTGCTTCGGCACCGCGTTGCCTTTCTCGTGCCGCATCAATATCAACAACCAAAAAAGGGGAGGATTGTCGGCCGTGTTCGTGTGGTCCGACCTCCTCTCGTTATCACGATAACAGGCGGCTCAATTTGAAAGGAAGAAAATGACGGAAGTAATCAAAAAATAGAAACTCATAAAACCCCTACCTCGTGAAGTGATCCCTCGATGGATCTGTGGAGAGGTAGTGTCGTTCGTTGACATTGGAAAGTGACATCGTCGTTTGCGATTTTTCCCACGGTGGTGTCACCTCCTTTGATGTAGACCGGGAAGCGTTCTTCGTCGAAGGTCTTGGAAGGCCCGACGTCGCCCAAGTGTACTCAAGATGTGATGTATCCCCTCTTGTCACAAAGAAAGAAGAAAGGGGGTACGTCTCTGGTCTTTGGTGTCGGCGTTCTTCGTCAGAGAGTTGTGTTCTTCGCGTTCTTCAAGAAGGAAGAAGTTATTCAAAGCTTAGAGCTTTCTCTTCAAATCCTTTCGCACCATCAACTATTCTCCCACGAAATAAGACTTAGTCTTATTTAATTAACACACAAGCCAAATGAATTCATTTAAAATTCAAATGAATCCAAGAATTAACTACTTGAAAAACCTACACAATTAAGGAGTTGACTTTATTTAAAAGGGGGGGGTTTCTTTTTGAGAGTTAAAAATTTTAAGAGGGGAAAAGTTATGAAGTTAGGGGAAGGTGAGGGGTTGGGCTCGTGTGGGCCCCACCCCATCTTAATTCTCTCAAAGGTAGTTATCAACAAGTGGGTCCCACCCCTAACTCCCTTACATAGGTTATAACCACATAAGAGAGAGGAAAAGTGTTGTGACACAACACTTAATCCACTTAACAAGAAAAGAAAATATAATTGTAAAACAATTATATTATTATCCCTCACTTTAATTAAACAACTCATCCGAGATAACATAACTCCATAAAAGGGGTCTTCTTAAGCAATTACTGGCACTGCGAATCCATCGGTGCCCTCGGAATTCGATTCCGAGAACCGGTTCAAAAGTTAGAAAAACCCGCTTGTTCGTTCAGTGAACGTACCCAAGCTAAACTTCGGAAATTGATTCCAGGAACACCAGGCCTTGGAATCAGGTTCTATCAGAAACTGTGTTCTTTTAAAATCCCAAAGAAAATTAAGAAAAAAATTTCCTTGAAATTTCTAGGTCTTTACAGTGTCCCTGATTACTTCATATCTCATGGAGTGAGTTCTCCCAGAACAAGCGTACCTTGAATAGAATCATGTAATGAATGGTTTTCTATGATATCGAGACTCCTTGTTTTAGAAAGACAGGATGTCTTAGGTAACTTTGTGATGTATCGAGACCAGATGTTCTCTTAGATACTTTTGGTATACTTGTTCTACGTGATTACTATCAGATTTCTCGAGGAGTGAGATCTCTTCGAATCGATCATGTTGCGATCAGAACCATATGGCTGGAAGTGGATGAGACCTTGTGTCTTAGGACCGTTTATGAGTATACCTGGATGTTCTTTTCATATGTTCCATTGACATATAATGGTGCTTAGACGACTGTTTCTTCTTAGTGGTGTTTCCTTTTTGTTCTTTTACTTTTTGTTTTGGGGTGCCCTTCTAAGTATTATTTTACTCACCCCTACATGGGTGCTACCCACATGTGTCGTGTCTCATGCAGATGATCAACTCTTTGATGGTGTTCTAAGTAGACCAGGACCAGGTGGGGCCTAGTGTGATCATACAAACCAAGGTGTATTCCAGTGGCATACAGACCGCATTCTAATATCGTACCTTGCAATTGGATCAGATTTGATTTTCCGAAGATGAGGTTCAGTACTTGTGTTACAGAAACTTTCTTTTTAGTGGGCTTGTATTCTAGTTCAGTTGTAATTTATTTCTTTTCATTCTATCGTAATATTTTGTTGGTTTATAGTAGTATGCATGCTTTTTTTATTTCCTTAGTGTTTTTACTTTTTAGGATATTTGTCTTGGATTTGTGTGTGTGTATGTACAGGTTCTTAGGGAAATGCCTCCCATTTGTGGGATATACCTACTCGATGCTAGTCGCTATCCCCTAGCCTATCATAGGTGGGCTTGGGGTAGTCATGGAACAGGCACTAGGGGATGGATCGTGACATGATGGGCTTCATCCAAAATGGGAAATGAGTTTTTCCTAATCCACTCTGGGAAACTGTTGTGTCTGGATCCAAAAAATGGAAATAGGTGTGCCATGTTCCACTATGTTGATGGTCTTGGTAGTTAACCTTGACATATGAAATGTTTTTCTATAGTTATAATGGTGCCACACTTATATGAAATGATCTTATAGATCATGAAACATGTGTGTTATGATCCCAAAAAAGGGAAATAGGGGTGTCCTATTCAAAAATATTGATGGTCTTTGTAGTTAACCTTGACACATGAAATGTTTTTATATAGTTATAATGGTGAAAAAACTTATATGAAATTATCTTATGGTTCATGGTTTTTTCATGATGATTTATCACCCTTATGATTCATGTCTTATGAATTTCCAATCATTATGCCATGTCTTATGATTATGATATTTTTGTTCCATGTATGATCTTAAAATGTTATTCTCATGTTCTCATACCCTTATGTTCATGTTATGCTTACTTATTATATTTATTTACACATATTAATCATTCGATCTCACCACTTTATTATGTTTCCCTTACCAAAGTTATGAAGAATTTTTTTATGTAGGAGTACTAACGAGGAAGATCTTTCACCAAACTAGAATAATGTGTTCTATGTTTCCCAAGACAATAAACTATTACAGTAGTTGGGTATATATTTTTTCAAATGTTCTGAATATTAATCAAAAATGATGCAATATCCATGTATGTTAATCTTGTCTTTCTATAGTAGTAACATCATTATATTCCATGAAACCCCCTCTTAAGCCAAATTAACACCCAAATCGACCCTATATATGGATTTAAGGATTTTTAAAGTTATCTATGGAACTAAGGGATTATGTAATACTTATCCTTTGATATTTGATCAGTTATTTGATATAGTTTTATAAATAAAGGATTTTATTCTTGTATTTGATGAAATTATGGTTTTTCCTCATTCAACCTCTATCTTCTAGACATAACAATGTGTGAGTGTTTTCAATAGTGAATGGTTTAATTTTTCATAGTTCTGGTGGTTTATCTCAAGTGTTTTACTTCTCAAATCTTGAGGTAGGTGGTATAAGTCATCTCTTTAAGTCTTGTTTGGTTTTTCTAGTAGGAAAAACACATGAAATTGTGTTAGAACACTATGTACAAGAGCAATACTAAATGTTAACCCACTATTTTTTATTAACTTTTATACCTATACATGCAATGGATCCATTTGGGTCTGTTGGCATTAATACTAGACTTAAATCCACCAAAGAGGTGTTCATACCTTTGAACATGTGTTGAATTTGAATTGTTGACATGGTAATTAGATTAAATTATATTTTCTCATGACATGGTAATTGGGTAATTGGATTGAATGTGAAACACATGACTTGAAATGATGTGTTGAAATTTAATTGGATTTGGCATGATAAATCGGTGAAATATAGATATAATGTAATGAGAATGAATATTGGTTTAATTAAAAATTAAAAAATGAGTTTTAATAAATATGATAACAACTAGAAATGTGGATCAATTGAATAAATGGTTTCTAATTTCTAATTGTATATATTAACTAATTTGGAATTTTAGGACATGTATGATATGGTTGGCAATTGTTTGTTTGATTTTTTTTATTGACATATTTTCTTGTTATGACTTTTTTTTACGATTGATGTTTGAGGGAGGAATGTTCCATGACTTTTTGAGATTTTTCATAATAGGAATATTGTTTTTTCTTAATGTATGAGAGTGATATACTAAATTACTTATTTTATATAAATATTTTTATGAAAAATTCTTGTTTATTATTCTTGAGGCTATGAAAAATGATGCATGAGGGTATGGTTCATGGTTACGTACCTGCCTGAGGGTACGCTGTAAGGAATTTAATACCTCTTAAGGGTATGATGCATGGGTACGAGCCTGCTAAGGGTAATATGAATAGTCACTCGATCTCTTCAGACTAGGTTCATGGTTACAAAGATGCCTAAGGGTAATATTAATGGTATTTAACACCTATTGAGTGTGAGATTCATGGGGTATAAACCAAAAGAGGGAAAGATGCACAACCATGTGGTGTCTTGTAATGACCCGAGTTTTGAACCGGACTAAAACCTGAAGGAATTTAAACTTTTTAGATTACTAAACGGTTTGTTTTTTATACCGATCTTCGGAACGGAATTCCGAGAGTTGAAACAATTTTTTGTTTTGGTTTTGTGCTTGGGTGAAGGCCAGAGGAGTTTCCGAAGTGACACGGCAAGTTTCAAAAGCGTCGGACCAGAGTTTTTAAGGGACTGCAGCGGGCGCATGGTTGGCGCACAGGTTGGCCAAACCGTGCGGCCCAAACCATGCGGCCTAAATCAGGTGGACAGTGGCTTGCACAGGGGCTGTGCACGGTTTCCCAAACCGTGTGCCTAGCTCGTGCAACGGGTGTCTTGGAGGCAGTAGACTCTGCATGGTTTGTGCACGGTTTGTAAAACCGTGCAGGTCAAACCGTGCATTTGGTTGAGTGTAGGTTTTTGATTAAAATTAAAATAAAAGAAAATAAGATAAATTAAAACCTAAATCTAAACACTCTCCCTCACTTCCTCTCTCACCAGACCCACACGCACCAGCCAAGGGGATCTCCCCTATGATCCACACGACACCCCTATACGGCCTCCTCTTTCTTTGTTTTCTCCAACTGATTTCCTCTGTTTCCTTCTTTGAATCTCCGAGGTAAGGTTCTTTACCACCTCTCCTCTTGTTTTCCGGCCGAATTTTGGCCTATACGTCGACCCGTGGGATTCGTCCGAACCCTAGGTATTGGGGGTTTCTTGATTCCTATTTTTCCTTCATTCTTGAGTTGTTCCAAGGTTGTCTCGGGACCCTTGGGTTCAAGTTTGGGCATCCACCGCTGAAGGTGAGTCGGATACGGGCGGTTTTGGTTGCCGGCTTTAGTTCGAGGTAAGAGTTGTTTCCCCCTTTTGGTTTCGCAACACCTAGAATGGTTTCTTTAAGTTTTTTAAGCTTCCTTGAATTAATATGTTAGTGCATTGAAGGTTTTGGTGTGGTTTCGAGCCTCCAAAGTCAAGGCGACTTTCCTGCATAGGCATAGGTGTGCCTATGCTCAGTGGGGGAGCAGCAGCGGCTATTAGTTTCAAAGCACCAAGATCCAGAGTGGGAGGATGGATCCACCTAGAGGTAGGGACCCTCTCCTTACCCTTTAATTTAAAGTGAAGTAGAAAAGAGTTATTTCTTCACAGTATTAGTGTATGAATTCTGCAAGTTAGTCTTGAATAAATGCTTCTCTGAAAACAGTTTGAATTTCAGGAATAAGATAAAATGGTTGCCTACTAATGAAAATCGCGATTTATTAATAAAACCCCTCGATCAGAGGTGCACTGTCTTCAAGATAAAAATTAGTGATAGGCATTTTATGCTTGCCTGTTGGATTGTTGTGGTGCCTCTTTGATGCTTTGTATATGAACTTGCCTTGTTGAGACAAATAGAATGATACAGCTATGATACTTGTGTTTGGGTCAATTTTCCATTTTAGGAAAATTGAGTTAGACGGTAACCATAGTGGGATGACTTAAGACTATATGACATGTTTCCTCTAGAAGGTATCAATGGTTTAAATAATGATAAAAATATATCTTAAGATGAAATGGTAAAACTAGAAATGAATGGGCTATGGTGGTATGAACACGCCTTCGGATAACGTATTGAGCACAGCTTATGTTAGTAAACTGAATATGTTAATTACTTGATATAGACACTTAAGAGCAGTTGGCTTAAGTATAAATGTGATAAATGTTATGTTGATGTTATTATAAATAATTAAGAGGAGTTGCCTTAAGTATACTTGTGATGAACGTGCTTATGGACACTTATATAGAAATGAGCTATATGATTGATTGTGAATATGGGATGACTTGTTGAATGCTTATGAGGTAATTCCATAAGCAGTATACATTAGAAATGCTTGTTTTGTGAGTGCGCACATGTGGATTCCACATAATGAAGTATTATAAAGGTGAGTACATGCTGAGGCCACCTAGTGATAAATACGTGTCTGGGTGGGAGGTAGTTATACCCCATGCCAGAGTAATGAATGTGTATGATTATGGATGGGAGGCATTCATACCCCATGCCATCTACTGTGTATGATTATGGATGGGATTCATTCATACCCCATGCCATCTACTTTGTATGATTATGGATGTGAGGCATTCATACCCCATTCCATCTATGGTGTATGATTATGGATGGGAGGCATGCATACCCCATGCCAGCTTATTCTGAGTATGGGTGGGAGGGATGTTACCCCACGCTAGATGAGATCTCTATACATGTAAGTAAGGGAGGCATTCTTACCCCTTTACAGTTGACTTATAGGGATGAGAGGCATTCTTACCTCGTGACTGCTAATCTCGATTGATGGAAGGGAGGCATTCTTACCCCTTTCCAGTTGTCCTATAGGGACGAGAGGCATTCCTACCTCATGCCACTTTTCCTTATTAATGGGTGGGAATAATTCTTACCCCATGCCATCTATGATCTAAATGAAATTATATATATATATATAGTGACATGATCTGGTTACTTTTCCGGCAACGAGCCAGAGCTGGTATAACCGTCAGGTGTCCCTTGGGAACCTAGATGGGTGTTATTTACTTATGTAATTCTACTTACTTATTTCTCCATACCTGCTCCCTGTTTAATTATTATACACTATCTGGATTGGGTTTGTCACCAGTGGTGCCGGCCTACTGAGATTTATATATCACACCCTACTCGGGCCGCCATTGCACTGGGGTACCCGAGTAGACCCTCTTGCTTGTAGGACCGAGGTTGTGTGATGTGATGTTTGTACCTGAGGAGTTAGGAGAAATGGAACAAGCGGGATCTTGAGATGCTTAGGGGATCACAGTTGGGATATTTTGTCCTTTATTTTTATATTGTTTGTATAGAATGTTGTATTGATTCCTTCTTCCATAACTGTATCTTCATCTGTATATGCATGCATTGTAAACTGGCATTTGCTTCCATTTATAAAATGGATATTACCTGTATTTTGCTTATGCCTTTCAATTGTTTAATTCTTCCGCTATTTAATATTATTTTCACTGATAATACCAATGTGTTACTCTGATATGAGGGTATAGTCTCCCCAATATCACCTCCTGAGACCCTCGCTGCTAGTCGGATTCCTCTAGCGTACGGGGAGACGCGCTTGAGGCCATGTGACCCACCGGTCCAGCCATCGGTTCGATGGTAAGCTAGGCTAGGATGTTATAAAGTGGTATCAGAGGTGTTTCTTTTCCTTTTCCTTACTTTTTTGGGTTGGTAGACAGGAGATTATGAAAGTTTCGGTGCTTGGATAATAGCCATTCTTGGGACTGATCACCCCACGTACAGGAAATGACCTAGTGGCCAGGGCTGGGAACTGTTTTTCATGTTGTTTGCTATTAAATATGATAATATTTCACCTTGAGTGATTTTTGTATTTCTAATGCTTATGGTTTATCAAATTACTAGAAGTTTACCCTTGTCCTGATATGGAAAGAAAGATGCATTACATGCATCATATTTGGAAAGTTTTGGTGCTTGGATAATACCATTATGTGCGTTGATTGATATTCCATGCTTCGGTGATATAACATATTCTGTGTTTACAACTTGTGAAAAAATTCGAGTTAAGTTTTAACATGTGAATGTTTTCACGGGCTAAAATAGATTGGTTGTGATTATTACGGGAGCCGGTTTTCAGTTGTAAGGTGTATGGGCACCTTACAACCGGAAAGGGGTAACCCGTATATTAAAACCATTCTGAGCATGATATAAATACGTTGTAGGGCTTTTGATAAAAATGTAAAGCTATTTAAATTAAGAATTCTAAAGTAAATTGGTTTTGATAAAAAGGGGAGTCAATTTTCAATACATGAAGTGTATGGGAGCTTCATTAATTGGGAAATGATAACCTGTATTAAATGTAAAGGCTTACTATATTGTGAAATGATTAAATGGAAAATGTTCCCGAATTTAGAATTGAAATGTTTTGGCTAACTGTTAATTGTACAACTAGACCCGAGTAGGTCAGTTGAAAAGTGTTTTATGAGATAACCCAGTTGGGGTGTTTGAATTTTAAAAAGAATTGAGTAACTGCTTTGGGGTTTCTTCTTGAAGAACCCAGGATGCATAAATAGGGACCCTTGTAGGTTGCCCCTTTTTTTAAATGGTGTTGTTTTTTTCAATTGATTTATAGAGAAGGGATGTCTGTGGATGTTTGATGTTATTAAAAGGAAGTTTTTGTGAAACTTTCCTATTTTCCTTATGGGTGGTTGAAGTTTTTTTAAATGTTTAGAGTTTAAATGGGGTAAAGTGTTAAGGGATTGGTAATGGAAACTGTGGTGGTGCGTTGAAACCCTAGTGTAAGGGTTAGTTTTGAGTTTATTTTTGAGTTTCCTTGGAATGGGACCATAGGTGTTTCCCATGGGCATTTTTTCCTTAGAGGTGTTTTGATGATTGTCCTTTGATCCTAGCAACTTTTTTTGGCGTGACCCATCGTTAGGGTCGACGTTTGATCTTCGTAAGGGGCTAGCCAGTAGTTGGTAGCACCCTTAGCGTTTTCATATCTTGCTTGTACCGTGGATTTCCTGACGTAAGGTGTTGTTCGGGTGCCGTTGTCCCTTGTTGAACTTTTTTTTCTAATGACACCCTTATTAGGATGGATGGTCATTGGGTTTTGAATTTCTTGGCGGCTTTGGGTTATCTCCTCAGTAGAGTGGCCCGACGTTAAAGAATTGTTTCGTCCCAATGTTCGGGATGGATTTCGAATGACTCGTGTGTTTTGACATGCTGGTTTCCTGGTTTTGGATCTTCTTCGTTTGTTTGGTGATTTTATTGTGGCGGAGGAGCATCACACGATCATTTTCGGTGTTTGTGTACTAGCGTGTTTGTGCTCGGTTAGTTTATCTTCTTTCCCTTCGATGACTGGGACACTCCTAAGGTTGGGAGCGTGTTGTGTCAAATCTGAAAAATGTATCCTTCCAAGTAGAAGAGACAGTACCTGGAATTCCTTCTGGAAATGTTTTGTTGTGTTTTAATGCCTTGAGGCATTCTAGTTTTAAATTGTGTGGATGCATCGGTAGCTGAAGCTGAGTTCCTTCCTTGAAGTCGACCAGTTGAGGTTTGATTGTTCTTCCTTCTAGTAGTCTGGTATGATAAACTTGAATCCGTTCAAACCTCATAGTGTATTGTATTTAGCGATGAGCATTTCCCCTGTCTTGTCCTCATTCTAGATGTACTAAGAGAGCGTTAGCCTTATCCCCGCTAATGCATTTAAGCCGTTGGGCTTGATCGAATGGTTCTCTTTCGACGTTGCACATGGGATTCGTGGATTCTTGTATGGTTTGATCTTTGAAACCTCATTGGAAGTCGGGTGTAGGCTTCGGTGAACATGTTTGTGCTAAACGTAAGGTGCCTTGGAGAAAGTCATTGTGCGTCTGTTTGAAATACGTTGGCCGTTTAGGCTGAGCTTTCTTGTAAAAGTTCAGCTGGAGATGGCTTGACTTGGGGTTCTTGTTTAATGTCTATAGTCGGTGACATACCATTCTCTAGAACGTCGTCAGGTAGAGGTGAGTGTGGTTTGTGTTTGCCGGTGCTTAACATGAAAAACCGGCGTGACATGGGCCATGAGGTCGATGGGTAATCAACCGTTTGATCTGTTTCAAATCACACTAGGAGTGAAATGGGAACGCTTGGGGTGTGCTTTGAAAGATAATTGCAATGGTGGTCCGAACTGTAGTTTGGAGGTGGTTGCTTAACGTTAAAAATCTAAGGTGGGAAGAACCTATGGCTGGATGCTTGGCAAGATGCTTGGCGAGACGACGACGGGTTCGTGTCTCTGGGTAGATGGGCTCGGGAAGAGCCGTCTTGGTGTTGCGATTGGGGAAAATGAGTGTTGGCTCGAGTTTTGGTGGATTAAGTGTCGTTGGGTTTAATATATGATTAAGGTGTGTTAGAAGTTTAGAAATGAAACATGATCGTTTTAAGGAAGCTTCACGACCCTTGTAAGTTGGGTGATGTGTACGTTGTTCCGGAAGGCTTCTCAGGGACAAGAAGTTCTAAGGTGGGAAGGTTGTAATGACCCGCATTTTGAACCGAACTAAAACCTGAAGGAATTTGAAATTTTTCAATTACTGAATGGGTTGTTTTTCGTATCGAGCTTCGAAACAGAATTCTGAGAGTTGAAATGCTTTGTTGTTTTGGTTTTGTGCTTAGGAGAAGTCCCTAGGAGTTTCCCAAGTGAATCGAAAAGTTTCCGAAGCACCAGACTAGAGTTTTTAAGGGACTGCATAGGGCGCACGGTTGGCGCATGGGTTGGCCAAACCGTGCGGCCCAAACCATGCGGCCTAAATCAGGTGGGTAGTGGCTTGCACACGGGCTTCACACGGGTTCCCAAACCGTGCGCCTAGCCCTTGCAATGGGTATCTTGGAGGCAGTAGACTCTGCTAGGTTTGCACATGGTTTGGAAAACCATGTGGGTCAAACCGTGTGTTTGGGTGAGTTTAGGTTTTTGATTAAAATAAAAATAAAATAAAATAAGATAAATTAAATCCTAAATCTAAACACTCTCCCTCACTTCCTCTCTTGCCAGACCCGCACGCACCAGCCAAGGGGATCTCCCCTATGAGCCATGCAACACCCCCATACGGCCTCCTCTTTCTTCATTTTCTCCCACCGATTTCCTCCGGTTCCTTCTTCGAATCTCCAAGGTAAGGTTCTTTCCCTCCTCTCCTATTGTTTTCCGGGCGGATTTCAGCCTATCCATTGACCCATGGTATTCGTCCGAACCCTAGTTATTTGGGGTTTATTGATTCCTATTTTTCCTTCATTCTATGGTTGTGACAAGGTTGTCTCGAGACCCTTGGGTTTGAGTTTGGGCATCATTCGCCGAAGGTGAGGCGGATACGAGCGGTTTTGGTTGCCTCCTTTTGTTCGAGGAAATGGTTGTTTCCCCCTTTTGGTTTCGTAGCACCTAGAATGGTTTATTTATGTGTTTTAAGGTTCCTTGAATTAATCTGTTAGTGCATTGAAGCTTTTGGTGTGGTTTTGAGTCTCCAAAGTCAAGGCGACTCACCTACGTAGGATTAGGTGTGCCTATGCTCCGTGGGGGAGCAACAGCGGCTCTTAGTTAGAAAGCGCCAAGAGCTGGAGTGGATGGATGGATCCACCTGTAGGTAGGGTCCCTCTCCTTTCCCTTTAATTTAAAGTGAAGTAGTAGAGAGTTATTTCTACACAGTCTTAGTGTTTTAATTCTCCAAGTAAGTCTTGAATAAATGCTTCTGTGAAAACAGTGTGAATTGCGGGAATAAAATAAAATGGTTGCCTGCTAACTAAACTCATGATTTAATAATAAAACCCCTCGATCATAGGTGCGCTATCTTCATGATAAAAAGTAGTGATAGACTATTTATGCTTTCCTGATGGAATTTTTTGGTGCCTCTTTGATGCTTTCTATGTGAATTTTCCTTGTTGAGACAAATATAATGATATGGCTATGATACTTGTGTTTGGGTCAATTTTCCATGTTAGGAAAATTGAGTAAGATGGTAACCTTAGTCGGATGACTTAAGACTATATGACATGGTTCCTCTAGAAGGTATCAAAGGGTTAAATAATGATAAACATATCCCTTAAGATGGAATGGTCAAACTAGAAATGAATGGACTTGGGTGGTATGACCACGCCTTCAAATAATGTATTGAGCATGGCTTATGTTAGTAAACTGAATATGTTAATTACTTGATATAGATACTTAAGAGGATTTTCCTTAAGTATAAATGTGATAAATGTGATGTTGATGTTATTATAAATACTTAAGAGGAGTTTCCTTAAGTATACTTGTGATAAACATGATTATGGACACTTATATAGAAATGAGCTATATGATTGATTGTGAATATGGGATGACTTGTTGAATGCTTATGAGGTAATTCCATAAGCAGTATAAATTAGACATGCTTGTTTTGTGAGCGCGCACATGAGGATTCCACATAATGAAGTATAATAAAGGTGAGTAAATATTGAGGACACCTAGTGATAAATACATGTTTGGGTGGGAGGCAGTTATACCCCATGCGATAGTAATGAATGTGTATGATTATGGTTGGGAGGCATTCATACCCCATGCCATCTACTGTGTATGATTATGGATGGGAGGCATTCATACCCCATGACATCTACTGTGTATGATTATGTATGAGAGGAATTCATACCCCATTCCATCTATGGTGTACGATTATGGATGGGAGCCATGCATACCCCATGACAGCTTATTCTGAGTATGGGTGGGAGGCATGTTACCACACGCCAGATGCGATCTCTATACGTGTAAGTAAGGGAGGCATTCTTACCCCTTTCCAGTTGACTTATAGGGATGATAGGAATTCTCACCTCATTCCCGCTAATCTCGATTGATGGAAGGGAGACATTCTTACCCCTAGCTATTTGACCTATAGGGTTGAGAGGCATTCCTACCTCATGCTGCTTTTTCTTATTAATGGGTGGGAGGTATTCTTACCCCATACCATCTATGATCTAAATGGAATTATATATATATATATATATGGTGACATGATCTTGTTACTTTACTGGAAACGATCCGAAGCTGGTATAACCGTCAGGTGTCCCTTGTGAACCTGGACAGGAGTTATTTACTTACATAATTCTTCTTACTTATTTCTCCATACCTGCTCACTATTTAATTATTATACACCTTCTGGATTGGGTTTGACACTGGTGGTTCCGGCCTACTGAGATTTATATCTCACACCCTGCTTGGGACACCATTGCACTAGGGTACCCAAGTAGACCTTCTTGCTTGCAGGACCTAGGTTGTGTGTTGTGCTATTTGTACCTGAGGAGTTAGGAGCAAAGGACCAAGCGGGAGCTTGTGGTGCTCAGGGGATCGTTGTCGGGCTTTGTTGTCCTTTATTTTTGTATTGTTTGTAGAGCATGCTGTTTTTATTCCTGCTTCCATAACTGTATCATCATCTGTACATGCATGCATTGTAAACTGGCATTTTTCACCATTTATAAAATGGTTATTACCTGTCTTTTTCTTCTGCCTTTCAATTGTTAACTGCTTCCGCTATTGAGTATTATTTACTCTGATAATACCACTGTGTTACTTTGATATGTGGGTATAGTCTTCCTAATATCACCTCTTGAGACCCTCGCTGCTAGTCGGAAGCCTCCGGCATACGGGGAGATGCGCTTGAGGCCATGTGACCCACCGGTCCGGCCACCAGTTCGATGGTAATCCGGGTCGGGACATTACAGTTTCTATAGGGTGGGATGTTTTTTTTTATGATGGTTACACTGATTCATGATAAGATATGGGAGATTCATCTTTATTAAGATAATCTCCTAAAATATGTGGGTTATTTTTTCCTACATATGGGAATCCACCACTTTAAATAGACATCTGACAAGGTGTTGAAGCAAGTTTGGTTGACCTGAGTATCACTCTAGATCTTGAGGGTTGGGAGGCTGAATCGATACTCCACATTAATTTATAAACTAATGTTCAGTTTGTTTTACGATTACTTACCTTGATTATATAGGCTGGACATGATTAGAAACCATGGGTTTTTCTTACAGAGTTCTACTCAAACCATTTTTGGGTGTTTTTTGGTACTCAGGAAGAATTCATATATATTGTTTTGGAACGAAAAATGTACCTCGTGATTAATGATTTCTTATTGGGTGGTTCTGGAACATAGAGACGGGGCAAAATGGGGTTCAGGACTAGGGATTTTAGATTATTTTTTATAAAGTTTTTATATTCTTTTACTTTTATGACTTTAATTATGTCATTTGGTTACATTCATCCTGTCCTAACATGGTATCTATTATTATTTTGATTGTTCATTTTTTTCTTTTTGCTTATTGTGTAGAATTTTTTATTATTTATATCATTTCTAATTTCAGTTCTACATTGTTCTTAAGGTTATGTCTACCCACTATGTTTCTTACACCTTCACAACTAGTCGGTAGCCCCTAGCATATGGGGAAGTGCACTTGACATTTAGTAGTGACCCGATTTGGTCACATGAGGGAGTACCATGCTGGGGAAGTTACATCTATATTAATGAGATGAGGTTTTTGGCCTTTTCATTTAAATTTAATAAGGATTGTTTTGTCATTATTTATTCTAGGTAATTTTTTTATGATGGGTAGAAATTTAAATATTTTGGCATTACCCATTAGATTCTTACTAGAAAAATAAGAGTTTTGAAATATTGACTTAGAGAGTAGATTGGGGAATTTCTATCAATACTGGATGGGAAAATTAATGTTATTGAAGAGGATATGTCTCATTGAAAAATTAGTAATAAAAAAAATGATACACCCTCCCACGAATTGATTCAATTGTACTCAAAATTAGATAGCATTATAACTCTTAATGAAAGGTTAGAAAAGATCCAATATAATCTGAAATTGATATAACATAGGGATAGGAACACTATGTTATTCTATTTCCAACACAAATAAAAAGTGAAAGAAGAGGGACCACTACTATAACGATAAATGATAGAATCTTCACATCAGAAAAAGATATTTAAAATGTTTTGGTGGAATAATTTCAAGGATTATATAGGAATGATAGAGGTGGTACCCACCCCCATTGGTTGATACTCTATTCTCATGCATTGAGGATTATTATAGTTCAATATTAACTATAGATCCTCATAGAAATGAGACAAATTCTAATTTATTTTCACTAAATATGAATAGTGTTTCTAGGCATGATGGACTTAGAAATAAATTCTATATTTTTTACTACTAAATCTTGTATACCGATCTACGAAATTATATGGGGAAATTTTTTATATCAACCTCAATTATTCCTACCATCAATTCTCATTTCATTTCATTAATTCCCAAAAAATAAAATGTTGTAGACATTAAATAATTTAGGTTGGTTTTAATTAGGGACATTTTTCTATATATTATCAATAAAATTTTGGAAATGATTCTTGGGAAGATCAAAGATGACTTCATTATACCAAATGATTTTGAATTTTTTTCATGTAGAAATATACAATATAGTCTCATGAATATATCATAATATATCATTGTCTTGAAGAAAAGAGTCAATAATGGAAATCTAGAATAAAATATTGACATATACATTGCAACATCCTAGAAATTAAGGTATTCTATTTTTGATGTTTCAAAGTTTGTTTTTATGTTCAGTGGATATAAGAGTTTTTTAGGAATATTTGGTGGGGATTGGGGTCTAGAACTATTTTCTTGACACTCTTACATTGTAATTTTTGGTATATAGCATAAGTCCCTAACAGGGCACCAGCCCTAAAACATTTTAGTGAATAAAATTATTTCAGGTCATAAATTTAAAATTAATTTCATAAATTATGTTTACACTGTAGTAACCTATTTTACACCATAAAATTA
This sequence comes from Viscum album, assembly GCA_963277665.1. Classification (NCBI taxonomy): domain Eukaryota; kingdom Viridiplantae; phylum Streptophyta; class Magnoliopsida; order Santalales; family Viscaceae; genus Viscum; species Viscum album. Next base: position 746,984,996 of record OY728121.1, on the reverse strand, counting down.
ATGATTGGGATAAATTTATTCCAAGGCGAGGTGTCTTTCAGAAAAAACACATTATAGGAAGTTTACATCCTAAGACACCTAATTATGATGCAAATCTCTTCAGTCTAGTAGGTTTTATAACACTACACATGAAAATCCCCTCTCATTCTATTTGTTCCTCCATCCCTCAAACCCTATGTATTCTTCTAGGGTATTTTGAGTGTCTCTTCTTCTTAAAAGTTACTCCACAAAATGATTGATCTCTTTGGTAGTTTCATTGCTTCTCTCAGGTAATAAGCCTTTAATATTCTTCATTTCCATTGGTTGAGATAGTGAATTTATTCACCATTTGTGGATTCATTGACCTTGTGGTAATGTTTTTGTGATCCTTTCTAGATCTATTTTGTGATATTATCCTATAGGCCAACCCTCATGTTGGTTGTGGTAATATAGATATATTTTTTCAAGGTATGTGTGATCTAACCACCATTGGATCTTGTTTGAAATGGAAAGTGATTCTAAAATAGGGAATCATTGTTAAGTCCTCCTTTGTTATTTCTACATTCCTTATGAAGTTGGTGATCCCGTTGTGGGTATTGTTTGACCTAAGTTTGAGGTAGGTGTTTGCATCTCTAGACTACTTTGGATGATTTAAATTTCTATGGTTTTATAATTTTTATAATTTTTATTTTTTATGATTTATTTGTGTGAGTAAATAGATTTGTGAAAAAAATATGTTTTCCCTAGTTTTTGAGTAAAGGATAAAAGGGTATTTTCATAGAATTGAAAATGGTTTTTGAATTAAGTTTTTTAAGTCATGTTATACTTGAATAAACAGTTATAAAAAAACTTAAATGTGAAAACCTTTGAATTTCTTTGAAAAATACAACATATGGGAATAATTGGGTACTTAGGTCGAAGTCTAAACTTAGGTCTGTTATCCTTTTATTATCGGTAGGTTCTCTCATGCGGTGTTCCTCTACTTCATATGTATTTTGTTATAGGGGATTGATGTTGAAATTGTTGGGGGGGAATCACTCATTAGGGGCTCCAATACTATTTAGGCATGTGTTCTAAGGACAAGGGTGTGAAATAGTCCTTGATTGTGGTATAAGTAGTCTACCAGTCTGACATATTTTGATCCTCAACCTATTTTCCACTATTCTTAGATTTGTACTATTTTTGGATATGGTATGTATGATTTGTCTTTTGATTGTTGAAATTATTCATTGAAACTATTTGAAACTTATTGTTTTAGAACTATGGAAATAAGGTGAAATATTTTTTCCATGTTTTGATATAAAACTTATTTACTACTTATCATGCCATGTTTTATTTAAAATTAGTGTAATGGTATTATTTGTATAGAGAATTGATATGAAACACATGGGTGTGATACTTCTAAGACAATTTAAAACACACTATGAACACCCCTTCAGCGGTGTGTTGACCTGGTTATGTATTTTTATGCAGGGAATGTCAAGGTTCTATAGTGAGGATGTTAGGTTTCTTTTAGTTAGTTTGGGGAAACTGGTTGTGAGATTTTGGGAGATTTACCACATATCATAGGAGTTTTTTTATTTTTTTGGTTGTATTTTAGATTTTTTTAAAACCTATAACATTTACTTTTTATCTAGATTTTTATTATTACTGTAACTATTATTACCTTTTTGTTATGGCATACATTTATTCTGTTTTTCCTACCACTATTTATTTCTAATATTTAAATATATTCCATGTTGTCTATTTAAAGTTGGGAAAATCATCAAATATAGTTGTAATTGATGCTCGAGTGCTATTACCCATCCCATGGGGATCAGGAAGACCCTTTAGCTATCTAAAGGATCTATTCGGGTGTCATTTTTTTAGGGTATCCATGGAAATTTTGTTACAAATTAGAATAAAATGTCATTTTTTTCTAAAGAGTCCTTTACTTTGGATGTTTGGTATACTATAGAAAGTATTGTAAGAACACGAGACATAGATTATAGTGAGTGCATATCTGTGTCTTTCCATGAAGAGACTCATTTTACCATGGTATGTTTGGATTTGTGTCTCGTGCATTTAGTTCTGATCTTAATCTCAATTTTGTATTATGGTTTCCTAGTTTAAACTATGATTATACAGTTTTTTAATCATTTATTTTAGTTTTGGTGTGCATTGATATGCCTCTAAGAAATCTCCCTCAGGTTCCATAGGAAGGTGTGGTGAATTCTCTTCAAGGGGATCCACCATTGGATGAGAATCTTATAGTGGCTATCAAACAATTACCTTGTGTCATAGATAAAAATTTTCCACAAGTCCAAAACCTAATTGTTGAGTTATAAAGAGGATATAAAGAAGAAATGGATAGATCTTGAGAGTTATTATGTGAGAATTACAATTCATTTAAGGGTGATAAAACAACCTAAGAGGTGGAGGACTGGCTAGAAAAGATCTATAAGATCTTTAACGTCCTAGATATACCTGAGACCATTAAAGTGAAGTGTATAGTGTTCAGACTTGAGGGCCCAAAAAAGAAATGGTGGGATTGTAAAGTATAATAGGGTAGGTGTGTGGTCTTCGATTATAAGGGGTTGAAGAAACTTTTTTTCAATAGTCCAATCCAGAGTCACTGATGATATAAAATTCTCTAGATTACCTCTCCTTGCAGCAGGTAGAGTGTTCGGTGATGAAGTATACCGATTGTTTTGTGGAGCTGGCTCTTTTTTTTCTACTGGTGATAAAAAATGATCAGTTGAAAGCTAATAAGTACATATAGGTTTTATAACTGAATATCATATCATAGTTATTTATTCTGAATATTTCTACCCATGAAGATATAGCAGATAGGGAAATATGTAAGAGATGGATAAAATGTGCATTGTTGGCCATTCTTACCCTTCCCTTCCACCCATTGAATTCTAAAGTGGCATATAAGGGGAAAAGAGGAAGAGGCATGATCATCATAAGGTTATTAGAGTTGGGTCTTGTAATGCCCTGAACCTAGTTACCTAGAGTCGGTGAATTATTACATAACATTGGCATGATCACAAAAGATCAAGTCTGGAAAGACCGATTAGTTTAGTAGCCTTGGAAGTACTAGATACATTCATAAGGTTTACATTACATCATAAAATGGAAAACTACAACAACATTGTTTCAATGGACAACAATGAGATCCCATAGACTATCCCTACAGGTCATTCATAATATACTTCTTCGAATCTTGGGAAAAATAAAACATAGTAAGGGGTGAGATCAAATGCTCAGTAAGGAAAACAATATAGCGGAAACTTTCATAAATAAGCATAAACATTTAAGTCAATGTATAGAACTAAAACAAACGCCTTTTCAACATGAAATTCATCATAAAATGGAAAATATAGATCAAAAATATTCCATTTACTTACTCACATGGTTATTTTACTAGTCGAATATATCACATGAAATATCAATAGCCACTTTCATAATGATGGAATGCATAATGCCAGAATTTCATAACCACATAGTCAAGGCCGTGTGACAAGACTACAAATAAGATTTTGTCAAGGCCTTGTTCCAAGACACTAGTCTGTCTCATGAGACCTACCGATGCCTCAAGGAGCTATAGAGGGCTCCACTCATCACTTACTAAGTCCAATGCATTCCCCATATGAAAAGGTTTAAACATAACATAAAAATTCGTATTAAAACTGGCATATGAAATGTCAATAATTTATACATAAACCATGAATGGAATGAAATAAAACATCCATAGTCAAATATATCACAAAACCTTCAATACAATATAGAAGTTTTTTATCATAATAAATCAACTTCAAACAAACTTAAAATCCATCAAAGGATGTCGACATAGATGAAATCAAAACATTTTTGGTGAAATATCTCTTTCTATTTTGAAATCATTTAAAGGTCACATAATTTTAAAAGAAAAAATTTATATTTGAAAATATTCTTATAGTCTTGTAAGGGAAGCTTCGAAGATATTATAATGGTGGAAAATAGCTGCACCCGCTGTATAAGTTAAAAAAACCTTCTTACCTTAATTTTGTTGAAAATGTCATAAAGCACCTTGTTTAGAAAATGACGGAAAGATTCCTTTGAAACCATTTTATAAAAAGTCAAAAAAGGTTATAAATGACTTTAAATCATAGTCTAGTAAATAGTAAAAATGTTTTGGAATAAATTTTTAAGAAACATGGATGTGGATGATAAAGAGGTCCCAGTAGATACTTACGTAAAAACAACATCGGATAACAAAGAGATTGTGAAATTAACCCTTACCTTGTACTTTTTCTTGGTCGGGGATAGGTTAACCTCTTCTATAATAGTGAAATAATTGTTATTAAATTATACAAGAATCATATACATTAATATTATATCATATATGATCTTTTATTATTTCTTTGTTAATAATATCTTAGTATTATCGTCGTTTTGGGTGTTAACTGATTTTTTTCCTTTATATGCTTCATTATGTAAGTAATGTTTGTTATGGATAGGATGTATATTGTTCATATTAAGAATTATAATAAGTTTTTAAACATTATCATTAATCATATAATGAAAATTATACTTCAATTGATATGATGGGGAATGAATCTCATCGCGTTCGTGGAGACGGTAATCCGTACGTACGCAGGAGCGACAATATCATTATTTTGATGTTAAAATAATATATAATTGGATGGTATATCATATATACAGAATAATTATCATGTTATATTTATTATTTATATAAATTACACATCATTATTATAATCATCCAAAAAATAATGTATTGAATAACAATTACACCACAACTTGGAGACGGTAAGCCGTACATACGCACGTATAGTGACATGTCATTCAAAGGATGGATAGAATAATGAATATGGTTGTACCATATTTATAATAACATCACAGTATATATAAAATACTTGAGTTATTATTTAACAATGGAAATAACAAATAAAGATAATGTGGAAGAAGAATGGAACTTGAAAGAGGTGATGAAATATTTACCTCTTCTTTGGGTTCTTCCTTTTGATTTGATCAAAAGGGATCCTTAGGTTGGCTTTATGACTAAAGGAAGGAAACTATGATAAATGGAGTATATTTGAGAGGGTATTTGGTCAGGGTTTTGCAGATCCAAATGGCTTTGAAGGTGTGAATTAGAGAGAAGGGGGAGTGCCTTTTTATAAGAGGGGTGAGGGGAACCTTAGGAAAAGCTAGAAATATTATTTTATAATAAAATTATTTTCAGTATATAATGGCTCCAAAATTAATTATTTAAAGTATAATGTGGGTATGTGTTGAAAAACACTCAACCAATATGTTTTATACAGGTTTGGGTCACTATATTAACATTAAACTTTTTGATTTATCTCTTAGTTAAATAGTTTGACATTTACCACGACTCTTTGTATTTTTATATTATATGGTTCATAAACATACTATAAACTTCCAAGAGAACCCCAACTGGTTCATTAATGATACAAATATCATTATATAAGTTTTTTGGCAGAACTTTATATTTTTAGGAATAGAATATCAATTAGTAATATAAAATTTCTTTTCAAAACTCTTTTATGTCAATTTTGACACTATTTGGTATTTTGTTTTTTCTAATTTCATAACATCATTATTACTTCAAAAAAATCATATAAACATCCCTAACATGTTATATTAACCTATAAAATTAGTGTAATTAATAAAAAATCTCAAATTACATTTATTTAGATATTTATAATATCTATTATTTTAATATTTCATTAATTAGGTAATTAATGCATCATCATTGTGTCATAAATAAATTTAATTATATAATGTCTAAAAATTATAAATAAAATACCATTATGTAGGAAATATTTTTATCTTGGTAATTAATATTTATAGTTGAATTTATCTTATGTGTAACCCTATATTAAAAATGATTTAGTTATTAAACATTGAATTTAACACTTTTAACTCTTCTTTTAATTAAATAATAATAAATGTCCAAATCTAATCCAAGTGGACCTAAAGGATCATATTTTATTCCTAAGATTTTTTTTGTTGAATTACACTTATCCAATTGAATTAGGACCTATTTTAGGGTAATAATAATATCATTTGTACCTTTAATTACTCTATTTACTTTTAACCGTGGTAAATAAAAATAAAAATTTACGATTCACCAAAAAATATTCTCATATTATTGAACCACATTTTACTTACTGATATCAACCGGGTCTCTCAGATATTTTAAATTCAACTCACAGAAGCGGTAAAATTAATTTTTATGTAAATTTTCAAATGCTCCTTCGAGGTGGGTAAAAGACAGTAAAAAGTTCAAAAAATATTTTATATATCTAAAATTATTATAAACTGACTCCAACGAATTAAATTGAACTTATATAGGTATTATGTATCTATTTTTACCTCAAATAAATTTAAATATAATAAATAATTATTTAAATAAAAATTCAGTTTTAAACTCTAACTCAGTGTTTTTTACTATTCATCAAAAATTGATGGTTTTCAGAAAAATACCAAAAAATCACTCTAAGCTAACTTCGATATTCCAAATCCAAAAATGAAGTCCATTTTGAAAGATAAAATATATAAAATTTCAAAAAGTGGGTATTACTATTCATAACAGCTAGTTTGATTGGTCGTGGTGTGTTAGAACTCGAAGTTGCGTACAACATACACTATTGTATTATTAAAGGAGAAGCGTATCGTGGAAGCGTGGGGAGTTACATTCTGCCCACCACTAAATAATTTTTTCCTCAAATTTTCTAGAGTATCACTCTATAAAAAGACTCAGGTGGTTCTTCATCATAATTTCCTCGGGTTCCCACATTGCCTCTTTCATCTTATGGTTTCTCCGTAGAACTTTTACCAGAGGAGTCATCTGGTTTCTCAGCACTTGTTCTCTTGTATCAAGAACATTGGTAGGCTCTTCGCAATAAGATAGATTGGGTTCTAGTTCTAATTCCTCATAGGTGAGTACATGCGTTGGGTGAGGCATGTATTTTCTCAAGAGTGATATATGGAATACATGGTGAACTTTGGAAAGACTTGGTGGCATTTCCAAGTAGTAAGCTACAACCCCAATTCGTTCTAGAATTTCAAAAGTTCCTATGTACCTGGGACTCAATTTTCCATTCTTACCAAAACTTATAGCACCCTTCCAAGGAGATAGATTCAAGAAAACATGATATCTTACCTGAAATTCCAAATCCTTCCTTCGGTTATCAGCATAGCTCTTCTGCCTACATTGAGCTGCTTTGATGTGGTTTTGTATTACCTTCACCTTTTCATTGTTTCCTCCACAATTTATGGGCCTATGAGTTTTATTTCACCAACATCATTCCAACAGGTTGGTGTGCGACATCTCGTTCCGTATAACGCTTCATATGGTGCCATCTGAATATTTGAATGGAAGATATTGTTATAGGAAAATTCTACCAGAGGTAAATATTGATCCCACATACCTTGAAAGTCAAGTGAGCATGACATCAACATGTCTTCTAAAGTTTGAATAGTCTGTTCTGATTTTCCATCAGTTTGGGGTGGTGGACAGTGCTCAAACGAAGTTCAGTATGCAGAGATTTCTGAAGACTTTTCCAGAATCCTGATATAAAATGGGGATCACGATCAGAAACAATCGATAGTGGTACTCCAAGAAGTCTTACAACTTCATTAATATATAGTCTTGCTAAACGTTCAAGTGGTAAATCTTCCCTTATATCATGAAAATGTACTAACCCGGTAAGACAATCAACAATGACCCATATTTCATCGTTCTTTCTAGGAGCCTTTGGTAGTCCCATGAAAAATTCCATCGTAATACTATCCCATTTCCACTCAGGTATGGGAAGAGGTTGCATGACTCCTCAAGGTTGTTTCCTTTCAGCTTTCACTTGTTCATAGACCATACATCTTAACACAAAATCAGCAATCTCCATCTTCATGTTGTCCCACAAAAAATGTTCCTTCAAATCTCTATACATCTTGGTGCTACCATGGTGTATAGAGAAATTAGAACTATGAGCATCATCCAACAATTCCCTTTTTAGATCAGGTATATCGGGAACACAAAGTCTCTTCCCAAATTTCAAAATTCCATATTCATACACAAAATCACTCAATCTCCCATCATTCACAGCTTTAATCTTATTTTGAAACTCTTCATCATCAGTCTGAGAACTCTTCATCCTTTCTAGTAAAGACGGTCTGGCAACCATTTAAAAAATTATTGATGTTTCACCTTCCATGGTGATTCCCATATCCATCATTACTAGATCCATGTATATAGGATCCTTTTCAACTCTCATATTGTTCAAAACTAAATGATCCTTTCTACTCAAAGCATCTACCACCTTATTTTCCTTCCCCGAGTGGTAGTTTATAGTGAAAATAATAATCATAGAGTAGTTCAAGCCATCTCCTTTTCCTCATGTTCAGTTCTTTTTGTGAGAAAATATACTTCAAACTCTTGTGATCAGTATATATCTGACATTTTTCACCATAGAGATAGTGTCTCAAAATCTTCAAGGAAAAGATTACATCTGCTAACTCAATATCATGAGTATGATAGTTTTTATCATGAATTTTTAACTTCTGTGATGCATAGGAAATAACCCAATCATTATGTATAAGGACATAAGCAAGTCCTTTCTTTAAAGCATCGCTATAAATAACAAACCCATCATTCCCCAATGGTAGAGTCAAGAAAGGATCATTGACTAATATTATCATCAATTCTTCAAAATATTCTTCACACTCTTTTGTCCAAATTAATTTAACCCCTTTTCATGTGAGCTTTGTTAATGGATTAGCCAACTAGGCAAAATTCTGGACGAAACGTCGATAATAACCTACTAAACCAATAAAACTGTGTACCTCAGTTATACTCATCTATGCTAGCAATTCTTATATTTCTCTTGTTTTAGAAGGATCAAAGAAGATTCAACCTTAGAGAAAATATGGCCATGAAAAGAAATCTTTTGAATCTAGAATTCACACTTGCTAAACTTCCCATATAATTCATGTCTTATAAGAGTATTAAAAATAATAATCAAGTGATTTACATGATCTCCATAGCTTATGGATTATACCAAGATATCATCAATAAATACCACTACAAATTCAAAAAGATATTCCTTGAAAACTCTATTCATTAGATACATGAAGATAGAGGGTGCATTAGTCAATCCAAAAGGCATTACTGTAAACTCGTAATGCCCGTACCTGGTTCGAAATGTTGTTTTCAGAATGTCTTCCTTATTCACACTCAACTGATGATATCCAGATCAAAGTTCAAACTTTGAAAATTATTGAGCTCCGTGAAGTTGGTCAAATAAATCATCAATGCGAGGTAGGGGATGCTTGTTATTTATTGTTATAGCATTGATCTCCCTGTAGTCAATGCACAACCTCATAGATCCATCTTTCTTCTTAACAAAAAGAACAGGGGCTCCCCATGGATAAATACTAGGGTGAATAAATCCCTTATTATTCAATTCCCTAGTTGTTTCTTTTGTTCCACTAATTCCACAGTTACCATTCTACAAGGGGTCTTTAATATGGGCCATGATCAAGGAATAAAATCAAAGGAATACTCAATTTCTCATTCTAGAGGATGTCCAGGTAAATCATCTGGAAACGCATCAACATATTCTTTCACAATAGGTACATACTCTATTTGAACATTCCTTTCCTCACCCATAGTTATTTCATTCTCTTCCTCCCCAATAATTGAATATAGTTCAGCTACTGGGTGTGGATCTAGATAAGAATTAGGTGGTGACAATTTTTCTCTAAAAATAAGGCGTTCTTAATCATCGTCATCAAAAATAGTAACCTCCTTCTTCTTACAATAAATTTTTGCATCATGGTCCAACATTCAATCCATACTGAGGATTATATCAAATTCAATCATGTGTATAACGATGAGATCAGCAGATAATGAACATTTATATTCCCTAATGGGGACTAATTCACAAAACATTGTTGCAATGGTACTTCCCTTGATAGTTTTTACTGAAAATTCCCTTGTTAAATCTAATTGTAAATATCTAATTTTCTTATCAAACTGGGAAGATATGAAACAATGAAATGATCCATAATCAAATAAATCATTGCCTAAACTTGAGGAAACCATTAAATTACATGCCACTACATCTTTCAGAGCTTTAACCTCAGCGGTAATGATAGAATAATCTTGGGCGTGATCCCTTGGCCTCTCCTAAGGTAAGTTCCCTTAATGATTAGGACATTCGTTTGCATAATTCCCCCTTTATCTATAATTTTAGAATTCAACATCGAAAGACACTTTCTTCACCTTGCAATCACGAGCTTGGTGGCCTTTTTCACCACACTTGTAACAAACTCACATTCCCTTTAGTCAAGTACCAGGGTGTTTCTTCCCACATTTACTATAGGATGGATATTAAACTTTTACCTTGTTCCCCTTATTTCTATTTTCAGAGTGTTTAGAAGATCTCTTCTTCTCTTGCTTTTCTTTAAAGTCGTATGACTTAGAGAATTCTTTTTCTATCTTGATAGTATAGGAGACAATATCTTTGTATGATGAGAAGGATTGTGAGACTAATGCTCGACGGAGAAATGGTTTTAACCCATAAAATAAATGATCAATCTTACTTCTTGGGTTACATATATAATCTCTTGCTTGCCTCGCTAACCTTGTAAATTAGCTTCATACTTTACGAAATTCTCATCCTCCTTTTGCCTCAGACTGAGAAATTGAAATTCCAAATATGCTCGATGGTCATGAAGAAAGTATTTTTCTAATAAAATATCATTAAATTCCCTCCATTCCATATTTGATACTTCATCATCTTCCTTTGTGTTTTGAATCAATGACCACCATTGATCAGCATCTCCAGTGAGGTGGTAAACTACCATGAAAACTTTTTCCCTTTCGTTACTCCCCAAGGCGTGGAATATTTTCTCTAAGTAATTTATACATTGCTCAGCTGCTAGTGGAATTGTCCCCTCATTGAATGTGGGTGGTTGTTTCTTCATAAAGTGATCTAACATTGATCCTCCACACTGCGAATCAGGGTGCTTCATATGGGTAAAGTTATTTTTCATAACCTGAGTAAGTTGTCCCAGTATGGTGATTAGCTGATCAGCACCAATTGCATCACCATATCCACGATAATTATCTTTAGTAGGAGGGAAATCCCTACATGGAGTGCATGAATTGATACAGTTTCTATCCCTTCCACTAGGCTCCATTTCTAAACAATGGCATGAACTAGATTAGTTTATGAATTGAAATACATAATTCCAAATTTGTAAAACACATAACATAAATTGAACAGTTTCTGGATACAATCCATAATAATAAAAACTATTTTCTTTGAGGAATTATATACTCATAAAACCTTCATAATGTTTTGTAATGAAAATGATAATTATCCTAAGATTATCCTCTGAGAGTGTCATGACCAAGAGTGTAGCAATTCCCATTATCGTGCACCAATTCCCATATGAGTCTAGCTCAAAGCAGTGTTTTTGGGTTTTACCCCTAGGTACATCTATGCCAGATCCACCTCTACCTGCTCGTATCCAGATAAGGATGTATTGCTTGGAAAACTCAAAAAATCTCTCCATTACCAAAATTATATGAAGTTCTTCTATACTAATCCTCAAAGTCTATCATTGGGCCATGTGCTCTAATCAGAGTTTATCTAAATCTAGTTTCCGAGGTTTCTACTAAACTTCCTCTAATACCAACTGTAATGCCCTGACCCTAGTTACCCAGAATCAGTGCAATATTACATAACATTGGCATGATCACAAAAGATCAAGTCTCGAAAGACCGATTAGTTTAGTAATCTTGGAAGTACTAGATACATTCATAAGGTTTACATTACATCAGAAAATGGAAAACTACATCAACATTGTTTCCATGGACAACACTGATATCCCATAGACTGTCTCTATAGGTCAGTCATAATATAATTCTTCACATTCATGGAAAAATAAAACATAGAAAGGGGTGAGCTCAGATGCTCAGTAATGATAACAATATAGCGGAAACTTTCATAAATAAGAATAAACATTTAAGGAAATGTATAGAACTAAAAAAAGCCTTTTCAACATAAACTTCATCATACTATGGAAAATATAAATCAAAATAATTCCATTTACTTACACAAATGGATATTTTACTAGTCTAATAATCACATGTAATATCAATAGCCACTTTCATAATGATGGAATGCATAATTCCAGACTTTCATAACCAAATAGTCAAAGCCTTGTGCCAAGACTAAAGATAATATTTTGTCAAGGCCTTGTGACAAGATACTATTTTGTCTCATGAGACCTACTGATGCATCGAGGAGCTATAGTGGGCTCCACCCGTCACTTACTAAGTCCAATGCATTCCCCATATGAAAAGGTTTAAACATAACATAAGCATTCGTATTACAATTGGCATACGAAATGTCAATAATTTATCCATAAACCATGAATGGTATGAAATAACACATCCACAGTCAAACATATCACAAAACCTTTAATAAAATATGGAAGTTGTTTATCACAATAAATCAACATCAAATAAACTTAAAATCCATCAAAGGATGTTGATATAGATGAAATCAAAACCTTTTTAGTGAAATATCCCTTTCTATTTTGAAATCGTTTAAAGGTCATGTAATTATAAAAGAAAAAATTTATATTTGTAAATATTCTTATAAGCTTTTAAGAGAATCTTCGATGATGTTATAATGGCAGAAAATAGTTGCACCCGCTGTACAAGTTAAAAAACATTCTTACCTTAATTTTGTGGAAAATGTCATAAATTACCCAGTTTGGAAAATGACGAAAAGATTCCTTTCAAATAATTTTATAAAAATTAAAAAAATGTATAAATTAATTTAACCCATAGTCTAGTAAATAGTAAAAATGTTTTGGAATACATTTTTAAGAAACATGGATGTTGATGATAAAGAGGTCCCAGTAGATACTTACGTAAAAACAGCCTCAGATAATAAAGAGATTGTGAAATTAACCCTTACCTTGTACTTTTTCTTGGTCGAGGGTGGGTTAACCTCCTGTATAATGGTGAAATAATTGTTATTAAATTATACAATAACCATATACATTAATATTATATCATATATCATCTTTTAATATTGCTTTGCTAATAATATCTTAGTATTATCATCATTTCGGGTGTCAACTAATTTGATTTCCTTTATATGCTTCGTTAAGTAAGTAAGGTTTGTTATGGATAGGATGTATCTTATTCATATTCAGTATTATATTAAGTCTTTAAATATTATCTTTAATCATATAATGAAAATTAGTCTTGAATGGATACGATGGGGAATGAATCTCATCGCGTTCGTGGAGACAGTAATCCGTACGTACGTAGAAGCGACAATATCATTATTTTGATGTTAAAATAATATATAATTGGATGTTATATCATATATAAAGAATAATTATCATGTTATATTTATTATTTATATCAATTAAACATCATTATTATACCCATCCAAATAATAATGTATTGAATAACAAGTACACCACGACTTGGAGACGGTAAGCCGTACGTACGCACGTATGGTGACATGTCATTCAAAGGATGGATAGAATAATAAATATGGTTGTACCATATTTATAATGACATCACAGTATATATAAAATACTTGAGTTATTATTTTATAATGGAAACAACAAAGAAAGATAAAGTGGAAGAAGAAAGAAACTTGAAAGAGGTGGTGAAATATTTACCTCTTCTTCGAGTTCTTCCTTATGATTTGATCAAAAGGGCTCCTTAGGTTGGATTTATGACTAAAGGAATGCCTCTAGGATGAATGGATTAAAGTTTAGAGGGTATTTGGGTAGATTTTGGCCGATCTAAATGGCTTTGATGGTGTGAATTAGAGAGAAGGGGGATTACCTTTTTATAAGAGGGGTGAGGGGCACCTTAGGAAAAGCTAGAAATATTATTTTATAATAAAATCATTTTCAGTTTATAATGGATCCAAAATGAATTATTTAAAGTATGACGTGAGGATGGGTTGAAAACCACTCAACAAATAGGTTTTATACAGGTTTGTGTCACTATATTGACATTAACTTTTAGATTTATCTCTTAGTTAAATAGTTTGACATTTACCATGACTCTTTGTATTTTTATATTATATGGTTAATAAACTTACTATAAACTTCCATGAGAACCCCAATTGATTTATTAATAATAAAACTATCATTATATAAGTATTTTGGCCGAACCTTATATTTTTATGAATAGAATATCAATTAATAATATAATATTTCTCTTAAAAACTCTTTTGTGTCAATTTTGACACTATTTGGTATTTTGTTTTTGCTAATTTCATAACAGCCCTTATTACTTGAAAAACAATTCATATAACCATCCCTAACATGTCATATTAACCTAAAAAATTAGTGTAATTAATAAAAAATTTCAATTTACATTTATTTAGATATTTATAATATCAATTATTTTAATATTTCATTAATTGGGTAATTACTGCATCATCATTGTGTCATAAATAAATTTAATTATTTAATATCTAAAAATTATAAATAAAATACCATTATGTAGGAAATATTTTTATCTTTGTAATTAATATTTATAGTTGAATTTATCTTATGTGTAACCCTATATTAAAAATGGTTTATTTATTAAACTTTGAATTTAACACTTTTAACTCTTCTTTTAATTAAATAATAATAAATGTTCTAATCTAATCCAAGTGGACCAAAAGGATCATATTTTATTCCAAAGATTTTTTTTGTCTAATTATACTTATCCAATAGAATTAGTACATGTTTTAGGGTAATAATAATATCATTTTTACCCTTAATTAATCTATTTACTTTTAACCGCGGTAAATAAAAGTAAAAAAGTTACTATTCACCAAAAAAATTATTTTCATCTTATTGAACCACATTTAACATACTGATATCAACTGTGTCTCTTGAATTTTTGAAATTCAACTCACAGAAGTGGAAAAATTAAGTTTTATGCAAATTTGCAAATGCTCTTTGGAGGTGGATAAAGACGGTAAAAAGTTCAACAAAATTTTTATATATCTAAAATTATTATAAAATGACTCCAATTAATTACATTGAACATATATAGGTATTATGTATCTATTTTGACCTAAAATAAATTTAAATATAATAAATAATTATTTAAATAAAAATTTGGTTTTAAACTATAACTTAGTGTTTTTCACTATTCATCAAAAATTTAAGGTTTTCAGAAAAATACCAAAAATTCACCCTAAGCTAACTTCAATATTATGACTCCAAAAATGAAGTCCATTTTGAAATAACGGCTAGTTTTACTGTTTGTGGTGTATTAGAACTCGAAGTTGTGTACAACAGAGGATATTGTATTATTCAAGGAGAAGCGTACCGTGGAAGCTTGGGGAGTTACATTCTCCCCACCTTCAAATAATTTTGTCCTCAAAATTTCTAGAGTATTACTCGATAAAAAGACTTGGGTGGTCCTTCATCATAATTTCCTCAGGTTCCCACGTTGCCTCTTCCATCTTATGGTTTCTCCGTAGAACATTTACTAGACGAGTCTTCTGGTTTCTCAACACTTGTTCTCTTGTATCAAGAACCTTGAAAGGCTCTTCTCAATAAGATAGATTGGGTTCCAGTTCTAATTCCTCATAGGTGAGTACATGCATTGGGTTAGGCATGTATTTTCTCAACAGCGATACATAGAATACATTGTGAACTTTGGAAAGACTTGGGGGCATTTACAAGTGGTAAGCTACAACCCCAATTCGTTCTAGATTTTAGAAAGATCCAATGTACCTGGGACTCAATTTTCCCTTCTTACCGAAACTTATAGCACCATTCCATGGAGATTCCTTCAAGAAAACATGATATCCTACCTGAAATTCCAAATCCTTCCTTCGGTTATCAGCATATCTCTTCTGACTACATTGAGCTGCTTTGATGTATTTTTGGATTACCTTCACCTTTTCATCATTTCCTTCACAAGTTATGGTCCTACGAGTTTTGTTTCGCCAACATCATCCCAAAAAGTTGGTGTGTGACATCTCATTCGTATAATGCTTTATATGGTTCCATCTGAATACTTGAATGGGAGCTATTGTTATAGAAAAATTCTACCATAGGTAAATATTGATCCCACATACATTGAAAGTCAAGTAAGCATGATCTCAACATGTCTTCTAATGTTTGAATAGTTTGTTCGGATTGTCCATCAGTTTGGGGTGGTAGGCAGTGTTCAAATAAAGTTCAGTATACGGGGATTTCGGAATACTTTTCTAGAATCTTGATGTAAAATAGGGATCACGATCAGAAACAATAGATAGTGGTACTCCATGAAGTCTTACAACTTCATTAATATATAGTCTTACTAAACGTTCAAGTGGTACATCTTCCCTTATAGCATGAAAATGTGCTGACCTGGTAAGACAATCGACAATGACCCATATTGCATCGTTCCTTCTAGGATTCTTTGGTAGTCCCATGAAAAAGTTCATCATAATACTATCCCATTTCCACTCAGGTATGGGAAGAGGTTGCATGACTCCTCCAGGCTGTTTCTTTCCAGCTTTCACTTGTTCACAGACCATACATCTTGACCTAAAATCAGAAATCTCCCAATTTATATTGTCCCACAAAAACTGTTCCTTCAAATCTCTATACATCTTGGTGCTACCAGGGTTTATAGAAAAATTAGGACTATGAGCATCATCCAACAATTCCCTTTTTACATCAGGTATATCGGGAACACAAAATCTCTACCCAAATTTAAAAATTACATATTCATACACAAATCCACTCAATCTCCCATCATTCACAGCTTTAATCTTCTTTTGCAACTCTTCATCATCGGTCTGAGAACTCTTCACCCTTTCTAGTAAAGATGGTTTAGAAACCATTTGAAAAATTATTGACATTTCCCCTTACATGGTGATTCCCATATCCATGATTACTAGATCCATGAATATAAGATCCTTTTCAACTCTCATATTGTTCAAAACTTCATGATCCTTTCTACTCAAAGCATCTACCACCTTATTTGCCTTCTCCGAGAGGTAGTGTATAGTGAAATCATAATTTTTGAGTAGTTCAAGCCATCTCCTTTGCCTCATGTTGAGTTCTTTTTGTGAGAAAATATACTTCAAACTCTTGTGAATATTATATAAATCATATTTTTCACCATTGAGATAGTGTCTCCAAATCTTCAAAGCAAATATTATAGCTGCTAACTCAAGATCAAGAGTAGGATAGTTTTTCTCAGGAATTTTTATCTGTTGTGATGCATAGGAAATAAACCTATCATTATATATAAGGACACAACCAAGTCCTTTCTTTGAAGAATCCGTATATATAAGAAACCCATCATTCCCCGATGGTAGAGTCAAGATAGGAGCATTGAATAATATTCTATTCAATTCTAAAAAACATTCTTCACACACTTTTGTCCAAAAAAAATTAACCCCTTTTTGTGTGATCTTTGTTAATGGGTTAGCCAACTAGGCAAAATTCTAGATGAAATGTCAATAATAACCTGCTAAACCAATAAAACTGCGTACCTCAGTAATACTCATCGGTGTTGTCCATTCTTGGATTGATATTGTCTTAGAAGGATCAATAGAGATTTCATCCTTAGAGACAATATGTCCATGAAAAGAAATCTTTTGAAACTAGAATTCGCACTTGCTAAACTTCACATATAATTCATGTCTTATAAGAGTATTTAAAATAATGCGCAAGTGATTTTTATGATCTTCGTAGCATATGGAGTATACCAAGATATCATCAATAAATACCATTACAAATTCATCAAGATATTCCATGAAAACTCTATTAATTAGATCCATGAAGATAAAGGGTGCATTAGTCAATCCAAAAGGCATTACTGTAAACTCATAATGCCCGTACCTGGTTTGAAATGTGGTTTTCGGAATATCTTCCATATTCACACACAAGTGATGATATCCACATCAAAGGTTAAACTTTGAAAATTGTTGAGCTCCATGAAGTTGGTCAAATAAATCATCAATGCGAGGTAGGGGATACTTGTTATTTATTGTTATAGCATTGATCTCCCTGTAGTCAATGCACAACCTCATAGATCCATCTTTCTTCTTAAAAAAAGAATAGGGGCTCCCCATGGAGAAACACTTGGGTGAATAAATCCCTTATTACTTAATTCCCCTAGTTTTTTCTTTAGTTACACTAATTCCAGAGTGTCAATTCTACAAGGGGTCTTCAATATGGGCCATGATCCAGGAATTAAATCAAAGGAAAACTCAATTTCTCATTCTGGAGGATGTCCGCGTAAATCTTCTGGAAACACATCAACATATTCTTTCACAATAGGTACGTACTCTATTTGAACATTCATTTCCTCACCCATAGTTGTTTCATTCTCTTCCTCCCTAATAATTGAATTTAGTTGAGCGATTGGGTGTGGATCTAGATAAGAATTAGGTGGTTGCAATTTTTCTCTAAAGATAAGGCGTTCTTTATCATCATCATCAAAAATAGTAACCTCATTCTTCTTACAATAAATTTTTGCATCATGGTCTGAATGTCAATCCATACTGAGGATTATATCAAATTCAATCATGTGTTTAATGATGAGATCAGCAGATAAAGAACATTTATATGCCCTAATGCGGACTGATTCACAAAACATTGTTGCAATGACACTTCCCATCATAGTCTTGACTGAAAATTCCCTTGTTAAATATAATTGGAAATATCTAATTTGCTTAGAAAACTGGGAAGATATGAAACAATGTAATGATCCAGAATCAAATAAAGCATTGGCTAAACTTGAGGAAACCATTAAATTACCTGCTACTACGTCTTTCAGAGCTTTAACCTCAGAGGTAATGATAGAATAATCTTTGCCTTCATCCCCTGGCCTCTTCTGAGGTAAGTTCCCCTAATGATTAGGAAATTTATTTACATAATTCTCCATTTCTCTATAATTGTAGCATTCAACATCGACAACCACTTTCTTCACCTTGCAATCACGAGCTTGGTGGCCTTTTTCACCACACTTGTAACAAAATCACATTCCCTTTAGGCAAGTACCAGGGTTTTTCTTCCCACTTTTACTGTAGTATATATATTAAACTTTTCCCTTGTTCACCTTATTTGAATTTCCATAGTGTTTAGAAGATCTCTTCTTCTCTTTCTTTGCTTTAAAGTCATAAGAATTTGAGAATTCTTTTTCTATCTTGATAGCACAGGAGACAATATCTTTGTACGATGAGAAGGATTGTGAGACTAATGCTTGACGGAAAATGGTTTTAACCCATAAAAGAAATGATTAGTCTTACTTCTTGGGTTACATATATAATCTGTAGCATGCCTCACTAACCTTGTAAATTTAGCTTCATACTTGGTGACATTCTCATCCTCCATTTTCCTCAGACTCAGAAATTGCCTTTCCAAATCTGCTCGATGGTCATGAAGAAATTATTTTTCTAATAAAATATCATTAAATTCCCTCCATTCCATATTTCATACTTCATCATAAACCTTTGTGTTTTGAATCAATGACCACCATTGATCAGCATCTCCAGTGAGGCGGTAAACTACCATGAAAACTTTTTCCCTTTCGCAACTCCCCAGGGCGTGGAATATTTTCTCTAAGGAATTTATACATTGCTCAGCTACTAGTGGATTTGTACCCTCTTTGAATGTTGGTGGTTGTTGCCTCATGAAGAGATATAACATTCATCCTCCACACTGCGAATCAGGGTGATCCATACAGGTAAAGTTATTATTCATAACCTGAGTAAGTTCTCCCAGTATGGTGATTAGCTGATCAGCACCAATTGCATCACTAGCTCCACTATAATTATCTTAAGTAGGAGGGAAATCACTACATGGAGTGCATGCATTGATACTGTTTCAATTCCTTACACTAGGCATCATTTCTAAACAATGGCATAAACTATATTAGTTTATGAATCAAAATACATAATTCCAAACTTGTAAAACACTTAACATAAATTGAACAGTTTGTGGATATAATCCATAATAATAAAAAATTTTGTCTTGGAGAATGTATATACTCATAAACCCTTCATAATTATTTTTAATGAAAATGACAATTATCCTAAGAATATACTCCTAGAGTGTCGTAACCAAGAGTGCAGCAAGGCCCATTATCGTGCACCAATTCCTATTCGAGTCTAGCTCAAAGCGGTGTTTTTGGGTTTTACCCCTAGGTACATCTATGCCAGACACTACTAGAAAAATGACTTATAGCCACATATTTATAGCCAAACTTATAAAAGTTTGTGGCTATATGTTAATTTATATCCACACTTCAAATAAAACCCGTAGCATTAGGTTCTATTAATCAGTTTCCTCAAATCTCCACGGCCCCTCTTCGCGCGACCCTTCTTCCGGACGGCGCCCTCTCTTCTCTCCTCAATGCTCCACCGACTTTTCCCCCATGACTCTTCTTCCCCGAAAATACTTGTGTGACCCTTCTTGCACCCCTGAAAATACTCGCATGACCCTTCTTCCCCGACGGCCCTTCTTCCCCGATAGTCCGACGCTGCCACCGAATTCAGGACATTTCACCTCACTCGGCCGATCCTACTTCTAGGTGGCCTCCCCACCTCCTCTCCGGCGCGCCTCCGACGTGGAAACCCCCTCCTGGTGATGATCCTCCTTGATTATAACTATTTTATAAATAACTTTCATAGATGTTGATCGTCTTAGGGTCTCATGTAGTAGGAGTATGATTAATAGCGATTGTTTTGGATTTTATGGGCTTAGAAGATGATGGAAAACATTTCCTAAGGGTTAAATTTACTTGAGGTTGGTTAAATCCATGGAATACTACATAAGATTAGTGAAATTAGGTGACTGGCTTAACTGCAGAATAATAGAGGCACGCGAACAGTTTCATTGGTGTCTCATAATTACTTAAGATTAGTGATCTACATAGGTTATTATTTATAGTTATTATAATCTTCATGTATCATATAGAAAAATACAAATAAAGCATTGTTCTCCCATGTACATGGGATGTAATGTCTGGAAAACAAATTTCCTTGTGATTCCATTACATTCATTCATTTCACGTTAAATTCTTACTGCGATTGAGTGAATATATCCATCTATTTTGACTCAGTTTGATGAATTAATGTGAGGATTTCTTCCTAATTGTCAATACAATAAATGGTGGGAGTGTTCATTTTGGGGATTTGGTTCTACCTCTAAAATTTCTAGTGATTTAATATTAAATTATTAGAATATTTGTTGATGATTTATCAGTAAGTGTTATTATAGATTTTTTCATATAATTCCTTTCAGTTTAGAAGGTAACAACTTAGGTGCAATTCCCAAATGTCATGATTTTATATTTTGATTCAGAGATTCTTGACCTCGGGCACACCTCTTCTTATGTCAACGACTTTCGATAGGAAGTGAGGTCCTAAAACATTCATTGGGGAGAATATTCAATATTATATAAGTAAAACCACATAAAAATAAACACATCCAACAAAATCATTAATATCATCGTATTCATAATAAATCTATAAAAATTCCATATAAAATGGGATACAACATAAAACCAAACAAAAAAACTAATCACATGAAGGAATAATCACGTATTTCAAATTTAAAAAGGAATAAAAATAAATAATTATATCTAAATCCATGGTCTTGGCTCATCCCATCCTGTTCTCCAAAACCACATCGACCGAAACAATACCTATCCATTGTACATCCTCTGATAAACCTTAAATGTAACAAAACATCTACATTCACACTGAGGTTCTTGTGTAAGGTGTAAATGTATTAATTTGTAGGGTCTCACTACTCACCTCTAATATACACTGAAATATTAATGTGTATGCATGAGGGAAACAATTAATGTAAATAAACATTATCACTAGATCATAATTCTTTAACACAACAATCACAACATTCGACATGTTTCATGAACTAGTTGAATGTCAATTTGATTCCTAGAAAACCATTATGTCTGACCATACCTACATTAGTTCCATTATAGTATCTTATCCCCATGTTCCATATACACCATCTAATTAATAAAAAAATGGTTATTATATTTTTGAAGACCTGAACAATATCCAATGTTTCAGGGTAGAACCTTATGTCTATGATCTGGTCTCATCTCATCACTTGAGGATATACCACATCACTCAAGGGGGATTATCCAAAAATCCAATCCCTCAAAGTATATAGAACCCACTATCTCACTCAAGACATTCCCATATTCCTTCCCCATGTTACATTACAACCTAGACCCCATCTACCTCATGGCGGTCTAACCATAACCTCCTCAGTCAATGTATCTCTCCTAATAACATCACAATCCAAATAATTTCCTTCTAATTCTAAGACATTATATTAATATATCAGGAATGTGGTCACAAAGCAGCATTTTACCATGGTATCATGGATTCTTCTCGAAGGGCATTCGTTCAGAAATAGTGGAGAAAACATGAGATTAATATAATATGCACAACAGTTACATTTGGAATGGGTGATGTTGAAAATGAATTTATTACTTGTTTGCAGTTAACAATCATGTGCTCACAATGTTATTTCTAGTATAAATAAACCTAATGTTCGCTTTGTGATTCACCATTCCATGCCAAAGTTTATTTAAGGCTATCATCAGGTTAGTTTTCCAAATTTATATTGATGTTTTCTTTTTAATGATATGTTTATAAGGCTGGAATTCAAAACTTTTTGTAACATCTAATCCAAAATCTATAATTATCTTCATATTCTTGAGCAGGTCCAAAGCATTCTTGAGTGGGTCTGAAGCATGCATTCATAATTGGGTCTGACCAAATCATTAGGGTAAGAGTGCCACCACTATGACAGTCTACTTGAGTATAAAGTTAGGCTAGTTTCCAAGGGCATCCTTCAATGTGAAAGAGTTGAGTATTCTGAAATTTTTTCTCCAGTAGTTAAAAACTCATTCATTTGGTTATTGCTTGCTTTTTCTACTTACCATGACTTTCATATCGAAGAACTTGATGTTCGAACTACTTTTTTACATGGTGATTTTGATGAGAAACTGTACATCAAGCCTCCTTATGGTTTTGCTAATGAATTTAAATCAAATCAAGTCTACCTACTTAATAAACCAATCAAAGGCTTAAAACAGGATTCACGACAGTGGTATAAGAAATTTGATTCATTCGTACTACAACATGGCTTTAACTGGAGTAAATTTGATGCATGTGTTTACTATTAAGAATAACATGCTTTACCTTTCTTCTCATTTTGTTAAAGTATTGAAACATGTTACTGTTCCGTTTTCCCAACAGTTAAAACTATCACTCTCTCAATCTTCTAGCACTGTTGCTGACACTGAACGTGTTAGTAGAATACCTTATTTTAAACAGCCAAACTTGCTGTTTTTTATTCCAATTTCAATCTTCTAAAAATTTCATTTCTTCTGAGAGTTTATCATTATTTTTTGTACTTAACCTAGTTGAAGATCACCTGCCATCATGCTTTTGCATGTCAGATCAGTACACTAATGAAAGAACATTTTTAGCAGTAATGGAATGACATCATGGCATGATCAATCATCCTATAATGCAAATCATTTTTAAATGGATCTGCTTCATGTTTTGTACTCAGGAAAATCCTTTGTGAGCATCGGAGAGGTTGAATCATCTATAAAAGAAATGTTTTAGGCACCCCATATTCAAGTTAGTTATCTTTTTAATAAGTTTGTCCATTTTTTGTTTGTTTTGAATATACATAATTTAGGCTTCATTTGAAAACATCTTTTGAAAATGCTTAAAACACTGATCACTTATGATAATGGTTCGTTATAAGTTTTCCCAATTGCTTATCGGTCATTTTGATTTTAATGTAGGTAATGAAAAACTGCTGCCAATTCAGTAGAATATTTTTGATGGAAATGGTGTGTGAGCTTTACAAAATAGGAATGGGGGAGACTGCATTCGAAAGGGTGAAGTTATTGAAATTGACAAGTTTGGTTGAGAAATGTTTACATAATTAATTATGATATGAATTTTAATCAATTTTTGTTTTTGATTAAAATGTATCACTAACAAGCATGTTGTGATGTTTTTTAATTTAATGCAGTTAGTGGGGAACATATCATGCGTGTGTTCAGGAAATGGAGAAGCATTTCTGGGGTGGGATGCACCCTTGAGAATTGGGTGAGTAATTGTATTTTTAATTGTGTATTGAAATTATTTTCTAAAAAAGTATTAAAAGGGGTGATTGGTGCAGATGTAATCTTGTTGAATTCAAGGAGATTCTTTGGTTGGCCAAGTATTTATGAGAGCGCATATTTTGCGTCAGTTATAGGTCGTTGTAACGGCACGAGATTTTGATGAAAACAGGAGTCCTATTTTTTATTTTTAAAAAATTAGGAGTTAAATAATTTAATCATTCCGCTGTTATCACCAGAGGATTAGCATGTTTCTCATTTCCCAATACTATCGCTATAGGGGATTATAATAGCCATAAATATACAAGTATTTTAAACTACCTTTTTATTGAATTTTCTTTTGTAAAAATGATATTGTGAAAGAAATATAAAAAAGGTTTATTGTATTATTGTTGAAAAGAAAAAAATAGCGAACTCTTGTTCAAGGAATGGATTTTCTAGGTTAAGAACAATGTTTAATCTCTATTTTTCGCATTTAAGTGCTGATGAAAGTTTACTTTATTCCCATATTTTGGTGATTTTTTATTTTTGAATAGGCAATTGAAGGTTATGTTTGAAAAACAAAGAGGTTTATTAATGATCATGTTATTTAGTATTGGGCTGTACATATCAGTCTGAATAATATTTGTTCATTGTTTGTTATGGATTCATGTATCATTTATCATGTACAGTTGACACACTGATCACATATATATAAGAAGTCGTTATATCTCATTTTTTCCACTATTTTCTTATAGGTGGTTTCTTATCATGAGGTCGGTTCTATCCACCACCATCGATGACAATGAGTTCAACATCGGATTTGGGTAAGGTTTATTCTGTTTTTATTCTTTGGCCTAATTTTAATTAGGGCATTTGTGATTTTTTCATTCCTTATATTTTTGCAGTGCATTTTGGATTTCGTTGAGGTGGATTCGAGTCGTCGTTGACGTAGGCTTACATGTGTATGCATATGTAGGAATATACATATATAAGTTCCCCCTTTATATATATTCACTCATGGTAGTATGAATATATATATATCGGGGCTAGGTGTGCTTATATATGGATATGAAAAATGCATACATCTGTAAGTGTAAAGGGGTATATGCAAGTATAAATATATATCTAAGGACCCCCTTGTGCGTATTTGGCCATGAAAATATGTACATAGGGGATAGGTGTCCTTATATATATGTGAAGTCGCATATGTGTGCAAGTGGAAAAAAGGAAGATTCAAGTTGTTTTCCTTAAAAGAAAATGTGCCTTGAGGTTGATGTTGAGTCCCTCTCCTAGCCTATTTAATTCAAGAATGTTTTAAATTGCATTTAGTTGCCTTCTTAATTCTGAATGTTTATATTAAATTGCAATTCTTGAATAAGTGTTAGTTGAGATTATTGTTTCGTTTGATAAATAAGTCATGGTTTTGTAATAAAACCCCTCCAACGGAGGTGCGCTGTCTGCGAAAACTCACAGTGGTATACCTTGCTTAACATTATTGCATTGATGTTTTCCTTAAACTTTATGTCGTTGTTAGTCATAAATAACGCATCGTACTTGACCCTTTTTATATCCATGTAAGGGGTTTCCCTCTTTTTATTAAAATGGTTGTTTGAACTAAGACACTCTTTAAGTGTCGTTAGACTTTTAAGATGGGTCCCATGTTGTGTGACCATTTCACATGGCGTGTGATATTTAAATCCAACCAAAAGCCCAATTCCACAGCCTAGGGGTCCCACAGTACCAGTAATGTCAGATTACATGTTATGTAACCTATGATTTTCCTGATCCCATGGGGTATTCCTCTAGGTATTCCTACACATTTCTAGATCTCCAAACCTCACCGAATTAGGTATATCAGGGGTCATCCAATCCTCTTGTCATCACATATTAGCATTCATTTCTTTAAATCTTATGAGAAAACATCCTCTCATTCCATCCATATCATCCTATTTGAAACTAAGTGGAAAAGATACTTCAATTCCATTCTAATCCACCTCCAAAATCCATGATAAAAATGACAGAAATTGACCTTTGGAAAAACAAGGTCAAGGAAGGCACTGATTACCCAGTGGAAAACCACCAACCGACCAATGGCCACAAACGTTTTGGTTCCAAACATCAACCATCTAGTAGTTATTCTAGAGCCAACCCTCACCCACTATCACTATTAATATGTTCATGGTGCTTTATAATAGATAACTGGTGGCCCCGTCTACTACTTTTTAGGAACACCACATACTTCTTCCCCTCTTTACTAAATCCATCCACCCGAAACATAAAATTTCACTTAAAACTTAATCATTTTAATTAGAAATCACCAAAACTAAATTTTAAAAACCCAAAAAATAAATCCATAGTAATTAAAAACTATCCACTATATGATTTCTCATCCATGAGAAACATTACTAAGCATCACTGGTGACTTTAGGTTTTAGGGGTTTGGAGCCTCCCCACCTCCTCCCGCTCCCTTCGCTCCTGGTCGGAAGATGATGCCCCGCGGATGTCGCTGGACCGGTCCAACACTCCGCGGTCATTCCGCGGTCATGCCGTCGTCCTGCCGCGGTCACGCCGTGGTCCTTTCGCGGTCACGCTGCAATCACGCCGCGGTCATGCCGTGATTTGGCCCTGCTCCAGGACGACACCCTTTTGCGGTTCACAGTGATAGTATTCCATGACTCTTGTCATCAATGTTATGACTTACTAATCACAATTTCTTCCGGTGGGGTGATGATCGGAATGTTGCCCTGCCTCCTCTCACTCCCTTCACTCCTGGCCGGAAGATGCTGCCCCACGGATGTCACTGGACCGGGCCAACATGCCGCGATTTGGCCCTGCTCTAGGATGACACCCCACGACAGTTCGCAGTGATAATATTCCATGAGTCTTGTGATCAATGTTGAGATTGAATAATCACAATTTCCACTGGTGGGGTGACGACCGG
This sequence comes from Viscum album, assembly GCA_963277665.1. NCBI lineage: Eukaryota > Viridiplantae > Streptophyta > Magnoliopsida > Santalales > Viscaceae > Viscum > Viscum album. The sequence continues at coordinate 746,957,901 of OY728121.1, read as the reverse complement.
AATGTTGCCCCGCCTCCTCCTGCTCCCTTCACTCATGGAAAAAAGATGCTTCCCCACGAATGTCGCTGGACCGGTCCAACATGTCGCGGTCATGCCGCGGTCATGCCACGGACATGCCGCGTTCACGCCGAGGTCATGTCGCGGTCATGCCGCGGTCACGCCACGGTCACGCCGCGGTAATGTCGTGATTTGGCCCTGCTCAAGGATGACACCCCATGGTGGTTTGTAGTGACAGTTTCCATGAGTCTTGTGATCAATTTTGAGACTGACTAATCACAATTTCTACCTGCGGGGTGCTGGTCGAAATGTTTCCCCGCCTCCTCTCGCTCTCTTTGCTCCTGGATGGAAGATACTCCCTCGCAAATGTCGCTGGACCGGGCCAACACACTTCGGTCAAGCCGCAGTCATGCCGCGGTCACGCCGCTGTTACGCCGCGATTTGTCCCTGCTCCAGTCACATTCAACCCACAACATCCCCCTTCCACCTTCATTTCAGCCTGCTGCCACCAGCATTCCAGTCCGCAACAGCCCCCCTTCCACCTTCAAATCAGCCCGCATCATCCCCCAACACCTACAACCATCCCCCTTCCACCAGCATTCCAGCCCCCTTCCACCTGCATTCGAGCCCGCACCAGCCCGCATCCACATGCAATCCATCCCGTACCAGCCACCACACCAGCCACCACCCCCAGCCTCCTGCAAAACACTCATGCCAGCCCTCTCCCACCTGCAAAATAGCCCCAGCCACCAGTTCCAGCCCTCTGCCACCTGCAAAACACCCCCACCTGCAATAATTTTGCTAAATTTTTTTGGAAAGGTATTCCCAATAGCAATAGGTCTGAAATCCTTTACATCCACAACATGTTTCTTCTTTGGGATCAGGGAAATAAAATTGGAGTTGATTCCATAGGGCATTGAGGCATGGTTAAAGAACTCCCTCATAGAGTTAAGGAGCTCATCATGAACTGTGTCCCAGTTGAACATAAAGAATTAATTTGTGAACCCATCAGGACCAGCCACACTCACAAGATTTAGAGAAAAAAGGTCACTCTTAACCTCTTTCTAAAGCATGTATATTCGTGAAGGCTCTATCTAATTTGGAAGAAACCACTCTATTGTATTGTTTTCTGTACCAAGTGTATTTCTCACCAATGAGATTAATTTCAATGAGATTTTTGTCTTCAATCAAGGCTTTAAATTCTCTCGTGGAAATAGAGGCATGAGAAGGTCCAATTTTCTCACTTGAGTTGAGAATGGCATTAAAGTCTCCAAGAATAAACCAAGGGTCATTAATATTAGTGCTTAGGTAAGAAAAGTCATTCCAAAGAGTTCTCCTTTCTTGGTATCTATTTTTTGCATAGACAAAAGAGCATAAGAGGTGTATGCCATCAGTATTAGAATTGCAAGTAAATATTTGATCAGAGACATTAAAGGTGTTAACATTTTGTAAGAGTGTTAAAAAATCCATATAGATTCAGCATTGTAGGTATTTGAGTTTGCGCCAGTAAAGATATAATTTTGTTGACACAACTGAGAGTATGTAGGAGAATAAGAAATTTTTGGTTCAGCAATAGAAAATAACATGGGATGGTGAGTGTTTACAATTCTTTTTAGAACATTGAAAGTGTCAGAGTTGGGAATACCCTGACAATTCCAAAAAAGAATCTTCATTTAAACCAGTTTTTGGAGTTAGAACTCCCTTTTTTTTCTTCTTTAGAGAGCCTTTATCTCTAGAAGACCATCTAATGTTTTGAGAATTTTTATTGTTAGTGGTCTATTCATGTTTTTTGTTTGTATTGATAGGGTTCTTCTTTGTAGTTTCATTTCTTGAAGCATTCATAATTGAGTCTGTTTTGTTTGTATTACATGGCATCAAAGAAGTGGTGATTTGCTTATTTAATAGAATACCAGGCTGTTTAGAACAGTTCTTATTATCTACATATTGAACACCATCAAAAGGTAAATTAATAGAATGAGGAGTAGGAGTACCTGGGTCCTTTGAAGCATGTATATCCTACTGTTTAACATCGTCCAGAACTGATGTAAGGTGCCTCTGCCTGGTGGATTCAGGAAGTGCTTGCATAAGAAAGGGGCCCTGTACTGAGGGAGTGATTTTGTATGTTTTACAGGTTTTGGTGTTATGGCATCTTGTTTATCAGTTTTAGTATGTTTGGTTTGTGTCTTAGCCTGAACAGACTTTGGACTAATATTAGGACTCCCGGAATTTATAGGACAACCAGGGGTCTCCATCTCATTAGGACTGTTGATAGATTTAATGTGATTAGGGTGAAAAGTATTTAGAGTTGATTCCATAGAGGTCAAATTACATGGAATAAAGGGATTTGTACAATATTTTCCTATATCTTGAGTAGCTGAATGAGGAAAATTGGGAAGCAGCGTACCTGGAATCACTTCCACAGCAGAAACAGTTGTTACATAGGGTGCCTGGATAGTGTCTAAAGCATCTGTGGGACACTGTTTCTGATCACCGAAGTCACTGTTATCCTGCATTTGAAGAGGAACTTGCACCACAGGTGTTTTCTCATTTAGAGATTTAAAAGATTATAAGGATTTAGTACCAGAATTAAACTTGGCGATATTTGATAGTGTCATTGTTTGAACATAGGGAAGGGAACCTAAGCCATTTTACTGATTTTTGGTCCCATTTATTATCTCTTGAGTAGTAGTAGAAGTCAGTAGGGAGGGTTTTTGGTTCTGTCCCGAAATCATATCTGAGCAGCTGGGTTCAACCACAGCTTGTAGAAAATGATCAACATTGTGCTTAGTTGCAGTGATTAAGCTGTAATCATTTCCTTTTATGTGAACAGGTGGAGATATTGTATCCCTCCTACCCAGTGTGGGTTCATCATTTTTGGTGAGTTGAGAGTTGGGTACCTTCTTGGATGGATAATTAGTGAGTTTTTCTTTCTCATGATCATTATTAGATAGTCTAACAGTTTCTAGAACCAGATTATGAGTCTCTTCTATAATAGTTTTTTCCTTCGTGGAGTTTTCTTCCTCTTCAACTACGTCTGCCCAGGTTTTACCCAAATCATCCCCTATGTGTGTCAGGCTATGTGATTTTTTTCACCTAGATTTTAGGTTTCTTTTTGGAGGATTCAGGTATTTCCACTGTGTGAGTTTTGTCTTTTTTTTCTCTTTATTTCTTGCCAGTCATTTTTAATTGGCTGATTTACTTGTTTTCTAACCACCCTACAATTGGAGATTGTATGTCCAATTATTTTACAAAGTTCACAAAAGGGAGGGGACTGGTTGGGTCTATTATTAACAGAGTTTCTGTTTTCCTTGATATCATCAAGGGCTACTGTTGGTTTCTCAATGCATAAATATGATTTTCTGTTGGGTTGGTCTCTCGAAGGACTGGCAGGGGGAGAGGGTAACGGCAGGGGGGTACAAGGGGTGGGGTGTCCAGGTTTTGGGGGGTTCCAGGGGGATCTGTCCAGGTTCTGGGGGTGTCCAGGTTCTGGGGGGGGTGTCCAGGGGGTGTCCAGGGTTTGGGGGGGTCTGAATTTCTAGTAGTGTGCCTCGAAGAGGAAATAGTTTGGAAACAAGTAATGAGGATATATAATTACTCAAATGGGAGGCATTACCCTCATAAATAATTGAGAAGTAAGAAATAATATGATAAGTGATAAGTTCGGAGGTCATCATGGCCCTTAAAATTACATTTATTAACCTATAATTGTATAATGGTGTAGGTTCGATCCATTGGGAATATAGATGAGTGTTCTAAAGTATTAAGACAAACATACCCCACTATTTTCACCAGTGGGGGAACATTTTTTACTTACTTTTTTATATATTTTTATATATAAGGCATAAATGAAATAAAAAACGATCTTATTCTATTAATAACTAAAATATAATTGGGGCTTATCATAATCAAACATTTTGAATAGAGAGAGAATAAATTTATTTAGGAGCTTGCTTGGGGATTTTAACTCTACTAGTTTAAAATATTATATATTCACAACATTTTTTTAAATTTACAACCTCTTAAAAGGATGGATCACTCTCCCTCGCCTAGAGAATAATCACACATATTAATGATTCTAGTTGTTTTCCACAACTAGAAACACAAAACTTTAATAAATTTAGATAAATTATGTTGATGGAAATTAATCCTGTCGATGCAATCCAACAACATTGAAATTAAGAATTAAAGAGATTCTTCCATGATCTATCTCTCCAAGAGATCATGGAGTTTTTAAATTGAGTGCCAAAAGTGCAAAAAAAAATTAAAATTTTAGAATCATACTCTACATCGCTAGTTGAATATGACTCTTTGTTGAAATAACCAACCACAAAGATAAAGAAATTTAACAGTGGAAATTAATTTACCAAACTCAAGAAATTTAACCTGGACCCATTTTTCTATTTAAAAATTAAAACTGTACGATTAAAAAATAAATAAATTGTAAAATAAGGAAGAATAAATATCCCTATTAATCATGAATGGCAGCTCTGTATTGTCGCTCCCATGTCCTTGTACTCAACTTCTCTTCATCTCCTTGATCTTGCATGAAATGATAAATCTCCTCGCTTCGTTTGGATCTTTTTTACCACTCAAAAAAGATGGGCATGACTGGAAGGACTGGCAGGGGAAATAGCAGAGGGAGGGGGGGGAAACTAGCAGTGGGGGAAGGGACTGGTAGGGGAGGGGGTAACTGGCAAGGGGGATGCAAGGGGTGGGGTGTCCAGGTTCTGGGGGGTGTCTAGGTTCTAGGGGGGTCCAGGGGCTGGGGGGGTCTGTCCAGGGTTTATCTGGGGGGTCTGTCCAGGGGGTCTGGGGGGTGTCCTGGTTTTTTTTTTTGGGGGGGGGGGGGGGGGGCAGGACTGGCAGGGGGAACTGGCAGGGGGAGGGGGGGAATTGGAAGGGGGAGGGGGGAATTAGAAGGGGGAGGGGACTGGTAGGGGGACTGGCAGGGGGAGGGGGTAACTGGCAGGGGGTGCAAGGGGTGGGGTGTCCAGGTTCTGGGGGGTGTCCAGGGGGATCTGTCCAGGATCTGGGGGGTCCTGGTTTGGGGGGTTAATGGTCTGTTCAGGAGTGTGGGAGCGGGGTCTGCCCAAGAGACTGGGGGTTATGGGGGTGTCCAGGTTCTGGGGGGGGTTCCATTGTCTGTCCTGGAGGGTGGGGGTGCTGTCCAGGGGAGTGGAGGTATGGGCTGTCCAGGGGGATCTGTCCAGGGTTTGAGGGGGTGTCCAGGGTCTGGGGGGTGTCCTAGGTCTATCTAGGGGGTGTCCAGGGTCTGTCCAGGGTCTGTCTGGGGGGTGTCCAGGGTCTGGGGGGTGTCCTGGGTCTATCTGGGGGGGTGTCCAGCGTCTATCCGGGGGGTGTCCAGGGTGTGTCTGGGGGGTGTCCAGGGTCTGTCCGGGGGGTGTCCAGGGTTTGTCTGGGGGGGTGTCCAGGGTCTGTCCGGGGGGTGTCCAGGGTCTGTCTGGGGGGGTGTCCAGGGTCTAGGGGGAGGTGTTGAGGGTCTGTCTGGGGGGTGTCCAGTGTCTGTCCAGGAGGGGGGCTTTATAGGGGGGTTGTCCAAGGGGAGTTTATGTAGGGTGGGGGTGTCCAGTGTCTAGGAGGGAGGGGTCTGTAGGGGGTGGGCTACTACAGGGGGTGGGGGCTATTTTTTTTTGGTTTTTCAGACCCTGTAGCCACTGTTTTAAACCGTGGATATAGGTTTATTTCCACGGTTACAAATCGTAACTAAAGGTCTAATTCCACAGTTTCTAACTGTGGCATTAAACTGTATCCCTCCTCTTTTATAGCCATTGTTCTAAACTATGGCTATAGAGATATTACCACGGTTTAAACCGTGGTTGTATACCTAGAGCCACGGTTTGAACCGTAGATGTAGACCTATAGCCATGGTTTGGAACTGTGGCTATAAGTCTAGGCATATAGCCATGCCAAACTTAGCCATGGTTTGAGGACCTATAGCCACGGTTTAAAACCGTGGCTATAGCCAGAATTTCTAGTACTAAGAGCCACCTCTACCTGCTCATATCCAAATAAGGATATATTGCTTGGAAAACTCAAAAAAACTCTACATTACCAAAATTCTATGAAGTTCTTATACACTAATCCTCAAAGACTATCATAGGTCTATATTCTCTAATCAGAGTTTATCTAAATCTAGTTTCCAAGGTTTGTACTAAACTTCCTCTGATACAAACTGTAATACCCCGACCCTAGTTACCTATAGTCAGTGCAGTATTACATAACATTGGCATGATCACAAAAGGTCAAGTCTTGAAAGATCGATTAGTTTAGAAATCTTGGAAGTACTAGATTCATTCATAAGGATTACATTACATCAGAAAATGGAAAACTACATCAACATTGTTTCCATGGACAATACTGAGATCCCATAGACTATCCCTGTAGGTCAATCATAATAAACTTCTTCATATTCTGGAAAAAATAAAACATATAAAGGGGTGAGCTTAGATGCTCAGTAAGGATAACAATATAGCGGAAACTTTAACAAATAGGCATCAAAAATTAAGGCAATGTATCGAACTAAAAAAAACTTTTAAACATAAACGACATCATAATATGGAAAATATAAATCAAAATAATTCCATTTACTTACTCACATGGATATTTTACTAGTCGAATAGTCACATGCAATATCAATATCCTCTTTCATAATGATGGAATGCATAATGTCAGACATTTATAACCACATAGTCAAGGCCTTGTGCCAAGACTACTAATAAGATTTTGTCAAGGCCTTATGCCAAGACACTAGTTTGTCTCATGAGACCTACCGATGCATTGAGGAGCTATAGCGGGCTCCACCCATCACTTACTAAGTCCAATGCATTCCCCATATGAAAAGGTTTAAACATAACATAAACATTCGTATTAAAACTGGCATACGAAATGTAAATAATTTATCCATAAACCATGAATGGTATGAAATAACACATCCACAACCAAAAATATCACAAAACATTCAATACAATATGGAAGTTTTTTATCATAATAAATCAACTTCAAACAAACTTATAATCTATCAAAGGATGTTGACATAGATGAAATCAAAACCTTTTTAGAGAAATATCTCTTTATATTTTGAAATCATTTAAAGGTCACGTAATAATAAAAGAAAACATTTAAATTTTAAAATAATCTTATAAGATTTAAGGGAAGATTTGATGATGTTATAACAGTGTAAAATAGTTGCACCCGCTGTATAAGTTAAAAAAACATTCTTACCTTAATTTTGTGGAAAATGTCACAAAGTACCCTGTTTGGAAAACGATGGAAAGACTCATTTCAAACCATTTTATAGAAAGTCAAACAAGGATATAAATGAATTTAACCTATAGTCTAGTAAATAGTAAAAATGCTTTGGAATACATTTTTAAGAAACATTGATGTGGATGATAAAGATGTCCCAGTAGATACTTAAGTAAAAACAACCTCGGATAATAAAGAGATTGTGAAATTAACAATTACCTTGTACTTTTCTTGGTTGAGGGTAGGTTAACCTCCTGTATAATCTTGAAATAATTGTTATTAAACTATAAAATAATCATATACATTAATATGATATCATATATGATCTTTTAATATTGGTTTGTTAATAATATCTTAGTATTATCATCATTTTGGGTGTTAACTGATTCGTTTTCCTTTATATGATTCATTACGTAAGTAATGTTTCTTATGGATAGGATGTATCTTATTCATATTCAAAATGATATTAAGTCTTTAAACATTATCATTAATCAAATAATGAAAATTATTCTTCAATGGATACGATGGGGAATGAATCTCATCGCGTTCGTGGAGACGGTAATCTGTACGTACGCAGGAGCGACAATATCATTCTTTTGATCTTAAAATCATATATAATTGGATGGTATATCATATATACAGAATAATTATCATGTTATATTTATTATTTATATCAATTACACATCATTATTATACCCATCCAAATAATAATGTATTGAATAACAATTAAACCACGACTTTGAGACGGTAAGTCGTACGTACGCACGTATGGTGACATGTCATTAAAAGGATGGATAGAATAATGAATATGGTTGTAAGATATTTATAATAACATAATAGTATATATAAAATACTTGAGTTTTTATTTTATAATGGAAACAAAAAATAAATATAAAGTTGAAGAAGAAAGGAACTTGAAAGAGGTGATGAAATATTTACCTCTTCTTCGGGTTCTTCCTTTTGATTTGATCAAAAGGGCTTCTTAGGTTGCCTTTCTAACTAGAGGAAGGCCTATAGAATGAATGGATTACATTTTAGAGGGTATTTGGGCAGGGATTGGCCGATCCAAATGGCTTTGATGGTGTGAATTATATAGAAGGGATAGTGCCTTTTTATAAGAAGGGTGAGGGGCACCTTCAGAAAAGCTAGAAATATTATTTTATAATAAAATAAATTTCAGTTTATAATGGCTCCAAAATGAATTATATAAATGATAATGTGGGGATTGGTTGAAAACCACTCAAAAAATAGGTTTTAGATAGGTTCGGGTCACTATATTAACTTTAGCTTTTAGATTTATCTCTTAGTTAAATAGTTTGACATTTACCATGACTCTTTGTATTTTTATATTATATGGTTAATAAACTTACTATAAAATTCCAAGAGAACCCCTACTAGTTCATTAATGATACAAATATAATTATATAAGTCCTTTGGCTGAAGCTTATATTTTTAGGAATAGAATATCAATTAATAATATAATATTTCTTTTAAAAACTCTTTTATGTCAATTTTGACACTATTTGGTATTTTGTTTTTGCTAATGTCATAACAACATTATTACTTAAAAAAAATCATATAACCATCCCTAAAATGTCATATTAACCTATAAAATTATTTTAATTAATAAAAAATCTCAAATTACAATTATTTTGATATTTATAATATCAATTATTTTAATATTTCATTAATTAGGTAATTACTGCATCATCATTGTGTCATAAATAAATTTAATTAGTTAATGTCTAAAAATTATAAATAAAATACCATTATGTAGGAAATATTTTTATCTTTGTAATTAATATTTATAGTGTAGTTTATCTTATGTGTAACCCTATATTAAAAATTATTTAGTTATTAAACTTTGAATTTAACAATTTTAACTCTTCTTTTAATTAAATAATAATAAATGTCCTAATCTAATACAAGTGGACCTAAAGGATCATATTTTATTCAAAAGATTTTTTTGTCGAATTAGACTTATCCAATAGAATTAGGACCTGTTTTAGGGTAATAATAATATCATTTTTACCCTTAATTACTCTATTTACCTTTAACCGCGGTAAATAAAAGTAAAAAGTTACTATTCACAAAAAAATTATTTTCATCTTATTAAACCACATTTTACTTATTGATATCAACCGTGTCTCTCAGATTTTTGAAATTCAACTCACATAAGATGTAAAATTAAGTTTTATGTAAATTTGCAAATGCTCCTTGGAGGTGGGTAAGAGACGGTAAAAAGTTCAACAAAATTTTTATGTATCTAAAATTATTATAAACAGACTCCAATGAATTACATTGAACTTATATAGGTATTATGTATCTATTTTGACCTAAAATAAATTTAAATATAATAAATAATTATTTAAATAAAAATTCGGTTTTAAACTATAACTCAGTGTTTTTTACTATTCATCAAAAATTGAAGGTTTTCAGAAAAATACCAAAAATTCACCCTAAGCTAACTTCGATATTCCAAATCCAAAAATGAAGTCCATTTTGAAAGATAAACTATATTAAATTTCAAAAAAGTGGGTATTACTATTCATAACGGTTAGTTTGATTGGTCGTGGTGTGTTAGAACTCGAAGTTGCGTACAAAACACGCTATTGTATTATTCAAGGTGAAGCGTACCATGGAATCTTGGGGTGTTGCATTCTCCCCACCTTCAAATAATTTTGTCCTCAAAATTTCTAGAGTATTACTCTATAAAAAGACTTGGGTGGTTCTTCATCATAATTTCCTCGGGTTCCCACGTTGCCTCTTCCATCTTATGGTTTCTCCGTAGAACTTTAACCAGACGAGTCGTCTGGTTTCTCATCACTTGTTCTCTTGTATCAAGAACCTCGATAGGCTCTTCGCAATAAGACAGATTGGGTTCCAGTTCTAATTCCTCAAAGTTGAGTACATGCATTGGGTCAGGCATGTATTTTCTCAACAGTGATACATGGAATACATCGTGAACTTTGGAAAGACTTGGCGGCATTTCCAAGTGGTAAGATACAAACCCAATTCATTCTAGAAATTCTAAAAGATCATATGAACCTGGGAATCCGTTTTCCCTTCTTACCGAAACTTATAGCACTCTTCCATGGAGATACCTTCAAGAAAACATGATATCCTACCTGAAATTCCAAATCCTTCCTTCGGTTATCAGCATAGATCTTCTACCTACTTTGAGCTTCTTTGATGTGGTTTTGGATTACCTTCACCTTTTCATCGTTTCCTCCACAAGTTATGGGCCTACGAGTTTTCTTTCGCCAACATCATCCCAACAGGTTGATGTGCGACATCACGTTTCGTATAACGCTTCATATGGTGCCATCTAAATTGAAGCTATTGTTATAGGAAAATTCTACCATAGGTAAATATTGATCCCCCATACCCTGAAAGTCAAGTGATCATGATCTCAACATGTCTTCTAATGTTTGAATAGTCTGTTCTGATTGTCCATCAGTTTGGGGTGGTAGGCAATGCTTAGAAGATGTTTAGTATGCGGGGATTTCTGAATAATTTTCCAGAATCTTGATGTAAAAGGGGGATCACGATAAAAAACAATCGATAGTGGAACTATATGAAGTTTTACAACTTCATTAATATATAGTCTTTCTAAACGTTCAAGTGGTAAATCTTCCCTTATAGCATGAAAATGTGCTGACCTAGTAAGACAATCAACAATGACCCATACTGCATCATTCCCCCTAGGATTCTCTGGTAGTCCCCTGAAAAAGTCAATCATAATATTATCCCATTTCCACTCAGGTATGGGAAGAGGTTGCATGACTCCTCCAGGTTGTTTCCTTCTAGCTTTCACTTGTTCACAGACCACACATCTTGACACAAAATCAGCAATATCCCTCATCATGTTGTCCCATAAAAAATGTTCCTTCAAATCTCTATACCTCTTGGTGCTACCATGGTGTATAGAGAAATTAGAACTATGAGCATCATCCAATAATTCCCTTTTTGGATCAGGTATATCGGGAACATAAAGTCTCTTCCCAAATTTCAAAATTCCATATTCATACACAAATTCTCTCAATCTCCCATCATTCACAGCTTTAATATTCTTTAGAAACTCTTCATCATCAGTCTAAGAACTCTTCATCCTTTCTAGTAAAGATAGTTTTCCACCATTTGAAAAATTATTGATGTTTCACCTTCCATGGTGATTCCCATATCCATCATTACTAGATCCATGTATATAGGATCCTTTTCAACTCTCATATTGTTTAAAACTCCATGATCATTTCTACTCAAATCATCTACCACCTTATTTTCCTTCCCCGAGTGGTAGTGTATAGTGAAATCATAATACTTGAGTAGTTCAAGCCATCTCCTTTTCCTCATGTTGAGTTCTTTGTGTGAGAAAATATACTTCAACCTCTTGTGATCAGTATATATCTCACATTTTTCACTATATAGATAGTGTCTCCAAATCTTCAAAGCAATGATTACAGTTTCTAACTCAAGATCATGAGTAGGATAGTTTTGCTCATGAATTGTTAGCTGTCGTGATGCATATGAAATTACCCTATCATTCTTTATAAGGACACAACCAAGTCCTTTCTTTGAATCATCGCTATAAATAACAAACCCATCATTTCCCGATGGTAGAGTCAAGATAGGAGCATTGACTAATAATCTCTTAAATTCTTCAAAACATTCTTCACAATATTTTGACCAAATAAATTTAACCCCTTTCGTGTGAGCTTTGTTAATGGGTTAGCCAACTAGGAAAAATTCTGGATGAAACGTTGATAATAACCTGCTAAACCAACAAAACTGCATACCTCAGTTATACTCATCGGTGCTGGACATTCTTGGATTGCTCTTATCTTAGAAGGATCAATGGATATTCCATACTTAGAGAAAATATGGCCATGAAAAGAAATCTTTTGAAACCAGAATTCACACTTTCTAAACTTCCCATATAATTCATGTCTTATATGTGTATTTAAAATAATGCGCAAGTGATTTTCATGATCTTCATAGCTTATGGAGTATGCCAAGATATCATCAATAAATACCATGACAAAGTCATCAAGATATTCCTTGAAAACTCTATTCTTTAGATCCATGAAGATTGAGGGTTCATTAGTCAATCCAAAAGGCATTACTGTATACTCGTAATGCCCATACCTAGTTCAAAATGTTGTTTTTGGAATGTCTTCCTTATTCACACACAACTAATCATATCTAGATCAAAGTTCAAACTTTTAAAAGTATTGAGCTCCTTGAAGTTGGTCAAATAAATCATCAACGTGAGGTAGGGGATACTTTTTATTTATTGTTATAGCATTGATATCCTTGTAGTCAATGCACAACCTCATAGAACCATCTTTCTTCTTTACAAAAAGAACAGCCCCCCCCCCCCCCATAGAGAAACACTAGGGTGAATAAATCCCTTATTACTCAATTCCCCTAGTTGTTTCTTTAGTTCCACTAATTCCACAGTGTCGATTCTATAAGGGGTCTTCAATATGGGCCATGATCCAGGAATTAAATCAAATGAAAACTCAATTTCTCATTCTGGAGGATGTCCAGGTAAATCTTCTGGAAACAAATCAACATAATCTTTCACAATAGCTACATAATCTATTTGAACATTCCTTTCCTCACCCACAGTTATTTCATTCTCTTCCACCCCAATAATTGAATTTAGTTGAGCTACTGGGGGTGGATCTAGATAATAATTATGTGGTGAAATTTTTTCTCTAAAGATAAGATGTTCTTTATCATCGTCATCAAAAATAGTAACCTCCTTCTTCTTACAATGAATTTTTTAATCATGGTCCAAAATCCAATCCAAACTAAGGATTATATCAAATTCAATCATTTGTATAAAGATGATATCAACAAATAAAGATCAATTATATGCCCTAATGGGGACTGATTCATAATACATTGTTGCAATGATACTTCCCTTAATAGTTTTGACTAACAATTCCCTTTCTAAATCTAATTGGAAGTATCTATTTTTCTTAGCAAACTGGGAAGATATGAAACTATGTGATGATCCAGAATCAAATAAAGCATTGGCTAAACTTGAGGAAACCATTAAATTACCTGCCACTATGTCTTTCAGAGCTTTAACCTCAGTGGTAATGATAGAATAAGCTTGGCCTTGATCCCCTTGTCCTCTTCTGAGGTAAGTTCCCCTAACGCTTAGGAAATTCATTTTCATAATGCCCCCTTTCTCTATAATTATAGCATTCAACATCGATAGCCACTTTCTTCACCTTGCAATCACGAGCTTGGTGGCATTTTTCACCACACTTGTAACGAACTCTCATTCCCTTTAAGCAAGTACCATGGTGTTTCTTCCCACATTTACTATAGGATGGATATTAAACTTTTCCCTTGTTCCCCTTATTTCCATTTCCAGAGTGTTTAGATGATCTCTTCTTCTCTTCCTTTTCTTTAAAGTCCTAAAACTTAGAGAATTATTTTTCTATCTTGATAGCACATAAGACAATATCTTTGTACAATGAGAATGATTGTGAGACTAATGCTCGATAGAGAAATAGTTTTAACTCGTAAAAGAAACAATAAATCTTACTTCTTGGGTTATATATATATTCTATAGCATGCCTAGATAACCTTGTAAAGTTAGCTTCATACTTTGCAACATTCTCATCCTCCTTTTTCCTCAGACTCAGAAATTGCCTTTCCAAATCTGGTCGATGGTCATAAAGAAAGTATTTTTCTAATAAAATATCACTAAATTCCCTCCATTCCATATTTGATACTTCATCATCTACCTTTTTGTTTTGAATCAATGACCACCATTGATTAGCATCTCCAGTGAGGCGGCAAACTACCATGACAACCCCAAGGCGTGGAATATTTTTTATAAGTAATTTATATATTGCTCAGCTAATAGTGGATTTGTACGCTCATTGAATGTTGGTGGTTTTTTCCACATGAAGCGATCTAACAATGATCCTCCACACTACGAATCAGGGTACTCCATACGGGTAAAGTAATTATTCATAACCTGAGTAAGTTGTCTCAGTATGGTGATTTGCTGATCAGCACCAATTGCATCACCAACTTCACTATAATTATCTTGAGTAGGAGGTAAATCCCTATATAGAGTGCATGCATTGATATGGTTTCTATTACTTCCACTAGGATCCATTTCTAAACAATCACATAAACCAGTTTAGTTTATGAATCGAAATACATAATTCCAAACTTGTAAAACTACATCAACATTGTTTCCATGGACAACACTGAGATCCCATAGACTATCCCTATAGGTCAGTCATAATATACTTATTCACATTCTGGGAAAAATAAAACATATAAAGGGGTGAGCTTAGATGCTCAGAAAGGATAACAATATAGCGGAAACATTCATAAATAAGCATAAACATTTAAGTCAATATATAGAACTAAAATAAAAGCCTTTTCAACATAAACTTCATCATAATATGGAAAATATAAATCAATATAATTCTATTTACTTACTCACATGGATATTTTACTAGTCGAATAATCACATGCAATATTAATATCCACTTTCATAATGATGGAATGCATAATGCAGACTTTTATAACCACATAGTCAAGGGCTTGTGCCAAGACTACAAATAAGATTTTGTCAACGCCTTATGCCAAGACACTAGTTTGTCTCATGATACCTACAGATGCATCGAGGAGCTATATAGGGCTCCACCCATAACTAACTATGTCCAATGCATTCCCCATATGAAAAGGTTTAAACATAGCATAAAATTCATATTAAAACTCGCATACCAAATGGAAATACTTTATCCATAAACCATGAATGGTATGAAATAAAACATCCACAGTCAAACATATCACAAAACCTTTAATATAATATGGAAGTTTTGTATCATAATAAATCAACTTCAAACAAACTTCCAATCCATCAAAGGATGTTGACATAGATGAAATCAAATCCTTTTTAGAGAAATATCTATTTCTATTTTGAAATCATTTAAAGCTCATGTAATTATAAAAGAAAACATTTATATTTTAAAATATTCTTATAAAAGTTTCAGAGATGTAATAATGGCAGAAAATAGCCACAACCTAAGAATAAGTTAAAAAAGCATTCTTACCTTAATTTTGTGGAAAATGTCATAAAGTACCCTATTTGGAAAAGGACAGAAAGATTCATTTCAAACCATTTTATAAAAATTGAAACAATGGTATAAATGAATTTAACATATAGTCTAGTAAATAGTAAAAAAAATTTGGAATACATTTTTAAGAAACAAGGAAGTGGATAATAAAGAGGTCCCACTAGATACTTACATAAAAACAACCTCGGATAATAAAGAGTGTGAAATTAACCCTTCCCTTGTACTTTTCCTTGGTCAAGGGTTGGATAACCTCCTATATAATGGTGAAATAATTGTTATTAAATTATACAGGAATCATATAAATTAATATGATATCAAATATGATCTTTTAATATTTCATTGTTAATAATATCTTAGTATTATCGTCGTTTCGGGTGTTAACTGATTTGTTTTCTTTTATATGATTTGTTACGTAAGTAATGTTTGTTATGGATAGGATGTATCTTATTCATTTTCAGAATTATATTAATTACTTAATAATTATATTTAATAATCTAATGAAAATTAGTCTTGAATGGATACTATGGAGAATGAATCTCATTGCCTTCGTGGAGACAGTAATCCGTACATACGTACGAGCGACAATATCATTCTTTTGATATTAAAATAATATATAATTGGATGGTATATCATATATAAAGAATAATTATCATGTTATATTTATTATTTATATCAATTACACATCATTATTATACCCATCCAAATAATAATGTATTGAATAACAATTACACCACGACGTGGAGACGGTAAGCCGTACGTATGCACGTATGGTGACATGTCATTCAAAGGATGGATAGAATAATGAATATGGTTGTAACATATTTATAATAACATCGTAGCATATATAATATATTGGAGTTATTATTTTATAATTGAAACAACAAAGAAAGAGGAAGTGGAAGAACAAAGGAACATGAAAGAGGTGACGAAATATTTACCTCTTCTTCGGGTTCTTCCTTTTGATTTGACAAAAAGGGCTCCTTAGGATGGTTTTTGACTAAAGGATGTACTCTAGGATAAAGGGAGGATAGTTTAAAGGGTATTTGGGCAGGTTTTGGCCGAGCCAAATGGCTTTGAAGGTGTGAATTAGAGAGAAGAGGGAGTGCCCTTTTATAAGAGGGGTGAGGGGAACCTTAGGAAAAGATAGAAATATTATTTTATAATAAAATACTTTTCGGTTTATAATGAATAAAAAATGAATTATTTAAAGTATAATATGGGTATGGGTCTAAAACCACTCAACCAATAGGTTTTGGATAGGTTTGGGTCACTATATTAACTTTATGTTTTGGATTTATCTCTTAGTTAAATAGTTTGATGTTTACCATGTCTCCTTGTATTTTTTATATTATATGGTTAATAAACTTACTATAAACTTCCAAGAGAACCCCAAGTGGTTCATTAATGATAAAAATATCATTATATAAGTATTTTGGCCGAAATTATATTTTTAGGAACATAATATCAATTAATAATATAATATTTTTTTTAAAAACACTTTTATGTCAATTTGGACACTATTTGGTATTTTGTTTTTGGTAAATTCATAACAGCATTATTACTCAAAAAAAATTCATCTAACCAACTCTAACATATCATATTAACCTATAAAAGTAGTGGAATTCATAAAAAGTCTAAAATTACGTTTATTTGAATATTTATAATATTAATTATTTTAATATTTCATTAATTCGGTAATTATTGCATCATCATTATGTCAAAAATAAATTTAATTATTTAATGTATAAAAATTATAAATAAAATACCAGTATGTAGGAAATGTTTGTAGATTTATAATGAATATTTATAGTCAAATTTATCTTATGTGTAACCCTAAATTAAAAATGGTTTAGTTATTAAACTTTGAATTTCACACATTTAACTCTTCTTTGAATTAAATAATAATAAATGTCCTAATCTAATCCAAGTTTACCTAAAGGATCATATTTTTTTCCTAAGGTTGTTTTTGGTCGAATTACACTTATACAATAGAATTATTACATGTTTTAGGGTAATAATAATATCATTTTTAACCTTAATTACCCTATTTACTTTTAACCGTGGTAAATAAAAGTAAAAAGTTACTATTCCCCAAAAAATATTTTCATCTTATTGAACCAAGTTTTATATACTGATATCATCTCTATCTCTTGGATTTTTTAAATCCAACTCATAGAAGCGGTAAAAATAAGTTTTATGTAAATTTTGAAATGCTCTTAGGAGGTGGGTAAAAGACGGTAAAAAGTTTAATAAAATTTTTATATATATAAAATTATTATAAACTGACTCCAAAGAATTTAATTGAACTTATATAGGTATTATGTATCTATTTTGACAAAAAATAAATTTAAATATAATAAATAATAATTTAAATAATAATTCGGTTTTAAACTATAACTCAGTGTTTTTCACTATTCATCAAAAATTGAAGGTTTTCAGAAAAATACCAAAAATTCACCCTAAGCTAATTTTGATATTCCAAATCCAAAAATGAAGTCCATTTTGAAAGATAAGATTTATAAAATTTCAAAAAGTGGGTATTACTATTCATAACGGTTAGTTTGATTAGTTGTAGTGTGTTAGAACTCGAAGTTACGTACAACACGCGCTATTATATTATTAAAAGAGAAGTGTACCATGGAAGCTTGGGGTATTAAAGTTCTCAGAAACAAACCTCCTTTTAAAATTAGTTATTTCTAGCAGTGTGCCCATGACTTGCTACCAATTTGGAAATATACGGTAAATTTGGTATTCTTTTCCCTCCCCAATGAAGATGTAAAGTTTTTGTGTCCACTATAGAAATCTATAAAGGTTTTGAAAGGCTATGTATATGCCTCATTATAGTAAAGGATCGCTAGATCCAAAGGCCTCTACAACATAGTCATAATCTTCAAAGTCAACAGGAAACCAGTCATAGGCCTCAAGAGTGATGCACCTTTATATAGTGGATGAGTATCTAGAAAAGGTTTTTTCCGGATCGGTGATAGTGAGAGGTACCATTTTTTAATATTATATAGAAAAAAATTTATTTGATACTAGTAACTCCCACTCATTTATATCCTATCGTTTTGTAGATGTGTTGAAACTTCCAATGGAGATTATATAATTTTTTATTGAGTTGGAGAAATATATTTGAAAGATAAAAGAGTTGGGGTTTTTGAAAAACCTATTTGGTGTTTTGTTTTGAAAAAGTTTTGTATTTGTTGAAAAATAATATTTTTGGAATAATGTTT
The DNA here is from genome assembly GCA_963277665.1 of Viscum album. NCBI lineage: Eukaryota > Viridiplantae > Streptophyta > Magnoliopsida > Santalales > Viscaceae > Viscum > Viscum album. The sequence continues at coordinate 746,939,285 of OY728121.1, read as the reverse complement.
TTGAGTTACAGAATGTTAAAGTTGCTAGTGCTGAAGTTTTTCTTAAAGAGGATGTTTGTTGAAGAATAAGAAGTCAGAAGTTAATAAAGTGCCTCAAACTTTCTAAATAAAATCAGACGATGCATTGCTGATCTTAAAGTTCTCACAAATCAGGAAAAGTTTCATGATAAAAGATTTTGAATAAATGGTGAAGAGGATTGACGATTTTCACTAAGCAAAATTCGGAGAAAATTCGGAACATGTTTCGGAAACCAGAAATCCAGAACTTTTTTTCTGAACCTGAAATTCAGAACCAGTTTTTTGATCCAGAAATTCAGAACCTATTTTCTAAACCTGAAATTCAGAACCTGTTTCCTGAACCAGAATTCCAGAACCTGTTTTCTGAGCCTAAAATTCGGAACCTGTTTCCTGAACCTGAAATCCAGAACTTCTTTTCTGAACCTGAAATTTGGAACCTGTTACTTGAAACTAAAATCCAGAACCTATTTTTAGAACCTGAAATTTGGAACCTATTTCCTAAACATGAAATCCAGAACCTATTTTATGAACCTAAAATTCAGAACCTATTTCCTGAACCTAAAATCTAGAACCTATTTTCTGAACCTGAAATTCGAAACCTATTTCCTGAACCAGAAAATCTGAACCTGATTCCTGAACCTAAAAACCCGAACCTAATTCCAAAACCTAAAAACCAGAAACTATTTTCTGAACCGTAAATTTAGAACCTATTTCCTGAACCAGAAAACCTGAAACTGATTCATGAACCTAAAAACCAGAACCTGATTCCTAAACCGAAAAGCCAAAACCTGATTCCTAAACCTAAAAACCAAAACCTGATTTCTAAACCTAAGAACCAGAACCTGATTTCGGAACCTGAGTTTTGAAAATCCTTATGAGAAAACTCATATCCTACTTCGGGGCATGTTTCTGAGAAACTCAAATCCTGCAAACTGAGGATGTTTTTGAGCTTAAGGAAATTTTCCTTACAACAAACTTCCTTAGATAAAGAAAAGTATCTTAGAAAAAGAAAAGTTTCTTACAAAAAAGATTTTCAATAAGATTGAAGAATTGAAGAAGTCAAAGTAAGATCAGGAAAATTTAAGAACCTGAATTCTAAACCTTATGACAATTCTGAGTAGCATGTTGAGAAACCTAGAATGACAATTTTGAGAAACATGTTGAGAAAACTGGAATGACAATTTTGAGTAACTTGTTGAGAAAACCGGAACCTAAATTCCGCCCAATTCAAAACCTCATTTCTGAGTAATTTGGAACCTGATTCTTGAATAATTCAAAACCTTATTTCTGAGCATGCTTCTAGGAAAATCAGAACAAAGATCCAGATTTATCATTCTGAGAAAGATATGAAGAGTTCAAGAAAACTCGAATGTCAAGTTTGTGTAAATCTCGGAGAAATTTAAGGATATTTGAAGAAGTCAAATATTAAAGATTAAATTCAAGAGATTTGTGGAGTTTTTGAGATTTTAGGAAACGGGAAATATTTCCAAGATTCCTGTCTTTGATTTCTAAATTTCATATAAATATGTGCTCAGATCATTCTCTCGATTGTAACTTTACACACACAGAAAAGGAGAGGTGCTGTAGAAATAAAATCGAAACGTTCCTACCATATTGAAGAAGTTTTCTTGAGTGTTTGATAATAATAGAATCAGTATCATCTTACCTTGCTAAGAAGATCGAAATTATCTTGAAGAAGTTTTCTTGAGTTTTTAGTAGAAGTAAATCAATACCATCATTACCTAGCTGAGAAGACCGGTTTCAGAAAATCTGATTCAAGAAAACCGGACTGAAGATTCGGAGTGAGATTTTGTTGAGCAGCTTCAACGAAGTTCTTATTCTTGTGTTTGGCTCATTTTTTCTTCAAGAAAACATTATAAACTGACAGTAGTCAGTATAATCTTTCTTATCAGGATATAGAAGGTGTCTAATGAGATTTGGCACAAGTTGTATTCACTTCTTTATTATAGTGGATCTCCATAGACCCACAGGAGTGACTATGGCAAGGACGTAGGTTCTCTTATTGGGGCCAAACCTTGTAAATCTTGTGTGTCTTTCTTGCTTTACCTTTCTTGCATGCTTGAGTTTCTTGCTAAAGGTTGATAAGGATATAAATCTTAATAGGTTTCAAGGGTTAGGTTTATTAATGTTTTGAAATCAATAAAAAGGTAGACAACTGATTCAACCCCCCCCCCCTTCTCAGTTGTTATTTGATCCTTGGAACATCAAGTGGTATCAGAGGGAGGTTCCATTATTTTATCCTTATCATGGAAAATATCAATTCTTTCAACAGTAGATGAATTTATACATTCGATGTCAAGAATTATTATGGATGGAAAAATATGATGATTCCTTATCTCCTATATCTTGGCCTTGAAGTTATTGATGCTGCTATTATTGTCTTTCCACCTACTGAGAAAAATTCTCCTATGACGTTTGATGATAAGAGAAACATAGAAGTTGATGAAAAAGCTAGAAATGATATTCTCATGTCCTTATCAGAAAATTTTTATCAAAAGTTGATGGGTATCACAACATCAAAAAGCATGTGGGACAAGATGGAAAGTGTTTTCAAAGGAAATACCAAAGTCAAGAAGGCCAAGCTACAAATCTGGCATACTAAGTTTGAAGACATCAGGATGAGAGATGAAGAAACAATTGATGAATACTTCACCAGAGTTAATGAAATTGTATGAAACACCATGGGATTCATAGAAGACTTGGAAGATTCTAAAATTGTGAAGAAACTTATGAGAAACTTTCCAGACAGGTTTGATTCTAAAATTTCAGCTTTCGAAGATAAGGATGATTTATCTCTTGTTGAACTGCATAACTTTCTTGTTGCTTATGAAATGAGAAAATCTCCAATATTTAAGAAGAAGATTAAAGATGAAATGTATTTTGAATCTATGAGAAAGATGAAAATCCATGATGATGATGAAGTTGATCCTTGTGAGTCTGATGATAAGGAAGATGAAGATTTGAATGAAAAAAACATGCCTCTCATATCTAAGAACTATTGAAGAGGAAGAGGAAATTATGGAGGGAAACTTCCTCTCAAATTTTTTGACTGTGGTGGAATCAGACACTTTTCTATGAATTAACCTAAGAAGAAATTTTTATAATATCAAGATATTTCTGATGAGAATCCTCAATGGAAGAATTATAATAAGAATGAAAAAGAAGAGAAGCCTTCAAAAAAATCAAGAAGTTTTCTAGAAAGAAAAGAATTATGTTGAGAAAGAAGGTTGAATTGGAATCATTTGACAATGATTCCTCGGTATATGAAAGTAAAGAAAGATTCAGAACCTTCATTGCAAAAGTTGAGAAAACAAGTGTTTCCTCAGAAAGTGAAGAAGGTGGTGAAGAATCTTACAGAGAATATCAGCTAAGATCTGAACTTCTTTCATGTCTTCAGCAAAAAAATCTATCAAGAAATAAATTTTTGTGACGAAAAAAATCATGAATAAGTCCAGGATGTAAGTAATGATGTCTCCAAGAAAGAAGATGAATACATTCAAGAAATTTTAAGTTACAAACTTAGAATTTCTAAACAGGGAAAGATGATTGAAGATCTTAGCAAGAAGTTGGAAGCTAAGGAAGAAGAAGTAAACAAGGTGCAATCAAAACTCCTTGAGTCCGAAAATAACCTGAGGAAGATGAATGAAAACTTCAAAAAATCTATATAATTAAAGGTTGAGACCTCTAAAAATGTTATAAAGGATCATTACGAGAATCAGGTGAAATATTATCTTACAGAAAATAATGTTGTATCTGATTCTTCTAACATTTCAGGTTATGGAAAAAGTATTAGTAAAGCTTAGGTGGAAAAAGTATGTGATAAACCTATAAATCCTACAAAAGTAGAGAGCTCACTCAATAGAAGAGATGGCCTACATCCTGAGTTTTCTAGAGAAGAAAGAAGTTATCAACCTCAACAAAGTTTTCAAAGAGAAAGATCATTCCTGAATAGAAAACCAATATTTGAGGTCTATTGTTGGTGCTACGGAATATATGGGCATAGATCTTATAATTGTTGCCACAATTTATCTCTACCCGGAAGAAGGTTTGAGAAAAGTGGAAGAAATAGTGAAACAAGAATGAGTAACTCTCTGTACTCATAGAAAGTTAAAAAGTTGAATTCTCAAGATGTCAGAAACATTCCAACAAAAAATCAATTTGAATGTTCGAAAGAAGTTTGTGGAATATGTGATCAATATGGACATCATACCAAACGATGTATGACACTCCTTCCAAAACTATTTTCTTATGATAAGAAATAAAATAAATCTGAAAATAAGAAGGTTTATGAAAGATCTTTTATTGTTGAGACTGCTTTGAAATCAAGTAAGAGTAACAAACCATGGATTCTTAATAGTGGTTATTCTTCACACATGATAGGCGATATAAAAATCTTGGAACATGTTGAAATTCATGATGGAGGAGTGGTTACTTTTGGAAATGATAGTACCTTAAAAATTAAGGGAATCAGAATGGCAGAGATTGAAGTAGAGAAACTTAAGTCTAAGGAAGTATTGATTGTTGATGGTATAAAACATAAATTACATAGTGTAAGTCAACTTTGTGACTATGAAAAAGAAGTTATCTTCAGAAAGAATTTTTGTATCATCAAAAGTGTGAAAAATAGAAAATTTATTACAAAAATAGAAAGAACCAGTGGGAATCTGTTTCAAATTGGAGAATCCAATAACTCTTTTTATTTTAGTGATGAAGATGAAAATAAGTTGTGGTATTGAAGAATTGGCCACCTTGGGCAGAAGAACATGAGTAAGCTTTCTAAAATTGATGTTGTTCGTAATTTTTCTGAACTGAAAAGAAGAGATGAAGATGTTTGTATTACTTGACAGAAAGGAAATATGACTAACAAATGTCAAAAAAGAGTTGAGATTCAATCTAACAACCCACTTGATCTTATTCATTCTGATCTGTCTGGGCCGATGAGACATCAATCAACAAAAGGAGATTTATACTTTATCACTTTTATTGATGATTTCACTGAGATGAAAAACATCATGTTCATGAAGCATAAGTTAGAGGCTATTGAAATGTTTAAATTCATCAGAAAATATGTTGAGAAAGAATTGGGAGCTTCCATAAAGAAGCTGAGAACACACAATGGTACCGAATTCCCAAGCAATGATTTTGAAACCTATCTAAGGAAGCATGGTATAAAACATTAGTATAGTGCTCCTTATAATCCACAACAAAATAGAGAATCAGAGAGAAAAAATAGAAGCTCGATGGAAATGGGAAGAAGTATGTTATCAGAATAAAAACTTTCAAAATTATTTTGGAGAGAAGCTATTAGCACTGCTTTACATGTTCAAAATAGATGCTTGTTGAGACTGGAAACCAACATGACTCCTTATGAGATGTGGTATAACAAAAAACATTCTTTTAAATACTTCAAAGTTTTTGGAAGTCAATGCTTGCTCAAAATAAAAAATTGTGACATAGGAAAGTTTGATGAGAAAGCTGAAGAATGAATATTTTTGGGTTATTCACCGAATTTAAGAAGTTACAAATGTTGGAACAAACATTTACAGAAGTTGGTGGAATCATATGATGTGAAGGTAATTGAAAATCCAAGTTCCTTCACAAAATTTGTTAAGAATACTGAGGAATATAAATCAGAAAATCCCCACCAGAGTGAAAGTGACTCAGATGAGTCACATGGGGAAGAAAGTGATGCTGGGAAAGGAAATGTGATTTTTTCTACCTTACAAAAACATGTTGAATCTGAAAATATTATTGGGGATCAGAAGGCTCTAGTTCAGACAAGAAGAATGTTAAGATTAGAAAATCAGACTTCCCTTATCACAAAAGTTGAACCAGAATCAGTTTTAGAATCTATTCTACATAAAGAATGGGTGGATGCTATGAATGAAGAACTGGATCAGATTGAGAAGAATGAAATATGGGAATTTGTTCCAAGTCCATCAAATAAAAATGTTATCTGAACTAAGTGGGTTTAAGGAAATAAATTTAATGATCATGGATAAGTTACAAGAAATAAAGCAACGCTTGTGTGTAAAGGATATGCACAAGTGGAAGGTTTGGACTTTGATTAAACCTTTTATCATTTTACTAGGTTGGAAACTATTCGAATATTTCTTGAAGTGGTTGCACATCGAAATTACAAGGTTTATCAAATGGATGTAAAGTCAGCTTTCTTAAATGGTAAGATTGAGGAAGAAGTTTACATTGAACAAACCTATGGGTTTTTACTCGATGAGGATGAAAACAAAGTTTGAAAATTGAAGAAATCCTTGTATGGGCTGAAACAATCTCCACAAGCATGGTATTCAAAGCTTGACAATTCTCTAAGAAAGATGAACTTTTTTAAAGGAAAGGTTGATAGAAACTTGTATATTAAATATGTCGACTCTGGAACTTTAATTTTAATAATCTATGTAGATGATATAATTTTTGATAGAGATGAAGAAATGTTTTGTGAAGAGTTCACTGAAGAGATGAAGAAATATTTTGAAATGTCAATGTTGGGATAATTAACTTTATTCCTTGGATTACAAGTTCATCATAAAGAAAACTACATTTTATTATCCTAAGAAAAGTATGCAAAGGAATTGTTAAAGAAGTTTTGGATGGAAGAATCAAAGAAAGTTTCAACTCCTATCTCAGTGGGCAGAAAGTTGAGTAAAGATTAATCATGGAATAGCATGATTCAGAAAGACTTCCAAAAGTTGATTGGAAGTCTTCTTTATCTTATATCTTCAAGGCCTGATATTTATTATGCTATAACTATATGTTATTGGTATCAAAGTAATCCAAAAGAATCACACATGTTGTCATTTAAGAGGACTATGAGATATGTTAAAGGAACAAATTCACATTCTTTGTTATACAATAGAAAAAATGAGATGAATTTTCATGGTTATACTAATGCTAATTGGGATGGTGATTGTAATGATAGAAAATCAACGTCAGGAGAAATATTTTTCTTAGGGGAATGTTGTGTGAGTTGGAATAGTAAGAAATAAAGTTCAATAACATTAATCATAGCTGAATCCAAATATGTTGTAGCTACCCAGGCTTGTACACAAATGATGTGGATGAAGGTTCAGCTGGATGATTTGAAAGTGAATGTCTCTAAACCTCTGAAGATACTTAGTGACAATAAAAGTACCATTGATCTTTATAATAATCATGTTCAACATTCAAGATTAAAACACATTGATATAAAGTATCACTTTTTGAAAGAGAAATCTACTGCTGGAGAAGTCTTGATGGAATATATTTCAACAAAGTATCAGATTGATAACATTTTTACAAAAGCGATGTCAAAGGAAAGGTTTGTTGAACTGAGGCTGCAACTCCATATTCATCCTCCTCCCATGACTTCCTAAAAACATATAAGGAAGCATCCCCCAATGTGATTTGGATTATGTTGACAAACGGGGAGAGTAAGTAACAGTGTTTACTTGGCTTTTATTTATGAATCTGAAGTTGTGGTTATCATATAATGGAGGAGTGAGAACGAAAATGAGAGAGGAAAAAAAGTGAAAAAGAGAAAGATAAAATTTGAGGGGTAGTTTGAGTAAGGTGAATTTTACCCTTACATGGCAACAATATTTTCTTTTCACCGAGGGATGGAAATCCTTCAAAAACATTACTTTATCCAATAGTATGGTGTTAGGACACTCTATTTGTTGAAAAGGCTATCTTTTGGTAAAGTTCAATAACCTGAGATGTGAAATTTTTTTGAGGTGAAAATTTGAAAACAAGGGTTTCTAACAAATCCAAAGCGGGAGATTGAAAACCCTATGTAGTGTTTTTTTTTTAAACATTTTGTATTTGTCGATAAATAATCTTTTTTTAAGAATGTTTTTGTGTTGTAGAAAGTTGAAGTTGTTGGTTGCTGAATTTTTTCTTAAATAGAATGTTGTTGAAGAATAAGAAGTTAGAAGTTAAGAAAGTGCCTCAAACTTTCTAAAAAAAATCAGACGATGCTTTTCTGATCTAAAAGTTCTCACAAATCATGAAAAGATTCATGATAAAAGATATTGAAGAAATGGAGAAGCGGATTGACAATTTTTACTTATAAAATTTTTGAGAAAATTCAGAACCTATTTCATGAACTAGAAATCCAGAACCTATTTTCTGAACCTAAAATTCGGAACCTGTTTCCTGAACCATAAATCTAGAACCTATTTTCTAAAACTTAAATTCAGAACATGTTTCTTGAACCAGAAATCTAGAACCAGTTTTTGGAACCTGAAATTCAGAACCTGTTTCCTGAACCTAAAATCCAGAACCTGTTTTCTGAACCTAAAATTTGGAGCCTGTTTTCTGAACCTAAAATCCAGAACCAGTTTTCTAAACTTGAAATTTGGAACTTGTTTCCTGAACCTAAAATCTAGAACCTGTTTTTTGAACCTAAAATTCAGAACCTGTTTCTGGAAACTAAAATCCATAACCTGTTTTCTGAACTTGAAATTTGGAACCTATTTTCTGAACCATAAAACCAGGACCTGATTTCTGAACCTAAAAACCAAAACCAGATTCTTGAACATAAAAACTAGAACTTGTTTTCTAAACCTGAAATTCGGAACCTACTTCCTAAACTAGAAAACCTAAACCTAATTAATGAACCTAAAAACCAAAACCTAATTCCTAAACTAAAAAACCAGAACTTTATTCCTGAACCTAAAATCCAGAACCTGATTTCTAAACCTGAAAACCAGAACCTGGTTTCGAAACCTTAGTTTTTTAGAAACCTTATGAGGAAACCTAGATCCTACTTCTGGGCATGTTTCTAGGAATCTCGAATCCTACTAACTGAGGATTTTTTTGGGGTTAAGGAAATATTTCTTATAAAAAACTTCCTTAGATAAGGAAAAGATCCTTAGAAAAAGAAAAGTTTCTTATAGAAAAGGTTTTTCAAGAAGATTGAAGATTTTAAGAAGTCAAAGTAAGATCGAGAAAAGTTCAGAACCTGATTTATGAACCTTATGAAAATTTTGAACAGCATGTTGAGAGACCCAGAATGATAATTCTGAGCAACATGTTGAGAAAACTGGAATGAAAATTCTGAGCAACATGTTGAGAACACAGGAACCTGAATTCTTCCCAATTCAGAACCTCATTTCTGAGTAAATTGGAACCTGATTTCTGAATAATTCGGAACCTGATTTCTGAGCATGCTTTAGGGAAAATCAGAATCAAGATCCATCTTTATCATTCTAAGAAAGATATGAAGAGTTCAAGAAAACTGTAATTTCAAGTTTTCGTAAATCTAGGAGAAATTTAATGAGATTTGAAGAAGTCAAATATTGATGATTAAATGCGAGATATTTGCGTAGTTTTTGAGATTTGAGGAAGTGGGAAAGATTTTTAAGATTCCCACCTTTGTTTTCTGAATTTCCAATAAATATGTGCTCAAATCATTCACTCATTTGTAACTTTACACATACAGAAAAGGCGAAGCACTGCAGAATTCAAAGTGAAACATTCCTACCATCTTGAAGATGTTTTCTTGAGTGTTTGAGAGTAATATAATCAGTATCATCTTATCTTGCTAAGAATATCGAAATTATCTTGAAGAAGTTTTATTGAGTTTTTAGCAGAAGGAAATCAGAACCATTATTACCTTTCTGAGAAGATAGGTTTCAGAAAATCGGATTCAAGAAAACCAAACTGAAGATTCGTAGTGAGATTTTGTGGATTAGCTTCAACAAAGTTCTTATTCTTGTGTTTGGATCATTTTTTATTTAAGAAAACATTGTAAACTGGCGGGAGTTAGTATAATCTTTCCTATGGGGAGATAGAAGGTGTCTAATGGGAGTTTTCACAAGTTGTATTCACTTCTTTATTATTGTGGATTTCTATAGACCCACAGGAGTGGTTATGGAAAGGATGGAGGTTCTCTTATTGAGGCTGAACCTTATAAATCTTATGTGTCTTTCATGCTTTACCTTTCTTACATGCTTGAGTTTCTTGCTAAAGGTTGATAAAGAAATAAATCTTAATAGGTTGAAAGGGTTAACTTTCTTAAAGTTTTGAAATTGATAAAAAGGTAGAAAAATGATTCAACCCCCCCCCCCTTCTCAGTTGTTATTTAATCCTTGGAAATTCAGTTTTGGTGTCCTTATTGTTCCCTCTTGAGAGATAATGTGAAGTTATTATGGGATTTATTTTTTATTGATCTAGATATATTTTGAAATTATCATAAGGATGGATTTGCATGTTGATCATCATGGTGAGATTGATTGTTATCATTCTCATTCGAAACTAATTACTGAAAATGGAAGATATATTGTGTTTTAGGGAAAGTGGTATCTGAGGTACGGTCATGAAGTACCTTCCTGTGATGATCTCGGGATTTTATTATCTATAGTTCTGTTGGATACTGATGTTGTTTCTTCTTCTATTGATCTTATTGAGGTTGTTTGGATCATTCAAGATGTTTTACCATATGAATTTTCTATTATTCCTATAGAGATAGAGGTGGATATTATGATTGAACTATTTTTGGGTACACATATAATCTTGATACCCTTATATTATATAGAACTGGTTGATATGAATGAGATCAGGATCTAATTAGATGATCTGATGGAAAAGGGTTTTGTTTCCCCTAGTGTTCCACCTTGGGTAGTCCCATTGGTTTATTCCAATAAGGAATATTGTTCACTTTGATTGTGTGTGGAATATTGGAATAATAACATGGTTACTATTAAGAATAAGTATCATTTACCCTCCATGGATTATTTTTTTGTTCAGTTAATGGGTGAAGTGGTTTTTGAAGATCAATATTTAGTCTGGATATAATAAGCTCAAGGTTTGAGATTCTGATAGACTGAATAAGAATTTAAGGAGTAAGTAGGTCTATTATGAATATCTTGTGATTCTATTTGGTTTGAAAAAATATAATATAGATTTTATGGCTCTAATGAACTAGATATTCATTCTTTATATAAAAACCTTTTTTGTTGTTTTTTGCAGATGATATTCTAGTTTATTAAAGGTTCATATATGAGCACGAGTGCTATTTAATCATGGTTTTTGAAATCCTAAAGATTCACCACCTTTATGGAAATCTTCCTAAATGCATCTTACGGATACAATAAGTGAGGTTCTCAGATCATGTGATTTATAAAAATATCTTATCAGTTAATCCTGAGATGGTGAAGGTTGTCTTGTCATGGGGGAGCCACAGAACATCTTTGAGATATGGATCTTCCTTACTCTTGTTCTATATTATCATTAGTTTTCCAAGGACTTATAGAAGTTAGCATCACCACTTAATACTCTAACCAAGAAATGGGTGAAATTCTCATGGGGTGTTAAGTTTTAAATTTATTTCAAAGAGTTGAAAATACTTATAACAATTGAACATATTTTGATCTTATCTAATCCCAATAAGGGGTATGTAGTACATTGCAATACTTCTAGTTTTGTTCTGTGTTGTATAAATATGTAGGATGGACACATTTTGGCCTATGTCTCTCATTATATTTGGACCCATGAGTAGAATTACCCCCACTCTTGATTTGGATCATGTCATCGTAATGAATTCTATTAAGTGTTGGTGGAATTATTATTTTGGGGATAGATTTTCAGAATTTTCTGACCATAAGAGTATGAGTTATATATTTTCTTAGAAGCATTATAACATCATATATAAGATGTGGGTGTAGTACCGTCGTACGTTCAATATCGAAATCGCATATACCCCTGGGCAAGGAAATTTAATTACAGAGGATATCAATAGTAAGGTACCATTGTATGCTATATTGGAATCGAAGGAAGAGTAGAACTTTATGGGGATCTTAACTAAGTTGCATCTAGACACTCAATAGAATGTTTCAAGAATGATTCTAACCATTTTTCATTTATCATCATTTCTCCTTGTGTCTATTTGATAGAGTCAATGATATGATAATGATTTTAGAGGAATCATAGAAACCCTTTATAGTGGGTAGTTCATTTCTAGTTGGTCTCTCCCTTTTGATAGTATTTTATAATTTGTTAATCTGTTTTTTTGTCCTAGTATCCTTGAGAATTTCCGGATTGTACAATTTTCATAGTCATTTTTGGGAAATTCATCTAGGAAATATGAAGATATATTATTAAATGAGATAGTGTTTCTGGTGACCAGGTATGAAGTAGAATATTACAAATTATGTGTCTCAAAACTACACCAACCAATGGATAAAAGTAGAGAACCTGAAACCTTCTTACTTTCTCTATACTCTTCTAGGGCTAGTTTAGAAATTAGAAGAGGTATCCATAAAATTTTTTGTTGGATTTCCATGGTCTCTCCTAGGGAAGAATTATATCTATGTGGTGATTGATCAATTGACAAAATCATATCATTTCATTCCAATCAGGAACATAACTAAGGTTTAAGATATGGTAATGTTGTATGTGTAGAAGATTGTAAGGTCACATGGGGTTCCCTCTAACATTGTCTCAAACAAAGATCCTAGGTTTACCACTTGGTTTTGGTAGAGTCTCTAAGAGGTTATGGGTACTTTGATCAGGTTCATTAAAGCTTATCATCAATAGACAGATGATTAGATGAAGGGTGTTATTAAAATTCTAGAGGATATGCCCCATGCTTGTGTCTTGGATTTTAGTGGATCATGGGAGGACTGGTTGAGTTTAATTATAACAATAGTTACCATTGATCTATCAAAATGGCACCCTTTGAGGCTTTGTATAGTGGTCGGGTTTTCTTGAATGTTTATCCCCAGTTGGGTAACTGTCATATTGGGAAATAAGTGAAGCTAGATTCGAGATATGTTGGAATATTTTAGGTTATTGAGATTCTTAATAATATTGTGTATCTACTAGAATTTCTATATTAGTTAACTCATATACATGATTTTTTCCACATATCTAAACTTAGGAAATACCATTCGGATCACTCTCATATTCTGAGTAAGGAAAAGGTCAAGTTGGACCTAGATTTTTTTATTTTGGAGAAATTAATGGAGATTGTGGATTTTTAGGTGAAATTATAGCATGGGAAGTTTCTCTAGTTGTTTAGATTTTTAAGAAAACACATATCAGATTCTCATGATACTTGGGAGTGAAAATAATCAGTGATGGAGTAGTGGACACAGATTTTTATAGATCAACCTTTTTCCTCATGACTTCTTGGGGAAGTAAAGACCTATTGTGGGGAGATTGTAACATCCTAGATTTTAAGGTATTCTCTATTTAGTTTTTAACAATTCATTTTTGGGTTCATAGGACATTAGAATTATTTTAGGGAATTTCAATAGAACTTGGAGCATGGAACTATTTGTTGGTCTCTTTTATATTGTACGTTTTGGAAGACGGAGTAAGTCCTTATATGGTAACCAACTCTAAAATATTTTAGGGTGTAAAATTATTTAAATATGTAAATTCATATTTTTCACCATAAATTATTTTTTCACCATAACAACAAATTTTATGTTGTAAAACCATTGATCAAGATAAATTTATTCATAGGTGACTTGTTTTTCGATGTAAACACTTTATGGGAAGTTTACACCATAATTCACATAATTGTGAAGTAAATTCACTTATACTAGCTTGATTTATCATTTTTTACACATAACTACCCTCTCGTTATATTTTGTTTCTCTCTACCTCAAACCCTAGGTATCTTCCCCAGCTATTTTGGTTGTCCCTACTTCGTCCAAGTTCCTTTGTTCATTGCTCTATCTCTGTGGTGGATGTGTCACTTAACTTAGGTTATTATCCTATCAATTTATTAATTTCTATTGTTCATGGTATCAATATTTCACTACAGTTTTGGATTCTTTAAACTTATGGTGATGATTTTTATAATTTAATGATCATTTGTACAATCTTCTCCCATACACCAACCCTCGTGTTTGTTGTGGTATAGTGGTTGTGTCTATCAAGGTATGTAGGATCTAACCTCTCTATTAGATATTTTTTGTTATATAATGTGATTCTGAGATATAAAAATCATTTATAGTCCATTCATTGTTGTCTATTCTTTCCTTTAAATTTTGTTGGATCCTATCATGAGTGGCGCTAGACCCAAATTTGAGTTGGGTTATTTTGCCTCTACCCTATGTTGGATGAATCCTTTTACTCTAGTTTTATAATAAAATTATAAATAAATTGGAATTATTTATTTGTGTATTTAAATGTATTTTTGAAGAAAAAATATGTTTTCCCTTTTTTAGTAAAGTAAAATGGATGTTTTCAAAGTATTGAAAATGGTTTGAAAAATGGGTTTTCAAGCATATTTTTTGTGAAAATAAAGGGTTATGGAATTGTTTGTGTAATATGAAACCATTTGAAACAATTTGATAAATGCAGCACATGGTAAGCCTTTGGTACTTAGGTGGAAGTTGAAGCATAGCTCCATCATCCATTTTATTTTTAGGATATTCTCTCAAGGGGTATTATTATTCTCCCTAAGACTATTTTTCTAAGGGTTTCATATTGAAATTATTAGGGGATTCACTCATAGTGTGTTCCTCTGCTACTGAGGTATGTGTTCTAAAGACTTGGGTTTGTAGTAGTCATTGATTGTGGAATGATTAGTCTTTTATCCTATCATATTGTGTTCCTAAACTAATTTACCACTATTCTTATATTTGTACTATTTTGTCTATGACATACATTCTTTGGATTTTGAATATGGAAATTATACTTTTAAACTATTTTAACCTACTTGTTTTATAAATATGGAAAGAAAGGGAAATAATTAGAATGTTTTGATATAAAACTGATTTACTAATTATCATTCCATTTTTTTCTTTAAAATCATCATACAGGGGTTATTTTTACAAATACTTGATATGAAACACATTTGTGGGACCCTACTGAGCTTGTTTATCCCACACTCAGCACACCCCTGTGGTGGAGTATAGGCATGGTAATGTATTTTCATGTAGAGAAAGGCAGGGCACCGTAGTGAGGCGATGAGGTTTCTATCATCTAGTTTTTGGTACTTGGTGGCGAGATTGTGGGAGATTGACCACATATCATAGGAATATTTATCTTCTATTTTGGTTTTCCATTGATTTTTATTGTACATGTACCTATTAGTTTAAATCCACATCTTGATTCATGTCACAACCACTATTTTCTTTTTATTATGGAATATATTTCTATTGGTATTTCTTTCATTTATTCTTTCTTCCAAGTATATATTTTCCATTTTATTTGTTTTATGTTGGGTGAAATTGTTTCATTTGGAGGTTTTTTACTTTTGGGTGTTGTTATTCTTCCTATGGGTATTGAGAACGAACGTTGGGTATGTGTAAGATTAGGTTGAGTACCAGTTTTAATGGTTATCCTGGTTTGGATCGTTATAATCAAGGACTCAAACAAAATAAAATTGAGCTTCATAATAGATGTCAAAAAGAGGTATATTTTTTTAATGCCTTTATCAATTTGATCAATGTTGTTCTCAGGAGTTATAGGCTTTCATTTCTTATAAATGGATCCTTAATAGGGTTCTTTGGGTGCTCAATAGGTGTTAGATAGGGGGACCCTCTCATTAGATAACTCTTTGAAATTATTGAAGACAACTTAATTATATTCCTTAATAATTTGGCACATAATGGATACTATGATCAAATGAAATATGGGAGGTACTTATTTTCACCATCACACATACTATATGTTGATTTCATTCTCCACTTGTGCATTGCATACAAAAAGATAATAAAATCTATCCAAGGAATATGTTTCCACTATGATAATGTTGTTGGGAAATCTATATGTTCCAATAATTTTTTTTATAAGGAATTATGTCCACTAAGAAAAATGTGATTTTTAGGATTCTTACTGTTAAAATAGGGTCTCTTCCACTTGACTATCTAGTTTTCCCAATATTTTAGGGAATGATCAAGGGATTATACCTTGATAATATATACGCCAAGATCATAGCTCAAATGGGGAACTATAAAGGACAAATCATGTCCTATATGGGGAGGATTTTCTTGATTAATTTAGAAATCACTTTTATGTTTATATAGGAATTATCCATGAAAATATGGCCTAGAAAATATCTTCAAAATTTATATAGCATGATTATAAATTTCGTATGGATTGTTAGTTCCCCTGAAAGGATGTTAATTAATATTGGATGGAAATAGTGCACTAAACCCATTGATATGGGTGGTATTGGAATCAAGGATATTATAAAGTTTAATGAGTCATTGCTAACTAAATTTACCTAGAACATTATTATTTCTAATGATTAGACCTTGTATTTTTTCAAGATTAGATTTATTCCAAATCTATAAAATGGATATTCATCCTAGTTTTTATCAATAGTGTGTTCAAACCTCAAGAACTCAAATTATGAACTAATGAGAAGATCCAAGTGGATTTTTTGGAGGCACTTTAAACTGAAATATTATAAGTCTCCATATATAGATAGGCCATTATGAGAACTCGTTATGGAAACTGAGAACAAAAAAACAAGTCAATTACTAAAATAAATTGAAATATTGATGAATTATGTGGGTTGTTACCGTCTAAAATAACTATAGAAATCGAAATATATGTCTATGGTGAAAAATAAATTATGATATGCATAATTAATGCCACTAGTTTTCTGAGAACCATGTATTTCTATAGAATCCTCTATGAATAGGTCATCAATGTGCCCAGGTGTCTTGTAAAATTGAGAAAAAAACATTTTATTGCTCCCTCTTATGCTCTCCTTTTTTGAAAAACAAAGAAAAATAGGCTTCCTCTGGATGACCAAATTTATAATCCTATAATTATAGTTATTTTAGACTATATCCTTTGTTTTAAGGCCTCTAAAAATATACATCATCTTCTTTTCAACTATCTATTTTTTGTTTAACTCTAGAGATACTTATAAGAGACATTTTTTGTTAATGTTTTCAAGGAAAATGGTATTGTAGCCATTATGGGATCCATCACTGATGTTGAACTTAGTGAGAAAGTATATATCCATCTATTTTTAACTACTACAATCACAATTACATTTATCTTGATAATGAGAAATGGGATATATTTATTCAATCAACCTACATCCATACATGGGGGAATAATTGGGATACACAAAAACATCCAAGAAAACTCAAAAAAATCAAATATTTCTAATAAGAAATGATATTTAAAATTTAATTATTCTTCACATGCTTGGGGTGCCTTACCTGTAAATGTATACTCATTTAATTCCTCTAATCACAACCTGGTTAAAAGTGAATGTTTATGAACCACCAATAGGTGTACCAGGACAAGAAGATCGTGGAAGAATTTTCATAACATATTGATTCATCAGGGTATGTTTCCACCACTATATTATAAATGAAATTTTATATGAGTTGAAGTTTTAGGTGATAATTCATGTGATTAAATATAAGGTTCACTTTGGATGGAATTCTATTTGGGTTGAATGTGACTCCACCCGTGTTTTCCAAGAATTAAGATGAAAAATGAGAAGTATACCCTATGGGATCCTTCAAAAATAGTTAGAATTCCCCCATGCTTCTAATGAAATACTTTTGAAAGTGACACACACATATATAGGGAATAAAATTAAGTGTCTTATTCTCTCTCTAAGAAATCCATTGTTGATGTAAACTTGATGTGGCCCTTTATGATCCCATCCTCTTACTTATCCCTGGTGGACTCAGATGCTAGGTGTGAAATTCACACCTGACATTATAATCCTTCTTTATACCAATATGTTTTCTATCTTATTTTTTATAGTAATTTTCTAAGACTATACCAGATTGGTCCTGAAAATGTTTGATTTTTTTAAATATATTTAACAATATTCTAGATATACTTAGTGTGTGGACCACTAGGCCTGTTTTTGAGTGACATTTGTTGAACTTACCTATGTCCTAGATTAGTGTATAGATATATATAATTTCACTCATATAGAATTAAGTTAATATAATAATAAAAAAACTACCTAATAATTTTACCGTGTAATATAGTCCCTTTTTCTTGATATCTTATCAAGAAAGATGCATATTTGTGTCATCATCAAATATGCTTGATTTATCAATATTTGATTTCAAAAAATAAAATTCTTGATGAAATTACATTTCTTGGATTATATTATATAGTTCCATTTGTATCAAAGGGATAAATATATCATCTTCCATTTACTCAAATGGTAAAAATCCTTTTATTAATTTTTTTAATTAATGGTATATCACTTGGGAAACTCCCAATTTATATTACCTCACCATGAGTATATGTCATCATGGGTTTTCCATACATTTAAGTATGTGATTCTTGATATAATCTAATAATAATATCAAGATTAATGACTCATACACATGTTTATTTATAGTAATATTCAATGAAAGATAAACTTTTTTAATTCCTATTGGTGGTTCTATCTGAATAAACTCTTATCTTGTAGATTACAGAATGTGAACTTTATAAAAATAATTCATAATGTCATATTAGTATCTAACACATAATATCCAAACATCATATTTATCTTATTAGATAGATTTTATAGAGACCATAAGATATTTTATTAAGAATATTGTCATAGAATGTCAAGGTACTTATTATAGTAGTGAACTAATATGACCATTTTATATGATAAAAATTATAAGGAAATTATAATTTTAATGTTTCATGGAATAAAAATAACCATGTTATAATTAATTTATTAATATTTTAGTAATTTTATGTATTAACTTTTTTGGTTATATGGTACCAACTCTAACAAAAAAAAATTATATCTTGAGAAAAATCAAAACAACGTGGGAAAAATGCTTTTCATACTTTAAAGTATATAATTTCTATTAAAATAAATATCTCTATATACTAAGAGGATAATAAAATAAGCTAATAGGATTTAATAAGGCCTTAAATTTATATTAGCCTAGAGGTATAAAAATATTCCATTCCATCACATCAAGGTATAGAATGATAATATTTAGGGAATAATCCCATCCCATTAGAAGGGGATTTTGTATACATAGTCAGATCCTTGGACCATCTAAGTGGAAGGGGGGAGGGGGATACAAATTAATGTTATTGTATAATCATTCTCCATAATCAGTTGAACCTAGTTAACAATATACAAAGAAACCAAATACCCCTTCTAATACAATTACAAGTCACAAAGTAGCATGTAAAAATAATATAACAACTCAATGATCCAATGTATGGAATAATTCATCTAAAAACATAATGGAATTAATGTATATCATGAAAAAATAACATTTTTAATATGTTAAAACAATAGGGAGAACTATTATAATAATAAATATATAATGAAATAATTTGAGGGTGAAACTATAAAATGCCAAGTAGTTAAACATGAATAAGAAAAACACAATGGCCACTCAAGAAATGCATGTAATCATTATAAAATTAAATTAAAACTAACTAAACATATTTAAATAATGTGTAAAAATAATTAAAATGTTAATTTACTTTATAAATAATCTATTGTTAATTAAATTAACTTAGCCCTATGTCTTTTTCAACACAACCCTTATGAAGTATGAGAGGGAAGAGGGGTATGATGACCAAAATAAATTCAATTTCTCCCATGGGGTTCGATTTGAAGAATATTATTACAAAAATCTCTAATATATAATAAAAATAAATTTTAAAATTGGTTTTAATCTATTTAAATAAGAGTGAGGTTAATTCAAAAATCATAACTATTGATTTAACTTAAATTTACCAAGGCAAATATTCTATAGTAACTAGTAAAAAATAAATCTCTGGGATTTGGAAGATTCAACCAGCATTAGAATTTAGGTAATATGAGTTGAACCATCTTCCACATTAAGAAGATAGTAAGAAAAAATTATTATAAGTAAATAAGACCTTAACTAGATGAATAAGAGTTACCATTTCCAAATTAATCCGCTCATATTGAGGTTGAAGAGAGATCCATAAGAGAGGGATAATCGAGATTTTAGGAGATCTAAAGAGGAAAGTAAAACTTGAAATGTCACTAAATCCTAAGAAAAACATTATTTTATGTTATTTTGTGGGTTAAAATAACTAAATATCATGTATTAAGGGTATTTTCTCAAGAAAAATAATGGGTACACACTAGAATTAATTAGCATCTAAGTTCAAGATCACTGCATACTTAGTGGGTCCTCGACCCATTAGGGCTCTCTCCTCTTCTTCACGCATTACTCCAAACTCTACCATTCTCCTTATAAATGAATTTCATCACAAAATACTCCTAAAATAATATTAAGATACTAAAATTATGGGATTACCTTGTTAGAGAGGTTAGGGTTTTATGCAAACTCCATATCATTGGTTTTCTTATCTTAGATAAAATTTCATCATCTTATTGATGAAGTAACTCTATACATTGATTTTTCACATTGGAATTATACTTCTAATGATCATATTGGATATTTATATACTACCACCATACCCCATCCAAATAGATAACTTTTCCCCATAGCACTTTTGAACCCCAATAAAGAACATAAATAGGATGCTCCATATATGATGCATCATATTAAACCTCCACATTATTATATTGGATGACATTTGGTGGGTCAAGTACATACCCCCACAATTTTGAAACATGGAATTAATTGTTTATATATAATAACTTCATGGTTAAGTAAAGAAGATATTTGAATTTTCAAATTTTTACAAGAATTCAAAATTTTTTGACATATCTTGGGGACAATTTCCATTGGTTACTCATCAACAAGTCACCCAATATGGATGAAATACAAAGAATCACATTATCACTGGTTTTAAATTCTAATATTAGACTCTAATGGTTAGCATATTACTTTTTCCAATTTGATTAGTCTAAAGTGATGGTTTGAGAAAACATATGGTTGAATATTCCAGAGGGGTGAATTGAAAACTTTTAAAAAATTAAATTATTCAACTTGTGTTAACTAAAAAGAGTTAGTGTATCACAAATTTAATAAATTATACAATGATTTTTATAGTAGTTCCATCCAAAGTGATCTGACATCTAATATTATCTTCTCTATATAACTAATAGAAATAGAAAAAACTAAAACAATAATTAGATTTTGGTGGAGAATCAAATCACTTAATAAACTGATTTTTTTTCATATATTCACAAACCAAACCTATATTTTTATACCTAGAGGTATAAATAGAACTATACTTCATGTTTCTTCATAGAGGAAAACTCAAATAGACCTTCCCTTTTCAACCTGGTGGCACAACCAAAAAATCTTAAATTTTATATGTGAGTCACAACCTAATAAGTATTTGAAAAATCATAAAATAATAATTATGCACACTGAAAATAAATATATATGAAACTACCACAAAACTAGAACATATAATAAAGTATGGTGGGATATATATAGAGAGAGTTTGAGGCATCTTATATCACATAATATAGTGTTCTTCTCTATTTATTCTATCAAAAAATTCACAGTTGTGATCACAATAGATCTCAAAGGCTTGTCATGTTCAATCTTTATATGCACGACTTCCTACATGTATACAATAGTTATTCTCTATTTGATGAAAAATTCTATCTTTGTCAATATCTATTTATAGAGTTTCATTTTCACTGGAAACATGATAAAAATTGAAAAACTTAATAGTCATAAGAGTGAGATTCTCAAAGAATATAGTGTTCTTCATGTAATTTCTTAGTTAAAAATGTTTTCATATATCCCATAAAAAAGATTAAACTCATAAATCAAAATAAAAAATGAATAATAATAAACATTAAATATATAAAAATATGAACTCAAATAATATATAAATATTAGTAGTAAATGAATAATATAGATTAATAAATAGATGAATAACAATAATTAATTAATTAAATTAAATTAAATTAAATTTTAAATTGAGAATGACTTGGAAAAATATCCAAGTGTTCTGTGTAAAGAAAATTGTGTTGAAAGTAAGAATCAATTTCTATAAGCATCAAAAATTATATAATTATGAATATGAAAATATGTAAACATTAATATTTTTGTAATCATTAATCCAACATAGACATGATTGTAATTATCTATAAACATAGAATCCTAGGTAAATATAATCTTAAGAATGATTTTCAAATTGTGTAAGAATCATTAATTAACTTTGTATGTGGAATTTTTGTTATTCATAAAGGCCATTTTATACTTTTTATGGGTGAATATAAAATTATTTATACTTTGAATATAACCAAAATAAGTATATGATAAAAAATAATGAGTAAATAAACACATTTGAAATCATTTTTTCTTATATAAATAAAGCAAGTCTAAAATAATAATTTCTAAAAAAATTCAAAGCTCATGTTTAAAGGAATAATGGATTTTGTAATTAAACTCATGTTATAAAGAATAACGAAATATGTAATAAATCTCATGTCAAATTTAATGATGGATTTTTTTAATTATAAAAATATAAAGTGGTTCCAATATCCACTCAATAACTTAAACATTAAGATTTTTCTAAATCAACTTCACCAATTATGTTATCTCATATACCATAATGGCCCCAATTAAATAATATTTGATTATTTTATCCAATACATTGGACAATAACATAGTTTATCATAAATTGAATCAAATGTGACCATCTATATTGATGTTTTCTAACTATTTTTATTACAGAATTCCACCAAGGATAGGTGATTATTATATAATCCATTAAAGTTGAGAATGAATAATAAAAGAATATCCTCTAATTTTTATATTGTCTACTCATACTATCCATAATCCTTTAAAAAACATAAATAATCAATTTTACATGGAACCTAATTCTTATTTAGGTCCTTTATTGAATCAAGATATTAATCTTGGATCACTATAAAATATGATACTATCAAGAACACCATGAGGTTTTACTATCTCCCTAACATATAGCCTTTTGAGTTCATTGGCTGGGTAATATTTTTTAATAATAATTAAATATGATGTCTTGGTTAGATGGTCCAGTATTAACCATACTATAGTGGTCCCCATTAGCAAACTTGGAATAAAATTCATGAAATCCATTATAATTTCATCCTACATCCATTTAAGTTGAGGGAGTATCCAAAGAGTACCCGGAAGATTTTTCCCCTTACCTTCTAACATGTAAATCATTTAGTGATGAATCTCACACTTTATTCATACAAAGCAACTAAAACTAGAAATAAATATCATAATATATCTTTATGATCCTAGGGTGAACTACCCACAAAGAGGAGTAGTACTCCATCATAACCTCCTCATAAATAAATTTGGGAACCATAAGTTTCCCATGGACAAATAGAAATGGATTAGAATGTTACAATTAATCATAAGTGATTTACCCACTATAAAGTCTCTCTTGGATAAGGGTATAATAAGTTTCATAAGTTTATGATTCCCTAACTCGATCCAGGATGGATAATAAAATATCAATGTTGGGTAAATGTATCCCATAATGATCCTATATCACATCTATAAGAATCTCATCTATAAAAACATTAGTGGATATTCCAATTTATCCTCCTTTGCCTTTTGAGTGTGAATGTTCCCAATATGGGAATCAGCAATGAAGTTTCATTAACCAGGAGTATACCAGATATCAAAGTTCAATTATTAAATGTATTCCACTAATTTATGCTTCCTAATATTCAGTTACCATTGAGACACAATCTATTTAAATTTCTAATGGTTTGTAAACTCCCAAAATAACTTGTTAAATAGATAATGCTTAAAACATTTTAAGGTTTTCATAACTGAGGTTAATTAAAACTCATTAATAATATTATTTCATTCATGAGGAAAAATTTACCGTGAAACATATTCTACAAGCTAGTTATCTTATAATGTAAAAAAATAAGTCTAAAAAATAAAGCATCAAAATATACCTAAAACACACTCCTTTAAGAGATAATATAAAGATAGGATATGAAGTTATCTTCTTATTAAATTCTTAAAAGTATACATCATGAAATCCTAATCATAAAAATTTCACCCCTTTCTTGTTTATTGTTATCATAAAAATAGTTATTATTAAAAATTAATAAATAAAGTATTGATAATACCCCAAAAATATAATAATATTATTTATCTTGAATACATTTTAGTTAAATTTTCAAGACATGATGGAATACACAATTTCATGGTACACTGAAATACCAACTTCAATGATCACATGCTCAAGGAGAATTAATTCCCTAATCTAAAAAAATAATAAATATCATGGTACAAAAAAAGTAAAAAATTGGCATCTAAGACAATGTAGATATGTATTTTATTCTCATTTAATGATTTATATTAAACTAAAATTTCTGCTAAAAATACTATAAGGATGCCAAGAAAGGGAATAATATCCAATTCTTTAAATCCATGAATATCAATAGATTGTTATTTGGAAAAAATTCATCACTGGGTATTCAAAATTCCCATAATAACTTTGAAAAGTGGCATTTTTGATATCTTTTTATTAACTTGAATATAATGATAGATAGACTATAGGTAAATTTTAGATAACCACCTTCACTATTTAATAAGATAAAATATATTGTATATATAGTGAAAAGGGTAATAGATCATAATTTTCATGGGGTTTATCATTTGATATTAAACATTGAGGTGTAGAATTTCATTGGAATTCTTTGAAAAAAGAACTAAATTACCCTATAGATAATTTCCTGACTTAATGGATCCTTTAGCCTCTAACAACTCTAGTTTTATATTCAATACCTTTAATTCAGTTGGATCTAGAAAATCCAGTGTAATTTATATAGTTATGGTCATTGATAATTGATTCATAGTAAATTAAACCTATCAAGAAAGTGTAAATTTGAATAATTCATTAATGAGGATATTGTGATATTGTTCTATTATTGGAGGTAATACTTGATTAAACTATAGGATCCACTTCCCTAAATAAAATACTACCCATTTTAGCAAGTTTAACATTAAAATAATCTTAATCAAAACCCACTGAACTAGAATGAATCTCCCACTGTTTTTGTAGGTTTTATTCAGTACTCACTAAATACGAGGATGGTATACATCGAGTATATAAATAAATAAGAGATAAAAATAAATTCAGTCAATTAATTTCATGAATTTCCCCAATGATAACATATTTAGAAATATAAGACCCCCATAAAATCCCATGAAAAGATAAAAATAAGTTATAAGATAAAAATTGGTATAATTGAACATATTTTATGGGTATCAAGACCCCAATAAGAACATTGGGATTTTTCTTATGATTCATAAGAGGTTCCAAATAAATAGAAATAAAATAATGAAAATTAACTTTAATAAATTGGAACTTTTTTTAAAATAGGGTATACCAAAAATACCATTAATAGTAGACATTATTATTAAATCATTGGATATAGTATTACATTCAATATATACTCTTCTTGAACTATAATATTAAACTTGAGGTAAGAAACTCCTACCCAAGATAAATGCTACAACTAGAAAACCCTAACTCCTTTTCTAACTTAGTGGACTAAAGAATTTAAAATGTGTTAAAATACATTTAATTAAATGAGTAAATAGAAAATAGAAAATATAATGGGGCCTAAAGAATATATAACCTTTTCCCAATACCTAAAAATTATTTTCTCTAAAAAATCATTATAGGTTGTCATATAAGTCATAAAAATGGAACTAGTTTTATTTTAATCTATAATAAGGATTTATATTCCCCAAAATAATATAATGATGAAATCATATGAGTGGACTTTCTATCTAGATGAAACCAAAACACCTACACTTCGATCACCCTACAAAATCCTAACTTGACATGACTCGACTCAATCTCATTTTCACCCCATAGAAGGGACTTGGTCTTCTGATCTTCAATCATCTATTTCATCAAAATATTATACCATAATTAAGAAACGCTTTTAATCATAAACATCACCAAATTAATGTGGTGTTATAAGGTTAGTTCAATATGATCATAGTAGAAATGGATATTTTAAATCCATTTTTCATATTATTTTTGGGTAATACCACCCTAAAAGGTTAGAAGAAACTTATTTTTTACTAGTAATTATTGAGTTAATATTCATCCCATAGTATCTAACATTTGGGAAGAATCATTGAATATTGAAAGTTAATAAATATTCTTGCTGATATTTTATTATTTTTTATCCCTTCAAGAATAGTATTTGGTGAATTTCCATGTGATATACTCCTTAATTATATAAAGAACACTATCAATTTAAATCCATTTTTAACAACCCTAAGGATCAAAAGTTCCATAATAATACTAGTTATACCCTCACCTTAGTTTTCCTCTCTTCCTTTCAGCCATAATTTACCAACATACTTTTATTTTCAAAGATCTAGAAAATTGGATTTTTGGTCTAATAATTCATGCTTGAACATAATTTTTAATGACAAATAAAACATGATTTGGACATGATTTTAAGTCATATAAGATATGTTTTAAACATAGTCATAAATGTATAATATATCAGGTTTTCCATGTAAATGGGAAAATATGTTCAATCAAGGAGTTAATTTTTTATTCATATTAGCCTAATCATTGATAATAAATATATAATAAAATGGTATTAATTTATTATTAATGTTTCTGTAAATATGAACCTTGAATTGATATTAACTATAATATAATCAAACAAAGTAATTAATGTGGGGTGACATGAAATGAAATGAGTGTATAACTAAACATACCATATAAGATGTCTAAGACTCTATTAAATAGGACAAACTTAAGGGAAATTATAAGGAAAGAAAAAGGAATCAGAAAATAAACCCTAATAACTTAGGATGCTAACATAATTATACTATATCAGTATATTTATAGGTTACTTCTTGAGTACTAACACTCCTAACTCCTTTCTACTCTCATGTACCAAACCTAATAACCCATAAAGTGGTATTTGATACAATTTTGTAATGATTGTTACCTGATTTCTTAAATAAAATTATGTTAGATCCCCACAACACATCGAGTGAACCCCTTGATCACCAAAGTATGATTTGAACACTAAGGGAACAATAAAATTTTAGTACAATATCTATTACTTATAGGATAAATAATAAAAACATGTTAAATAGTACTAAAAAACAATATATCCCTATGGTTCAATGGAAATTAGTTTCAAAAATGTATTAAGTACCATCATAGTTAGCTATTTATACATAACCATATATAATTAGAGGAATATTAACTATATTAATATTCATACATACCCAAATCATGTCTAAAGTGACCCTAAAGTCCTCGAAATATGAAAAAGTAAGCTAAAATGTGGTATAAGAATAACATCCAATCCAAATAAGGAATAATGGTCCACATTGGGGGACTTTGTAGTGGAAACTTCCAATAGGAAGAAGCAGGTGAACCCCTAAGCAAAATATTCACAAACTATTTAAAAAGTCCAAAAGATATCACGTGTGATCCAGGATCTGTATGGTACTAGTATAAATTCTTTAATGCCTTTCCATTTCTTATATTGTGTATAATGATGTGGGAAAATGTCCTATTGGGGAATGTGTTGAGCATGTGTATGATAAACCAATCTGTGATTTTCACCTCGCCCCTAAATACTGATTATAAACTAAAGTGGATGTATAAAATAGTATATGGATACAGAAAAAAGAAAATAATAAGTTAAATATTATTCACATAGTATAAAGTATAGAATTTCTAAAAAACTTAATGACTCCCTATACCTATAGAATCCATATATAAGCTCATCTAGTTATGAAAAGCATGGTATCGATGTAAATATATAGTTGAGGAAATCCATTAACCCGTCTCATTTATTTATAACATGATAATAGTTAAGGCATAGTCTTTTCCTGTGGGATGGGGATGGTGTATACAAAGTTTGGGCCTTATCTTATCCAGTCATAAAGGGTAATAGGAATTTAAATTCAAGGATCTTTTAAACTATCTTATAATCAATATAAATAATAATTTGTGCCTTAAAAACAATATATAATGTGGTTAAATACCACTTTTAGTATAATTCAAAGTCACCAAGTGACATGTTTACATCATATAACAACACAAAGAACCAATTTATGGAATAATTATATTAGAAACATAGAGAAAGAAAAGTATATCATGCTGAAATCCCCTTTCAATATGTGACTGTAGTAATCAACATATTATTTCAATATATATTCTATGTAATAATTCATGAATATAACTATAACAAGAAAAATAAATGAACATGGTTAAGTGAAACATAATTATTACTCAAGGAATGCATCTAATCGTACATAAATCAAATAAAAAACAATTGAAAATGTTTTAATCATGTGGAAACATTTTAAAATGTTTGTTGAATTTGAAAATAATTAATTTCAATTAAATTAATTTGTACCTATTTTGTCTTTATCCCATACCTTAAGGAGTATGAAATGGGAGATGGTTATGACTACTATAATGAATATAGTTTCCCCATAATGTTATAATAGTGAGGATTATGTGACAAAAATCTCAAAAATAAAGCATAAATATAATTTTTAATTAGGTGTAAACCACTCAACATAGATTTAAGTGGATGTAGAAGGTATGATAAATATATTACCTTAGATTTACTTATTTGAGGATTACAAAGTATTAGACTAAAATAAATCTAAGGGCTTTTTAAGATTTAACAATCCATATAACTTATGGAAGATGATTTATAGGCACAACCAGTGGAAGAAGATAAAATGAATAAAGATTTTAGGAAATAAATACCTTAGATAGTAAAATCGGATTTATTAGAAAAAAATAAATCTACTCAAATCATTCTTGAATAATGATCTAAAAAATATGTAGAAGAGAGAGGTTGGGAGATCCAAGGATCTTAGGAGAACTAGAAATGAAAATAAATCTATTGTCCCCCTTATTTTTAGGTTACATTTAGAGTTAAAATTATAAAAATACCATTATTAGTGTAATTTTTATAATAAAACAACCAAGTAACCTCTAAAATCCATTGGGTACCTGGTAGTTCAAAATTTAACCACTAGGCTCTTTAAATCCTTAGAAGGTACCTGGTTCAAGGCCCTGAAGTAGCTAGAGTTTCCCAAACCAAAGGGGTCTCCTCCCTCTTCTTACTGTCTTACTTTAAACTACTCTATTTTCTTATTAACTCTCATTCAACCTGAAATACACCTCAAATGGGATTGATATGCAAAAATTATAGGAGTTTTTTTAGTGCCTTGGGTTTTTCCTGAATTATATTTAGTACAATTTTCAGTCTCAGAGCCCGGGACCTTCCAAACACTAAAATGTCAAATTTACCCTAACAAATGACCTTACAAAATTAATTTAATGTCTTCGTTAACTTCAAGATGTGGAAATTTCTAATACGATGAGACTATACGTAATTAGAGGCATGGTATATCCTTGATAAAAATATATTGAGTATAAAAATATTATTTTTGTAATGTATGCATTTATTTTTTGATAAATTTATTTTATTCACTGAAGAGAGCATTGGATGGGAAAACTAAAAATGTGATTGATTCCAGTATGGTAGATTTACCCCATGTATGACATAATTAATTTTCACATTGTACATTCCATGTCAGTATTGTTGTATATGAAATTTGTTAAATAATTTTATGAAATGAATTAATTATCCAATTAATTTATTATTATCATTAAAAAACAAAACTATTACATCTTATAAATCTATTTAACTTTCAATCCTATGAGGATATACCAACCAAAACCCTAGGGTGATTGAGAGAAATATTGGGATAGGTCTTAGAATCTAAAAATCACATTATTATAAGGGTATTTATATTGAGGTGAGAAACTAACATTATCATCTTCAATGATAAAGATGAATCCAAGGAAAGCATGAATAATTTATTTTATTCTATATTCTTCATGGTTCAACTATTTAGTTAATTTTTTAATCAATTATTCTCCCTTTATGGGAGTCATTCATGAATTCCCAATCATTTTTGGTATCTATACAAATTTTCAATTTTACAACCTAGTTATTCATGCTTCACATGTGAATTTTTATTTTGATTATTTTTTTAAATTTCTCATGTAATCCCTAAATGTTTTCTATGTGGTAGCAGTGATCAACTGAGAATTGGTCAAATTATTCCCTCTCGATATTCTTTTTAATATTATCTATCTATTACTCACTCATTATGCACCCTCTATCTATCTATCTCTCTCTCTTCACTCATGTGTGGATGTCCATCGTTATCCCTAGTATTGAATGGTGGTGGAGATTTTTAGTGGCTCTATGTGGGACATGGTGGATTGTAATAATGGTGTTCAATGGGGATAGTTCAATGACTAAAATCCAAAAATAATAGAATATAAGAGTACTAGTCAATGACATGGATGATGGTATATATGAGAAGGGTCATCAACCACTAGTGGTGTGTACATGAAGTGCTGGTTGTGACATAGCCTATACAATGAATGGTCAAGAAGACCACTAGGGGCATCATGATTGAGGGACATGGTGTTATAAATGAAACATGGTATGAAAAGAATAATGAAGGGAGGGTAGTAGAGTTTCCCCTCCCCTATATCTGATTATATTTTTTAAAATGAATAAAAGAGAAAAAAATTAAAATAAATCAGGGATAGGGGAACCATGAATGTGGGTGTCACTTAAATAGGTAGAGGGGTTTCATTAACCCCCTCCCATGGATTTTATAAAAAAAATTATATTTTATAATATTAAAATAATAATATTATTATTATTATTAAATGTTCTATTGTCTGTAGATTTTTATTTTCACATCATATTGACAAACCATCAACAACATCGTGATTTTGATTTTGAGGTGAATGGTTCAATACCTATATATAATACATAATTCAAACTCATGGAACTAGTCCATGGTCCTGTCATGTAATACCTCTTTTCTCTTCTATAAAGAAGTGTGTATTTTTCATCTGATTCACATTTTCATTAAATGAATATCCTATCCTAATTATTTTTTCCATGTAAATAACAATAGTGTAGTATATTTGACCATTTGAGGTTTATTTTGAGTAGAGGTAGGAATATTTTGAATTTATATTCATGGATCCAATGGTGTAATTCATGTATAAAATTAGATCATTCTGATGTTAAGAACCACTCCCTCATCTACTAATTGTTTATCTCTTTTATTATATAAATTTTCACACTATTTATGTGTTAACCCAATCTTTTTTATATTTTTTATGTGATACTAAAGGTGTGGGTCCTTTATCTTTGAATTCAAATCCTTTCCCCATCAATTATGTGCTACACTATTTATAAATCTTTGATCGAGGTTAGCTACCCTTCCCATGAATGATAAATTTTCCTTGAAAAGGCTTGGGTTTCCCATATCATCTATTTATGAGGTGATTTGAGATTTCCTATAGACAATTTCATTATGGTTGTATGACTTTATATATCCCCTAGCTAACGTTTTCTTTTGTTTGGGTTCCCCAAAGGGTATCTAAAACCATGATGGTTTGGGGAGTAGAAAAAAAAAAGAAAGGAGCAGTATTCCCTAGTATTTATGCCCATTATTCTATAAGGATAAGTTCCTTCTTTATGTTTCTCAATAACTCTATGGATGGAAATCCAAGAAAATCAAATAATTTAAAACTTAAGAATTTTCAGTCACCCCCATGTTTCCTAAAGATGAGATATCCATCTAATCTATTGACTTTATTATTTATGTAAATTTTTTCAACATAGAGTGTTCCTATATTTTGTGAGATAAGAACCATCATGGATTTGGGTTGGGATGGTTGTGAACTTCATGCATTAGAACTGAGATTATTAGGATATCTATAAGTTCTCATGAATTTAATTATAGAAAATATCAGGGTTTATAAGTATTACTCCTCACCTACTATATATAATTAAGCTAATTTATCTCTTATATTCCATATTGGTTCTTGGGGAATCCTGCTAGGTATATTTATATTCAGCCCTGTAAATACTTTCTGCACAAACATTTTATGGTTGTTAAAATGATTCATGGTTCAAATATGTTCTTCAAGGAAATGTGTCATGAACCAACCAAATTTGTACCTCTATCAGACTCCCAATTCGGCTTGTGACATGATCGAAGTCCATCCACGATCCCCTCAAGATAATGATAAGTGTAATTGGAATCAAATGAACTTATTAGGGATGATTTTACCCAATAAATATAATTAAACTCTTACTAGAACTCTAATATAATTATGGTAGGACCAATTCATACATTGGGAATCCATGTCAAATAAAATGAGAATTTTTAAAATTAAATAGAACCAAACAAAACAATTCCAAAAATAAACCTCAATCGAAGTCTAAATGCATACCTCGTAAAATTTATTCGAGTAAAATATTATCCAACATGGATGATACTATGAATATATAAACAAAATCTACACATGCCACTAAAGTGTTCAATGTGTGACTCTAGAGTCTCTATCATACCTCATAAAAACCACACACACCATAAACTTCTAGATACATAACCTAAGACCTAAAACTGAAATATATAGATAGGCATGATCTTAAGATCCCAATAAATATTCTAGAGTAAACCACGGAGTCTGTATAATCATTTTTTTAAAACATTACATTCAAGCTAGTTTGAAATATATTTATTGTAATTATGGTTTTAAACATTTTTTCAAAAAACAACTCACATGATAATATAAATCATCCCTTATTAAAAACCAAAACATACACTTAGGGATCCATTTATACATTTCTTTCAAAAAAACATTTAAATATTTATTCTTTTAAATTACATCCTTGAAATAATTACTAAATCATATAATTTAATAAGAACCTTTAAAAACCTCATTCTGATCCCAACGTGAAACCATGTTATAAAAATATCTAAAAAACTAGGTAAATCCATAGTAATAACCATAATCCAGTAATAACACTATATAGAATCGAAAAAAGGTGAATGATAAACAATAAAAAATAAGAGAAACATATAATAGTATCAGTATGGAAAAGACATAAATAAATAGTAAATTTAGTAATCTATAATATCATGAGAATCATTGGAAATTCCTAAAAAACATGTGAGGAGACCCTATAAAACTCAAGATGGAACAATTTTTCAAGCTAAAAAGCATTATTAATTACATAGCCATATGACTGCTCTCAATTAGACTCACCAGTGGTATAGAACCCAAATTCTAAACACATACATAGTAGGATCTAATCTATATAATCAGTATTGTATACTAACCATCATAATCCCTCACTATAATGTATAGGATTCTCATGAAATAAGAATCAAGTGGTGAGATATCATATTTATTGGTTAGAGTAGAGTACTCAAGAGAGGGGAATTGAGTATCTTTTTAAATTTAAATTTGAAAAGGTTTCTTAAAAAGGTTTCCCAATAAAAATAAATACAACACAATTAATCAAAGTAATATGATTATGAAAGTTTGACTGTTTAAATAACTTCTCAAAAGATTGATTAATTCTAAGTAATCTTAATTTCAGTTATTAACATTACTTTTGAAGATATTCAAATAAGTCAAAACAATTATAACTTCCTTCAAAGATTAACTATCAAAGTAAAGTTAGTGATTTCTAAATTATGCAGTAAAATAAAGAAAACTAAATTAAACAACATAGTGGAAATAAAAAAGTGGTTCAGTCTCAAGTCGAGACCTAATCCACTCCACTTGGTGAACACCTTCCCCCAAGTAGTTTATATTAATAAACTTGATCCACACCCTGGACCAAAGGATTTTCCAGGTCACATGACCTCTTCCACAGTTCTTCGTGGGTATGAACAATCAGGTCACACTGGGACCTCTTCCACACTTATCTGTGGGAGTAAAAAAGCGTAAAAAGATGTGAGAGGAAGGATATCTTGTATCCTTTAGTTTAATGCAGGAGACAGTTCATGTTTTTATAGAGATAGTAACACACTACTAGAAAGCTAAAAACAATACAAAACGGATCAAAAATGAGGAGATAATGTTAAAAGTGCTCTGATTATTAGTCTATGTATCCCTAGACTTCTAGGATGAAGAAGACACAGAAGTCGAGTCCTCTTGTGAGAAAATAGAGTATCGCATGGCAGTTAGATCTGGATCACATTCTTTGTGGAGTTTGATAGTGTGAAGATGTTCTCAACTCGCATCAATGGTATCTCATCTTTTTTTGCATTTAAGAATGCTTAATGTGTTCTTCATATGTACTGAGTTTCATGTGTCGGGTTTTTTTCAATAATGCTTCTGCTTCTTTATTGTAGAGCTCTTGTTTCTCTATCCTCTTTTCTTTTTGTTTCTAGCCACGCTGTTCTTTTTAATCTCTGGGTGCATGTTTTGGATACGACATGATGAATTTATTTTTTACCTCCTAGCTCATACTATTAGGTGACATGTCTACAAATAAACATTAATTATTTTAGTGCATTTAAATGCATCAAATATGACCGTTAGAAATTAAATTGAAAAATGACAAAACAGATTAAGAAATGGTGTCACAGACTATCTGGAAACAGTGTCTCCATGAAATGGTGTCTCCTTAAAATGGTGTATCCTTCATTTACTTTGAGAGATGAGACAATCATGATGGAATAGTTGTATAGAGATCAGGAACCGGTAGCACATATATGGTGTCTGATCACGGTGTCTGGTCATTGTGTCTGGATGGTCACAGTGTATGGTCACAGTGTCTGGGTGGTCATGGTGTCTGGTCACAGTGTCTGGATGGTCTTGGTTTCAGATCACGGTGTCTGGACAGTCATGGTGTCTGGTCACATTGTCTAAATGGTCATGGTGTCTGGTCACGGTGTTTGGGTCACGGTGTATGGGTCACGGTGTCGGGGTCACGATGTTTGGGTCACGGTGTCTGGGTCACCGTGTCAGGGTCATGGTGTCTGGGTCACGATGTCTGGTTCCTTTTCCAAAAAAGCATAACCGGTGGCAAACTCATAGTTTCTTATACTTATCCAAAAATCTATACATAGACTAAAATAGTGATATTCAAATAATGGATTAGACTTAATAATTTATCAAGGAAATTCATTATAACACAAACTAAAAATAGTTTACAATAATTATTCAAGGAATAAAGAAACTAATCATATGTACACATGATTTGAGACAGATTACATAGTACTAACAAGTTTTATAGAATGTATAGGATTTGTGATCATTAAAACATGGTTAACAGAAGAGGATTCCAACAATATCCACCTTATTTATGATCACAAGTCACATGAGTGAGATATCTAGTCTTGGTGAATGTGCCTCATCCTTTTCCTTAGTGTTCATATCTCTCAGTGTACATATCTCTCCACATGTGAATATCTCTCCCCCTTTTGGGATTATAAAAAATAATACAAAATTAAATAAAATTAGAGATAAGAAGAGTACACAATGCTTTAGATTGAGAAAAAGTGTTATTACAAATTGTAAACAAAAAAAATATAGAAATCATCCCTATCCAAAATAGTGTTCATTTTTATTTTTCTCCATCTATGTTCTACTTTCCCTTCGAAACAGTATCACTAGAAGCCATTGGAGAAGAGGTATAAGTGGAAGAGGGAAGTGAAGCGACTAACTGAGAAGGTAGACGGAGACCTTCAAAGACAGAAGGGGCCAAGGTTGGTGCAGTGGAAGACCGAGGCAACTTTTGGACAAGGATAACAGGTTTGATATGACTTAGAGCCTAAAAAACAGACATAGAGGTTGAGGTAATAGCAGAGGATGAGAAGTTAGTCAAACCAAGTCTCAAGGGTGCAGCTACAAGAGCCACAATATTAGTACTCTGTACATGAAGATAAGGCCCCAAAATTTTGATGAAGCCAGCAATGGTCTCATGACCATACTGCATCTCTTTCTCAAAGTCATATTTGTCTCTCATGAATTTGTCCAACAAGGGAGTGAAATCCTTAAGCTTCTGGACCTAAGTTTTGAAATCTTCAGTGATAGGATGGATTCTCAGATTCTCTACAAGGTATTTAAAGTGGTTTGTCGTGTCATGCTTCAAGAAGATCCTATTGAAGTAGAAGTCCACCTTATTAGTAATCTCCTCCTGAGAATAATTTTCAATTTTGGAATGAATTCTCACCAAATCAAGAACTCGGTCACTATTCTTGAGAACCATAAATAGAGATTCTTTGTCAAAGACACTGAGCACATATTGGAGTTCTTCTTTAATAACTATTTTGAGCAGATCATTGTCCAAATAGGGTTGAGATGATTGTCCAGAAGTATTAGAAGTTGTAACAACTGAAGTAAGGGACTTCAGTTGATTCAGAACATTCTATAGACTACCCTTATACTCATCAGTCAACATGTTAATACTAATAACAAGCTCACGTATCTATTGAAAAAATTTCTTATTTCTTTCATCCACTTTATCAGCAAAGAAGGTTATATTATTTTGAATCAGGGAGGCTACTTCCTATGGAATTTGACTATTAATTTCCTCAATAGGATGAGAAACATATTATGGTCTTGATTTCAGCACTCTCTACATATCTTTAACCATACCTCTGAGAGACTTCACTTCCACACTTAACTTTTTATTCTCAATTCGGACTTCTTGAATTTCATTAAGCATCTTGGGTTGAATCTTCCAAATAATCTTTTCTAGCAACAGGGTAGCATCTTTTTCACTCAAATTTTAAAGGAGTAGGTTGATTATTCTTGGGTTTTTAAACCCCAGCTAATAGGGTAGCTTCAAATGATTTAAAATCATTCTTACTCACCAAGTTTTAAGGTTCTCGTGATGGTTATTGGATAGGAGCTGAGATAGGTGTAGGTTTATTTGCAGCTATAACATCAAGAGAAGATATTGGTTTCAATTGAAACAAATCAGACAGATCTGTACCTTTCACTAAGGCTTACTGAGAGTCATTCACATCAAAATAACTGGGGAATTTATACCATGTATCTACTGAGATTGGATCAAACAGATTAGACACTTCAACACTTTCGAGACTGGGGGGCTTCTCCCCCTCAATATGTGCATCTTTCTCCAGACAGATAGATTTAGATCCTTGATTTAATTCCAATATTTCATCCCCAATAGCCTCACCCATTTCCTTTCTATCCAACTAAAAGGCTGGCTACATTCTCTCTTCAAAATATGGGATAATTTCCAGAACATCTTGTTCCTCCACATGTTCCTTATAAGAATCTTCTTACACAAGAGAAATATCTTATCTTATATTCTCTTCTACAATATCATTTTCACTTATCTTAGCCACAGATTCTTCTTTAAAAGAAGGTTGTTCTTCCAGGTCATCAACTTCTTTAGGAACAGGCATTTTTCTTCTCAGTTATATATTGGAGAACAGTTTCACTATCTTTCTCATACAGAATAGTTTCTTCTATAGGTGCAATAGCCTCTTCCTCTTCTTCCTCATCATAATACTCAACAATTTCATCTGGTTCCAAACTAGGATTAGAAATTTCTTTAGTTCTTGAAGAGTGATCTACCGGATTGAACTTTTCATAAACCCTATCCTTATCTTCTACCCATGCTTTTCTCCATGGATTTCAAATGATTTTCATTCTCTTGACTGTAACTTTGGAAATAAAAAATTCACAATCCTTAATAACTTCTTCATTGGGGCCAACCAACCCTTTTGTATGAAGCGAAGCTGAGATAAATATTGAGTAAAATAGGGAGGTTGACTTGGAGGTTGTCTTGATCAACTCATACATATGGAGGATAACAAAAGTTCATTGGTTGATCTTGTGTCCATTTTTAATGAGATGTATCAAGAATACATCATGATACTTGAGTGTAGAAAAATAACCTTTTATGGGTCTAATCAGATTCTGAAATAATTTAAACAGAAGTTTGGTTTCACCATCTAGCTTAGCAGTTTTGGCTCTTCACTTCATTTCATTTTCATTTAAGCTTCCCAATGCTTCTTTCAAAACAAAGAACTCACTTGGTGGTGGAGGACCTCTTTGGAAGTCCTCAAAAATACCCTCATGAGGTATCCTTTGGAATGCATCCCATAACCTTGAAGAAGAGGTACATATCTGGTCATTTATCCAGCTTCTCACAACAAAATCATCTCCCTTATCAAAATAAAATTGAACAAACTGATAAAACTGTGCAACTAGCTTCAGTTAAATCACCCTATCTTCCTTTGTGAAATAATATAGCGATCCTTTCTCTTTAATAACTTTCAATAATAAATACTTACTTGATACAACCACTTAGGGAAAATTTCCTTTTCATGAAAGACTACTATGTTCACCAGGTTCGGATTCAAAGGACCTTCGGGCGTTAACTTTGGCGCTATTTTTATTTTCTTCTTTGAATTGTGCTTCTCAAGTATTGATGAGGAAGGACGTTCCATCCTTGGAATTCAACGAAGGTTCGAGAGAGAGAGAGAGAGAGAGAGTAAACCAAAGGGTTGAGACAGGGCTTATGGTTTAAGAGAAGAGTGATCGGGTATAGAAAGGAGTGAAACTTATTTAGTTTTATCATTTAGGGATACCAAGCATCGAAAACACAAAAGAGTGGGAAATTAAATGTTAATTATAGTGATACATGTTATAATATTTAAATAAAATAATAAATTGTATTTACAGTGAGACCGTAATCAACTTTCAAGGTGAGACTGTAAGTGGCTTTCACAATGAGACTGTAATAGGAGTTCACGGCGAGACTGTAACAATGTGATTTCTAAACTATGTGACTGTATTGTTTGACACAGTAAGTATGAGGCAGTAACCTTGAGATAGTAATTGTGACACCTTAAAATATCAAACAATAATCTTTGAAACCGTATACTTACTACTTAAGATTTATCATTCACAAATCATGTATGATATAATCTATTCTTTCATAATTTAATGGTTTGGTGAATATATCAGTGAGCGGATATTTAGTTCCAATGAATTCCAAAGTGATTTCACCTTTTTGATAATGATATCTCAAAAAGTGATGTCTTAAATCAATATGTTTTTTTATAGATTGTAAAACAAGAATTTTAGAGATTTCAATATCACTTGTATTGTCACAATTTATTAGTACATGTCGGAATTGATATCCATAATCTAGTAATGTGTGTTTCATCTATGAAATTTGTTCACAACAACTACCAACATCTAAGTATTCAGCTTCTTCAGTAGATACTACAACAGGGTTTTGTTTATTACTACACCATGATACTAGTGACTTGCCTAAAAAGTGAGATGTTCCAAAGGTGATTTTTCTATCTAAATTAAATCAACTGAAGTCGGTATCAAAATAACTAACTAACTAAAATGATTTTCCTCTAGGATAGTATATTCCTAGACTGGGTGTATGCTTGAAGTCTTTAAAAATTCTCTTAATAGTATTTAAATTAGATTCCTTAGGGTTTACTTGAAAATGAGCACACAGACATACAGTAAACATAATTTCAGGTCGGCTAGCAGTTAGGTAGAGTAGACTTCCAATCATTACTCTATAAGTTTTTTGATCAATAGATTTTCCATCTTCATCAAAATCCAACTTACAAGTAGTACTCATTAGAGTGTCATTACTTTTAGTGCTATGCAAACCAAAATGTTTTAAAATATCTCTAGTATATTTTCATAGATTTAAATTAATACCATCATTATTTTGAAAGATTTGAAATCCAAGAAATAATTTCAGTTCACCCATTAAACTCATTTCAAATTTGTTTGGAATCATTTTAGAAAATTCAATACATACAGAATTTTTTGAAGATCCAAAGATAATGTCATCTAAATAAATTTGAACAACTAAAACTTCATTGGAAATTCATTTTATAAAAAGGGTAAGATCGTCTATTTCTTTTGTAAAACCTTTGGAAATAAGAAAAATACTCAGTCTATCATACCATGCTCTTGGAGCTTGTTTTAAACCATATAATTCTTTTGATAATTTAAAAATATGATTTGTAAAATGAGGATTTTTAAAACCAGGGGGTTTCTCAACAAAGACTTCCTCAAATATAAACCCATTTAGGAATTAAATTTTAACATCCATTTTATATATTTTAAAATTCATATGTGCAGTATAAGCAAGCAGAATTCTGATGGCTTCAAGTCTATCTACTGGTGTAAAGGTCTTTTCATAGTCAATTCGTTCTTCTTGACTATAGACTTGTGCAACCAATATAGCCTTGTTTCTAAATATTTTACAATCATCATCTAAATTATTTCTAAACACCCACTTAGTGCCTATGGTAAATGTGTCTTTAGGTCTATCAACAAGTTTCTAAACATATTTCCTTTCAAACTGATTAAGTTCTTCTTGAATAGACATCACCCCAAATTCCACATTAATAGAATAATTAATGTTTTTAGGTTCAAGTGGTAACAATAAGACTTGATGTTAACCTGATTTCTAAGAGAAGCTCTAATTTGATTTCCTTTATCTAAGTCACCTACAACATCATCTAAAGGATAGTTTTTAAGAGTTATAACAGCTCTAGAAAAAGAAATTCTAGTGATTTCAAGTTCTTCAATAGGTTCAAGTTCCTTGTGACTTGAATCTAAAGAATTTCCAAAACTGGAAGTTTTCATAGATTCCATTACATGATGTTCAGAGTATTTTGAATTAATTTCTAAATTTGACACATCATACAACAGGTTTTCTAGAATGCTCTTAGGCTCATGTAGATCTATTTTATCAAATTTGACATAGACAGATTCTTCCACACGTTTAGTTCTTTTGTTGAACACTCTGTAGGATTTACTAGTTATTGGATATCCTATAAACATTTCTTCATCACTTTTGGATGCGAATTAGTCAATATTTTTCTTATTATTAAGGATTTAGACTTTGAAACCAAAATCATTTAAGTAACATACTTTGGGTTTTCTAGTATTTCATAACTCTTATGTATTTCTTTTAAGAATAGGTATAATCAACACACTATTAATTATGTAGCATGTTGTATTTACAGCTTCAACCCAAAAATAAATTGGTAAGTCATATTCAATAAGAATTTTTCTAAAAATCACTTGCAAGGTTATATTTCTTCTTTCTAAAACTCCATTCTTTTGAGGTGTTCTAGGGCAATAGAAATTATGACTCTAGCCATTTTGTGAGCAGAAGGATTCAAAATCTTGACTTTCAAACTCACAACCATGATCACTTATTAAGGATTTAATTCTAAGACCACTAAGATTTTCTACAATTTTGGAATATTTGGTAAAATGAGAGCAGGATTCACTTTTTTGATCCAAAAAGAAAGTCCAAGTATGTCTAGAAAAGTCATCTACAAGAACATAAACACAGTTCTTCCCATTTAAACTAAAAACTCTAGATGGTCCAAACAAATCCATGTGAACCAATTCGAGAGGTTGAGAAGTTGACACTTATTTCTTTAGTTTGAAGGAAATTTTGTGTTGCTTTCCCTTTTGATAAGTATTACACACTTTATCATTTGGAAACTCAAGTTTGGGTATGTCTGTGACTAAAATTTTTCTAGTTAACTTTTTGAGGGAGTGAATATTATAGTGTTCTAGTCTCTTATTCCAAATCCAAGACACTTTTTGAAATACACTTAAAAATGAATCATTTTCATAGTCTAAATAATCAAAATTAACAGAGTATACATTTTCATTTCTTAATGTAGAAAATACCAATTCATTTTTAAAATTGAAAACATTGAAAGCATAATTTTCAAATTTAACATGAAATCTATCATCACATAGTTGTGAAATACTAAGCAGATTATATTTCAATACATTGACAAAAAACACTTTGGAAATTAAAACTGAGTTAGAGTTACTGATTTGGTCAAGGCCAATGAACTTTTTTTTGGCATTGTCACTAAAGGTGACATGTCCACCATCAATTTTTATTAAATTCTTGAAGCATGAATAGTGTCCTATCGTGTGCCTTGAACAACCACAGTATAAGTACCATAATATTTTACAGGATCTTCTTAAGCATCTTTCTACAAAATAGTGAAATAAAAACAAATTTTGGTACCCATATTTTTTTGAGTCCAGTAATATTAGTGACAAGTGATTTAAGAAGCCAAATCTTCCTCATAGGTTTCCTATAAGAATTATGTAAAGTACTTGAAAAATAAACTCTATTTGGTCTAGAAAATATTGAAACAGTAGAGAGTGTATCATAACATGAACTAGATAAATTTTTTCCAGAACTAGGAATAAAGTTGTCTATCCTAGACTTAGAAACAAAATTAGTTCTTCCAATATTTATTTTACAAGGTTGATAGCCAATTCCAGTAGTATATTTAGGAGAAATATGTTTGCTTAGTATTTGTAACAAGTATCTTTACTATTAGTAAACCTTTCAAGGTCCTTTTTCAATTTCTAATTAGATAGATTTAGTTTATTGTTTTCTTTGACTAATTGAGAATTTTTCCCCTTCCTATAGTAAGTTCATACTTAATAGTTGAGGTAAGAGCATGTTATTTCTTTAAATATATGTATTTATCTTTTAGTTCATTACACGTCTCTTCAAGAATATTATAGTATTCAAACAATTCATCATTAGACATAGTTTCAGAGTCACTTTCATCTCTAGAATAATAAAAATTGTGTATAGGAGATTCCAGTGTTACCTCAAATCTGTTTTTCATAAAACACGTATTGGCTTTGTTAGCTTGTTCATCATGTGAAGATTATGAGTCACTTGAACTATCCTCAAAAGTACTCCATGTTTCATTCATTTATTTTTTATACTTTCTATCTTTGTATATCATATTTCTTTTTGTACTTGTGCTTGGGATAGTTAGCCTTTATATGTCCCTTTCGCTTACATTCATAATAGACTATCTCATCAGACTTGTCACTTCTTTTCCAATCTTTCTTCCAACTTCCTTTTTGATCATATCTTCCCCTGAAGTTTGCATTTTCGAAAAATTTCATCTTCTTGTAAAATCTCTTAAACCTTATAGAAAATTGAGCCATATCATCATCACTATTAGTTGATGATTGTTCACATCTTGAACTTTCAACATAGGCTTCTAATTTTCTTTTGTCTTTGTGTTTAGAAGTGGTGGTTTTGAATGCAATATATTTTCTTTTGGTTTCATCCTCCTCTTCCTTATTGACTTTCAACTCCTCTTCATACATCATTGGTTTCCCAATGAGTTATTTTATAGTTAACTTTCTAATGTCACATTAATCTCTATTAGAGATAGTTGTTCCTCTCCATCTGTCAGGTAGGCATCTGAGAATCCTCAAAATTTGTTCTTTGGCAGTGACTTCTCATCCAAGATAAATCATTCTGTTGAAAATTTCGTTGAACATGAAATACATGTCATAAATAGGCTCATAAGGTTTCATTTTAAAGTTATCATATTTAAGAGTATAAGTATTAAGTCTCATTTCATTCACACTAGAAGTACCTTCATGTGAAACAGACAAAGTATCCCAAATTTCATGGGCAGTTTTACATGCATAAATTCAGTTAAATTACTCATCACATAAATACCAGTATAAAGCATTCATGGATTTTCAATTGTTATTGTAGTAAGTCTTAGTAGGGTGATCCCAGGTGATTCTATCAAAATCAGGGAAATTATATTCATCTATAATTGAAGACCATATTTCAAAGCTCATACTTTCTAAATGAATTTTCATTTTATATTTCCATTGGGCATAATTGGTTCCATCAAAGAATGGTGGTTTATTTGTTGCATCACCTTCCAATATATTATCCATAATAAAGAACTAATTTTAAAGATATAGAAATTTATAATTAACATAAATTTATAGAACTTTAAAGTACAACTAAAATCACAGTTGAATAGGGTCAAAAAACAGAGTCTTAATAGTAATAAAAAACTACATTGATACCAAATATTGGTTGGTGTAGAGTTCTTAAGATGGGGTTAAATTGAATATCTATTAAAAATTATTTTTGAAAATGTTTTTTAAAAATGTTCCCCAATAAAAATAAATACAGCCCAGTTAATCAAAGAAATACAGTTATGAAAGTTTCACTATTTAAATAACTTCTCAGAATATTGATTAATTCTCATTAATCTTAATATCGGTTATTAATATTGCTTTAAAATATTTTATAATAAGGAAAAATAATTATAATGTCTTTACAAGATTAACTATCAAAGTAAAGTTAGTGATTTCTAAATTATATAGTAAAACAGAGAAATCTAAATTAAACAACACAATGGAAATAAAACAGGTGGTTCAGTCTCAAACCAAGACCTAATTTACTCCACTTGGTGATCACTTGCCACCATGTAGTTTATATTAATAACCTTGATCCACACCTGGGACTGGGGTAAACAAAAGTACACAGGAATTTCTAGATAACATGACCTCTTCTATAGTTCTTCAGGGGTATGAACTATCAGGTCACACATGGACCTCTTACACACTTATTTGTGGGAGTAAATAAGAGTAAAAAGATGTGATAGGAAGGATATCTTGTATCCTTTAGTTTAATGCAGGAGACAGTGTGTGTTTTTATATAGACACACACACTACTCGAAAGCTAAAAACAAATACACAATAGAGCAGAAATGATGAGATAAGGTTAAAAGTGCTCTGATATTTATTCTATATAGCTCTGGACTTCTAGGATGAAGC
Organism: Viscum album; assembly: GCA_963277665.1. Classification (NCBI taxonomy): domain Eukaryota; kingdom Viridiplantae; phylum Streptophyta; class Magnoliopsida; order Santalales; family Viscaceae; genus Viscum; species Viscum album. The sequence goes on along the minus strand of OY728121.1, from coordinate 746,894,873 downwards.
AGATACCGAAATAAAGTCTTCTTGTGATAAAACAAAGTATCACAAGATAGTTTGATATGGCTCGCGTTCTTCATGGAGTTTGATAGTGAGAAGATGTTCTCGACTCTGATCAATGGTTTCTCAGCTTTTTGGATTCAAGAATGCTTCATGTGTTCTTCAAATGTATTAAGTTGTATGTGTCTGTTTTTTTCTCAAGAATTCTTGTACTTATTCATTGTAGTGCTCTTGTTTCTCTATCCTCTTCTCTTTTTGTTTCTGGCCACACTGTTCTTTTTAATCTTGGAGTGCATGTGTTGGTGCCAATAGGATGCATGTATTCTGCACCTTGTACCTTGTACTATCAGGTCACATGTCTACAAAGAAACATTAATTATGTCAGTGCATTTAAAAGCTTCAAATGTGACTGTTATAAATTAAATTGAAAAATGACAAAACAAATTAAGAAACGGTGTCACGGTCTGTCTGGAAATGGTATCTCCAGGAAACGGTGTCTTCTTGAAATGGTGTCTTCTTCTTTTCCTTTGAGAGATGAGACAGTCATGATGGCATAGTTGTATAGAGATTAGGAACTGGTAGCACAGATGCGGTGTCTGATCACGGTGTCTTTTCACGGTGTTTGGATGGTCACGGTGTCTGGTCACGTTGTCTAGAAGGTCATGGTGTCTGGTCATGGTGTTCGGATGGTCACGATGTCTATTCATGGTATCTGGATGGTAACAGTGTCTGGTCACGGTTTTTGGGTCACGGTGTATGGGTCACGGTGTCTGGGTCACGGTGTTTGGGTCCATTTCCAAAAAAACATAACCGGTGGCAGACTCACGGTTTCTCAGACTTATCCATATATCTGTACACAGACTTAAAAGGTGATATTCATAGAATGGGTTAGACTCAATCATTTATCAAGGAAATTAATTATAACACAATCTAAAAATATTTTACAATAATTATTCAAGGCATAAAGAAACTAGTCCTCTATACACATGATTTGAGACAGATTACACAGGATAAACAATTTTTACAGAATTTATAGGATTTTTTATCATTAAAACATGATTAACACATGAGGAGTCCAATAATATTTTACCTAACAAACCTCACCCCACCTTAAAACAACCCTATTATTCTACTTCCTTAGAACATACACATAAACATCATCAATGAAAAGACACATGGATCGCGAATGAACCAAATCACATGGTCATGGAATAAGGGTGAAATTAAATTATAAAAACCATTAAATATAAGTACTAGCTTATCATGGATATTAAAACTAGAGTTTATTTTTAAAAATACTTTCTTTGAAACCATTTAACTAAAATAATTTCTTCCCAAACCATATTTTCTAGGTTCCAAAGGGTGTTTTTTTCAAACCATGGGTATATAATGGAAACCATTTATAGTATCAATTCTTGAAAATATATATTTGAATACACTTTGAAACCAAGGATTAAACATTATTTTAACACCATTAATTATAATAAATCATAGAAATAGAAAATACATAATATGATTGAACAATCATAATAATATCATAGGCATATAAAACTAAAAGATATCAAAAGAAAAATTTAAATACATATTTAAATCTATGAAATATTAATTCCAAAAAAACCCCATAACACAAAATGAATTATCCCTGTGAGACATTCTTTATATATTGATATATTTAAAATAAATTACTAAGAATAATCATAACTACATAAAATATTTTATTCTAGGCATAAAAAATGTTTAGAAATATCAAGAAAACATGGAATACTAGGATAATTGAAGATTAATGAATAACTATCTCAATCAGTATGATGATGTAATAAAACTCTCAAATGTAGAAGAAACATGGTCTAATGAACTAACTACACGCCCTAACATCAATAATCGCACAAAAATAGGTTAAATCACACCCAAAGGTTTCATCCAACCAAAAATCAAGTCATTGAAGAGAGTGAGAACAAGAAATAAATGAACTGGAGAGAAGAAACAATCCTAACATTGATGGAAACACTAATAAATTTAAGATCAGAGGAAAAACTCAAGGATAGAGGAAGGAAGAATCAGTATAGGTATCACTCTTAATGTGTTATATAACTACGAGGAATAACAGGGGGTTTGGGGGTTTTTAATGCAAGAAGTAAAAATGGATAAATTCAAAAAAAAAATTAAAAACTAGGCATGCTACACAATTAAGTGTCATGGTAAGAAAAATCGCAATCGAACCATTCAAGATCCACTAGATGGAACTCCTGATATATGCATTATCTACAGGGTTTGGTTGTATGGTTCTCTTTAACATTGTGCAAACCATGTGATCTACCCCTAGCAACAAACCAAGTAATATTATTTCCTAGAGACCTTGTACAATTCGACAAACCATGAAATAACCATGAAAAGTGATCTATTAGAAAATCACAGGTCACTTTCATGGTTTTCATATAGTTATTAATAACCATCTTGGAAAACATCTCACTATTCAAAAAACCCCAAAATTTTAAAAATTTATAAATCCTCAACCCAAAACTCAAAAATAGGGATAGGCGCAAATAAATAAAATATATATATATAAAACATTGGTATGGGATAATTCTCCCCAAAATAAATCTTTATTCCCATCAAAATACACTAAATCCAAGACAAAGATCCCATAGAGAATAGAGAACAAAACAAAAAAACAACTAAAATAAAGATCCCAAAACATTTCAAATATAATTAGTACCCAAAATTATTTAAAATGTCTCAAAAATCAAAATTCAAACCTAAAAATCTTATAAAATATCTTAGAAGACTATGAAATCAAGACCCACAGTGGGTTTCCCCACTATTTTAGGAATTATCTAATTGGGTGAATAAATAATTATTTACCAATTTAGAAGATACGTTATGAATGGTGACACAAATTCCAGAAAAAGGATATCCAAATACAATGTTATGGGAATGGAAAATCCATAACATTATAAAAATGAACATTCATTATATGATTATGTACTTGACATGGAATTTTCTCCTTATATAAGGTATCGATGAAATCCAACCAAAATAAATAAACAAAGGAATAAGAAAAATAGGCAGAAGGGGTGAATAAATACCTTAAAAATATATAACGAACTGCTACTATGATTTTTATAATTTCAAGAATAACATTTGAAAGAAACTCTTCTACATAAGAAAATTCCAGAGGTTCCCCAACTGATCAAAGTAAGGACAGGACTTTATAGTACTATGGAAGGAGGGTTTGTAATGACTATACTTGACAAACTAAAAAAACAATAAGAACAACTTCGTTCTAGATAAAATGATATAATAAAATTGGGATTCTCACAAAAAAAATTCATTTGGAGTCTTTTTATCACTAGGTAAGAAACTCTACCAGAATTAAAAGAAAGAGGGTTACCGCCCATCATTGTTCACCCATTGGAAACCAACCCTTCCAAAAATGAATGATCCACTAATTCCTTAAATAAATTTTATCCATATGGAACCACTGTAAAACCAATTTCATGATTAAGACCATTCATAAATATATAAACTTTCAAGGAATTTCTCAACATAATAATTAAATAATATGGAAATAGTTTGGTAAAGCGGTTAATATAATTCTTTTCCATCTGTTAAACATGGTAATGGTTTATAATATCTTTCGCCTTTTTCACCTTTAGTGATGGTATTTGGGGAAACATATTTGACATAACCAAACCCATACCACCTCCTGACTCCCCCTTTATATCCCCTTATAAGATACGTGTCAACATTATCTAAAACATCACACATGGATCACTAATGAACCAAATCACATGGTCATACCATGAGGTAGAAATTTAATTATCAAAACCTTTAAATATAAGTGCTAATTGTGTCGTGAAGTTACAATAAAAGTTTATTTTCAAAAATAATCCATTGAATCTGTTTCACTAAAATTATTTCTTCCCAAATCATATTTTCAAGGTACCAAATGGGTTATTTAATCAAATTATGGGTTTCAAAATAGAAACCATTTATGATATCCATTCTTGAAAACATATATTAGAAAACACTTTGAAATGATGAATTAATCATTATTTTAAAACCATTAATTCCCACAAATCATAGTAAATAAAAATGAAAAACATGATAGAACAATCATATAAAATCATAATAAAATGAAATAGTTAAATATAAAAATGAAAATTTAAGCACATATTAAAATCCATGAAATTTAAAATCCCAAGAAAATACCCATGAAACCCCATGAATTCTCCATGAAGACCCTTATTTTAACAATAATTTCTTTATAAGAAACCACTAAGAATACTCATAACTATATAAAATATTTAACTTTAGAGATAATAAATTTTTATAAAGATCAATCATTCCTGGAATGATAGGATAAATGGAAAACATAGAAAACTAACCTCAAATAGTGTGTTGATGCAATAAAACTCTTGAATATGAAAAAAAACAGGGGGAAATTCACTAAAATCACACCCTAACATCAAGAATCATTCCACATTATACGGAATACCACCCCTATTATTCCATAAACATAGAACCAAGATAAGAAAGAGAGATAAAATAAGAAATAAAGGAAGTTTATATGATAAATGGGCATAAACTTAAAATAAACTCAAAGAAATTGAATATTTCAGGCCAAAAACTCAAGGATAGAAGAATAGAGAATTGATTTAGGGATATCCCTTGACATATCAAATAACAGGTAGTAAAAATAGGTGTGATTTTTGGGTTTTAAATAAAGAAGGAAAAATTGGGGAAATTTTAAGAACATAAAACCATATAAATAATAATGACTAAGTTAAATGGTTATAAAAATGGTCATCTAACTATGTGGGAGAAATTTGTTGGAAATATTCATGTATGGGTGATTTACATGGTTTGGTTGCAAGGTTATCTATAATAATGTAACATATATGTGAGCTACCCCTACCGCCAAACTGAACAACATGATTTCCTGAGGACCTCACATTATCTGACAAACCACGAAATGACCCTACAAAACTGATATGTATAAACAGAAAGTCCCTTGCATAGTTATTGTACATAAATTATTAACCATATAAGATAACCATGTGACTTGCCAAAAAACCCCCAAAAATTCAAAAGAATCGGAAATCCCCAACCTGAAATCAAAATACAAGGATAAAAACAGATAAATAAAAAAAATATATTGAAAATAATATTTGTGGGATGACAATTATAATAATACAGGACCTACTGTAGTAGGTGAACACTATGTTCTAAACTATCACGCAATGTGCTCTCGAAGGATTCATTATCAATTAGTATATTTAAATTTAAATTTATAAATGTTAAAATATTTTAAAAAAAAATAAAATTTATTTTTGAATCCATCATAAATATATTAACATAAGATAATTTTTTTGGATTTTTTTTTAAAAAGTTATTCTTAGGTGAATATGGAAAATACCATTCTTTCTAATACTATAAATTTTATGCCATTAATAATATATAACTGTGAATAATAAATTTATGAAACTCATTTATGGAAGTAATATTTATTTTATAACTAACAATATATGTTTAAAATATTTTTTTATAATTTAAAAACCTATGAAAATATTATAGAACTCAAGTAATATTTTTTCCAAGAATTGTTTTAATTTATTATATATTTATTAAATTAGAGATAATTTTTAACACTTGAATAAATGGATTTCAAATTAATAATCTATGCACAAAATGTTTTAATAATGAACACTTTATTTTAGGCATAATGATTAAGTTCCCTTATGTAAAAAACAGTTACTCCGGTAAAAGCTATAATGGTAAAAGTGATGATTCAAGGGGAAAATGGATTAAAATATGATAAAAACGTTACTCTAATTTATTATTTGAGATATTATCAACCTTATAGCACCTTCAAAAAAATTATTTATTATTTTTGGATCCACATGAATTGTTCAACAGGTGCACCCATTATATTATGTTGAAATGTTTACAAAAAATGTCATTCTCAGTTATTATGAAAGGTTCCTCTTAGAAACCCACAAATACCAATATAAAAAATATTTTTCCACATGAAAATATTCCCTAATTCATTCCCCAATCATCTTATTTCACTCTCATTATCTTTTGGTCATAATAAATTATCCCAATCCCTTACTTTCTATGGAATCCTCTTAGAGAAACCCAAAGTTATCAACATAAGTTCAATATTTCCATTTTATCTTTCATTTTAAAATTTATTTTTCACAAAATTATTTTATGAATTCATTATTTATATTATAATTATTTTTTATAAATAAGAACCAACCACCTTTCCCTTTCCCTTAAGGAAAAAAAGTATCGTTCGCTCATTGTGTGGACTACAGCATCCACAACACAATGTGTTTAATTTTCCTTAATTGTGTTACAATGACTTATATAAGTATAGAATTCAAGGATAAATGTTGTTTTTATTATTTCATGAGGGTTATATTATAAAAAATAAAAAACATTATAATTATATTACCAACAAACAATCATCGTTGGTTTGATCATTGAAAAAATAATACTAAGAGAAAAACCTTTTATTCAAATTATATAATAATTATATATCCATTAAATATTTTTATAATTACTTTAAATTATAACATATCACACTAACAAACACTAACTAATATCATTATTTTTTTTGTATAATGATATTACAACAAAACCATTGCATAATCATTCATTAAATAGGGGTATGTGCAAGTTTTGGTGGGTTTAACCACCTACTTAAAAAATAATATGAATTTATATCATTAATTAATATGGTAAAATAATATTTTTTATAAAATAATATGAATTTATAAGTAACAATTTTTTATTCTAGAGACATTTTATCAATATTTAATTCATTAATTAAAAAAACACCCTTCATTGTCCAAAATCACTTAAACATGCTTGTTATAAATTTCATCTTCAAAGAAAAAGACAAAAACACACATAAATGGAATTTGAAGCATAATAAATAGTTATAAATCATCCTTAAAATACATTTAATTAAATATAAATAATTAAATTTATAATAATAATGAATAAAAACATTGTTATAAAGAAGCTAATACAAACGATCAAAACTATAGAGAATCACTATTTATTAATAGTATAAACAAAAATGGATATGATTAAGGTTCTGAATTAAGTTATTATTATATATATGTTTGTGATACCGTAGGTTAAATTGTATTCACGAATGTCAGGAAAATATGTAATGGTTTTCAATCTCAGATTCTTCTCTTTGAGGAAAGTTTTGTATTATAATCTGAATTTCCTTTATTTGGTGTAGATACTACCTATTTGAGATGTTATTTTATGAAATTTATTTATTTATAATATTTTAAGATCAATTTTAATCCCTCTATTTCAATGTGTTTTTATTGAAATGATACCAAAGCCATAACTGAGTTTTTTCCCTCTCGATTTTCATTCTTTGGGAATCATATTATATTCACCACCTATTACATTTTTTGTGGTACATGAATTTCCATGGAATAACATTACCATGTTTCTTAGGAAATTTATGGAATTTACAAGTCTATATTTTTATTCATCCCTCATATTCTTTTCATTTAAGAACTTAACAAAACTATTTTAAAACACAATATTTTCCATGGTAGAAAACTCAACCTAAATTTTGGTAAAATAAAATTGTGAGTGATATTATAGGAAATAAATCCCTATATAGATACTAGTAGGTGGATACAGTTGTAGAATAGTGTAAATAATTTGATTAATTTTAACTACCTATAATAAATCCTTATAAACTTATATTATATTTTTAATGTTTAAAAAAATGTTTATAAATATAACTCACTTCCACATATTGAAAGGTAATATTTTAATGAGTTTAGTTATTAAACTACTAAAATAATATTAACTGATCCTCTTTGGTAGAAACCATGGGAAAAATATGGGAAGGTTTGTGGTTTTGATTTTTTTTTTACTTAGAGTCCAAAACCAATGATTAGAAATTAATAAAGAATTTTTCTCTCAATCTCTCTTGCAAGAAATATCCACCCATCCTCCCTTTACCCTTCACTAAAAATTCTTTTAACATGAATTTTCTCTTCCTAACCCACTCTAAATCCCTCCCATGGTGTTCCCAACCTCTTTGAAATCTCTTCCCAGTCTTTTAGAAGCAACCTCTCAAGAAATAGATTATCTATCTCTTCTAATTCATTCAAGTACTTTCTTTATATTAATAATATTTAATCTTAGTTGATTATATTATCATGTGATTATAAATATCACTTTAATATCCAATAGATCATCTAATAATTAGAGATTATTTATTTCCTCTCATTATAACATTTACCTAATCTGTTACTATACCGAAGTAAATGGGTCAATCTATCTTTATATTCATCCGTTTAATTTAAAATATTTTATATTATAAGTTATTATTACACCTAAATTTACTATTTTTATGATCCCAAAGTAATTAGAGACCACATTTCTCTCTCATTAGTTCTTACTATGAACCTATATGTACACTCATTATGCTACTGAAATTATCCTGTAATTTTTAATGATAAAATTTTGTGTTTTGAGTACTTAGTCTTTATTTTATTCCAAGGGTATTCAAGTAGATGAGCTTATCCTTCATTTAAAGGGTAATTACATGTATAAAAAACCATACTTATTAATTTTGATATTAAAAGTGATGAAATATGTTCTTATGTTGTATGATCTATGTGGCACACAAATTTATGTGCATTGTATGAATGTGACGGGTGGGCCTAGAATTATATAGACCTCCAATGCATTGGGTAATATTTTTTGATCTCATGAGATACCAACAATTTAACATGTATAGTTATCCTAAGAACACTATGTTATGATTCCTTGGTAGTTTTCCTTAACTTATAATTATGATTTCATGTTTTATATTGTTTTTATATTCATATAAGACCTAGATGTTATCATCTTATGTCATCTATGATTATGATTCAAACATTTTTATGTCACTATGATATACCTCATGACTCACATGTATTGTTTATTTTAATTTTATGATTTTATCATTCCCTTAATGGTTTTTATTGCTCATCCATTTCTAATGTACGTCCCTAGGTAATCCCATGTTGTATTAGAAGATCAATAGAATTTAAGAAAATGTTACGGAGTTTTTAAATAATTTAATTTTATCCCTATTTCAAGTTACTGTGTAATGTATTGAACATTTCAAAAAAAACATGTCCTATTGATTTTATAGGATTTTATTATATGTATCATTGTGTAATAAAATATGAAATAAAGTGTATCAGGGATATGGGTTGTTATAGTTGGTATGAGATTAAAGAATAGTTTTTTGGGGGTTTAGAATTATTAGACCATTAGGAAGACCTTATGTATAATACTAAACATATGAAAACATACCTATATTTTAGTAAAGTAAAGTGTGATTTTATTTGAAATAAAATACTTCTATGTTAGGATATTGTAAAGTGGATGTAGTTTCAGAATAGAAGTACCTAGGGGTATTAACCATGAAAGGGTTCATTGGGTATCAACTCTACATATTCATGTTGCACAATAAATATTTGTAAGACTACACACCTAGCAGACACTCTTAGGAGATATGCTTTGGTTAATCATGTGCTTTCAACAATCCATTAAGAAGGGAACAAAAATTCCTTTGAAACTTAATGTTAGGAAAAATACCATGGATAAAAAATATTGAAAACTAGAAATTCATAGGGTAAGGAATTAATTTCATTTCTAGGTTATCCCATAACTTTTCATAGTTTCCCTTTTATATGTTTAATAGTATGAAAATTATCATCCATAATTTTCTTTTATTTTAGTGAATGGTTTTAAATTGGAAGAATTATTTGAAAAACCAATGTCATGGGTAATGTTATGACTACCCAAATGATATTACTAATGTTATGGAATAATTAATCTAGAAAATATTTACAGTACTTACTAAAATGACTAAATTTTTTAACAAAAACATGAATCAAGAGGAAAAATAACACCCCCTAAGAAATAGAAAGTTTTAATTGAGGTCTTTATGAAAAAAGGCCTCAAGATTTCAGTATATATTTTTATCCCTTAATTATAAAACAATGGATCAAATCCATTGATAACATATTATTATTTCCTTTAATTATCTTAGTATGATAATATCATATGGGTTCTTTATTTCTTTGAGGAAGGAGATGATCAATTTTGGATGTTGATCAAGAATAAAAATCCCAAGGAATAAATTTAGGTGATGGAGTGGGAAGAATTCAGGGAAATGTTTTTAAATAAATATTTTCTTAGAAATATCTGAATTAAAATAGAGAGGTAGTTACTTGTCCTAAGAAAAATGGGGAAAATATATCAAGGTTTATGAGGAAAACTTTATAAGACTGGCATAACACACTTCTGGTTTTTCCATTTTCCCTAAAAATAATGTTGACCACTTCTTTAGTGGGATAAATCCAAATCAATGGAAAGATATAGAAATTAAAGACTTTCAAAGTTATGAGAAAATGGTATGATGTTCCCACTAAGTTGAATTTTATACTGTAAAATCTCAATGGTCTCATGGTACAAGGTATAGGAAGTATAGGATGGTGTTTAATTTTGGGGTAACAATGGAGAAATATCATGGGGGTAAGAAAGTACAACTTACTAATAGTAAAAAGTTTCAGAAGAATTGTAAAATAAATTTTCTAAAGGGGATAAGGAAATTATTTAAGTGTGGGACGGAGGGGCAACAAGATAGGTAATGTTGATGGGAGATAAAGAAATCCACTAATTTGATGGAAGAAATGAAATTTCCAACCAACTCTCATAATATTTTCCAATGTTTCAACTACAAAAACAAGGAAACTCTGAAAACCAATGATCTAAGATAATGGTTATCAAAGATAACCAAGGAAAACAACGTCCAAGGCCTGGAGAGAAAGGAAGAGTATATTCTATCAAAATTATTGAGGTGGATCTGGACAATTAAATGGTGATATGTACACTAGTTATTTATTCTAAAAGAGTGAACATACTATTTGATTCTGGTTCTATGCATTCTTTTATATCATGCAAGTTTAGTAAAACTATTTAAACACCACCTAGAAATAAGGAATTCAGGGTATAGTTGAAAATTTAAATTGGTCAATTATTTCTTCCCAAGCATATAACTCCACCCCATTAATATTTACAGGATGAATTTCCCAGCGAAACATGTGATACTTACTTTAGTGGAATTTTATGTTATCTTAAGAATGAATTGGATTTTATTTTATAGAGCTAATATAAATTGTTGAGAGAAGTAAATCACCCTCTGTATCATGAATCACCCTCTAATTATAAAAAATTGTAAAGTGTAGGATGGATATACTTCAAAATCATCATCCCAAACATGTGTATTATTACCTTATGAAAATTTTAATCTATCTTAAATTATTGAGACTAAGGGGAATATTTTATGTTATGGAATACCCATTGTAAGAGAATATGTTGATGTGTTTCCTAAGGAATTTTCTACTCTTTCTCCTAACTGAGTGGATGAGTTCTTAACCAAACTTATACCCTAAACTTTTCTAATATGAAATAATCTATATAGAATAACCAATATTAAAATTAGAGAGCTAATGAAGAGAATATAAGAATCTAATAAAGGTTTTATTTTCTCAAGTGCTTCACAATGGTGTGTGTTGGCCCTTTTTTCAAGAAGAAGCGTGGGATAATTCCCCTCCTTTACATTGATTAAACTGATCTCAATAATATCATGAAAAAGAACTAGTATCCACTGTCGTGGATTTATTACATATATGATTATCTATCTGGATCTCAGTGATTCTCAAAGGTGGATAATTGATCATGATATTATCAATTAAAGGTAAAGGAGCATATACCCAAGATGTTTTTTCATACAAGGTACAAGAACTACTAGTTCATAATGATTCTATTTGGACTCATTAATTCTCTTGATATCTTCATATAATTAATTAATATAGTATTTAGGTATTACCTCAATATATTTGTGGTAGTATTTATAGAGGATACTGTTATCTACTCCAATATCAAGGAGAATCATGAGGATCATTTGAATGCTTTGTGGAAGTCCTAGCGAAAGGAAAAGTTAGATGTAAAGTATAGTAAATGAGTGTTTTGGATGGAAAAAGTAACAATATTTAAGAATATAATCATTAAGAAAAGGGATATTTATGGATACATTAATGAAATGGGAAATTTAATGATAGTCCAAACAAAAATTAGTGGGGGAGATCTAGAGTTTACTTTGACTAACAATGTAATTTCATTGATTTTTTAGAAACTTTTGAAGATTTTAAAACCCACTAACCAAGATAACTCAGAAGATAGTGAAGTTTTTCTAAACTAATGAATGTGAGGAAATATTTAAAGATTTAAAGAAGAGGCTAATCATTGCACACGTGCTCACATTACCGACTATTGGGGAATGATTTGTGATCTATAGTGATTCATCCAAAAAATTATTGGATTTTTTACTCATGAAAAATGAAAAACTGATAGACTATTCCAACCACCATTTAAATATCCTTGAGTAGAACTACCCAAAATATTTCCTGTAATTTTATGTATTTATCGTCACATTAAATATTTAAAGACATTATCTATATAAGGAGAAGTGTGACATATATACAGATCATAAGAGCCTGAAGTATATATTCACACAAAAAGAGATCAATATGTTTCAATGAAGGTGGTTATAGATAATCAATGATTATGATTGTTCAATCCATTACCATCCTTGGGAGGTGAATAAAGTGGAATATGTTGTGAGTATAAATGATCTCACAACACTATATACGATGAGGATTGATATGGATCCAATATTTTTTGACATGTAATGAATGGACATGTGAATCATAAAGGAACATAGTCCAATATTTATCAAATAACTACTTAACCATCCATTATTGAGAGGATCAAGTAGTCCCAGAAAGATTATGAGGAGAAATAGAGAAAGGTATAAAATATTCTAGATTTCAACTTTTCTAAAGATGGATTTATATGGTTTGGATCCTGATTATGTGTCCCTTCAAAACCAAAAATGGATATGGGAATTTCAAATAACATGAATGGACCATCCTTATTTATTAATCCAGGAAGGTTTGAGATGTATAAAGATATAAAGAAAAACATATAGTGGTATAACATTAAGAGGGAGATCATATAATATTTATCTTGATTTTTGGAATTCCAATAAATCAAGGGTGAATAATAAAAGTTTAAGGTTCTAATGAAACTGTTTCCCATAATAGTATGGAAATGGGGAAAAATGATGGATTTTTTGTTGGAATCCCTAAGAAATATAAATTACATAACACCATTTAGGTGGTAGTTGATCACCATAAAAATTTTATTCTTTTCATTACTATCATGTAATATTTCTCTTTTGAACAACTCGTTGATATAAACATAATAGAAGTGGTGAGACTGGATGGAGTACCACTCTACATTGTATTTGATTGATATTTTATGTTTAAATTTAAGTTCTATAGAAGTATTTTGTATGAATTGGATACAAAGATGAGTTTCAACACTACATATCACCCTCAAATAGATGGAAAGTCTGATAAAACCAATCAAACACTATAGGATATGTTGAGATCATGTTCAATGGATTTACAAGTATTTTGGGATCAATGCATTCCCATAGTGGAGTTCTCATATAATAATATTTTACATTTTTTCATTCAAATGGTACCCTATGAGGCTTTCTATGGGAATAGTTTTTAGACTACAACATTTTGGGATGAAGTTGGAGAGTGAAAACTAATCGACCTGATATTATCCTAGAGATGATAGGGAAGGTTCAAACCATTCATCATCATATTAAATTTTTGAAAATTCAATAGAAAATATACACATACAATCATCAATGGGGGAAAGATTTTGAGATTATAAATAAGGTGTTACTTCATATATCACCATGGAAGAAAGTCATGAGGTTTGTGAAGAATGGAAATCGTAGTACATCAGAACCTTTGATATCCTTGATCATATCTAAGTCATAATCTATAGACTAGCTCTCTCACCTAACCAATATCAAGTAGATGATTTGATACTTGTATCTCTCTTTATTTTATACATATCAAACCCCTCACACATATTGAATCTGGAGGTAATACCTTTGTAGAATGATATTTCATACAATGAAAAATAGATAAAGATCATAATAAAGAACCCAAATTTATTAAATTAATATTTGTGTTGTAATTTTTTTCAATATACTTGTTTAAGGAAAAGTCAATGTTACAATGATTTACCGTGATTTCAGTATGGAGGTTATATCCTTGAATCATTATAAGGAATCATTAATTTGGAAGGGTTGTTTTTTTATTTTAATAGTTTATTTAGATGAAGCAACATTAATTATGAAGATTGTGGAGTTGGTCTTATGTTTTAATAAATGTGTCAGTGTTATTGATATTGACACATTAATATTAAGAATTTAGGAATTAGATAAATAATGTTGGAAAAGGATTCCATTCAAATTTATTAACTTTTTATAATGATAATTTTATGTTGTTTGTGTTATAGTTTTGATAATGGTATCTTTGGTATATTTGAATATATTTTTTGGCATATGGAATAGAAGTATTTCAATGAAGTGTTTGTATATCAAAAAATATAGTGCCAACTAGCTAGCTAAGGGATTTAGGTGTGCCAATGAATAGGTGGAAACTAAAATCAACCTTCATCTAACCAATATGGATGAGTTGGGGGATTTATTTCATAGAGTTCCATATATGTGAATAGGCCGGAAGAGCCACCACCATGCGAGGTGGAATGAAATTGGATGGGAGAACCGACATGAGGTAGTACTAGTGAACATGGTAGCAGACCAGTAACCAATTCTAGTCAAGTGTCCACACGCCTTATAATATAATGAGGCACTCAAATGGATGTCATTTCAATATGGAATCCAATGGGGTATTGTAGCACCATTTTAAAAAAAGTGAAAAGAAATAGAGTCAATGGATTTGATCATCTGAATTGTTCAATATAATCAACTAGGTCTTATGATCTATTTTGTGCATCGTCTTCTACTCTGAGCCCATCTGAGAGATACAGTTCATAGGGATATCTCTATAAACCATCAATTGAAGTTTAAACCAAGTATTTTGTGCTTTATTTGATCATCCGTATGATATAAATCTAATATAAATCTAAATAATCTCTATTTTCACATGTTTACAATGATCAAATTTATAAGATAAAATATATAGAAAATAATTATTTCTGGTGAAAGTGCTACCTCACTAAACATATCCTGCGATAGAAACAAATAAAGAAAAATAAATGGATCTTAGTGATTTTTAAATGTATTGAGTCAATGAGTGCTTATCAATAAATATTTTTTGATCATGTCATTTGGTTGTGTGAGCTTATCACTCATATAGCGAATTTGTGAGATCCTGAGAGAGAAACAGAGCACTTCTCTAAATTTGTGAAGAAGGTTTCATGCACTTTTGTCCTACTTATTAGATTATATATGATCACATAATTATTTTTTAAACTATTTGGGTGGTTTAACTATGTTATGTGATTGAGATATAATAATTTTTTGATACATTTACATGGAGAAGCCAGCATCCCTACACGTATGTTTTGAGAAATAGAGGTATCCTACAAAGTAGTACAACGTTACTAAATAGTGTGACACACTATTACATAATCTTCTTATGAAAAAAGGAAACTATATCCATGTTATGTGAAGTAGAAGAGGAAAATTGTAGTTGTATGTTGTTGTATGATTATACTTCATAACATTCTCATGAACTAATATTCTCATGAAATATTATTATCATGAAAAAAACCTATTGTGAAAAGGATATAATATACTCACTTTGAGTTTGGTTTATACGAAGTAAATACAAGATTTATTTTACTTATGTGAATAAGATTTTAGTTCACAAATATCATCCTCCATATATTTTATATAAAGAGTATAAAATAAAACTTTAATGATATCCATACATACTAGAAGCTTTAGATTGAGTGACATAGTACATGTGTTTGAGTATTATGAAGAAGAAGATATTTGTCACACTCTTATGAAATTATCTTGAGATTTTATATTTTTTATGTAGTTTTGTAGTGATATAATGTATATAGTGTAAAGGAATATCATAATGGTTCTTGATAAGGAGTGTGTTGTGTGATATACCAATGTGAATTAAATAGATAATATGTTATCGTACAAACATGTACATGCTTGAAGGAAGTGATTAAGGTAGTGTAGTGTTTATATTCATAGGCTATATACACACATAGAGGCATTGATCTTCTCTCAATTGAACAAAAGAGGACAAAATAGTGAAAATATAATTACATTAATATTATTGAGAAACTGAAAGAAATCATGACATAGTATTGTAGTGATATGAAAAGTAGATGATGGTGTAAAAATTTTAAGAGTAATGATAATTCTATGCATGAAATAATATTTCCATGAAAATATTATTTCCATAGTGTTCATGTGTGTATTGATGGAAAATACTATAATAAGTATCTGTTTGAGCTGTAGTGATATTTTTCAAGTAAAAGTCATAATGAAAACAAAATTTTGTGTATTGAGGAATATACAGTTGTCCATTCTAATATTATAGTGAGATGGAGTGGAAGTGATAACTTCTACAAATTCATAATAGCATAATAAGAAGACATTCATGAAATATTTTTTATTATATTCAGTGGCAGTCGAGGAGTTTATGTTGAAGTGAGAAAGTGAAAAATCATTGCTTCTCAATTGCTCAGAGAGGAAGTTAAATTTTATATTGTATTAGAACCTTAAAGTTATTTTTATCTTTCTCATTCTATTAACTTTTTTATTTGTGAAACACTGGTGAGACTGACTGACTAAAATTTAATTTTTTTTATTATGAAAACACTTTTGAGGAAAAAGTGATAAACCAAAAGTACCATACAACGCATTCAAATAAAATCAAAAAAAAGACGTTAATCTAGATCACGAATATAGGAACTACCCCTCCCCAGTAACAATAACTTGATGTCAATCCTCCAACTTTGCATGACCTATCGATTAGTTTTCTCATGCAGGGTCGCACGGGCATGCTACTGATAGAAGAGCCATACCCACTCGAACTTTCAAATCCAAATGGAAATGATCTAGTGAATTCTTCCTACTCTGATCCTCATCTAGAGTTGAACCATGTAGTGCGTTGGTTGCTTTAACACAAAAATTTCAAAATAAAACCAATTTCCAAAATAGATCATCAAATCCCACCCAAACCGGAATCCAAAAATAGCCCAAAAATTTTCAAAATTCAAATCCATAGAATTCAGGGATCCATTATACACTAATATCATCACATTTACATCTAAACACTAACACACTACCTTCATGTCAATGCAAAAAAAAATGCATCCCCAAGTCACCGTCTAGCACCACACATCCAACTCATCGCCATATTCCATCACTGATTCCATTATTTCCAGAACATCTACTCACCATCAAACCAACACAAGATCCGACCATCCATTTTTAGGGGAGAAACGCCGTAGAAAACCAAGGTTAGAAAACAACAAAAGTAGAACAAAATAGAATAGAAACACCCAAAATGAAACCATTACAAAAAAGATAGATGCATTAAAGAAGAAAATCACACTAATAATGCCATGAGAAGACCTAGGAACCTAAACCATCCTACATAGAAAAAAAAACTTGGTAAAGTCGTATATGTCATGCCTCTATAAGTGACACCCCAATCCCGCCAATCACCAGGTCTTTATTGATGCAAGGAAGATGATACAATGACACTTTGGGCTTGGAGTACTGAAACCAAAACCGAAGGAAACCACCATCGTCCGATTTGGACCAACTAGAGATGAGAACCACTACTTTGGGAATGAAATTCATAACTAGTCAAGATCCAGATGAACTATTTACAGTATATGCATTAATCTGCAATCAAGGAAGGAAAGAAGAGAGAGGAGGAAGCAAATCCAACCAGAAATCGAGACGTTGTGGAAGGTAAAATGAAGCATGGGACCAAACAAGGAAGAAAACCAGCTGAAGAATGAGGATAACGAAGAAGGAATGGGGACTCGATTCTGGAGAAGTGTACAAGCCTCCCCCCTCCAGGATTTTGCTGAAGGGAAACCCTAGCTACGAGAGAGTAGGGTAGCACTGTAAGAGAGCTACTTCTTTCCCAAATAGTATTAGTGTACTCTAGTCAAAACACTGCTGGGATGATTGTATAAATAACTCTGGTGGGATTCTGGTATAATTTATAAAAAGGTTCATACATACCCACCATGGTTTCATAGTGATACAAGACCAACCCACAAGTAATTGTTGATTTATTTCTAGTGTAGAATATGTGTCTCAAATCATCGTAAACATAGAAAGGATATAGCCACCCACATTGGGGATAAACCTTGTAAAAATATCATGGTATCTACTTTATTTACTTTATATCTTGCATGTGGTGTAATTTTGTTTGTATATAGGTAATATTCCTTCACTTTAACAAGTGTAGAGGTTCATATTATTAAAGAGGGTAAAAGTAAAGAAAAGAAAATCAGTAAAACTTGTATACATTGATTCACCCCCACCCCCCCACTTCTCAATGTACTTTCACGATCCAATGGGCACTTCAATTGGTATCAGAGGCTATGTTACACCTATAATTGGGTATATCTTATTTTCCCAATTTCTGTATCATCTTTATAAGATATGAGGATTTAAATTTTAATAATTAATAAAGCTATATTAGAAGAAAATTTTAGTTCCTTTCTCTATCAGTGCAAATAAGAAGGTTTCTGAAAAAATCTTGAAGAAAATACAGAAGAAAGAGGAAATAAATCTTAGAAATAATTTGAAGAATAAATAGGATTCATTACAAACTGAATGTACTCATAGAGGTTTTCTATTGGAAACTATTGAATTAGTTGATAAATAACCTTTTAATGAATCTAGTTCAAACAGTTGTGAAGAATAATATACTAAATCACTCATAGATTTTTATTCAAAAATCAAAAATTATCTAAAGAATGTTCCTACTAAAGTTTTCACTTACATATTTTCTCTTATCAAGGGACTATATGATGCAAAATAACAGCATGAAAAAGAAGATGAGGATATGGAGTAGGCATGGAAAATAATTTTCATAGACTTAAACTTATCAAACAAATTGTTGAATCCAAATAAGAAACTGTATCACTTTTCAAAGAACAATTCTTTTATGTTGGAGAATAATTGCAAAGAAATGTGTGTGAGAAAGAAGTAACTAAGAAAATCCTTACTCAGATAATTCATATACTTGAATAATCTCATAAATATATCATTAATATTAACGACTCTCAATTGGAAATCAAATAAAAGGATGATATATTCATCCCAGTTGAATAATCAAAAGAATAGACTATATTTCATTATACTGAAAGATTCACTATGATTGAAGATAAATTACAAATTAATTTTTGTGAGAGATTTGTGACTGATAATGTTTATACAAATGTGATCTATTCATTTCATAAACTACATAGAACCTATATAAATGTTAAAAAAATCCAAGATGAAGGTTAAGACTAAGATAATTAAATAATTGACTAATTCTTTACTAGAGGAAAATCAAATTCATGGTAATAAAATTCATAAAATGAAGAGTCAATGGGAATAAAAGTTGAATTTTTTTGAGGAAGATAAAAATTTCCTCAACATGAAGTGTATTGAAATTGAATAAAATTTGAAAAATCTAAATGAAACACAATTAAATACTTCCCATAAAGAATGAAAAGATATGGTGAATCACTTGATTACTAGAAAAAACTCTCTAAATCTAAAATATCTTGAGTTGGAGGTCAAGTTAAAAAATATAGAGAACACCAAAGCTAAATATTAACAAAATTATGAGATTATAAAATATAGAAAGAGTAATTATAAAAATAGTCTTACTTCTGATAATAATAATTCAAGTGGAAAGAAGAGCTTGAAATTATCTAATGATAATTTTGTTTCTAGCTCATTGAAACTGGTAACCCTTGATCCAAAAGTTTATATTTGTACTAATATTGTTTCATCTACAAGTACAGGTTCCAAAAATAATTTTGGTTAAACATGGATAAAGAAGACAGGTGAAAAATCAACTATATCATCAAATATGGATATTAAGAAGATAATGGAATCGTGTTACCTACAAAGAGATTAGATGAAGAATCTTATTATCTAAAATAAACAAGATGTTAAAAATATAAAAGTTGTAGCACATAATAATAAAGTAAGATTTGTTGTCTATTTTTTGTATTTTTGGAAATTTCAAAATCATACTATTGACTATTGGAATAATTTTACAATGCATATTAATTATAGAAGGCTTGTATAAAGGTGAGTATATCTTATACAAAGATAAATCCTGAAAAGTTGAATCATAGTTCATAGATTAAGAAGAATCTATTTATCAAGAATAGATTTGAGTGTCTTGAAACTATTATTATTTAAAAATAAGTGGTCACAATAATTATGAGTGATGGTATATTCCAACTATGTTGTATGCATATGATGATATGAAGAAAATACCACAAAAATGTAGAGGCAAAGAAAGAAAGCATAAAAGTATTCCTTAAGGGATAAACAGGAGAATAAAGTTAATAAAACTATGATCCAAGCTACATCCAAGAAGAATTATTAGATCAATGTCACACTGAGGAAAAGGTGATTCTACTGGGGAAGAAAATTTCATATAATGGACCTTTTCAAATAGGTCATAAACACCAATGCTAGTGGAAGAAAGATAAATCAGAAAAAGAAATTAATTTCATAATCAAATAAAATGGTTTATTTGATGCATGTCAATCAAGATGAAAAATTTTAATTTAATGAGAGGTTGTCTAAAAATGATAATCTTATTATTTTTAGAGTTTTGTAGGGAAGGTGAAAAAAATTAGCGCATATTGAAGACAATTGTATGACATGGTTACCTGAACAAATATAACTAGTGTAGAACAATGGAAAAGAACTAGTAGTTTCTTGTGTTAATAATTCTACTGTGAAGATGGATTCTACACACAAGAATAATTATAATCATATAACAAAATAATGCTTATTCATACGGCTATAGATATTGTAATTGGATAAGAAATTATAATGTGAACAGAATAATGAAAGTTCACTACTTTTCAATTTGAATAAGCTTATTCCATATAATATGAAAGATGAAGAAATAAATAGTTTAATGATTCCCTTTATAAACTTTGGAAATTAAAAGAAGGAGAAATCATGATAAGTTTTCATAAATATGGAGAAAAATTTAAATGAGTCTCTGGGTTGAGAAATAAATTTCATCCCTGATATTCTAACTGAAAAAACAATGAAAAAACACCTTATTACCATGTATATTTTTTGCGTTTCTTTTATGTAGGGAATTTAAGGTGATACATATCTTCATGGGGATCCCTGAAGATATAAGTGCTGTGAAAATATTATACAGCATATAGGAGTCCATTCATCATGGAGTTCTTTATTTCAATTGCTGATAAAAAATTTTATTAAAATTTTTTTTGAATAAAGTCAATCATGATGAAGAATATGGATGAATCTCATCCCTCTAGGGGGAGAAAATATAACAATTCACAGAGCTGATTATCTCAACTGGTATCACATGAATATTTGAAGTTATAGAAATATATTTATCTCATGATTTTAAATTATGAAAATTTAAGCTTCTCATTTATGTGGTATGTTCTTCTATCTCAATATGAATAATAATTTTGAATCATAAAGGGAATAAAATGATAACTTAATTAAAACATTTATGTGGATTGATAAAGGTGAATCACATTATTATAGTTGAATGCTTTTAATCTCTTTGTCAAGATGAATATAGGATATTTTTTGAATATTTTTTGAATAATCCCTAAAATAATGTTTCAAAGTTCGTATCATATTCTGAAAACAACTGTTGACATATTTGTTGTCTCAATTGATCACTCTTTTTCCTCACCTAGTTATCCCATGTAAACTTAGAGATGATTAATTAATCACTCATTACTTTAAAAACATGATGTTTTTCTTCTCTCAATCAGATCAATTTGAATTTAGAATAAGTTGTATCTCTTATGAAATGAGTATATTGAAGGATGGAATAAAATTAGTGCAGTTGTTACAAAATGAGATGAGTTGAATTTTTTCCCATACTTATATCTTTGGTTTTATTATCAAGTAAGGATGAGAAGAAAACATTGACTTCAAATGTGAAATCGGTATTGAAAATAAATCTTAAGGGGGGGATTGAAGAACCCCAATTCATTAAAGTAATGTTTTTTTTGTAATTGTTTCCAATATACTTGTTTGATGAAAATTCAATGTTATAGTGATTTATAGTGATTATAGTATAGAAGTCCTATCACTGAATTAGTATGAAGAATTATTAAGTTGTAAAGGTTTTTTTGTATTTTAAGAGTTTATTTATATGAATAAACATTAATTATGATGATTGTAGAGATGGTCTAAAGTTTGAAGATATGTGTTAGTGTTATTGAGAATGACACATTGATCTCAACAAGTTAGGAATTAGATGAATAATGTTTGAAAATGAGTCCATGCAAAATGTTTTATTTTTCATAAAGAGAATTTGATTTTGTTTTTGGTAAAGTTTTGATAATTTTGGCTTTGTTATACTTGAATATTATTTTTTTGGCATATGGAATAGAAATTTTTCAATGAAGTGTTTATATATCAAAAAATACGGATCCAACCATCCAGCTAAGGTATTTATGTGCACCAATACTTAGTTGGGAACTATAATAAACATTCATCTAGTAATAATGGATGAGACGAGGGTATGTGTTTCATAGAGCACCAAAGAATTGAATTGGTGAACATAGCCACCACCGTGTGGGGTAGCACAGCAGTGGACAAGAGCACTAGCATGGGGTGGTGCTAGTGAACATGGGAGCAGACTAGTAACCAATTATGGTTTGATGTATGCACACCTTTTATTATAAGGAGTTACTGAAATAGTTTTCATTTCTATGTGGGATCCATAGTGGTATTTTAGATCCATTTTAAAAACATTGAAAGAAACATATCCATCTGATCTAATAATCTAGGTCATCCAATCTATTCTTCTTGTCGTCTTCTCCATCGATCCCATCTAAGAGATGATGTTCGTCCGGATATCTCCATACAACATCAACTAAAGTTTAAATCGAGGATTATGTTCTTATTTTGATCATCCTTATGATCTAAATCTGATCGAGATCTCATGAGACTCTATTTTCATGTGCTTAAAAGATCGAATTGATAAGGTAGAGTAAATAGAAAATAATGATTCTCAATGATGGTGATACCTCATAGAATTTATCTTGAGACATCAATCACTTTAGAAAAAAAATAGATATCCATGATTTTTGGAGGTAATGATTCAATGAGTGGTTATTTAAAAATACCATCTAAGTATCTCATTTCGTTGTGTGACCTTATCTCTCATCCAAAAGAATTTTTCAGAGCCTGAGAGAGAAATAGAGCACCGCTCTGAATTTGTGAAGAAGGTTCAATGTTCTTTTTTCATTCTTATTAGATATTAAATAATCGTATAATGATTCCAAAAACCAATTAACAGTTTAAATATGTTACATGATTGAGATATAATATTCCATTAATACATTTATGTGGAGAAGGCAGAAATCTCGTGTGTATTTTTTGAGAAAGAGTAGAATCATACAAAAGATTATTTCATGAAGAAACAATGTGACAAATTGTGACATGATCTTCTTATGAAAATAAAGGAAATGTGTATCCATGTTAGGTTAAGAAGAATAATACCATTGTAGTTGTATGTGTCCTCATGAAGATACCGTGTAACATTCTCTTGAAAAATATTCTCTTGAACTATTATTCTCACAAACTAAACCTATTACAAAAATCATATACGATTATCAATTTGAGTCTAGTTTATGTGAAGTAAATATGTGGTGTATTTTATTATACAAAGAAGATTTTCGTTTTCATAACTCAGTCTGATTATACTATTATGTGAATAGTATAAAACACGCTTGTAATGATATTCATGCATACTGAAAGCTTGAGGTAGAGCGATATAGTACATGCATTTGAGTCTTATGAAGAAGAATATCTGGGTGAAAATCTTGCACAATTAGATTTAGATTTTATTTTTTATATATATTTTTATAGTGATATCACATGTGTAGCATGAAGGAACTACATGTTGGTTCTTATAAAGGAGTGTGTTACATGATATAACTATGTGAAGTAAATAGAGAATATGTTATAGTAAATACACATACATGTTTGAAGGAAGTTTTGACGGTCATGTACTGTTTATGTTCATAGGATATATAAATAAATAGAGGCAGTGATCTTCCCTATATTTCATAAAATAGGAATAAATTTTCAAATTATTATTACATGAAGATTGTAGAGTAATTTAAATAAACAGTAACATTTCATTATAGTGATATGAAAAGGAGATGGGAGTATAACATTTTCATGAGTAATGAGAATGTTATGCATGAAAAAATATTTCAATGAAAATATAATTCCCACAATGTATATGTGTACAGTCATTGAAAATATGGTAAGTAGTATTTTTTTAGATGAAGTGATATTTTTCAAGCAAAGTGAGAAAGAAAACAACTTGTTGTGTATTGAAGAATATATAGTTATTCATTCTGATATTGTAGTGAGATGAAGTAAAATTGATAACTTCTACTAATTTAGAAGATTATATAGATCGAAATTGAATGAAATATCTTTTTCTTATATTTAGTTATAGTTAAAGAGTTTCAGTTCAAGTGAGATAGTTCCAAATCAGTTTATTTGCAGTGGCTTGAAGAGGAAGAGGCATTATGTGTTGTAGTAGTAGCTTGAAGTTATTTGTATCTTTATCATTGTGTTAAGTGTTTTACTTTTCAAACCCTAGTGGGATGTTAGTATAAAGAACAGCGGTGGGATTCCATTATAATTTTGTAAAACTTTCATACCTACCCACCATGCTTTTAGGGTGATACATGACTAACCCACTTGAATTTTTTGATTGATTTCTAGTGGATAATCTATGTCTCAGATCATCCTGATCCCATCAAGGAAGTAGTAACCCACATTAGGGTTGGACCTTTTAAAAATATCATATGCTTTGTTTCATTTAATTTTTTACTTTCATATGGTGTAATTGTGTTTGTAAACTGGGAATATTTATTTTCTCTAACAATTGTATAGGTTCAGAAAATTAAAGAGGGTAAAAGTGAAGAAAAGAAAGTCGATAAAACTTGTGTACACTAATTCACTCCCCCCCCCCTTAGTGTACCAGCATGATCCACTAGGTAATTCACATAAGTCATGGAGACAATGTTCTATGAAACAAGATAACTCACCTAGTGAAAGGACTATAGAGGAACCACATGTTTGAGGAGGCAACACGGGAATTTCAAGAGATAACTAAATTGGAGTTACCTAACCTATTTTAGTCTATAGAATGAAATTTTGAGTGATAAATTTCTAAAGGGTTTAATAATGTGACAACCTATACTTTTATAAAATAAATTACCATCTAAATGAATATAATACTTATTAATTAATTTAGTTATTGGAAACACATGCAATATATTTCATTTTTAATTTTAGACCATAATAAAATATGTCCATAATTTGGCTATTGAGCTCAAAAGATCATTAAAAATCATAATCATTGTTAATATACCCATTTTATATTTACTATTAATATTATTATATAATAAGGTTTATAATAATATCCAATTGACTTAGAAAGAATAAATGATGGCCTCATGTAGTAGGATCATACCCTACAAATCCCATTTGTCAGAGCTTCATTGGGAGATAGATCATTGAACCGTTCACTTGAATAATCCCAATCCAAGATTAAAAAACTAAAACTTGATCAAAAAAATTTATAAGATAATTTAGATATTATATATATTACCTCCCAAACCATGTTCACTGGACCACCCCAAAAAAGTACTACCATCAAAGACCTTAAACTTTGGGCATACACTAGTGTAATAAGGGGATATGAATCCAAAAACTAGTAATATAAATTTTCATATTGTATTTTTAATGATAAAATAATGTAAATATCAATACTTTTTTCATTACTATTTTATACACTTGATTATATAACGAGTCTAATAAAAATTAAAATTTTATACAAAGAAACAAAAATTTTATTTATGGAAAATATAAAATTTCAATAAAAACACACTTTTTTTATAATATCTATAATTTTAAATAAAATTTACCTTCATTAAATATTATTATAAAATAATTTTATTTAAATATGAATTATTATATAGGTTAATGAATTTCTGTATAATTTTTATAAGGGTATGAAAGTTATTTGTGTTGTAAAGACAGGTATTTTTCAATAAATAAGGATTTAAATTTAAAAGTGGAAATTCATATATATATAAAAAAAATTGATAAAATAAATATCATTTTTGAAATCAGAATTTCTAAATCATTCCATGTTTAATTATTCAAAATTTTCTAATATAGTGATATT
This sequence comes from Viscum album, assembly GCA_963277665.1. NCBI lineage: Eukaryota > Viridiplantae > Streptophyta > Magnoliopsida > Santalales > Viscaceae > Viscum > Viscum album. The sequence goes on along the minus strand of OY728121.1, from coordinate 746,868,417 downwards.
TTTTGGTAAAAAATAAATAAGGTATAAATATACAGTAAGTATTGTGGAATCCTAACGGTATAAAATTGGTGTGATAAATAATATAAAATTAATTATCAACTAAAAATTTGTTTTTTGTTTAAAATAATTTTTTTTTAAGTAATTTTATTAATTTTACAAACCTACAATGAATCCTCAAAAACATATATTTTATTTTTAAGGTTTTAAAAAAATCATTGGGGATGTGGCTCACTTATACAACATGAATGGTATTATTTTAATTATTTTTTTACCAAATAAAATATTCAAAACTAGTCCTCTTTAGAAAAAACCATTGGAAACCCATGGGAATGTTTATTTTTTTATTATTTTATTACTTTGTCTAAAACATAGGTTTAGAAATTAATAAATAATTATCCACTTTTTCTATAAATACCCACCCAAACTCTATTTCATCTTCACTAAAAAACCTTTAATCATGAATTTAATCTACTTATTCCTCTATAAATCCCTCCCAATGTGTTCCTAATATCTTAAGAAACTCCTCCCAATATTTTAGAATAAATCTCTCGAGTAAGGGGTTCTCTTCCTCTTCCTCTTCATTCAAGTACTTCCACGGTATCAAGTCTTTTAAATATAAATTGATTATATTTCCATGTGTTTATAAATATCTATTTACAATCTAATTTAAGTTATTATAATTAAATATTATTTTTACTCTCTCATTATAACCTTTACCTAAGTCGTTACAATAACAAAGTAAAGGATCTCTCTTCCTCTCTTTCTATTAATCCATTTTATTTAAAAATCATGTTGTCAAGTTTTTTTACACCTCTATTTACTAACCATATTGTTACCAAGTAATTAGATACCACCTTCTCTCTCATTAATTCCTTCTACGAACTTTTATATACACCTGTTATGCTTCAATACATATCCCATTATTTTTTTATGCCAAACTTGTGTGTTGTGATTACCCAATACTATTTTATTTTAATGTTATTCACCTAGATGAAATTATCCTTCATTTAATGGGTAATTTCATTTATACAATCCACACTCTTTAATTGTGGTAAAAAAGTAATGAAATATGTTCTAATGTTGTATGATCTATATGGCATAAAACTCCATGTTCATGGTATGAATGTGATTGATGGGATCAAAATTATATAGACCTCCAATGCATTGGGTAATTATTTGTGTATCTCATAATATGCCAATAATTTTACATAGGTGTTTTTACTAAGAGCACTATTTTGTTATTTATCAATGATTTTCCTTGACTTATGGTTATGATTTCATGTTTAATATTTTTTCCATGTTCCTATGATACATGGATATTATTGTCTTATTTCATCTATGATTGTGATTCTCTCATTTTCATGTCACTATTTATGACTCTTGAATCACATTTATTGTTTATCATAATGATATTATTTTTTTATTCCCTTACTGGGCTTCATAGCTTAACCCTTTCTCATGTATGTCCTTGGATTATCTTGTTTATTATTAGAAGATCAATGAAATTTAATGGCATGTAATAGAGTTTTAAAATAATATCATTGTATCCATGTTTCATGTTATTTTTATATGTATAAGATTTCAAAAATACACTTGGCCTGTAGATTTTCTATGATTGTATTATGTGTAACATTATGTAATAAAACATGATATAAATTGTATAATAGATATGTATTTTAATACCCACCGTGAGTGATGCAGTGCTAGATGAACTGCCATGATAGAGACAAAGTCCTAGTGTGGACAAATATTTCCTTGCCTTTAGTATTCTTGGGTCAAGATAGAGGGTATTTCATTGATGAGGCTTTTTTGTGGTGAAGGAACTTTCCATGAGTAATCTTGGACCAGGACAGTAAATATCCTTGAGTGAGAAGTCAGGGTTGTGGTATGATGTAAGATGAAGATGATGGACCATACCTTGAGTGATTAGGTAGTGGGTCAAGATTTGGACATAAGACCATACCCTATTCCTTTGGTTGGTGGTTAGGGGATTTGTAAAATTCCCTACCCTAAGCCCTTATGTATGGTCAGGGTTACAAATTAAATAGTAGTTCAAGGAAATGACTAGATTCTTGTATGGAACTGAATCAGGTTTGGTTGGGAATCATAGTTACCTAGTTAAGACATGGTGACTCGAGGGGAATATGTAACTCATTGATTTTTTTAGTGTCCTGGTTAGAAAACGATGACTTTGAGATCATGTTTATTTATGTATTCTATTTCATCATATATACTAATGCATATGAATTTTTATATTAATTGTTCTTGGTGAGACCCTATTGAGTTATATGCTCACACTGTGCATGGGTATATTAGTGCATTTGAAGAACATTTGTTTGATTTTTAGTTCTGATCATACGATGTGAAATATATTTATTTTGGCAGCTCAACAGATATTATATATGGTTATTGGGATAAGGAAGAGGCATACAACAGAGCCTCTTGTAATCTTTATTTATTTGTATATGGGATCATCCTAATGGACAATCAGTTTTATGTTTTGTATGATAGTTTCAAGGGTGAAATTGGATATTTTTATTATTTATTCTACATACATTGATGGATTTTTATTTATTTGCATGTGTTTTTTTATTTTAAATTTTGTTTGACTCTAATATGTAGTGATAGTCTCTTCATGGTATCACCTTTGACCCTTAATGCTTGACAACAGCCTTTGGCATATGGGGAGGCTTGCCTAAGTTCAGGCTGCAACCCCATACTTGGGGTACCATAGAGTAGTTTATAGGTCTAAAAATTATATATATATAATACAATTTATAGGTTTTGAAGTTCCAAATATGACTTACAAGGTATAGAAGTATCACTAGTCAATTTATGTACTGAACAAAAACTCTCAAAGTTAGAATACCTAGTTTCATGATATAATCAAAGAGTTTGGTTTTATTAAAAGCACAAATGATTCTTATATATACTAGAATATATGTGGGATCATAGTGTTGTTTTTGATATTACATGTAGATGAAATACTATTGATCATAAATTGAATCCTAACACCTTATTCTATGAATATGTGGTTGGGTAAATGTTTCCCAATAAAATCCATGGGTGAAGATGATAACATACTATATATGAATATCTATAGATATAGATCTAATAGGTTTCTTGGACTTATTTTGGACCCTTATTTTGGTAAATTGGTAAATCTATTTAGCATGGAAAACTCCAAGAATGGGACTTTATTGGTTGTAGATGGTATGAATATTTCAAAGTTTCAGGATCCATCTAAAGATTTGTAATGAATCGATAGAAATCCTTACGCAACTTCCATTGGTTCTATGATGTATGGCATCTTGTGTACTCAACTCGATGTCACCTATGATCTTAAAATAACTGGTAGATACCAATAAAATCTCTATGAGAGTCAATTTATTATTGTAAACAACATTTTTAAGTACTTATAAAGAACTAAGTATAAGTTCTTGGTCAATAGAGGAGTGTTATGTAAATGGTTACATGGATGCTAATTTTCAATCCGAAAAAGAATATATGAAATTTTAATCTAGTTTATTATTTTTCTTAAATAGTGGATCTATTAGTTATTAAAGTTTCAAAAAATCTACCATATTAGATTTGATAAAAAAGGTAGAATACATAACTGCATTAGATGTTACAAAGGAAGTTGTTTGTATCAAGAAATTCATTGCTGAACTTAGAGAATTTCCTAGTATCAAGGGAGTGATTGAGCTTTATTGTCACAATAATGGAGTTATTTCTTAGGATAAGGAACCCCAATCTCACTAAATGGACAAAAAATTCCTTCAAAAATATAACCTCATATTATAGATCATTGAGAGAGGTAATGTAAAGATCTATTGGATGGCTATACAAGATAATATAGTAGATCCAATGAATTAATTGTTGTTGTTTCTACAAAATGAAGCTCGTGTATAATCTATGGGTATTAAACACATGAGATATGGGTTGTAATAGTTGAAAATATTTCATGTTATTATAATAATGACAATGTATATTTATCAGTCATTCATGTATGATATAATTTTCTTTAAATGAATAATAGAATGATAATATCCCCTCAAGGTATAATATTGAGTTGTCCCTAATTGATGATTTTCACTAAGTACAATGGGATGTGATGATATTTTAAGGTTGTTATGAATAGATTTTTGTAATCTTTTCATAGGTTTGTATATAAAATATAAATAATGGATTCGTGAGGTAATAAGTAGAGCCTTATTACTTGGACTATGCCATCAAAGCATATATCACATAATGTCATAGAGTCATCGATATACTTAGGAGTGTATTCTTATTATAAATCCTTTTTACTTGAGTTTAGTGAGATACCAAGCATGAGAACCTTCATACTTTGACACCTTACTTATGAAATCCTTCAGGTTTAGATAATCAAGGGGTGGTTGTGTATTTAACTGATCATGTAATCGGTTATATCACAACTAAGAAGGGATTTTTGCACTTGTATGATGAGTAAATACATCTAGACCTTGATTAAATTAGATGGATGAAATTCATAGTCCTTCTTATTTGATTCGCATGTAATGTTTTTGGATACTTAAATGAGAGAGATGTGATGTACACATATGTTATATGAATTAAAAGTGATGTATTCATCAACTTGGTTGGTTTATTTTATAAAATAAATAAAATATGAGTTGTCTTATACTATATTGACATGTTCCATGCTTAGTGTTCACTCTCTTTCATAAAAAAAAGGATTATATAGGTGTAACTATGATTTATATGATTCATCTTTTGTAGATATATTTTTATAGAGATATGAGTATGTTTGATGGAGATTACACCAAAACCCTTGGTAGCTTGAGCAGCACTGATGCTTTTCTAGAGACCACACTTTTCTTGAATCTATGAAATATGTATTTTTTATTTGTTTCCAATGTTACTAATTCCAATAGGGTTACACATTTATACCTTTCAGTAAGGATTATTTTTTGGATAATGTTTTTGTTCCAAAAATAAGAAAGTTCAATAAACCATATCCAAAATGAGTTTTAGATGGATTTAAAAAGAGTTTATAGTTTTGAATAAATTTATTATAGTATTTTAGTGCAAGTTGGATATTATTGAATGTTCACTAAAGGAATGTGAATATGATTTAGGTGCTTGCATCTTCCCATGTTCCTTTAGGTGCATGTATTTTTTCATGCATTTTCATTGATTATAATCTATTCATTGAATGGATTAAATGGATTTCATATTCTTTGAATAGGTTAAATGAATAAATAATAATGGTAATAAGTGTATATAAATACATTTAATATGATTGATTTGTTTTATTAAATGAAATTAATTGATAATTACTATATAAAGTGATGAGATCCATCCTCTTGTAGGTAATTGATTTTATGCAATCCTCTTGATACTCTCTTCCTCCCAAAACATAATTTATCATGATGTGAAGGCATTATCACACCTTTTTCATTTAGGGATACTCAAGAATCCTTCAATTATCCTTTGTTCATGTGATCCCCTCAGAGGCAGAAGGATTTTGTTTATAACTCCAGTGATTAAAATCAAGCATGCTCCAAAAAAATATAGAAAGATCATACTTTTATTTAGGTATGCATATTTATGTTATTTATTGATATTATATATTGATATAATTGTGGATATATTGGGAATTATATGTGTTTTATTCTACATCCATTAATCATATGATGATTCCTAAAATCCTAACACTCAATGCATCATAAAATGATTTCAACCAACTTTAATAGTAAAACACAACATGTATTTACAATCACCAAAACCATATTATCTTCAATATCTACACTTCACCAACTTAAATCCTCACATAATATCCCTCTACTTTGTCATGGTCATCTGTCACCTTAAATTTCTCTATCGATGGAATGTTCACCATTCTAGAGAACTTAAAATATAACAATATTTATTTTTATTCTAATCAAGTGTATTTTAGTGGACCAATTCCCTTCCATTTTCATTCCCTCTCCTTCATCAAGTCATCAAAAATTAGGCCTTTGTATTTTCTCTTTATGGTGGTCTAGTTTCCATAGATAGAAATTGAAACTCACATGGCTTGAGCCAAACATAGATAAATCCAAGTTTCTTTCTATCAATAATTTCCTACTCTGTATTTTAAATTACTTTTTGTTTCTTCCCAATCATCAATATATCAATATCCTTTTGTAATAGGTAGTCCTCAAACAACATATTATAAATTCAAAATTTCATCCCATCAAAATTATCCAGCCTCAACTATCCCTCTTCCAATTCCATCTTCCAAAGGCAAAAAAACTCCCACTGAATTTGAAGAGGGTAAAGTTCTAGTACGTCATGATTTCTAAGTAACACTATCTAAACATCCCTTTAGGAATTTGGGGAAGGATCTGATACCACCTATTATACCAAATGTAGTATATTTTAGGCAACCCATCCTCTAATCCTCAAGAACAAAATAAGGTCATCAGAAGTCCCATAAGAAATCAATTCTAGTGGAATATTTATTTGAAATTAAAAACCACAAAACCTAGCCATGAACCTTGACCTTGAACCTTCTAAAAACTCAAATACCATAATATGATCAAAGTGAAACAATCAATTGGATAAATTAAAGAAAGTGAAAAAGGAACATAAGAAATTAACAAGGTTCATAAAAACAATTAATACATAGGAAACAAAAACATTTCAAGAATTAGAAAAAGAGATTACAATGAAACCTCAACTCTAAATCATAAGATAATAAAAGTTTTGTTAAGACCAAGATGTTTTGAAATGTTGATTTTTTAATAAGAAACTAATTCTGAATTAAAAAATTATTTCTTAATTATTTTATTTTATTTTATTTTAAAAATAAATTATCAATGTTTATGCTGTCCTTATATGGTATTTAGATAGAATGTTCCAGATAGATATGAATGAGGGTAATGGACTAAGTCCAGTAGACTGACATGATCAGATGGAGGATAGAAATAAATTTTTATCTAATTGTTTTCATTATTTTATTGGAAAGATAAGTTTATTAAAGTAAAATTAGGTGATTATTTACTATTATTAAAAGTAAAAAATGACATGTTTATAAAAAGGTATTCAATATTCTAGCTAAAGGTTCTTGAAGGAAGAAATTTTTTCAAAAAAGTTATATCAGATTGAAATATTTTTAAATGAGTCTAAATGAATGCAAAAAGTTTTCCAAAAAAATCATTATACAAAGGAAACATGTAAATATATTTAGATAAATAATTTTTTTGGAAGCTCTATATGTAAGAGAAGCTCAAAAAAGTATCAGACAAAATTTCACAAGGACTTTTGATATATATAGTTTTTCAAATTGAGATAGTGGATAGAGTCCTCCGAATATATTCCACTGGATAAAGGGTGTTTAGAGGCATCAGAAAGTGGTTCTAAGAACTAAAGGAGTGACAAGGAGAAGAATCATAAAAAGTTTTTCCATAAAGACAAATATGAAGACTGCCTAATATATGGAGATATCTCAAAGTCAAATCTTATGGGTTTATCATACAGAGAAGTTCTTATGAAGAAGAACCGTACAAAGTTTTGTGTATATTTAAAAAAATAAAGCACAATAATTGTAATGATACTAAACTTTATATTAAATGATTAAACAATTAATAATTTAAATATTGATTCAAGATTATATTTTAGGTATTTTTAAGAGTTTGTTGATGCTGAAATTTAGGGAAAGTTTTTATTAAGTTTTATTGAATCTAATATTTTAGTAAGTTTGAAGCTGTTCAAAAGTTGAAATTTTTTAGTGGTATATTCAAAGTTTGATTGGAAACATTGAATTTGAATTTAATGCTCCTAAATTATTCTTAGGATAATAAATGGATATATAAGGGGGAGTAGGTGTGTCAATATGCTTGATGTTGTCATGCATTTTTTTAAGAAGTGAGGTTATGACCAATTATCCAATTATACTACGTAGTGATACTAAATAGGGAGTATTAGATAGATAAGTAATTAGATGAATTGGTTATAGAAAGTGTTTTGTGAGACTTACAGTTGGTATCAGATGAATAGGGTGTCATATGGAGTACCTAAAAAAGTATTCTGGATAGAGTTTTATCAAATGTATTGGCGATCAGAAGAATATGTTCAGACATAAAGTTGGTAAAGAGGTTATTTCTCACTTTTATGTAAGAATTTGAAGAGGAATAATAAAACTTGTAATATGGAAATCTTAAATAAATTTGAATTATAATTTTGAAAATTTAATGAATCCTATTGGTGAAGGTTCTTATTATTTTTGAAAAATATTGTTGTATAATATTATCTATAAAAGGATAACATTCACTATCGAAGTATTTTAGTGTTACGCAAGTGTTGGATACTCCTTGATTATTTTAAAACACTAGAAGGATTGTTTTATAATTTTTTTGTGGTCTTGGATTATTTATAAACCATGCTAGGGAATAGCTACTATTATTGAGTAGTGAACCTTGTAAATATATGTGTTCCTATGGGTGTGCTTGTTTATTAATTTTAAGAAAAGTACATTCTTAAAAATATTTAGTGAAGGTTGTTTCTTAGTTAAGAAAACGTAAAAAAAATAAGAACACCATTTCACCCGACCCTATATTAGTTATCAAAAAAGATCCTAATTAGTCCTTTCAATTGGTATTATAGAAGGTTATTTTGGTGACTCTTTACTAATGTTTTAAGATAAGGAAGGTTTCCATAAAAGTTCAAAACTCTTTTAATAGTAAGGGGGTTCGTTTATTTGATGGAAAGAACTATTATATCTAGAAGGGTATATTATTAACCTATATATTATCCATTATCCATAAAGTTATAGAAGATACTACAGATGGTTTCCCTCCTCCAGTAGAGGGTGATCCTTTAACAACTACTGATAACAAATATTTGTGGAATGATGGTTGACCCTAAAATGCTATTCTTTCCTACCTATATGAAAGTGAATTTATAAGGGTTAAATGAATTAAAACTATTAAAGGTATTTGGGATAAGTTAAAGAATATCTATAAAGGGAATACAAAGGTAAATAAGGTTAAGTTATAGATCTATATATTGAGGTATGAGGACATTTAAATGGGTGATGACAAATCTATTAGTGACTTCTTTATAAGATTTAAATGAAATTATAAGAACCATAAGACATATCTAGTAGAATTTGGAAGATTCATCTACTATTGAAATATTCTAAGAATTATTCCTAACATATTTTATATCAAGGTACCATCCTTAGAATATAGAGATCTTTAAACTATCTCTTTGTATGATCAACACCGTATTCTCATCACATATTAATTGAGAAGAAATAAAACTTTAAATAATAAGGAAAAGGATGATCAAGAAATATCTTTCAAATATATAAAGAAAAAAAGGTCTAAGAAAGTTTCTAAGGAAGAAGTTAGTAACTATAAAATTGAAGAATAAGTGAGTGAAAAATTTGATGAATCCACGTTCTTATTTTCTAGAAAGGTAAAATTTTGTATAGGAAAGTATAAAGGAAAGTTACCATTGAAGTGATTTGGATACAGAGACATTTATCACTTTGTTAAAAATTGAAAAAGACTAAGAAGATTAATATACTGATGAATAATATATAAATTAAATAATATCACTGAATAAGAAGATTGAAAAATAAAATTTCTTTTTAAGATGAAAGGATAAGTTCGATAAATATAAAAAATGAAATTGTTGGTCTAAATGTGAGGAAGATGATGATGGTGAAGTGGAAGATGAAAACTCTAGTGATGATGATACTTGGATGTTTCTTATTGAAAAAATGAATGATGAGAAATTTAATTGTGATGAAAACAATATATCTCAAGAATAAGAAGAAGATGAAACTCAAAAGGATTTTATTCTTTAGATAAAATTGAGAGATTTCCTCTCAAATATTGTTAAACTCAAAAAACATAACGAGTGGTTTAAGAAAAGATATCTTAAATGAAAAAATTATAAATCAATTCTCGCAGAAATATCCAATTTGTTAATTGAGATTAATTATTTGAAGGTTTTACCTGATGAAGGTAAAAACAACAAAATCAATCTTGAAGAAAAGTTAAATATAAATGAAAAATAATTTGATCTAGTCCAATAGAAAATTATTGAAGAAAATCAAGGAATCACAAACTTCTAAAACTCATTCATATAATTTCATGTAAGATATAATAATTTTAGACCTCATAAATATATACAAAGATCATCCTAATAGGTTAACAATAGGGTAAATCTTTTCATAAGTATAATAAATTTTATATGACCATGTGTGTAGCCAAAACTATTGAATTCAAAAATTCTGAAATTTTGGAAAAACAAATGGTCGAAGAAAAATCACCAAAACTGGAGACTTTGTTAAGAATAAGAAGAAGTATAATTATAATAAATATTATGGTTGTAAATAAAATTGAAAATGTGTGTATAATTCTAAAGAGAATATATGTTATAGATTAAAATATTTTTTTATGGATATTGTTGGTACTATGGTTGATTTGGGTATACAATAAAGATGTATTAGTTAAAACCTTAAAAATCATAATGAATCTAGAAGATAATAGATGTATATTTTTAGGGGAATTCAACCCACTCAATGAGAAGATCCTAAGAATGTCATTTTGAAAATTTAAAATTATATTTCGACATCTAGAAAATTTTTGTGAAATATGAGATCATATCGAACATCTTACTAAAGGATGACTAATAATTTTTCCTTCTCAATAATGTTTATATAAAAATATCTCAAAATATTTAGGGTAAGGAAGAAAAATACAATGATAAGGACTTTGTTATTGAAACTAGTCTCAAATCTACAAAGGGAGAATAACCTTGGATATTGTATTGTGGGTATTCTTTATATATTACCATAGATTTTAAGGTGTTAAATAATGTATAAATTTATAAATAATGTAAAGTGAATTTTGGAAATAATGAAACACTCAGAATAAAAAGCATTGAATCTACTATCATCAGTAAATAAAAATTTAAATCCATAAGTGATTTGTTTTTTGATGGATAAAAACACAACTTGTTGGTTATTTCACAACTTTATGATAATGGACATGATTTTTTCAAAAAATATGGATTTATTGTTAAATGAATTGAATATTGGATTGTTATAAAAAGGTAAATCTAACCAAGAGAGAAATTATTCAAATAATAGGATTGAACATATGTTACAAAGGAATATGAACAAGCTGACAAAGATTGAAATTATTCCTGATATTCCTAGTATGACAAGAAGAAGATATTGGTGTTGTTAGATATATCAAAAATAGAATATTACAAATTTAGTAAATAATAAATTTTAGATACATTCAGCTCATCCAATGGAGTTTATTAATTATAATATATGTGGTCCCATGAGAAAAAAAACTAAAAATATATATATTTACTTTACTTACTTTATTAATGAATTTACACATATTATATATTTTATTATTTTGAAACAAAAATTAGAGGCTCTAAAAAATTTTAAGAGTTTAAAGAGAAGTGTTGAAAAATAATGAAGATATTCAATGAAGAATGTTAAAAATTATGATGAAACTGAATTCAAAAATGGTAAGCTTAAAGATTTTCTTAAAATCATGAAATTTGTCATCAATTAGTAAACCATAAAATCCATATAAAAATGGTTTTTTTTAATGAATGAAAAAAATAAATGGTTGAGATTTCTCAAACTATGTTGATTGAACAAGATACATCTATATTCTTTTGATGGAAAGATATTAGAGTAGTAGTTAAAATTTAGAATCACAATTTCTAAATACCAAACTCTAATATGAATCCACACAAGATGTACTACAAGGAAACCCCTAGTTTGAAATACCTAAGGTTGTTTGGAAGTCCTTGAATTATTAAAATCAAATATTAGAATATTGGGAAGTTCAATAAAAGAGATGTTGAAAGATTTTTCTTTGGATACCAACCTAATGGTAAAGGCTAACGTTGTTATAACAAGGAAACTATAAATATTGTAGATTATATAGATGTAAAATTGTTGGAAAATTCTGATAGAAAAACTTTATAATTAGTTACATGTAAAATAGAAAGTGAAAATGAATTTTTTATTGTCAAAAAACATAACAACTTCTCTAACATAAGTGATGATGTAGAAAATATATAGGATAATGATTTTGATCCAGTAATTTCAAGTGATGATGGGAAGCTTATTTACTAATAAAATTCTAATAATGTATATGGAAGTCTAAAACATCATTAGAGATCAAGGGAAATGGGTTCAAACCAAAATAACATCAAGGATAGTTTCAAGTACCTATTTATAATCATAGGAAAATCCAAGATAAATTTAAGAATATTTAGACCATCAAGAGTGGATCAATTCCATAGATGAAGAATTTAATCAGATTGAGAAGAATTTGACATGGGAACTTGTACCCAAAATTAAAGATAAGAATTTTATTGGAACAAAGTAGGTTTTTCAAAAAAATTAGAATAAAAAATATGAAGTGATAAGAAATAAGTCAAGATTATTTTATAAAGGATACTCACAAGTTGAAGGAATTTATTTTTATGAGACCTTTTCTCATATATAAAGGCTTAAAACCATTAGCCTATTTCATTTTATTATGGCACAAAAAATATATTAAGTATTCTAGAATTATTTCAAGTTATCTTTTATTAATGAATAGATAGATAAATAAGTTTATATTGAGAAACCATGTGGTCTCCTACTTGGTCAAAATAAAATTTATGTGTTCAAATTGAAGAAATATTTATATGGGTTGAATCAAACTCTAATTTATTGGTATTATAATATAGACACTTACTTAAATAAGTTGTATTTAAAGAAAATAAGATATGATAACAACCTATATAGAAAATAAAATCAAGTGGTTTCCCTCATTGTGATTTTTTATGTTAATGATATCATATTTACGCAGTCGTGTTGTGTTAATGATATCATATTTACTAGGAATGATGAAGAAACAAGTGAAATATTTTCTGAGGAGATGAAGAAGTTATTTGAGATTTCCATGATAGGATAAATTAAATACTTTCTTGGATTAAAAATATTTCAAAATAAATAGTATATATTTCTCTATCAAGATAAATATGTTAAGGAACTCCTAGATAAATTTGGAATTGAAGATTCAAAGATTGTTTCCACGCCAATTTCAGTGGGAATAAAGTTGGAAATAGATGGGCATGGAAAGGATGTTGATCCTAAGGAGTATATGATGTTTGTTGTAATTTTATTATATATTTCCTATTTAAGACTAGATTTAGTTGATATTGTTATTATATTTTCTAGATATCAAACTGTAGCCAAATAATCTCATATTATAGTCGCTAAAATAATTCATAGATATATTAAAATTTCAATTATTTTTGGGTTGAAATATGATAGCATATGAAAGCTTTGTCCATTAGGTTACATAAATATAGATTGGTTAGGATGTTTCAAGGATTGAAGATGCACATAGAGTGGATTATTCTTCTGGGGATAAATATATGTTAGTTGGAATATAAAGAAACAAAATTGAATGACTCTCAATACAATATAATTTGATTATGATACTTCCACTCAAGCTGAAACATAGTTAGTATGAATGCAGATACTTCTAGAATATTTTTTTGGTTCAAGTGGAGTGCCTCATATCATGGGATGTGATAATAAAAGTTCTTTAAATCTCATTAATAATCTAGTGAAACAATGTCGATATAAGCGTATTAATATTAAATATCACTTCATCAAATATCATATGGAAAGAAATGAACTAAACCTGTATTTTTTTCTACAATGGATGATGTTTCTGATATCTTCACTAACCCATTATAAAAGGAAACCTTTCATAAGATGAGGTTGATCTTGGGTGCACAAAATCACCCTATTCAAGGCTAAGTTATGTGACATCCATCTCCTCTCTCACCTTGTATTTGGATAGTGTTTTCAAAATGGGGGGTGTAACATAAATCTATTCATTGGTATGTGTTTTAACTTTTAATGAAGATCATATAATTAATGGGATTTTTTTAAAAGGATTAAGATATGATTTTAGTGTGTCTAAACTATTTTAACAATTTTTTGAAGTGATTTTAGGATATATTTCTTATAGGTTTATGTTATGAATATGTGGGAGTAGTATAAATTTATAAGGTTTCTTAATCACTACATTATAGACAGGATGTTTTTTTGTTCAATTATTATTATTTCATATAAAGCATTTTCAAGTGTTGGATTAGATTTTGTGTATGGTAATTAATTACTTGAGTTTGAAGTATCAGTGATTTATCTACCTTGGTTGAAAATAAAATATAAATGGGGTTATTATTGAGAAAAATGTGTTTTGAGGTGTTTGTTTGGTAATAAGAAGAAAGTTCAGAAAAAATAAGGAATGTTTAAGTGTTTTTATTTTTTTATAAGGTTTTTGGAAAGCATGTTTCAGATATAGATAATTGAGGTGAACAGAATGAGTCCAACAGACTGATGTGATCAAATGGCGGACAGAAACAAATGTTTACTTGATTTTTTTTATTATATTAGACAGAGATGTTATGTAAAATAAAATAAAGTTATGTTTTACTAATTTTAAATGTATTAAACATCATATTCATACAAAATTATTCTTTAATCTAAATTGATGTTTTGATGGAAGAAATTGGTGAAACAAAGTTATATTATATTAAAATATGTTTGAAGGCTTTTGAATGATTGGAGAAAGGTTTCCTAAAAAATCTTCAGAAAGAGGAAACATGTGAAGATCATCATATAAAGAAGTTGATGTGGAATATTTGGATATAAGATAATCTTGACGAATAATCGAACAAAGGTCACCAAAAACTATTGATAGATAGAGGTTTTGAAATGAATATAGTGGATAGATTCATTCTAAAAAAGTACACCAAAAAAAGGGTGTGTGTAGGAATTAGAAAAATATTTCCATGAAATAAAATAACATTGATTATAAGAATCATTTAAAGGATTTATAGACAGAAAAATATGAACTCTACTGAACATATGGAAGATAGACAAAGTTGAACCTTATGAGGTAACCAAATGAAGAAGTTCCCACAAATAAGAACTGGATGAAAGTTTTATGGATATTTAAAATGTTTTTGCAAAGAAATTAATTATGAAAATGTTGAGATAGTTATTTAATGCTTTAAATATCATAAATTGAAAATCATGATTCAAGGTTATATTTTAGGAAGTTTAAATAGTTCATTGAAGTTGATATTTAAGGAATGTTTTCTTTGAAGTTTCATTGACTCCTATATTTTAGGAAGTTTAAAGGCAGAAAAGTGTTAAATGTTTTGAAATGGGTATTCAATGTTTATGTGGGAACATTAAATTTGAATTTTTCACTCCTCCCTTATTCTTTGAAGAATTGATGCCTATATAAAGGGGGAGGTGGTGCGCCAAGATGCTTGATGTTTTCATGCATCTTATTTAAGAATTGAGGTGTCGAACAATTATAGAAGAATCAAACATAGTGATACCAGATAGAGAGTACCAGACAAACAGGGCATCAAATGAAGTAGTACTAGATAGAGTGTAATCAAACTAAAAGTTTGTATAAGATGAACAGGGTATCAGACAGAGTATCAAACATAAGATTCAACAAAAACTTCTACTAGATAGATTGGTGATTAGACAAATAGGTTTGGATATAAATTTGGTGAAGAAGTTATGGCTCATTATTATAAAATAAAGTGAAGGGGAGAAGAACATGTAGGAAGAGAGGTGTGAAGAAAGTTCAACCAGTATAGTGAAAATATACTAAATCAAATTGATGAAGGTTATTATTATTGTTTCAAAATATTCTTGTATCATATTATCTATGCGAGAAGCACATTCACTTTCAGGGTACTATAGTTTTAGGAAAGTGACGGATACTCCCTAATGTCTATAAAGCACAAAAAATATTTTTTTTCTAGTGGTTATGTGGTCTCAGGTTATTTCCAAACCATGATAAGGACTAGTTACTCTTATTGAGTAGTGAACCCTGTAAATATCTATGTTTGTGTGGGTGTCCTATATTTTTTTTTAGGAAATTCAATTATCACTAAATAGAGGTGAATATTGTTTCTTATATAAGAAAATGTAAAAAATAAAAGATCAATGATTCACCACCTAATCCTCTTAGTGATCACACAAGATCTTGATTGGTATTTTAATGTTTTTTCTCATGTGATCTCACTCACTCTTGAGAATCACACACCTTATCTTTCAACACCACTGACCCAACACCCAGTATATATAGAATCCTTCATCTACTAATCCTATTTAAACATCCAAGTGATCATCTCTGGATGAATGCCACGTGTCTTTTAACTATATGGGCATAAAATCACTCACTCAAAGGAAAACATCACCTCAACTAGATCACCTGATGAAAATTGCATGCTTCTAAAGACTTCAAGGATTGAATCCTTATGTAATGCCTTTGAATCTCTTCATATCAGAACCTGTATATGTATTGGATTTTAAAACATGTCCTTCAGCCACATCACTTTCATATTCTGAAGCTTGCACCACAATTATTGTTTCCATGCTCCAAATTTATTATTTTGAGAGAACTACCACCAAAACATCCACCAAGAGTAAAAAGAAATGGAAGTTATGCATTTCCAATGACTTTAATATTCGACCAAAAAACGGTTTCTCACATCATGCCTAAAATTATATATGTATATACATATTTTAAATTAGTTACTGTTAATTAGAAATTATTAGTTATTAATTTATATTTATAAATTATTAATTAATTAATATTGACTATTAATAATGCAATACATGTGAGTTTTTATATTTACATTTTTATATTTATACATTTCTATACATATATATATATATATTAAATTAGTTGGTATTAATTTTTAATTAATACTTATAAATTATGTATTAATTAATACTTATAAACTTTGTATTAATTAATATTCATCATAAATTATACACTACATATTACTAATTATTAAGATTAAATATGAAATTAATAATAACTAGTTATTGAATATAAATTATTATGTATAAATTATTTATTAAAAAACACAAAAAAATATAAAAATAGTTTCTTATATATGTATATATAATTATATAATTATATATATTGTGTGTGTGTGTATTTATTTATATATATTTGAATTTTTATGCATATTTATATATATATATATATATATATATTTGTGTGTGTGTGTGTGTATTTATACACACATACATACATATGTATATCTAGTTAGTTATTAATAATGTGTCATTAATAACTAATAACTAAAATTTTGTATTTAGACTTTAATAAGTAATAATAATTTTAATCCTAAGTAATTACTAATGAATAAGAAATAGTTAATAGTTAATTATATCAAAATAATAAATAATTAACATTAATTATTTTTTAATATATAGAGAAATATAATTAATTGTAATTATTAATTACTATTAGCATATTTATATATTTACATATATTTACACACACACAATTACATATGAAATTACATATATATAAACATATATAATCATATATAGGAACACATACCCAGGCACCCCAAGTGGGTCAAACCTCATCAATATTTACAAGAATTAACAAGCATCTATTGGAACTATGTTATTATTTATTTATGGAATGAAAGCTACAGATCATTGATGGACGAGAGGATCAACTAAATGTGGACCTTTTGTATGCCCCTATAGGAGATGGTCCAATGGACCAGATGTGTAACATCCTGGCTTTATCCAAAGGTTCAGAACATTTAATTTATTATTTAAATTCAATAAAACGGCCCTAATATCAATGCATAATCCAATAATATAGGTTTTGACTGTTTTTGGTTCCCGTTTGAAGCCCAGAGCACCAAAAAGGGGAAAACAATGTTGGTTGTACAGTTTTTCTAAAAATGTGCAACCTAGGGCGCACAGCCGTGCAGTCCATCTGTAATTCAGGATAGTGCGGTTTTGCATAGTTTGCACATGGTTAGTCAAACCATGT
The DNA here is from genome assembly GCA_963277665.1 of Viscum album. Lineage (NCBI taxonomy): Eukaryota > Viridiplantae > Streptophyta > Magnoliopsida > Santalales > Viscaceae > Viscum > Viscum album. The sequence goes on along the minus strand of OY728121.1, from coordinate 746,850,502 downwards.
ATGAAATTTTGTCAAGTGCACCGTATAGTAGTTAATGGTGGATAGTTGGTACATAGTTTGGCCAAACTGTGCACAGTACAAAAATGGGTGAAATTACATGTTTTCCCCTCTAACAATTTTAACTCACCCCTCTTCCTCCCCCTCTCATTTCCAGCAGGATTTCCCTCTTACTCTATTCATGGAGCTCCCTCTTTGACTCTCTTAGGTTTTTTGAAAGCTCCTCTATCTGTGGACTGATTCCTTTACCGTCAAAAGCAACAAAAAGCCCTAGGTATGTTCTTCCTCTTCCATGCTTCTATTTCTAGCTTTCTCTTTCATCTATTGTGCTATTTTAGTGAAATGTATTTTTCTCTATTTAATAGAGTTTGACAAAATCCTTCGATTTATTCTTTTTTAGGTTGAATCAAGTCTTGATAAAGAATGAGTGGAGTGATACTATATCTAGGTAGTGGGTCGATTCTCTTTCTCGTCATTTCATTGTATTCTAAATAGCATGCCACTATGTCATGCACCATATTCTTCTAATGTAACCTTGTCTTTGTTTAATAAATTAATGAAATGGTTTCGAAATTTCCTTAGTGACCCTAGATTATGAAAAAACCCATCTAGGGGAGTTCTCTTTGACCTTGGTTTCCCCTTTGGGTGTTCTTATCCAAAATGGAAAATATGCCCATGCTTGATTATTGGAACCATATTAGGTGTGTGTGTTTCACATTGATTTCATACCTTAATTTAATTAAAATGATTTATATGAATAAAGGACCATGAGTAAGATCCTGTTGACAAATCCTATGCTTAATTATTATTGTTTGGCCCCATGTGTAACACCATATTCCATTATTCATGATTTTTATACTTGTTCTTTCCCTTTATCCAATGCTCATGCGTATTCTAATTATTGTACTTAATGACTTGGGTGAATTCTTAAATCCTCATTCCCATGTCTTATACTTATTCGATGTCATTTGATTTACACCTTGATTATACTACTTGGTTCCTTGTGATTATAATTATGCCAAAATTGATTGGCTTTAATTAAATTCTATGTTTGAATAACATTGTTAGCCTGGAATATTGAAATGAAATTATTTAAATGTTTTTAGATACATTATATTCCTTTTTATACCACATTTTGTGTCTTTCTCTAAATGATAAATGCCTTGCCATACAATTGTTTTTGGACTAAATTTCATAGTTAGTTATCTTGGTGAGCATGTGGTATTGAGAAGGTTATTTGATGGCATGTAATTATAAATATATGCCTCATCTCATGATGTGTCATGATTTATATAGCTCATTTTATATGGTTCATGAGTAACATGGGTCCTGAGTTAAGGATTCCATGGACGGACTCTCCATGCTCGGTTGGATACTCTTAATGAACTGAGAGCGATACTTTGTCTTGTCGGGTATAGGCTCAATATGCATATTTACTTATACTCATGAGTGAGACTGGTTCCCCATGTGAGAAAACAAGGACATTCCTATTTGGAAGGATGGATATACCATGCCTCATGTGATTCTTGGTCCCTTCTGTGAGATACTTGGCACAGATTCAGATTCACCATGTCTTGATTGATACAAGGTATGTCGTATGGGTTGCCTTGGACGGACTCGATGAAATTGGTTATATTGGATGTTCCATAGAGACCCTTGGGATTCTGTTTAGATCACCTTGTAAGGGCTCAAACTCCAAAATAGGATTTTATGGATTGTTTGATTTTCTCATTTCATATGTGATGCATATTTTGTAATTATAATTATTATGAGTTCACTTATTCGGTGACATGAAAATTGAGACCCCAATCCAAATCACAAGATTGAGGGTTTTCTTTCTTAGGTTTCCTGGTTCACTTTGGCCCTTTCATACAAACTATACCTTGAATAGGTACTTATTTTCAGACATCCATCTTAAGATGAAGCAGGTGGTATGGGTCGATTGTCCCGTTTTGGAACATGGACCAACATGATTACTTTTTAATTGGTGATTTATCTTCTTTAATTTGTATATGGAACATTGCTCCTTTACTTATCGCATGAAATGGAATGACGTAGACACCATGGGTGTTGGCCTACTAAGATTACATCTCACACCCTACTCGGGCACTGATTGGTACGTTAGTAGACTTTATGATGGTAGGTATGGATAAAGGTAAGCATGATACTTCTGATTCTTGACTTACAGCCTTAGGATGAAGCTCAGGGGAGGTGGATTGAGCCTATTCTTGAGATGTTTGTAGTAGTGGTTTTTTCTTTTTGTATATTTTTACAGCATTCAGTATATGAATGTATCCATATTCCCCTTGTACTCCCCTTTTTTCTATTGTAGCATGAACATAATCATTTCTATATCTATTATTAATTACCCAGCTTATGTTTGGTTATTAATCTTTCTTGGTTTATTTCCATATTTCCCCTACTGTCTTCTTGTTCTTCTACTTCCACTATTTATTAACTATCATTTACCATTATTCATACACTAGTCTATAGGGGCATAGTTTCATCACGGACACCCCCCAAGGCCCTCACTGCTCTTCGATAGCCTCTATCATTTAGGGAGATTCACTTGAGGTCATGTGGCCCACCATCTAGGGGCACTGTTGAGTGGAATCTGGAGTGGGATGCTACAAAGTGGTATAAGAGACCATTTTACTTTTTGTCTTACTATTTGGGTTAGATATGAAAATAGGGAAATATAATTTATAATTTACCTTGTGTTTGGACGTAGCTAAACTATATATAGAGGAAACCCAAATTACCAGTGATTTGAAATTACAGTTACTGGTTATTCTATTTATGGTTGATATGACTTCACCCTTGGGTGATGCACTTATTTTATGGTGTTATTAATATTGTTATGATTGGAAAGATGATTCCTATTATTTTAGATAGATTATGGGAGTGAATATTAAAATCATGCATCATACTAGGTACAATAGGACTTAAAGTTTCATGCATCATACCATACTATATTTACTTTTTAGCATGCATTGCTTCCTTTCATGTGATTTCTATTGTGCCTTGTTCTATTAAGATTTATAGTTCTTGTTTTTTATAATTTTAGAAGTGTGAAAACCCATCACGTAGGAGTATGATATTGTTTGGATTAAGTGGATTCCCAATTTCAATTTATATGGTGTATGGGGCCTTATAAATTGGAATGGTGATCCACCTAATGAAACTTTTTAAAGGGTAATTAAATGTTTAAATGAATTAATATTAAGGCCACCTTTAAAATGAAATTGTCCTTAAACATTAAAATTATGAGACCTTGACCTAACATAACCATAAAAAATAGGAAATATGCTATGCTTATCAAGTTCTTAGTGATCCTTCTGTGATTTCTTGTCATCTGGACCTGGCTTTAGGAGAAGTCTGTGAGTTTTATCATGGTTAGGGAGGCTTTGTATCTGCACTACATTATTTATTTCCTTATATTCTTATTATATCTATTGTAAATCTTATCTGAGGCATGTGTTTGGAAATTAAATAGCTACACCACTGTGACGTCCTCATGTTGTACACAAAGAGAGTGGTGATGAGCACACTCTGGAGGGGGTGGGCCTCAGGGAACCAATTATACCTCTTGTATCTCCACTTGAGGAACTCCTTATATTACTCTTCTAGGAAAAACATCTAAGTTCCATGAGAGTTTACCTTGGTTTATGTAGTCTATTCATGGTGCTCCCTATCCTACCCCAACTATGGCAAAGCTGGAATGGGACTTCCAGCAGTAGTAGCATCCCATCATCTTAGGGGATGGTGGACTTCATGTTACAAAATCATGGTTAAAGTCTATGGTTTCTATATTTTACCAAATAAATATGACTTCAGAGAGGAGGGTCAAACTCGCTACCTACATGATGCGTGATTCCTCCAAGCATTGGTGGGATGTCATTTCTCAGTCTGATCATTACTAAGGTGTCATCTAGGGAGACCTCCACATGAATTTATATGACCACTTCTTCCCACAGACCTTGAGAGTGGACTTATCTAGGGAGTTCATGCATCTTTAGAAATACTCTATGACTATGATAGAGTATTCATATCATTTTACCGATCTTCAGCGTTTCACTCTATCTCTGATCGGTGATGAGTTGATGACTGCGAGACGCTTTAAGGATGGGCTTGGGAATGTTATCCAATCGCAGGTGAACATCTTCTTATTGACTACTATGAAAGATATTTTCAACTAGGATCTAATTATGGAATGGAATCTTAGAGAAGATGGTATTTTGATCTATGGTGGTTCTGTTTTGAGGCAGGGAAAAGGTTCTTCTGGTATTAGGAAGCACCGATTCAAGGGTGCGTGTGGGGGATATTCCATCCAGGTGACCCACACTGACAGTTCTATCATGTGTCACTATTGTGGAATTATATTCCATAAGAAGCCTCAATGCATGAGGAACCTGTTCAAATACTAAGAATATGGTAGGATGGGTCATCTTCATCACTTTTTGTTATTCTTTTCCTCCATCCTCAAGTGAGAAGGGATCCATACCAGTAACTTTATCAGGTATAAGATCGAGGACCCCATGTTATTTTAGGAGTTTTTCTTCTATAGTTTGATTAGGCCAAGGTAGTAGTGGTCATGGTTGGGCCAGTTAGGGTCCAGAGATTCAGCATTAGTAGATGAGATCTACTCAGGCTAGTCAGGTAGCATGTTAGGGATAAGGTTGATTCCATATGTATGTAGTGTATCCAGTGCCAGAGGAGCAAACTCTATATCCATCTATTATTAGAGGTATAGTTCTAGTATCCTCTACTTTACTTTCTTCCCCTTTCTATACAGTTACTCCACACTCCTTCATATCTTCTACTATCATTGAAAGTATTGGTCTTGTAATCAAGTAATTTTGTGGTGTTATGTCTCTCGATACATCATTAGGGGTCAAAAAGTGGTCATAATACAATTTTAGGAGTGCCCCTTGAGATAGGTGGGTGTCATTTCTTCTGGAGTTTCTTCTTCCACGAGATGATCAGCTTCAAAATCATTCTCAGTATGGACTGACTTTTCCTTATCATTCCCTAGTGGATTTTTATCACCAATGGGCATCTTTAACATCACCTAAGGGTAGCACATATGTATACAAGGGTTACTAGGATATCTAAGATGACCAATATGGGCCCAAGAAAAAATGGTCTTGGCATATTGATAACTCAGTTGGTGAGTCTCTTTATGAGGAATCAGCAAATGCATTTGGTAAATTTCCCTCTGGTTGTGGATCATTTCAGGGATGTCTTCCCTAACGATTTCTCTGGATTACCTCCTGGGAGAGAGGTTGAGATCACTATAGAGCTAGTACCAGTTGTGGAACCAGTGTCCATTCTGCAATATAGGATAGAACCTACAGATCTCCAAGAACACAAGAAGTAGCTTTAAGACATAGTGTAAATACATGAACCCAAGACCCAAGTTCGTCCCTTTAAAAATACTGTGTAATTTCTATATAAAAGAAACTTCAATAAATGCACAGCATGAAATACAACTGAGGATATTTTACCGCCCCAGGTTCTGAAAAATTATAATCCAATATTACATTCAAATATAAATTTACAAATTCTAATAAAAATTAATCAAAGAAATATCAGAGCAACACTTCCACATTATAAATTTCATTGTAGCGCTTCCACTAAACATGTAAGAATAATTTAAAATGAATGGGGTGATAAAAAATTCCCAGTAAGGGGTTTTAAAATAAGACTATTGAGAAATAATTTTTCTTTAAAATATTTCTTTAAAACTCATGCTTTAAATCATGAAATTAACATTTCTCATAACATGTCATCATAATTTTCTTAAGAGATTTTGAAACAGTTTTTAAGATAAACTCATGATAAAAAATTTTAAACTTATTTAGGAGTTATAAATAAAATGAATTATAAAATTATGCATGCACTTGAATGGGAAATCATTAAGTAACACCTATAAGTTAGATAAGGACCATACTTATTCATTCTATGACATGCTAGAGGTGATTATAAAAATTTAAACATGAAATATTATTTATTCAGAATTTCACATAAAACTATGTCATTTATCATTATGGTTTGGAAACTAAATACTAATCTTTATTTAAAAATTAACTTCTATACAATTATATATATTTGATTATAAATCTTTAACCCATGTGCAATTGGAAATATAACACTAGTTAATACTGGTTCATAAGAGAATGATCATTATCCATGGATATTTTACTAGTTGATTAATCACATAGACTTTCACTTACTAGAGTCATTATGAGGGAATGCATAATCTAGGACATCATAAACATTCTGTTATGGATTTATTCCAATACCATACATAATCATTTTTTCAAGGCCTCGTTCCATGACCATACAAAACCATTTTGTCAAGGCCACATTCCAGGACCTAGTTTGTCTCATGAGACCTATCGATGCATCTAGAATCTATAGTGGGCCTCACCCATCACATAATAAGTCATATTCATTCCTCATATATCTAATAAAAATATTACCTTAAATCAAAGTGTCCCATACCACTTTGATTTATTTTAATCTTATTCATATGTGAAATAAATTCATTAAACAATACAAATTGTCTCATCCAACCTTGAAAAGTTTAGTTCATAATCCTTATATTATCATAAAAAGATTTAACTCATACTTAAATTAATTGTCTCTATTTGTAAGTCATCAATAAAATGAATAATGTAATAAATACGCAATAAATCAAAAATTCATATATTGCTTTGTCTTTTCAAAATAATCTAAAACAATAAATAAATAGATCTCACAAATGAAATAATAACTTGTTTAATAATTCCACATAAAATGGTAAAGTTTATATCATATAGTTGAGAAAAAAAGTGATACAATAAATAAATAGTTTTCACACATGAAATGATAACTTATTTCATAATTTCAAAAAAAATGATAAGGTTTATCTCATACAAACATATAAACCTAGTGAATACAAATCATTAAACACAAGTTTGACATGCATTAAATACCAGTTACAATTTTTAAATAATTGGGGAATAATAACTATACCTAAATTGTTTATAAATAAATTAATATTTATATATATATGACTATATATATACTTATATATATATTTGTGTGTGTGGTTTGTAACCATTAAATCCTTAAAAAATTCTAAAATAAGAACCCTCCCATGTGAACACACCAAAAAAAATATGATAAATATATGTAATGTGTTTACTTGCATATAGGAGTACACTTATATTCACATATCTATATATCACCCTTATAAAATAAATTTTGAAAACTAGATTACCACATATGTTTTTTGATATAAGACTTATGGAAAAGAAACTCTTAACATATACACATATATATTTTGAAACTATTAAGTTGTATATGTGTATATATGAATGTATATACATATATATATATATATAACTCTTGGTAAAGGATCGCAGTACGGTAGTAAAAATAAAAACATTAACTCTTTAGAAATAGATTCTTTAAAATGAAGAATGCATATCATTTATGCAATTTAGGTTAGAAAAGGAAACATGATTATATATATATATAACTATGTATATGTGTATGCATGGTTATGTTTTCAAATTAAAATAATGAAATTCCCTCACTTGTTTCAGATCAGGTGAGGCTGAGTGTTTCTGGAACTGAGAGAGAAAGACAGAGCTTGGTATAAAAAAAATTCGAGTGGCCTCAGAGTGTGAAAAGTGAGGTTTTTAAAAAAATCCAATTTTTCAAATTATTGATCTGAATATACTAAATCTAATCAAAAAAAGTGTTAATTAGCACAAATTCAAGGTGAAACAGGGTTAATTGACACCCTAAAATTATAAAAATGGAATGAAGAGGGTGATATGAGTTAAGTACTGTGATGTTTGGTTTAAAATAAAACCACTTTTGGAAATTAATAAAAGGGATGAGACTAAAAGGATCAAGATGAGAAAAGAAAGATTTTATCACGAGAAAGAGGGGATGGACAGGGTTAGGTGGCTACATGGTCAGATGGGGACTGGTGTGGCTCCATGAGGAAGAATAAGGGAGAAAGGAATGGACAGTCTAGATTAAAACTAGTTCGAAATAAGGGTTTATATTGACACTAACAAAAGGGGAGACTTATGGCTGAGGAAACGGATAGCAAATATCGATTTGCGTATCGATCAGACATCTAGATTTGATCTGCATGATTTAAAATAAACGGATGGTCATGATTAGATCATTGTTGATCGGATGGTCATGGTGGATCTGCAAGTCTTAAATAGGGTCGATGGTCTAGATCTAGTGCATCCATATCAAATGGTCTACAAAAACACGTGGTGATAATCTGTGGTGATGGGACTCGAATGGTGTATCAGTGCGAATGGTCAGAATCTCGCGTGGGGAGATCAGATGGCTTAGAACACGTACCGTTGAAAATTCTTGATCCCACATCGAAACCCAACTGGTTTCAGGAATTCCTTATAAGCATATGCATGTGGTTCTAACTCTCTATGACATAGTCACACACACCGGAGTCCTTACATAAGGGACTCCACCTATAGGCTCTTAGTCCACCCTCTTCTAGTGTTGATTAGGCCCCATACATGGGCTCGTGCATAGATTGCCTCCACCATTCTCGCTTGGGTCTGCCCGCCATCTTCGAGCCTCCACGGGCGCGGGTAGATACCTCCTTACTGTGGTTGACTGGGTCCCCCAGCATAGTTTAGGTCTCCCCTTAGCCAACGTATGGCTCCCCCTTTTCCTTAAAAAAATTAAATTTTATACCTAAAAATTTTAAGACAGAATTTACATTACACGTTATTGTTTAAAAAGAAAAACAAATCTATCTTTAAAACCATACCATGTTAATTTGAAATACTTATCATACTAAAACACATAAAGTACTAATGTTTAATACCCATGTTTTATATTTTAAAATCCAAACACTAAATAATAAACCATAATAAAAACCCTTAATTTTATTTGACCTAAAATGTTATTTTAAAACATTTACAACACTTAAAATACCCAATGGTCATTTTAAACCCAAATGGCTACTTATAATGATCATATTAAACCATATAAATACCCATTCAAGGTATTCCAAGTATCAATATCGTTTCTTATTTAAGAGTATGGTTCTCTATATTCCCTTGACTCTCTGTATTTTTTCTATTCTTCTCACTATTTATTTTTTGGTTTTGGTGGATTCAAGGGATGAAGGATACTTAATAGGTCTTATTGTGATGTTGGCTGGTATTTTGTTTGTTCTATTAGGTCTTTTGATGAGTTTTCTTCAGTAGTTGTAATCCCTTGTATCAATGTAATATTACAGTGTTTGAATTAAATGTTTCTCTTTATCTTTAGTGTGTTTGAAATAAAATATACCGATTCGCATTAAAGAAAGAATAATGATGATAATAACTAAAATTATCATTATTAAATTTATAATTAAGTTTGGGGAATTAAACTTAGAGGCCAAGGGTTTTATCAGACCCATAAAATTGACATGGGGTTCACTGATCCTTTTTTCCAAGTTGGTGGATGGTATCATCCGGTTGTGTGTGGATTACAAATGGTTGAATCAGTTTATGGTAAATAATTTTTATCCATTTCCTCATATAGATGGACTCATTGAACAGATATATGGAGTAATTGTTTTCTATAAGATTTATGTGAGGTTAGACTATAATCAGGTTTATGTAATGCCATCAGATATACTATGTACATCATTCTGGAGAAGGCACATCTTGTACGAGTACTTGGTTATGTTGTTAATTCTAACAAACACACTGGCAGTCTTCATGGATTTGATGAATTGGGTTTTCTACCCAAACCATTATTTCTTTATGGTAGTCTTTATAGTCAACATCTTGGTGTACTCTTGCACCATACATGACTATTCCAATCATCTTGAGATCAAACTGAGTACACTAAGAGAGAAACAACTATATGTGAATCTCAGTAAATGGTAATTTTGGCTAAACAAGAATCACTTCTTAGGTCATATCATATCTGAGGCAGGATTATCAGTCAACCTAGAGAAGGTTAGTGCATTAGTTTCCTGGGATAAGTGCAAGAATGTGTTTGATATACATATCTTCTTAGGTCTAGTTTTCTATTACAGGTGATTCATTCATGACTTTACCCACTTAGTAGTTCCCCTTATAGCCCTGACTAAGAAGGGCATGTAGTTTCTATGTTCTGAATCTTCTAAGAACAATTTTTAAGAGTTAAAGGGTAGACTCACTTCAGCATTGATTCTGATTCTACTAGAGCTGGTAATAGGTTATATAGTTTATTGTGATGCTTCATGGATTAAGTTGGGTGAAATTATGAAGTAATGTGATCAATCCATAGCATATGGATCTCATCAAATGACGCCTCATGAGAGGAACTATCCTATGAAAGACCTTGATCTAGCATTCATGGTTCATGTTATTTTCTATTATAGGCATTACCTATTGGGAGAGTGATTCATTTTTTACACAAATTAAAAAATCTTATGATATATCTCCACTAATCATGACTTGAATTTGAGACAACATAGGTGGGTGGAACACCTGTAATCATTCATTTTCAAGTTTTCTTATAACCTCTAGTAAGGTTAATGGAAAGGCTGATGCATTGAGCCAAAAAATGCAGATGAAAGCCTTTAAGGTGGCCATTAGGGAGTGTAATATGATTGGTATGTTTTTTGAGCCGCATCTAGACATTTAGGAATAGTATGGTAAACCAGTCCAAGCAGCTCTGGCAGTGATGTCCTCTCTTCTGGAATGGGTTTGTATGCATTAGTTATAATATTTTGAGGGCCTCATTCTGAGGGAGACTGTCACAGGATATTACCCACCTCTGGGTTGGGATGTTTATGGTAGTGAGACCCTTCTATATCATTCCATGTATTGTTTCATTCAGATATATAGGAAAATCTAAAGAAAAAATCACAGGCCTCTATATGGGTAGTTCATCCTATGCATCATCAGTATTAGTGTCTAGGTAAGAATAGGTAAATGGAAGGCTTCATTACTCGGTGTTCCACCTATCAACAAGTGAAAGAAGAGCACCAGCAATCTATTAGACTTCTACATCCTCTCTCCATTCTTGAGTGGAAATAAAAAAATGTCATAATGGATTTCATGATAGGCTTACTGAGATCCCCTTGAGGCAGTAATGTAGTATGGGTGATTGTCGATAGGCTGACTAAGGTTGTGCACTTCTTATTGATCCAGGAGACCTTCTTTATTGCTGATCTATAAATCATATACATTCAAGAGATATTGAGACTTCATGGAGTGCATCGTTCTATTATTTTAGATCGAGATACCCTATTCACATCATGGTTTTGTCAAGGGTTGTAGAAGGCACTGGGTTCACAGGTACTCTTGAGCACTATATGTCACCCTCAAACCAATAGTTAGTACGTGAAGATGATTTAGGTGATAGATCATATGTTATGGGAATGTATTCTTGATTTTTGATATTTCTGAGAGAAGCACATTCCTCTGGTTGAGTTTTCCTACAATAAAATATTTCATGAAACATTTAGATGGCTTCATATGAGGCCCTCTATGGTAGACTATGTTGTTCACCTTTGTGTTGGATATAGGAATATAAGACAACTCTATTGGGTCCTTATATCATTCATGATACTTTATAAAAAGTCCAATTGAATCAAAATTATATGGATAGTTCTCAATCAAGGCATAAGTCTTATACTGATCATCACCATAGACCTATGGATTTCGAGGTGGGACACTGGGTCTTTCTGCATGTATAGCCTAGATTGAGATAAAAACAAATTAGGATATTGGACAAGTTATCAACTCGGTATGTCATGCCTTTTGAGATAGTGGAGAGAGTGAGGCTGGTAGCCTATCAGTTTCAACTACCTCAAGGGTACTGTTTCATTCATGATGTATTCCATGTATCATATCTTTGACAGCATCATCCATAACCATATCATTCATTTGATCCCAACGATATCTATCTCAAGGTGGAGGTGTCATTTTAGAAGAATCCAATTCATATCTATTATCATATAATGAGGGTTATCCAAGGAAGGTTAGTTCCTTTGGTATGGGTAAAATGGAAGCACAGACATGTGTAGGATGAAGCCTGGGAGTGGGAGGCCAATGTACATGCACATTGGGTGGAACTCTTCTCAAATGATGTTTTACCAACCTCAAAAAGGAAACTTGGGGATGAGTTGTTTTAAGGAGGGTATTTTGTAATGTCCCAGCTTTATCCAAAGGTATGGACCATTAAATTTTTTGTTTAAATTACTTAAAAACTCCCTAATATAAATTCCTTAAAAATTCCATAATAAAAATTCCTCATCCAATAATGGGGGTCTTGGGTGCATCTAGAGCTCATTTTAATCCTAGAGCACCAAAATGGGGAAAACAAATTGGGTCACACAGTTTGTCTGAAACTATGAGACCCAAGGTGCATGGTTGTGTGGGCCATCTATAATTCAGGATAGTATGGTTTTGCACAGTTTTTACATGATTAGTCTAACAGTATAGGAAACCATGAAACTTTCCCCTTATAGAAGTGAATGGTGCAAGGTTGGTTCATGGTTTGGCCAAACTATAAACTATGTAAAAATATGTGAAATTACATGTTTTCACATCTTTAATGATTTTAACTGACCCCACTTCCTCCCCCTCCAATTTATAGAGGTATTTCTATCTTCCTCCACACATGGATCTCCCTCTTTCCATCTCCTAGTTTTTTCTAATGTTCCTCCATCTGTTGACCGATTCTTTCACCATAGAAAGTAATGGAATCCCCTCGGTATTCTCTTCCTCCTCTATGATTCTATTTATAGCTTCATATTTCATCTATTGTGCTCTTTTGGTGCAGCCTATTTTTCCCTATTTTAGGAAATTTTAAAAATACTTCAATTCAATCCATTTTAGGTTGAATCAAGGCTTGATAACAGATGAGTGGAGTGCTACTACATCGAGGTAGGTGGTATATTATCTTTCTCATTATTTCATGGCATTATAAATAGTTTGTCATTGTTCCACGTGCCAGATTCTCCCAGTGTCACCTCGTCTTTGTTTAATAAATTAATTAAATGGTTTCCATATGATTGTAGTGACCCTATATTATAGTGAAACCCATCTGGGGGTGTTATCCTTGACCTTGGCCACCCCTTTGGGTGTGCTTATCCTAAATTTCCTATATTATAATGTTTGATTAATGAAACCATATTTGGTGTGTATGTTTCACCTTGATTTAATACCATAAATTTATTAAAATGAATTGAGATGAATAAAGTACCATGAGTTAGATCCTATTGACAACTCCTAAGCTTAATTCTTATGGTTTGGCCCCATGTGTTATGATATATTCCATTATAAATGATTTTTAAACTTTAACTTTCCCTTTTTCCAATGCTTATTCTTATTTCATATTACATGTCGGGTGCCTTATTTAATAGTTGTACATATTTCCTTGTGTGAATGCTTATATCCTCTTTCCCATGTTTTATAGATATTCCATGCCATGTTCTTTACACCTTGAGTATGCTACTTGGTTCCTTATGCTTTCCATTATTCCAAAATTGATTGGAATGAATTAAATGTTATGTTTGTCCAATATTGTTTGAGTGTACTATTGAAATTCCATTGTTTACATGTGTTTAGATACATGATATTCCTTGTTCATTATGCCTCATGTCATGCCTTGATCTTAATGTTATATGTCTTACCAAAAAATTGTTCTTGGACTAAATTTCAAAGTTGGTTAGCTTGGTGAGAATGTGGTATTGAGATGGTTATTTGATGGCATGTAATTATAAATATATTCCTTGTCTCATGGTGTGTCTATATTGATATAGATTGCTTGATATGGGCTGGGAGTGAACACGGTTCCCCAGTTAAGGATTCTATGGATGAAATCACCATGCTCGATTAGATACTCTTGACGCACTGGGAGTTATACTTTGGATTTCCATGTATGGGCTCATCGGGAGGATTTACTTATACTTGTGAATGAGGATGGTTCCCTAGGGAATTAACTGAGGACAGAACTATTTGGTAAGATTGTTATATTATGCCTCTAGTGATACCCAGTCCCCTATGTGAGATACTTTGCACAGACTCAGAGTCACTGTGTCTTGAGCGATACAAGGGGTATTGTATGGGTTTCCTTGGATGGACTTGATGACATTGCTTGTAACGACCTGAACTTTTTAATAATATTTGTTTCCTGAACTGAACTTTTTAATAATATTTGTTTGCTAAATTTGTGTCTTATTTCATTTTATACTCCCCAAAACTATATCTTTTAAATAATAAAGTGATACCGTTGGGTTTTGAAAGTTATATGACTGTTGCTCAATATGACCTCTGGAAAATAAACTCTTAACATTAGAATTATTGTTTATAAATACAAGTAATATTGGTTAATTAATATAGAAAGAAGATTTGATGGCATAATCCAGTAGACTCAGGCCATATGAAGCCCATATGTCGGAGCTTGGGAAGGAGGTAGCATCACTGGGCTATGCTCTAAACCAAGCCCAAGCTGAACTTCAACATGTGAAGCTTGAATGGAATCGCCTAAGGGATAAGTTCAAGCTAACAGAAATCACCACTCGGGCAATGTTGTCTGAGCCACCCCAAGATTCTATCACCATAGCAAACCTTACACTTAGGTCCTATGTAAGTTTTATAAGGGGCTACGTAACAAATCCATAGTTAATTTCTGTAATCCTTTTGTATAAATAAAATTTTTACTTCTTATTATGGTAAAATTTGTGAGTTTCAAATGTCTAGATAAATATACGATGAATTTATATAAGTTCTATATTATTGATGAATTTTGGAAAAAAGGGGTATTTTAAAATATTTTTGTATTCTTTAAATAATTAATAATTTGAATTGATTTTCAAAAAATGGTCTTCTATAGTTGTGTTCAGTAAGAAATTTAGAGTCTAATAAGATCAACTTAATTTTTAGTGAATAGTAAAGTATGAACAGTAATATACCCGTATGAATAGTAATGAATATTAAATCAACCAAAAAAATATAAACTTAACCCTTGAATGTATAAATACATTTTAGACATCTTAAAAGGGAAAAACGATCATAGTATAAGTTTTGGTATTTTTGTATGTCACAAATATTTTATTTATAATTTTATAATTAATTTAATAATTTAAAATTGAAATGTATTTTCATAAAATGTAATCATATATTGTTACTATATTTTTTTATGGATATACAATAATTTTATGGGACCTTGATTTCTTTCTTAAGGTGTTAAAAAATGAATAATAGTTTTCAAGTTGTATTTTTAGAATAAATAATGATTTTTTTTAAAAAATTGAATTAAAAATATTTATAAAATTATTTTCATAAAATGGAGTTCATTTTTTTAATTTAGATCATCGATATTTGGTTAGAGTGAATTTTTTTGGATTTTTCTGAAACAGTTGATTTCAGTGAATAGTAAAAATACAGTTTTGAGTTTTAGGTGTTTAATGACATCACTAATGATGTAATCATGATTTAATAAATATGGTAAACTTATGAATAGTATGATATGTTATGAGGTGTTCCAAGTGTCCAATAACATGGTAAAATACCATGGTCAAGCCCATGGTTTTGCAAATACCACTGATGACGTGTCCCTTGGAAATTAATTAAATATTCCTTCTTTTTTGCAATAAATACCAAGCCATTCCCTAATTCATTTCATTCAAAAATCCTCCTCAAATAAGTTTTATTATTTTGCATCCCAAGGATTCCTCTCAAGGTTCCCTCAAGCCTCCTAAGGTCCCGAACTTCAAGCTTTTGAAGTTACTCTTCAAGGTAAGGTAACCTTTCACCATCCTCTTTTAAGTCATCACTTCCTTTATGTTATGTTTTATAGTTCTATTTTATTATGTGGGGTCTTGTTATTATATATATTTAAAACATTACATTTCATTTCTAAATTATGAGATACCCTTTCCACTCTCATAAATTTATTTTCTAAATTTTTAAGTGATCCTTTTAGGCTGCCGAATTGTTTGTAAAAGAAATTGCATCTTCTCTTTCCTTTCAAGTTTCCTTTTCATGTGGTATGAGATTAAAATATCCATAAAATGTTCTTATCTCCATGTAATTATGCCTTTATAATTTATTATGAGTTATTTATGAGTGTTATAACCTTGTACCCTCTCTTTTAAATATTTTCTAAAAGGATGTTATGTAGCCGTTATGCTGTAGAATTTTCATCTCAAAATTCCTCTCTCTTTCTCTCAAGAAATTTTCTTCTTTTATTTATGTGAATACCCAGACCTATTTCTTTTTTATGGGTGTTTATAAATACAAAAAAATGATATATTTTATTTTGGAATTGACATACATATAACCCTCACTCCCTTTCCATGGGTTATAAATGACATAATGATCTTATTTTTAAGAACTTTTGAAACGTCACAATTTTGAAATGAAACCCATTTATTTTGTTCTCTATGGGTTATTTATGAAATGTTTGATTATGATATATGTTTATCACATAAAAATAAATACATATTAAGTTTTCACCCTGAAAATTCTCCAATTTATTAGGTAAAGAATTTAATCTCAAGCGATGACAAGTTTCATGATACCTTGGTGAATAACCTTGGTAATTTTTTTATGAAACCTTGGGATGAACCTTGGTGATATGTTCATGAATGTCTAAATGAAATGTTGTAGCCACATATTAAAGTTGTGATTCATGTTATTTTTATTATTATATTCCTCTTTTTTCAATGCTCGTGTCTTATGGTTTTCATCAATTTCTTATTGATATCACAAGTAAACTAATTCCCTTGATTTTTTTACTGGGCCTTTAGCTCACCCTTTCCTTTGATGTGTGTCTCCAGGTTATGAGATGCAGTAATTGTAAATAGTATGAACTTTTAGATAATATTTTCAAGGGGATTTAAAAGTGTGTTTTAAGTTTTCATGTTTTATTGTTCCGGATTTCCAAGACACTAGACTTTAAAGATCCTCTGTTTGTAAAATGTAATGAAAAGTTATGTAAAAAAAAGGTGGGATGCCATATTGGTTATATTGGATGTTTCATAGTGACCCTTGGGATTCTATTTATATCACCTTGGATTGTATTAGGCGCACACAATAGGATTTTATGGATTGTTGAATCTACACATTTCATATATGATGCATCTTTTTTAATTATCATTATTATAAGTTCACATATTTGGTGTCATTGAAATTGAGATCCTAAGCCAAACAATAAGCTCAAGGGTATTCTTTCTTGGGTTTCCTTGTTCAATTTTTCCCTTTTATACATACTATTATTTTCAAAGGTACTTACTTTCAGACATCCGGCTTAGGATGATGCTGGTGGTATGGGTCGGGTATCCCTTTTTAGAACCCAGACCAAGGTAGTTACTTTTTTTTGTTATTACTCTAATTTTATTTATATATGAAACATTTATTCTTTACTTATGGAATAAAATGGAATGAACTAGACACCATTGGTGCTGGACTAATGATATTATATCTCACACCCTTCTCAGATATTTTTCGGTACCCAAGTAAACTTTATGGTCATGGGTATGGATAAAGGGAAGTTTGCTGAATCTGATGCTTTATTTTCATCCTTTGGATGGTGCTCGGGGGTAGAGGACCGAGACTATGCTCGATATTCTTGTAGTATAAATTTTTATTCTTTTTTAATATTTTTAAATCATGCAGTATATGCATGTATCCCTATTCCCCGGGTACTTCCCTTTCTCTAATAGAATCATGAACATCATCATTTTTGTATCTATTGTTGATTACTCAAATTCTTTTTGGTTATTTATCTTACATGGTTTATTTATATATTTCCCTTACTCTCTACTTATTCTTGTGCTTCAGGTATTTATTACCTACCATTTACAACTATGCTAACACTGATTTATGAGGGAACAGTCTTGCCATAGACACACCCTAGGACCTCACTCCTAATCGGCAGCCTCTAGCATTTGAGGAGATGCACTTGAGGTCATGTGGCCCACCATCTCAGGGAACTGTTGAGTGGAATCTAGGGTGGGATGAAACAATATGAGATGTATGTAACATTTCATACCACTATTTTATATTCACATATACACCCCCTACCAAAGTCATTACACCTGTGATACCGTTCATGAGTGTTGTATTCCCCACCCCCACCCCACCAAATCTACTACATCATACAAATTCATTCCACTATGACAAGGCACCCTTCCATCCCACATGGATTTTAGGAGGTAGGTAAGATGATAGGTGTCAGCACACCTGTCTATCTTTTGATTCTCCCAACCCATGTTGCTTTCATGGTTCCCCACTACACCACTAAACTATTTCCCCACACCATTAGACTATGTAACATCTTTCCACTTTGGGACACTAATCGATGCCCGAACTAGAAGTTGCTACTATACCTCAGGTGTGCCTCCCCATATGTCAAAGTCTAAAAACTAGTAGCAGGGTTTTATGATGGTTGTGTGTGGAGACTATACCCTTTATATTAGAGTCCACAATAACAAATAAATAACTACTGATCAGACAAAATCCATAACCAATAAAACATGTAGGTTAATGAAGGATTCATACCATAAGAACCTAATATATGGAAAAGCATAAAGTCATACATGCTCATTCTCCCACTAATCTGATCATATAAACATAAATAAATAAAATAAAATAAATGAAAATTGAAATTAAAAAGGCAATAGGATCTTCTATAATCCTCGAGCCTTACCTCATCCTATAATCTGAAATCCATTGGAGAAACTCCATCTTGATCGTTCAATCCTAGGCCTTGGCCCAACCTAAACCTGCAACATGTTAGGTCTTCTCAGGTACCCAAGTTCCATGGATTTCTAAGTAGGGTGTGAATACAAAACTTAGTAGGGCACCACCAATGCAATTTTTAACTATACCTGAAATGTAGTGATATATTCATATGAAATGCATAGAATAAATATGTTAACTAAATGGTAAATAAGAAACACCCAGCAATACCTTCTTTGGCCCAATTCTGAAATGTATCTAATCACATTTTAAGGCCCTGACCTGAACCACCATTTCTGAGATGGAGAGCTGCAAGACCTCATGTGAACCTCCCCATACGCAAGAAGTTACCGACTAGCAGTGAGGGTATAAATTCCATCAGTTGAGAGACTATAATATTAGTATCATATCCTCACACCAATAATATTGATATATATATAAACATAATAATTATAATTAACATATGTAAGACTATATGTCAATGTGTAATAGCATATGGCACACAAGTCATAAAAATAAATAAATAGGTTTCCAATGTGGCAAACCAAACTAGAGTAAATGTGTAAACAAATAAATAAATAAAACAATATGGCAATCCTTTAGATTATATATTAGTATGACTATAAGAACCATGATCCAATGCTAAATTGGATACCATGGGCCCCTTTCCCTTTCTTGTATCCATATATATGGAGTTTGTACACACATCAAGATACTATGCAGGGTGTGAGTATAAACCTAGTAGGACACCAAAAATGTGTCCTTAAAAATTATGAATGTGTATAATGATTGTATTCCTTAATAATAAAAACTATGAAAACAATCATAAACAATCATATTTCTATCACCTATGAGCTAACCAAGATACCACGATCCATGGTCATACCTTCTTTAGCTCCAGGCCAAAATGAGGATAAAAGATGTTAGAAGCCATAAAGAACTAGACACAAGGATTGTAACATCTCCCTGGGCATCCTCAAGGCATAGAGTGAACATGATACTCAATATCGATAAGGCATTAAGTTTCAACATGTTACTCAGTATCCTCAAGGAATCAAGTTTTGATTGGTCCATAAGGATTTCATGCTCCTACCTCGAGTATTGGTCCATCATTATCATCACCACATGTCATGATCGATCCATGTCTAACTTGTAATCATATCACTATGGTCCAACTATCATGAATAAAGAGACAATGCATCTAAATCATGGTAAATACACATAATAGGGAAGAGAATAATAAGACAGTCATAGAATGGGATCATGAGAATATAGTAACATCAAATAGAAACATGTGGTCAACATCAAGAATGGAAACAAGATACTCTAGAAAAACTCATGTAATAAATAATCACACCTTGGTATCTTAGGATACACACACACCCACAATCAAACACCATTAAAAAAATATAACAAGCTATTCCAACCCAAAATTAAAATAGGTAAAAAATAAATCACAAGGGACTAAAATGGTAAGGAACTTCCTACCTCAAGGTTTTTGATGAAGTAATCCAAAGTTATTAAAGGATCAGAGCCCGAACCATGATGTTCTCCCATAGATAAATTTCCAACATGTAAAGTATGTCTAAATTAGTGTTCATGTTCATCAAGAATAGTTTTAGAAAGAATACCCAATATGATTATATGTCAATAATTTTGTTCTATAATTACAAACCTCAAGGATTTCATCAATGGAACTAGTTATGAGATATATATAATAAGGGGGAATCAATTCACTAGATCTATTTTTGATTTAGTAATGGATCATGAATTATTCATCAATTCTAGAATATAACCCTAAGTCTAAATAACAAACATCGATCCATTGACAATCCTTCAAAAAAAATATTTAATATGAGATTCAAGAATAATAAGATCTTGAGATGATCGATATAAATAAACTTACCAAAAAACATCCATCATTCATGAGGAAAAAAGATCTAGTAAAATGGATTTCATTAACAAGTGAATTCCACCATTAATTTATCATAGGATCTCCAATGAATTAAAGTTCTATCATAGGTCCCCTATCAAGTAGAGGTCTAGGAATATGATTCATACATTTAATTATAAAACATTTTTAATTGATGGAAGATATCTATACGATCAAGATAAATCTTCAAAAAACTATATATGTCATTGATATATGAATAAAAAAATAATTTATCATTGGATAATCATATAAAATTTATTTCCATCATAAATACATAATCATATCATAAGAAGGTAAAGGAATTGGTTATAGATCTATAGAAAACTCATCATTATAGAATAACTGGATCGTTATAACCTTGATGAATGAAGGGGATATGGATGATAAATCTCTAGATACAATAGGGGAGGTATGAAATTTGAAATAGGGGATTTTTTATTATAATTAGGTAACAATGAGGGTAAAAAGTGAGTGGGATTAAAATCTCACAGGGTACATTTAATGTACCCATAGATAGGCGCACTGGCTAAAAAATGACTAGCCACCGACTGGATAGTGGGGTCTAAAGACACCTAAAGAACATAAAAAACACTATAGAAAATATGGTTGATCCCACTGGTTAGTCGGTGCCTTTTTACAACCACCGTAATTCCATGCCTTCCCCCAACTCTCGAATCATTGATTATCGGACTCCCTTTCACTAAAAACCAACCTCCTGACAACTTTTAATAGAGAAGAAAAAAATGAATTTAGAAATTATAAACTCGAAATATCTCAAACATTGAAATAAGAGAGGATTTTAAAATTATCCCACTATAATGAATTTTAATCCTTTATAAGCATATTTAATGTTTTTGATCAAACAAATCAGAACATTGAGCCTGAAAATCAGCTTCCCTCTCCCAAGTTTCCTTGTGGATTTTTCCATGACGTCATAGAATCTTAAATAGTCATATTGCCTTCCATCGTAATACATTCTCTATCTGATCTACATTCCAAAATGGGAACTCCATGCATAATGTGTAAATATCGAAATCAATATCCTCACATTCTATGACAAGTAGAAGATCAAACATGCACCTATAGATCTGAGTCACATGAAACACATCATGTATACCTCAGTAGTGAGAAGTAATATACAGATTATATACCACCATTCTAATATTCTTGGTGACCTTGAAGGGTCTAACATAGTGTGGTGCTAGTTTCCCTTGCTTCCACAAACATAAATGTTCCAATCTTCTTGTAATAAGACTTTTTCTTTACCTGAGTTGTGATCAACCTCTTCTGAATTAGATTCACTCTCTTAGAGGTTTCATGTAACATATTGGGAACCAAAATTACTACCTCACCTTCCTCGTGACAAAAAAGAAAAGAACAAAAATGCATACCATAGAGATCCTCTTAAGGTGTTATCTAAACCATATTCTAGTAATTGTTTTTGTATGATAACTCAACTTGGGCTCGGAGATCATCAAAAACTCTACTTATGTATAAAACTCAAGATCAAATCATATCCTTCAATGTATGAATCATCCACTCTAACTGACCATCTATCTTTGGATGGTATATTGTGCTCAATGTCAACTGATTCCCTAGGGACTTTTATAATCCATTCCAAAATCATGATGTAAAACATGCATCTCGATTAGATATGATTCTCAAGTAATTCCTTGCAAGAATACTATATCATAGACATACATATTTCATAGCTCGTCTACTAAGTGAGTTTCATGAATTAGTAGTAAATGAGAAAGTTTCATTAAATGAACAACATTTAACCAAGTATCATCATGGCTCCTTGAGTTCCTAGGAAACATTATCATAAATTCCATCATGACGTCCTCCCACTTCCACTTGGGCACTCAAAGTGGTTGTAGTAATCCAACAGGATATTGGTGCTCATCCTTTATCCTATGGTAAGTAAGGAATAAATAAATGAATCAAGTAATATCCCTCTTCATCCCTGGTCACCAAAACTATTGATGAATGTCATAGTACATATTTTTCTATCTAGGATGAACTGACCACTTATAGGTATAGAAGTGTCTCATTGGCTCTTTCTTAATGGAAGAAGGTACAACAACTCTTCCATGTACTAAGATCACATCATCATCATCCAATGACCACCCAAGTATTGTGTTATAACCTATTATTTGTTCCTGCATCACAACACACACTGGGTAAGATTTCTAACCAACCATTACCCAGTCAACTAAAGAATATTTGATTACTAATGGAGCACACTTCATCGATCCCTGGTCCTTAGAATCATTCATCCACTAGCGATTCAGCAAACTCATCAGGCCCCACTATTCTTTTGAATTCCATTCGCCAAGATCTTGGGGTACTGACATATTATGGATAAGATAACCTTAAATGATGTTACCTTTACCTAGTGCATAGGACACCTCAAAGTCAAGCATCTTTAGATAATCTACCCAGCACCTCTACCTTAAATTCAAGCCCTTTTATGAGAAGATACAGTGAAGTATCTTGTGTTCTATGTAGAATAGAAACCTATTTATAAAAATATAGTGTATCCAACACATCAAAATGTAAACCATGGATACCAACTCCAAGCCATGGGTAAGATAGTAATTCTCATGGGGTTATAGCTAGTGTGACCCATAAAATACTAGTCATACCCTTAGCATCAATACTACTCCAAAACTAACACCTGATGCATCATAGTATATATCATAACATATCCCATACTTAGGAATAATCTATACTAGATTTGTATTCAAAATTCTATTAAACTAAAGAAATGCCTCCTCACAATGGTCCATCCACCGAAACTTCACTCCCATATTTGTTATCGCAATCATGGGTGCTAATAAATGTGATATGTACTAGATAAAAAACTAACAATATCCCACTAAATATATAAACCTCCTAATATTAAACACATTATAAGGATGTTTCTAGTAAATCACTTCCTCAACCTCCTCTGATTGCATGGATATACCAATCTAAACACCACATTCCCCAATAATTTCACCACCTAAATCCAAATGTTACAGTCCAACATCTTAGAATAAAGTTGATGTGCTCAAAGTGTACTCAATACTATATGGAGATATCTAGCATGATTCTCTAGGGTCGGTGAGTAAATGAGAATATCGTTAATAAACACCATGATGAATGAGTCAAGATATGGGTTTAAGATCTTATTTATGATATCCATTAGACTACTAGTGCATTAATTAGACCAAATAGAATCACAAGTACTTGTATAGTCCATACCTACTTTGAAATGTCATCATTGGGGTGTCCTCATCCCTAACCCACTACTGGTGATAGTTGGATCAAAGATAAATTTTGGAGAACCACCAGGATCCCTATAACTGATCAAAAATATCATTGATCCTGGGGAAAGGATATATATTCTTCACTTTCACCTGATTTAGATTTTATTAATCTATAAAAATCCAAATAATTCCATCCACCTTCTTGGAAAACATGATAGGTTCTCCCCATGGTGATTTACTATACTTGATAAATTCCTTCTTCTCTGAGTCCTTGAGTTATACCTTGATCTCCTTTAACTTGGTTTTCATCATAAGATAAGGGGGTATTGAAATGGTTTGTTCACTCAAAACAATCTCTATATAAATTTCAACTCCTCTATTAGGGGGAAATACTATGAATTCATCTAGAAAACATCCTTATAGAGATCTACAACTAGAGAAAAATATGAGGGGATACTATGGATCTTGCTGAAAGATATAAGCCTATAATTTGTTCCATGATTGTCCTAAGTTGGATCATGTCTGGAACAACTCTACCTACTCCCAAATCCCACTCACTAGTCATCAAAAACTTCTCTCCCCTTAGTGAAGTAAAATATACTTGTCTTTAGTATCAATCAATGTGATATAAAAAGCTATCCAACCAATCCATGCTAAGAATCACATTGAAGCTCATCATCTTTGGAATCATGAATTCCCTTGGATTTTCATAACCAGCAATTATTATAGGACCCTCTAGGCATCACTAAAGATGTTCCACTTTTAGGACCAATGGTGTATCGATGGAAATAAAATCATAAGAAAATATGACAAGTAAGTCAAGCCCAGTAATATATTTTAAAGTTATAAAGGAACATGATGTTCCAGTATCAAATAATTTAGTAGAAAACATAAAAGTGATCAATATTTTATATCAAACTATAGATGTTCCCTCACCACCATATTCCAAAGTCTGATCTAATATATATACTTGGTCTACCTCAACTTGGTTACCCTATCCCTAAGATGCCTGTCCTACCTAAGTCTTCGTCATATAAGATTACTTATGAGGACCCCAAAGGGATATTTGAGTCATAGATCATGTTTTTCTTGTACCACTACATAACCTCGACCTTGAATCTCTGAATAATAACTACTAGAGATTAACCATATTTTCATACTATTGAAACTTGGTCTTAGGTGTTGTAAAAAACTTACAATAATGTATAGCCTTCCTAAACTTGAAACACTGATAAACACCTCCTGAGGGGGATTAATAAGTCATACATTGGTCCACCTACATACTACTACCATGTTTCATGTCTCTGGTCTACCTCTTCCTACTATCATAAGTAGCACGCATCATAGTAGCAGGAGTTCCACTTTATTGAGTACTAAAGGGTCGAAAATTACTAACTAGTCGATCCTCCTATAGGACCTTTTCAATAATCAAGACCTTGTACATAACATTCTAGCATTTCATTAGGTTGAGGCACTTAAACTATCATCTAATTTTTGAAAGAAGAACAATATCAAACTTTCGATACTTATTTTCATCATTCCTAGACAAGAGAGAAGAAAAAAGTAGTAACTTAGTGAAAAGAAAGAAGTATGTGGATACCTTTATAGGACCATATTGTAACTCCAAGAACTCATGTGCTCGATCTAGATTTGGTGTATTAGTAAATAATTCCTCAAATGACAAACCATTTATTTACTCCCAGTTAAGGTCCTCACATCTACCATGTAATCCCCTCATGACCCACCATCACATGGTGGGTCTCTATAGCATGAATTCTTCCAACTTCACCTCTCTATCCTCAAGCATCTCAAAAAGTTCAATGAAACCTTCAATGATATCCATATAGTGCTTTGCAACCTGTAGCCAAATGATTCCTTAAAAGTCTGGGGGATATTATATTTGGAATTATCTAGCATAGTTGATCATGGAACTTGGTGACCCTCCACCCAAGGAAAGAAGAATTGGAAAGACTTCTAGCTAAGGTGGGCCCACTACCTACACCACTAAAGAATATGCCAGAGTGTTCACTACTGCAACCTCCTACACATCTGGTAGTGTAACATAAGTATCCTCCATAGAAATATTATCTCATACCACATCAACTGGTGGTCCCATCATTATCATTTGGGACCACATCCTTTGAAACACAAAGGTAACATTTATAAAAGATAAATCTGTAAGACATATCCAAATCAGTCTATGGGATCACACAAGGTTCTCCTAAGAGTTTACCCATAACCCAAGGTATATCCAACCAAGTACAAACCAAGGTCTCCATTCCTTCATGTTAGTCACTAAAAGAGCAATATTTTTTATAATTATTTTAATATAAGACATTTTTTTATAAAATTTAAATGATTAAACATTCTATTATTTAATTGTTTTATTGTTTTATGGTGGGATACCATGTTTGATAGAAAATAAGAAATAACTGATGAATTCAACATTTAGATGATGTTTCATGAAAAAGGGTAAGTCAAGGTCAGAGGCTTAAGCTTATAACTGAATAATAAGGATGAAAAAGAGTGAAATTAGTTGGAAAACATAAACTCACATTGTAAATTTCACTAACAGAGTGAACCTTGAATTGAATAAGAGTGTGAAGCCAAATCATGAAAAAAAAAATAAACACCTGGGAGTATGATGACATAAGTCATAATGTGCACTTATACTTACACCATGACACATATAGATCATACGCAAAAATCTTTTAGATCATGAAACAAGCCCTGAATTGTTTGGGTCCACAATATTCCAATCATGAAAACACTATTCATGATATGAAATTCCATAGTGGACCTAGACTTTTTGTGGATTGAAATAAATAATGGAAGACACCCAACTTTTTAACCCAAAATCACCAAGAATCCATAGGATTGACCTGAAATAATTTATGTGGGAAATTATGATGCCTTGAGACTACTTTTTACACCTATAAATAGAGGTTTTAAGGTATTGAAATTTGATTAATCGATAAGGGGAAGCAATGGATGAGGACACCCTACTATTGCATTTCTTTTCTCCGTTATTTTATTTTCATAATTTTATTTTATTTTCATTCCTATGATTACTTCTTCCTTCTAAGTAAAAATTATTACACCATATATGAAGGGTTAGTTCGTTTGAGTGATCAAGAAAGGGAAGGATTGACCATTTTTCAATACCTGGGTTTGTAATATTGAATTGAATAAAAATCCATTCTTTCTTCTTTTTATGGGTTTAAAATTATTTATTCAATTTTTAATTATAAATGATTATTTATTATGGTTAGATTATATTAATTAGAATTACCTTGGTTGATGATCTATATCTACTTATACTCAATTCTGGCATATTACTACAAAACTTATTAGGGTGGGGGATATTTCTCAGCAATTACCTGAATGTGTGATGAATTGTAACTAAAACGGTTGTTAATTAAGGACTAGGAATACACAATTAGTGTATTTATCTAATTTACCAAGAGGACCTATTACACATCAATGGACAGAGGAAGGAGGGTATACCAATTTGAGACTTATATTAGGGATATCCTCATTGTCACCATCTGGATAAGGGAGATAGATGAATCAATAGAGGAATCTCTCTCTTACCAGTAAATGTAAGAAGAATTGATAAAAATGGGAAATTAGGATAGAAATTTAATAGTTCTATCCAAGAATGAATTGATCACCATCACTCATCAATTTTTTTAAATCTTTTAATTTAATCTATTTTCAATAAATCCTCAATTTCTTAAATCAAACCAATTAAAAATAAATTTTCTTAAAATCAACTAAAAGAGACATCCCATTTTTGTGTGCACTCATCTTCCATAGAAAACCATAGGATAACAACTAGACTATACTTGGGTAATAAAAAAATTCTAACACCCCTTGATAGGTATGCATAAAACTTGTCATCCTTATAGGGGAGTTAGTGCCTCAAAACAACCCTAAAAATTTTAAATTAACCTTGAATGACCTAAAGTTCAACTAACCAATTAATAATTTTTTATCCAGAAATTAAAATAACACTAAATAAATTAAGAAAAAATAAATTTCAAATGTGATTTTGGGAAATAACACTTTCATATTCGATTGACACTCTCAATGTTCACTATGAACATGAAAGTGTGGCTATAAATCCCAACCAACCCCTCTGATATCTGTGCACACCATGATTTTTTAACCAACAAAACCAAATATATGTATATATGATAGAAAATGATTTTGAATTACATATTAACATGATCCAAGTACTTCCTAAATTTCATGGTATTACAGTTGAGCACCTGAACCAAAACATCCAGTAATTTACCTATGCCTTCTTCGGCTTCAAGCCTTAAGTATTTGTAGAAGATAAAATAAAGTGGAGGGAACTCACTTAATCACTAGAAGGAACTGATGATGAATGGATATATAATCTACATCAATAATAATTGAATGACTATGAAGATCTAAATAGGTGTTTCCTATAGATATTTTTTCCCACATCTAGGAGAAAAACAATCAGAAAAGATATTTGCACTATCCACTAATCAATGAGAGAGACTCTCTTTGAGTACTGGTAACACTTCAAGAAGTTATTTTCTGGCTTCCCACATAAAACTATTGAAGATAATCACTTCTTAATGTTCTTATACCAAGTATTTCTCAATAATGACTAGAATCTTCTAGATTCCTCATCTAGAGGATCCCAAATTGAAAAATCACCATCAAACACCAGAGGCTTGATTGAAAACTATTTCTCAAAACTCACAGTAATTTGAGTTAAGAGGTACAAGCATGAGAGGAAACCATTAGGTTTAAACATATGATTCATTATATTTAATTGAAACCAAGGTTGATTACTTCACTAGGTTAGTGAGAAAAATAGTTGTGACACAAGCAAGTGGAAAACATGTTTCATCTTAAGTATGTGGTTTATGTGATTCACCTACTCATTTTACTGACCAGAGTTCAGAAGTGTAGGGGATATAAAGTTTTGTTGTATCCTTACTACCAAGGAAATTCTATCAGAATCATCCACATCAACCTCTAAATCAAAAAAGATACATAAATAAAAAAATAGTAAATATCATTCTATCTAAAACAATACCCCAATTCACCCCCTTCCTAAAGAAATAATACCATAACCCACCACCATTTCAACAAACCTATAAATAGCACATTCAACCAGCACATTTAAAACAAAAATCTTATGGACAAACTTAAAAAATTTCAAAAAAACCCACCAAGGATAAGATATTGAAGAATAGAAGAACATGATAAAATATTTGAATGGTAAGTTTGACAGTCTTATGGACTTTCTAACCAAGAATTCAGGAAAACTACCAGAATAAAAAGTTCTAAATCTGAAATATAATGTCAATGTGATTACAATATGAAGTGGAAAGGAGCTCCATCAACCTGTAAAAATTAATGATAGTGATTCTAAGTAATATTCTACGGCTTAATAAATCGATCCAATAGAAGTGGACCAGAATAAGGAAGGAACAATAATTAAGTTTATAAAGGAAAGAATAGAAATTCCCCTATAAAAACAAAAAATAGAAAATAAGGATATAAAAGAAAAATTTAGTTCTATATTAATTTATTTAAATAAGTGAGAATAGAAGAAACTTCATAAATGGATTCAAGATGTAAGGTCCCATATTTTTGGAGTTGTAAATTTCATAGAGAATTTGAATTTTCAATTACTGGAAATTTCAAATCTTGATTGAATATTCTGATTAGATTTATAAAGTTTTAAATGACTCAAAGTGATGTTTTTTATATGGAATGAGGCTCATATGGTATCCCAGAGGTTTTAGGATCATCCCATGGGTTTGGGACTCGAAGACCAAGTTTTGGTCAGGTGAATCCTAGGGTACATGGTTAGTGCATGGTTAGGGAAAACCATGTGTCCAAGCCATGCAACCTAGTTTTCATAAGAACAAGAGTTATGGAAAACCATGCATGGGATTGGAAATCCATGATAACCTATATAGTAAATTGTAGACAAGTCACATGGATGGTTCATGGTCTATTAAATTGTGTGCCCTAATAGTTTGGAGTAGAGTGTTTCTTGTATAATAGAGGTTCACGGTTTGGCCAACCATGTAGCCAAACCATGTGGATCTTCTAAAAGGGGGAAAACCATTTTTTCCTAGAATCACTCAGATGATAAATCCCTATTTCATTCCCCTTTCTCCCATGCACAACCTAGGTGGTTCCCTCCTCTACTTACTCTATTCAAACCTCATCATGTGGTGGTTTTGATGGACCATCATGGAATTTTAATGAATGATTTATCCTCGGGTGATCCTCCTAGGTATCCTCCTCTCATCATTCCTAACATAGAGTTTCTTCAATTAGGGTTTTCAATTCCGATTCCATCGAATCATGGTGTAATTGAATACCAATGTTAGGGATTTCACTCTACCTAGGAAGAGGGTGACCCAAGATTTCACCTACACTTCTCCACATGTCATTTCATTAAGTTACATCACCATTGTGAATTTATAAATATTTTAATCTAAAATTAGATTTTTGAATCGGTTTTTTTAAATTTTTTCTTAGGGATTATGCCTAGATTGAAGTTGGGATTATGTTGTGCAATGTTAGTGAGTTATTGGTTGTGGTTCCAGTGAGACATTATCATCCGGTGAGGTTTTTATAATTATACCCTTATAATTAGTTTTTTTTAAATTTTTTATAAACTTTTAAGTTTAATTAATTAATTTTATTAGTTATAATTAATTAAAATATATTGTTTTTTTATGATAGAATATCTCCTGTGGCTCAAATATATTGGACTGGTTTTGGAAACTACTAGTATCCCTTGGTAAAATAAATAGAAAGATTCTAAAAGTTAGGTGGTCTATCATAGCTACCCTATGGTATTATTCATTTTTATAGTATTGTTTTTATGCATGGGTTTTTCCTAGAGGGTGATTCATTTCTTATTAGAATAATTACAATGAACTGTTTAATTAGATTAGTTTAGTTAATTGAAATGGATAAACACTAGGTGTCACTAACAACCCCTACATGTTGGATTTATACTTTGACTTGAGACTATCACTTAAAATAAGGATACCCTGAGGTATGCCTCCTACTATAATATAAACTATTGGATCCCATATAGGATACCTCTACTTTCTTACTCCTTATGAGGATCTTTAGTGGGATGCCTTTACTTACGTGTCTACTTATAGGTTCCTCGGAGGTATTCTTGTGTTTCTATAAAAACATTGAGGATCTTGAGTATTATTTCTTTCCTGAGCACTGACCTAGGGGAACTAGTGCATGCCCTAATATTTGACTAACCTAGAGCTTATAAAACATGGGTTTGGGTAGAGATGGTTGTGGGTGTAACATTAGAACCTATACTAGACATGTATTCCCATGGGGTTGTGGCGGTAATGGTGGGTTTAGTCTTTCGGCCACCCTCAATCCTTGTATTTATGCATTCAATTAGTTATTATTTATTTAGATATTATTTTTGGAGGTGATTCCTAGTTCTTGTTTTATATGGCTGATAAAATTAGATGTTATTATTGGGATTCCCAGATGCACAACCTAGGATCTTGCTTCTGAGCCTTTTAATAAAATATTATTATTGGGATACCCAAACATTCTTCCTAGGTTCTAGATTTTGATAATTTTGATTAGATATTATTATTATCATTCTAAGATATACTTCATGGGATCTATCCTATGATCCCTATTGATTTAATGGAACTGTTAATATTACCAAAATGCCCATTATCACTGGGATTACTCTCTATATGGGAATTAAAATGGTAGGCCATTAAGAGTGTCTCATAACCCATCTTATATTGGGTTTATCTGTGGATGGCTAGATCAATAGAACTCAAGGGATTCCAAAGTCTACTAACTAGATTCATTTCCCTTAAGCAATGAGATACTGATGAGCTCCCCAAGGATTGACTTGATCCCCTTGTTTCATGCTTAAGATGCTCCCTAGGATCAAGTCTACACTCCATTATAGTTACTCACCAAACTTTTATGGTAGTGGTATGTTGAGTCATTTATTTAATGGATTCTCAGTGTTATCGTGTATCTAGAGATAATTCCTTATAGGTCGCCTAAGGGTAAATTCCCTTAGGGATTATCTGAGTTTTAATGTCATGATTGCCAATGGATCAGGACCTAGGACTCAAAAATTGGATTAGATTACACATGGATAGAGTGGTATGACATCCATATCTATTATATATTTTAATGATTTCCAATTGTCACTTGTTACTCCTTCATAATATTTATTAGATGTGGTTTTGGTTAATCATAGGGTTTGGACTTGTATCCCCCTGTGGTGACACATCTTCATCATAGGCTTTTCCAGCATTGGTCGAAGCAGGTATTGTCAATCGGGATCATGGAATTAGGGATCGACATAATTATACATATCTTGAGTGGAACTATATACAACTAGATGACATATTCATAGGAGGTCTAGACGATCAGGATTATGGACCCAAGGATGGACTGTGGACTTTTTTTATTCATATTGTTTCACACCTTACTTATATATATATATCTGTGTGTGTGTGTGTTTATATAGATATAATACATACATATATATATATATAACGACACCTTATTTCTATTTGTGTCTTGTCTAAGCTGAGCACATTCCATGATCATTTCTTGTTCATCTTTTTTTCTTCATTTATTCTCAAATATTAGTTATTTTTATTATTTTTAATATTGTTATCCCGATAAGAAGATCACATACGCATACACTGCATGTACTAGCTATGAATGAGATTGTGTTGGTGGTTACCTCATGTGTTTGGTACTCATAGCCTGATCAGATCTGCATTGAACTAAGGTACCAGAGTATATATTAACTTGGTTGAAGTCACTTAGTGGGCTTAGGCTTGAGACTTATCAAGAAAGAAGTCTTAAATGTGTATGTGGAGATCAGGTATGTGGTTTAGCTCAATTTTAGCATCAGATCCATGTAATTTTATTTATTTTTCTTTTATTTACTCCTATATATGTGGTTTTCCTAGAGGGAGATTAGTGTTGTATGTATGACATGGTCTTTTGGCCCCTTACTATATTTCATTCTTTATTATAGACTTGTTTTATATTTATTACTTTCCCACTCTAATTATTTACTCTTATTCATGATATCTGGTAATTTATGTTGTTTTCTTACTCTGTTATGATAGAATAGTCTCTCCACTATCACACCCTAGGCCCTCACTTCTAGTTAGTAGCCTCTGCCGTATGGGGAGGCGTGCTTAAGGCCCTATGGAGAACCATCTTGGGGCACTATTTTAGTGGAATCCATGTCGATATATTACAAATTAGTATCAAATATCTTATTTTCCTATTGTTGTAATATTTGGTATATGGTAGATATTAGTATTAGGAATTTGTTTTAGCATGTGATGGATATCGGATTGGTGAATCAATAACAGTTATTTCGATGAGAATTTCAGGTTTCTAGGGTAATAGTATTTCTATTCTTGATATGCGATGTTATAGTTGTATATGATTTTTCATTGAGTGTTGCACATGTGATGTGGAGTCTATGATTTATTATGGGTTTTTTTCTCTCGGTCCATTGATGAGAGGACAATTATTGATTTTGACTCTTGTCTGGAAAATTCAAGTGGCATATCATGCATTTATTTGGCACATAGGGTTCACAAGTTATGGGCCTGCTGGTGTGTGATTATTAATGATGACCAAGGACAATTTTTTAAATTTTCAACACAACCTAAATAGTGTTTTCCCATATAGATTTTGGGTGGAATTCTACACAATTGACCTAATTTGTATATATATTTCCTTTTGATGGATGTTTAGGTGGAACCATGGTGAGATGTTCAATAGTGATAATGATGACTCATTCGTCATGCACGGGAAGTGTAGTGACCTAAATAGGTACATATAATACTTTATTCCTTTCAATAAACCCCTTGTGGGCATATTCATTTTTATGTGCAGTTAAGTAAATGTTCATAACAATATACATATAGTTTCCCATCTAGCTTTCCATGATATTTTACCTACGTTTATGAATATATAGTCAGATCCTCCTGTACGATGTTGAGTGGTACCAAAATGTTTATAGTAAAATGGATCTTGAGGGGGTATTACCATATCTGGAGGCCCAGTAAGGGTCAGTTCCTATCTTTACTATGTTTATAACATGGCCCTATAAGGAGAATCGCCTATTAGGATGCTCATAGAGGATCAGGTCCCTTGTATTCTGATACTTGGTAGGTGATTCCATTAGATGTTTTCCTTGGTTGAAATTATCTTTGGGTTGTAACTAAATGGGTTTCTAATTACAATATATAGGGTGTTTCCATCTATATCATGATAATTTAAAACCTATATAATTGTAAAAATGTTGATAGATTTTGACACTAGTAGGTTGATTATATTCTTACCTCCCATAGAGAGGGTTGAAATGTGTGTTAGATTCCTTGTGTTGATAGATTTGTGTGGATGATTCCATATGAGACGTGAACATAGCAAGGGGTTTGAATTATGGGTTATGTGATCAGACAGAGTGACCTAGTTATGACACTTGGGCTAGGTAGGAGACTTGGAGGACCTTACTTTTGACTTATAACTTGGTATTTTGACATTTAGTTTGATCAATGGAAACCTATGAGTAAGGTTATGTCGGGTTTAAAGATTCCTTTTTAGGTAGAGACCTTGGTTATATGCTTGTGTTGTAACAAATGAATGAATGGTGCTTGGGTATTTTAATATAGGCAAGGTGATACCTTTGGTTTTTGAGGATTCCCCTATGGTGATTAGGTATTGATAATGAGTTCAATGGGTAGGACTATTTGGGTTCCTAAACCTATTGACCAATGGTTGTGTGGTCAACACTTCAATTTTAGAAAAAATGACGTCAGGACGTGGAGATCATGAAATAAATTATGGCATGGGTACGATTCCTAATTTTTAAGAGGGGTTCTAAGGGAGCTCCATATATGTTAATATTGATGTGTCATGTATCACAATAATCATTTCTTTAGTGATGTACGATAGGTAGGAGAATGAATTGGGTGATAAAGGTGTGAATTTTTTGCAGCTGATGCCATTTAAATCCTAATCTGGTAAGTGGTCATGTGCAAGATAAGGACTGATAGTTTCAATTAATGCTACAAGCATGGTTTCCTAGGAGTTATGATGAAATGAGAAATTTCCCTCTATGGTAAATGAGACATAAAAAATGGATCGAGTTACATGAGGCAGTTGACCTATGGTTGGAACTAGACATGTTTTTTCAGGAGACGTGGTGTCAGGAGTTGGTAAAAGTAAAGTATAGCTTACACTGATGTGAGACTGGATCATAGGGAGATATATATTCCTATTGATGGAATCTTAGTGTAATCCAAGTTTAGTGATGACCATTCCCAAAATAATGACATTGTCTTGAGTGCACTAAGAGAGTGTCGGTTATATGTTGACCGATATCTAAATGTCCTTCTTGGTTTGGCAAGAAACTTGTGAGGTTGTGCTCAAGGAGAGGTATAGGGTATTTCATATGGTGGGAGTGCATTGTTTGATATTAATGGAGGTGACCCTCATTTTTAGTTGATATTCATAAATTTCTTTTGAAACTATTTGTGGGGAATGGGAATGGGTGATGTTGTGAGTTGATGATTGAGAGTGAGTGAGTTTTTATCCTCATCTATGGATATGTATATAAAGGTGTATGGATTTATCTATATTGATTGCAAACTCATTTTGATAGTGTGATTACAAGGATGATCCTATACTAGGGAGTGAAATGTTGGTCTCCATCTTTTGACCCTCACATAAGAAGGGTCTTGGGATAATGAGACTGATCATCGGATGGATTCATGACTTTGTCAAGTCATTTGAAAAATGGACCTATGTATGATTGGATTCCTTAGTGAATTCCAGGTATGTAATCATGTTTTGGTATGATAGTAGAATAGACAGGATATGGTTTTTCCAGACAATGTCACTTGGGGTCAGTTACGGACTCTAGTGATCACGTTTAGTAATGATCAGGGTGTGCCTTGGGATAAAGGCATTGGGGTCTGGGTTTAGATGCTAGGTCAACTACGGGAGCTAAACGATTTCAATGATAGCCAACCAGAGGTGTTTAAAATTACATTATTTCATATATTTGGATGTGTTTAGTAATAAACCACATCTAGAAGGAATCTTAATTTCCAAGGTCCTATGTTTTTCAAGTAGTAAATTTTAGAAGGAATCTGAATTTTCAATTACTGGACGGTTCAAATCTTGATCGGAGATTCAGAATAGCGTTAAAAATATTGGAATGCCTCAAAGTGATGTTTTTGGATGTGTAATGAGGATTCAAATGTATCCTAGAGGTTTTGGGATCAACCTAGGGGTTTGGGATCCAAAGCCCAAGTTTTAGTAATGTGAAACCTAGGTTACACAATTGGTGCATGGTTCACGATAATTATGCAGCCAAACGGTATTGCCTAGTTTTAATAGTCACAGGAGCTTAAGAAAAATGTGGGGGGGGCTTGTAAAACCATGTAAATTATATATTTTCTTCATGGTTGGTGCATGGTTTTTTAAACCACGCTCCCTAACCATGTGAAGTAGAGTGTTCCTAGGATAGTAAAGGCACACGGCTGGTGTATATTTTGACCAACCATGCAGAAAAACCATGAATCTCATTTAAAAGGGGGAATTACAATTTTTTCCAATGGTATTTAAAAGTATAAACACCAATTTCCATCCCCTTTCTCCCTCATGAAACCCAGGTGGTACCCTCCTTCCTTTCCCCTCTTAAAACCCCATAAAGGTGGTGGTTTTGATGGACCTTCATTGTGTTTTAAGGTATTATTTCTCCTATGATGAGCCCCTTAGCTATCATCCTCTCATCATTCTTGACTAATGGTTGCCATAGATAGGGTTTTTCATCCCAATTCCATTGTATCATGGTGTAATTGGATACCTATGTTGGGGTTTTCACTTTGCCTAGGAAGAGGGTGACCCAAGATTCCATCTTCACTTATCCACGTGTCATTTTGTTGAGTTATATTACTGTGGTGAATATCTAAAGATTTTAATCTTAAATTAATAATTTTTAATAGTTGTTTTAATGTCCATTCTTAGGAATTATTCCCATATATAGATTGGTATTATGTTACGGTATGTTAGCAAGTGCTAGGTTGGGGTTTCAATTTTACGTGATCGAAAGGTGAGGTTTCAATATTTATGCCCTTATAGTTAATTTGTTTTGAATTTTTTATGACCTATTAAGTTTAATTAATTAATTTTATTAGTTATAATTAATTAAAAATTGGTGATTTTTTATAATATGGGATCTCTTTTGACTCGTATAGCATGTAAAGGTTTTGGAAATTATTGCCAGCCCTTGGGAATATAAATGGAAATATTCTAAAAGTTAGGTTGTATGTCGTACCTTCCCTATGGTATTATTCATGTGTATGGTATTATATGCATTCTTGGGTTTTCCATGTGGGTGACACAACCCTACTTATAATCATTAAAATTAAATTTTTAATTAGTTTATCTTAGTTAATTAAATCGGATGAATGTTCAGGATCACTAAAAACCCCTTCACACTGGATTAATACTTCAACTTGAGACTATCACTGAGACTATGGATCAGTTGAGGGATGCCTCTTCTTATTATCTAACATTGAGGATCCCATATAAGATACCTCCAATTTCTTACTCCTTGTGAGAATCCCAAGAGGTATTCCTTTACTTACATGTTAAATTATAGGTCCCTGAGAAGGATGCCTCCATTTTCATACAAATTTCTAGGATCTTGAGTAGGATTCCTTTCTTAAGCACTTACCTAGGGGACATATATGGTGCCCCAATATTTGACTAATCCTGACCTAGTATGGCATGGGTTTGGGTAGAGATGGTAGTTGGATTCACATTAGAACTTGTACTAGACTTGTGATCCCATGGGGTTATTGAAGTAGTGGTGGGTTTAGGTGTTCATACACCCTCAAAATTTTATTTATGAATTTACTCAGTTATTATTGATGTAGCTATGATTTCTATAGTTTTTTCATGCTGCTTGGATTCTATTCTTGATAGTATCACATATTATTATTGGGAATCCCATATGTACTTCTTGGGATTTGGATTCTGGGTCTTTTGATTAGATATTATTATTAGTATTATCATATATACTTCCTAAGATCTGACTTCTAATTATTTTTATTAGATATTATTATTGGTATGCCCAGAAATACTTCTTGGGATCTAGCCTATGATCCCTATTGATTGAAGAGTATTACTCTTATTACCAAAATTCCCATTATCACTATGATTCCTCTATGCTTGGGAATTACAAAGGTAGGTCACTAATAGTGTATTAAAACCCCTATTATAATGGGTTTATCTAAGGATATATATCTCAATAGCACCCAAGGGATGAAAAAGGTTATTGGGTGGTCATATTTCCCCCAAGTAGTGGGATACTAATGAGATCCCTAAGGATTGACTTGATCTCCTTGTTTAATGCCTAGGATGCTTCCTAGGATTAGGGGGAAAACCATTATACTTACTCTCTATATATATCTAGTAGTGGGTTGTTGATCCATTTAATAAATAGATTTTTAGTGTTATCATGTATCTAGAGATAATTCTTTTCAGATTTCTTAAGGGTCATCCCCATTAGGGATAATCTAAGTTTCAATGTCATGATTACCTTTGGACCAGAACCTAGGACTCATACATCCAACTAGATTACACATGGAAATAGTGTTATAACATATATCTCTATTCTATATTTACAGGATGTCCAGTTGACACATGGGACTCCTTCATCTTACTTATTATAGGTGGGTACAGGTGATCCTAGGGTTAGTAATTGTATCCCCTATGGTCATGTAACTGTCTTAGAGACATTTCTTGAATTTCCCAAATAAGGTATTATTGATAAGGATCATAGACCCAAGTATTTACTTAATTATACATAGCTTGAGTTGCACTAAATCCAGCTCAATGACTTATTCATAGGATGTCCAAATGATCAGGATCACGGACCGAAGTATCGGTTGTGGACTTATTTTATTCATGTTATTTAATGGATTAATTATATATATATGGGGATATATATACATATATAAATATGATGACACCTTATTTCTAGTTGTGTATTATCAAGGAAGAGTACCTACCATGGTCTTGACTTTTTTGGATTTTTTTTGTTTAGTTATTCTCAACTTTTAGTTATTATTATTATTATCCTGATGATAATACCACATACATGTACACTACATGTAATATCTATGTACGGGACCAAGTTGGTGGTTCCCTATTGAGTTTTTTACTCACACCCTACTCAGGTTTCCATTACACTGGGGTACTTGAGAAGACATTCACTTGGTTTCATGAATAGGATGTGAAAAGGATCAAGACTGATCAAGCAGGAAGGCTCGGATGTGTATGTAGAGATTGGGTATGTAGTTTGGATCAGTGTTTTCATTAGATCCTTGTACTTTTATTTCAGTTTATTTTATTTACTCATTTATATGGGGTTGTCCCAGTAATTGACCAATGATGTATGTAGGATATGGTCATTCGTTCCATTACTACATTGCACTCTTTATTACAAACATGTTTTATATTTATTACTTATGGACTCTAATTATTTATAGATATTTATGATATCAAGTTATTTAAATTGTTCTATTACTCTTATATGAGGGGATATTATCCCTATAATCACACCCTAGGCCCTCGATATCAACTTATTTACATTTTTTTAGTGTAATACGGGTTGGGACATTACATAAGATACCTTTCTAAATATTGAAATCAATACCCCACTATTGGATGTGATCAAAAAATCCCAAACTATGAACAATTTATCCAGGAGTTGTGCACTAAGAGAATTCATCTTGATGTAAATGAGTGAATCAGCTTAGGGATAAGTGACTCAGCAATGATCACACCACAGATATCATAAAAATTTCAATATCCATGGATATTATATATTCCCTACACTATTGCCTCTTTAAATTTTTCCAATGATTTATGTGATTTGGGAACTTCCATAAATGTAAAGACTCACTCTCTATATACATATTTGAATATTTTAGATTTAAAGACCACTAGAGTGGTGGTCCATCTTGAAAACAGATCCATAGTATTTCTAGTAGGTGTTTTGGAAGATATAATTTTTTAAGTCAAATATCTATTAAACCTAGATGACTTCTACGTACTTAATATAGAATAAAATAGGATTTCATTACACTCACCCATCATTCTGGGAAAAACATTCCAAAAAATGGAAAAACCAATCATCAATGTAAATAAAGGAATAGTAAGGATAGATCTTATGGATAGTACAATACACTTCAACATAATTGATCCATTGAATCATCCATTAAGAAATAATTAACTTTATGAGATCTCACATGAAGATGGTACGGAAAAAGTTGAATATTCAGGTGTGCGTTGTGAATTCATTGCTTTGGGAGAGAAATTTTCATTCCAAAGTACCATTACACAAAAAACAAAACATTTAATTTCTTGTTATAAGATAAGGGGACCTCTAATTTCTTCAATGCTTTACTAATTAATAAAAAAACGGATATGATTTCTCACACTAAGGGGATTCAATCCATAGAAATAAGATACCTAAATTTAATCACTTCCCTTGAACAACCCCCAATTCTAGAGTTAAATCCACTTCCAAGTGATTTAAAGTATGTTTACCTTATGTAATGAGAGAAATTTTTACAGATTATTTCCAAAAACCTATTGAATTTCCAAGAACAAACTCTAACTGGACTTTTAAAAAGAAACATATGTGCTATAGGAATGTGTTTAAGTGCAATTTTGGAGATCAACTACAAATTATTCTCTCAAATAATATTTTTAGAATATTATTCATGAAAAATGAGACAGTTATAGAGAAGACTTAATCCAACCATCATGGAGGTTGTTAAAAAAGTGATAAAAATTTACTAGCAAATAACATCATTTACCAAATATCCGATTCTTAGTGGGTTATCCCAATCCATATGGTACCAAAGAAAAATATTCTAACTATTTTCAAGAATGAGAAAAATGAACTAATCCCCATGAGAGTGAAAAGGGTCTAGAGAGTGCATATTTATTATAGGAAACTAAATCATGTTACTTGAAAAGTCCATTTTCCCATCCCATTCATTGATCAAATGTTATAAAGGTTATAAGATAAACCCAATTAATGATTTTTAGATGGTTTTTATAGAAAATTCCATGTACCAATTGATCTATCTGACAAGGTTAATACGACCTTCACCTGTACATTTGAAAACTTCACGTACAAAAGGATGCATTTTGGGGCCATAAAATTCCCAAGTACACTTCATTGGTTTATGGTCAGTACTTTCTCAGATCATATTGAATACTTACAGAATGTATTTCTTTATGAGTTCACTATTTTTGGTAATTATTTTGATCATTTATTAAGAAATTTGGAAAAAATTGAAATTTTGTATTGATAAAAAATATTGTTTTATCAAAAGTTAAAGTAATGAATTTATTACCATATTAAACTTGTTTGAAACGTGTTAGATATTTTTTAGTACATACAAGATTTTACAGAATACTTATCAAATATTTCAGTAATATTTATATCCCTTTATCAATATTAGTATTGAAATAAGATTGGTTTAATATTGATGATGATTTCAAGAAAAAATTTGATGAACTGAAGGAATGGCTAATCACACCACCAATAATACAACCACCCAACTATGACTATACTTTTGAGTTTCTATCTGATGCATCCAACCAAGTAATAGGAGCTTCCCTCTCAAAAAAAATAACAGAAAAACTCAATTTTTATCCTAAGAATCAATAACATTGGATTCAATGCATATTAACAACACAAATACAGAGAATAAGTTCCATGTAGTTGTATCTTCTATAGAAAAATTCTGATCGTATCTGCTTGGAACTAAAGTTATTGTTTTTTCTAATCATACAACTCCTAGATATCTAATAAATAAGGATGGTGAAAAGCCATGGCTAGTGACATAGATTCTTCTTCTATAGAAGTTTCATCTAGAAACTAAAGATAATAGGGGAACTTAAAATCAAGTGGTTAATAATGTTATTAGACTATCGCATGCCACTAAAGAATAAATTCAAAATAAGGACCCACTCAATGATCAACTACCAGGAAAAAAATTACATCATGGAAAGATAACTATTATGGTATACTGAAATTGTCAATTATTTAGTCACAAATTGGGTATCGTCTCTTCTAAAATCTTATCGATAGCACAAACTTAAATATGACTCTAGATTTTATATTTGGTAAAACTCATTCCTCTAGAAGATATAAAAAATCATGTAATTAGAATACATTTACCTAAAATAGAAATGGAATTAGTTTTTGAATTTTTTCATACATTAGCTTTTGGAGGACTTATTTTATCTCAAAGTATAGCTAGTAAAGTCTTAAAATCTAGAATTTATTTTCCTGTATTATTTAAAGATACACTTGAATTTTGTAAGAAATGTGAAAAAAAAGTTAGTTTTCTAAAAATATCTCAAATGACAAGAATTTCCCCAAAACCCAATTAAATTCTATGATGTTTTAAAAGTGTGGGGAAAATTTCATGGGACTATTCTAAAGGTAATTTTGTAATTCTTATATTCTCCTATCTATATATTATGTTTTAAAATGGGTTGAATAAAAAGACACTAGGACTGATGATGATAAATTTGTCTGTAATTTTATCAAGACTAAAATATTATATAGGTTTGGAGTACCTCAAGCCATTATTAGTGATCAAGGTACCCACTTTTTCAATAGGAAAATGGAGGCACTACTGGATCCAAAAGTTATAAGACTTCTGATGGGCTTATAGGATAGCTTATAAGACATCCCTAGGAATGATCCCCTATCGATTGATTTATGGGAAGATTTCCCACCTCCTTGTAAAATTGGAACACACATACTATTGGGTTGTGAGATAGATGAATCTTGACCTTGATATAGGTAGAAAACTGAGGATATTATAGCTACTAGAGCTAGAATAAATAAAGATAAAAAATCTTTTAAAATTTAATTTTTTTACAAGAAATAACAAGGATATAAAATGAAAATATAATTCAACCAAGAACTATAAACTCAAGAGATCAAGTGATGTTATAAAGTTACAAAATCAAACTTAGGAAAAATTGAAAAAGAAGGAGGAGGAAACCCATTTATAATAAATGGGAAGTGGCTACAGAAGTACCATGGGATCATACCTTAAGAAAAAGTATAGGATATTACACTCATTCACCATGATTACCAAAAAATACCTATAAAGTTATACCTTTTCATTAAATTTTATTAAATGAGGTCATTCTATTTTAAATATACTTACATGAATAATCAATTAAACTATAATGAGGAAACTATATCAATTATGTGTGGGGGAGGGAATCTTATAGTCTAGGATTTATTTAAGAAAAATTCAATCCAATAATGTTAAAAAAAGTTCTTTTGTGAGGAAACCAATGATTTTTTTCCTTATTCAACTCTTCCCCTAAGTCCAACTTGAGCATAATTGAATAGGCCTACACTATCATTTCTTTTTATTCTTATTTTTTAGGTCTATAATGAATTTGTTGTAATACTGGAGAGACTGTACATAGTTTATGTTGTGAAATGGGAATTCATGTCATAAAAATGGAACTCACACTATATAAAGTGTATTTTTCTATGTGAAATGATGTATAAAAGAGTCGTGAAATGAAAATTCACATTGTGAATGGTATTCAAATAATTAAATAGTAGGATCTATGCAACCCAACTGAATCACCATTAATAAGGGGAGTTTCCATTTACATTCATTATCTTTTTAACTCCATATATTTCTTGTTTGAAAATCTATATTTGAGCCTTAAAAGAAAATTGTATTCC
The DNA here is from genome assembly GCA_963277665.1 of Viscum album. Classification (NCBI taxonomy): domain Eukaryota; kingdom Viridiplantae; phylum Streptophyta; class Magnoliopsida; order Santalales; family Viscaceae; genus Viscum; species Viscum album. Next base: position 746,806,717 of record OY728121.1, on the reverse strand, counting down.
CAAATTTATACTTCTTACTTTACTTTACTAGTTTATAAGACATTAATTTCTTAAGAATCACATGATTCCATGTTTCATATTTTTAAGTTAATGATATTGAATGAGTAAAATAATGAATTGAATAATTATAGGGTATCTCGGGATGTAAATTTTGATGAATACTAATTTAATGTAATTAGTTGGTTTAGATAAATGAAATTTCACTACCATTTTCATACTTTTAATTTCTAAAATTTATATGGATTGATTTGTCATTATTATTGAATTATATAAGTGATTATCCCAAATTCATATTTTCTATTACTAAGAGGATTTATAGGACAAATAATTTTTATATTATCTTAAGAATATTTCTTGAGTGATCTTGGAGCATGCCACTTACTAGAACTTTCATTGGAACCTATCAAATATATGAATATGGAGAACCACATTTAAAATGATTAGTGAATTTTTTATTATTAAGACCTTTCCCTTGGACCCACTATGGCATAAATCCTTATTTATCTCATTGAAGTCAAGAATGACCTCACTAGGAATGTGCCCCATTACAATATATTTATATTTATTCCAACTCTTCTTGATTTTTATTGCATGATATTTTAAATTTGAAGTGTGGGGTGAGAGAAGTATTGGTTAAAGAAGTGTATTATGTTGTACGAAAAACAAAATTGGGGGTGTTATTTTGGATAATAGGACAAGATCATGTTACATCCATTGTACTTATTATTTTACCTTTTAAAAAAAAGAAAAAACATGGGTTTTTTTTAGAAGATCAAAAATCATCATTATAAGTATAACAATATTTTGATCATATGTGGTTTAGTGGTAGATGTGATATTTATTCCAAGAATAATTTTTAAAAAATTAAAAAAATCAAGAAGGTTCAATTCTTTCATTATACTTACATTGATCATGACCTTATTCTTAGTTATGTAAAGTGGGGGTTGTTATTTTACATGAGAAATTTTCATTTCACTTTACTTTAGATATCATGTTGTATGACTTAGAAATAACCCTCTTTTTAGCCTTAATATTTTGAAAATAAATCCCTACCAACCTTAAGCCTCAGAGTATTTGGAACCTTTATTGCAAAGCCCTTATGATTTTATGTGATTTTTTTCTTTCAAAAGTAGAGAATGTAAATCCTTTGTAAGCATATGGAAAAGAAGGATGTGCTTATGATAAGATCATAACTCCACTTGAATTTGTTTCACGATTAATTTGATAAATAAAATCCAATGTGAGATAAATCATTATTTGGAATGTTTGATAATAATAAATATTGATATATAAAACAATGAAAGGATAAAATCCACTATTTTTCAATGCAAAAGATTAAAATACTTGTGTTTATTAGTTTATTTAAAAATTATAAAGTTCAATTGATGTTTCAGGTAGAATTTAAAAGGTTAATCACCCATTGATAATTGATTAATTTAATTTATTTTGAAATTTCAATATTAATAACATTGTGTTCCACTTTAATTTTTTTTAGATTACATGTTTGAGGAAAATAAAGTTCTAAGTGTGGGGGAATTAACATAGCAACGTTTTTCATTCTTATTTTAATATAAAACATATTTTTTATGCACTTTAAATTATTAAAATTGAAATTATTTAATTGTTTTATTATATTATGGTAGGATACTTGGTTTGATAGAAAATGAGCATTAAAGTGATGAATTCAACATTCAGATGATGTCCAACAATAAAGGATAAGTCAAGGATGGAGCCCAGAGCTCAAAACTAAAGATTCAGGATGAAACGGAGTAAAATCAGCTGGAAAATAATAATTCACATCCTGAATTTCATTCATGATGTAAACCTTGAAAGAATTTAGAGCATGAATTCAAATCATGAGGAAAAAGAAGCACCCAGGAGCATGACGTCATAAGTCACAGTGCGACACTTATAATCACATCATGACACATGTGGGTAGAACCTAAAAAACTTTTAGAGCATGAAACAAGGTGTGAAATATTTGGACTCGTAACATTCAAATCATGAAAACACTATTAATGTTGTTAAATTCTCTAATGTACCTATATTCGATGTGGTTTGATGTAAACAATGGAGGGAACAATACTTTTTGACCCTAAACCACTAATCACCCACGATATTTCCCCAAAATCATTTATTTGGGAAATTATGATGCACTGGGACTAATTTTTTCCTCTATAAATAAAGGTCTTGGGGATTGAAAGAGGATCGATCAATAAGGGGAATCACTGTACGAGGAAACCCTGTTGTTGTGTTTCTTGTATACTTTATTTTATTTTCTTTATTTTATTTTCTTTTCATTCATGTGATTCCTTTTTCTTCCCATATCAACTCGATTGCCCCATCCTTGGAGAGGTAGTTCTTCTGAGTGATCAGTAAAGGGAATTCTAGAACATTTTATGATGCTTGAGTTTGTATCCTTGAATTTAAAAAAAAATACATTATTTCTTCTTCTTTCTGGTTTCAAATTCATTATTCTGTTTTTAATTCCAAATTATTTTATGTTAGGGTTAGATTATTTTAATTTGAATTTACCTGGTCGGTGATTCATATCTAAATCAACCAAATTCATGTATGTCACTATGGAATTGATTAGGGTTGGGTAGTTATTGCTTGATGATCACCCACACATGTGAGGAATTGTGATCAGAACTACTTTTAATTAGGGAATAGCAATACCCAATTTGTGGGATTTCCCTAATTTATCAATAGGTATTATTATAATTCCATGAATAAAAGGAGGGTAGACTAATTTTAGACTTATATTACAGATATTCTCACCATCACCATCTGGAAAAGGGAGATAGATAAATCAATATATGAATCTCTCTCTCACCTGTTAGCATAATAAGATTTGATAAAAATTGAAAACTAGGATAGCAATGTATTAGGTCTAGCCAATCCCGACTTGATCACCATCTATCTTCAATTGTTTTAAATAATTTAATTTAATATTATTTATAAAAATACTCAATTTCTCAAATCAAAACAATAAAAAATTAATTTTCCTAAAATCAACTAAAATTGAAAGCCTATTTTAGTATTAAATCCTATTATGTAGATAATGCTAGGTTAACCACTAGACTATACTTAAAAAATAAAAAAAATCCATTCACTGTGACAGTAGTGTGTCAGTCACATTCACATATATATATATATATATATATAACATAATAGCATTCTCATGTTAAAAAAATTAATGTCAATAGATATATCACAAAAACATGGAAAACAAATATATCACTCAATCAAGAATAAAAGGATATCCTGAATAGATAAAACAAACAAGGAATTAAATTAAGAAACTAGTATGAAACACAAAAGATATATATATATATATGTGTGTGTGTGTGTGTGTGTGTAATGTGATCCTACGTGCCTGGTCATGATGCATGAATTCACTCAAATTCCATAAAATAGTAACAGAAATCCCATCATTGGTAACTCAGAGGTCCATTACACATGAGCTATCCAGGAACATGGAAAATACCCTAGACAAGTTTCACATAGCCTGTCACTTTTCTACCATGTCCCAAGTTGGTCAAAAGAAAAGAAGAAAATTATGCTATGATAACATTTTGTAATGCCCAAACCCAAACCACCAGGTCCAAGCTAGAGAGAACTAAGATCTCATGAATGTCTCCCCATATGCAAGAGGTTTACAACTAGAATCAAGTGTCTGAACACTGTCATTCGGGAGACTATATGCTCGGTATCATATCCTCAAACCAATAATATAAATATAATAATCTAAATAACCTTTAGAATACTATATGTGAAAATGTAATAACATATTTCACATAAGACATGAAAATAAATAAACATGAATCTATTGTGGCAAGCCAAACCATATTAAATGGGTAAGAAAATAAATAAATAAAAGCATATGGTGATCCTATAGAGTCCATCTAAGTACTTCTAAAAGTTATATTATCCACTACTCAACTTTATACCATGGACCCCTTTCCCTTTCCTAGATCCCTATACATGAAGTATGCATGTGCATCAATATGATCATATAGTATGTGAGTATAAACCTAGTAGGACACCACCAATGTATCCTAAACATGTGTTCACATGTATAATGGGTGGATTCCTTAATAAAAATAAATACACAAGAAAGCATAAACAATCATATTTTGAGCACCTATGTGCTAACCAATCCACCAGGAGCCCCGATCATACCTTCTTCAGATCCATGTCGGAAGGATGATCAATGGTATTAGAAGTGATTAAGAACTATTCACAAGGATATAAACATTTCACTCTACATCCTCAAGGCTTCGAGTAAACATGCTACTCGGTATCTACAAGGCATCAAGTTCGAGCAGATTACTCAGTATCCTCAAGTTATCATGTTTTGGTTGGGTCACGGTTCTATCATGCTATTACCCTAGGTATGGGTCCCCCATAATCATCACCACCTGTTGTGTGCACTCCACCAATAAGGAGTAATCATACCACGATGATCCACCTATCATGAATACCAAGACAATACCTATAATTCATGGTAAATGCATGCAATAGGGAAGATTATAATAAGACAAGCATAACACAGCATTATGAGAATATAATATCATAAAATAACAAAATTTTATCAACATTAATCATGGTAAAAAGATACTCTAGAAAATCTCATGGAATAATGCATCATACATGGGTATCTTGGCCTACGCACACACCCATAAGAAAATACCATCAAACAAAGACAACAAGTTATGACAACATAAATTGAAACCAAAGAAATAAGATAAAACAAGGTCCTCAAATGGTAAAGAACTTCCTACCTCAAGGTTGTTAATGAATAATCCAAAGTTCATTGAAGGATCGAAGCCTGAAGCATATTTCACACCCACAGAGAACTTTCTCACATGTCAAGGATGTATAAATCAAGTTCTGTTTCATCAAGAAGAGGTTTAGAAATAATACTCAGGAATATTCAATGTCAATAAGTCTTATCAATAATTACATACCTCACATGTTCCATCAATGGAACTAGTTATAAGATATTTCAAACAAGAGGATTAAAATTCACCAGATCTATTGTTGATTTAATAATGAATCGTGAATTCCTCATCAATTATAAAACATAACAGTGGTTCTTTCCAATAAACATCGATCAACCAATAATTCATAAATATAAAAAATCCAATATGATATTCATGATGAAGAAGATCTTGAGAATATTAATATAAAGAGACTTACCCAAAAATATCCATTGTTCATAAGAGAACATGCTCTTATCAGAGGGATGTTGTTAACAAATTGATTCCACCATTATACCAAATGATCATTAATTAATTAAAGTTGTATCACTGATACTTCATCAATGATACATATTGGAAGACGATTCATAAAAACATACCTGAAAAACATCTATAATTATTGGAAGATCTTTATATGATCAAGATACATCATCAAACCACTAGATCCACCACCGATAAATAAAGTAAGGAAAAATTTATCATCTGATCATCATGTAAAATACATATCCATCATAGATCCATGCTCATATCATAAGAAGGAAGAGTAATTGGGTGTATATTTATAGAAAAATCATTGTTATAAAATCATCGGGTTGTTCTAACCTTGAAGAGTCAATGGGCGATAAATGGGAGAGCTTTAGATACAAGGGGGTATCAAATTAAAAGTAAGGGATTTGGTATTATAATTGGGTAATAAAGAGGGTTAAAATCAAGTGGAATTAAAATCATATGGTATGAATTTAATTCACCCTTAGACTGGGTGAACCAGGCATCTGGTGGTTTCATCATAAATCTGAAGACCTACAATAACTATACCATCAATCTAATGGTAGTTTACAGCCATTTTAATTTCATGACTTCACATAACTCTCCATCCATCAATTCTTGAACCCCATTTCACTAAATATCAACCTCCTAAAATCAATAATAGAGAATAAAAAAACTAATGAATAAATTATAAACTAGAAATATCTCATATATTGAAATAATCAAGGATGTTACACGTGTTTCATGGACCATTAAAACCCATGTACCTAAAATTATATCATTTTTTGTCCTTAGGTATTTGACTCTAATAAACCATACCTACATCAGATAGTTCCAGGATGTCTTTTAGAACATAGTGATGACTAACATCACATTATAATAGACTTGGTTCCCCCTGGTATATTGAATATTATTGCATACCACCCATGTGGGAGTTTTTTCAACCAAGTAATAAGCTAGTTAGTATCACAGACCTGTGGAATTATACTAGAAATATCAATCATAGTATATCAGATCAACACCAAGAACCAAATCCATATAATCCTCGCTAATAGTATCATATAACTCCCCTATAGTAGTTTTCTCATCCATTGGTATAATACCAAAAGTAATATGAACCACACCTATGGGAGTTTTCTTATCCAAGTAACTCAAAATAAAAGAAAAAAGAAAAACCACCCCTTGTCCATTCCCCAATTCATACTCAAAACTACCCAGAGGCGTATGCCAGATCACTTCATAAATAAAAAAATAAAAAGGGTTATTCGAATGCCTAAACCCATCATCATAGTACATAGCCCACCGCACTTTCTCCAGGCTAGTCTTTCATCCGGGTACCCACCATGGTCCCCTGGTTCATGTCACAAAATTGAGGCACCCACATTGGGTACTCATACCCAATTTATAACACCCATGTCTATGCCCATTCCCAAGGACAACACACCTCTCTCTAAGTTGCAATCATGGAATGAACTTATAGGCCAATCAGGGTATACCTCATAGGAAATCCACTACAAAGATTGAATAAATCCAATATTGAACACTATATTCACTCACCCAACCCAAGTCCATTCTATTTATGGTCTTTCCTTTGGATTATTTCCTCGTCCATTGGTGGTCGAGGTGATCCAACCAGTGCATGAGGGCCATCATGGCCTTGGCACATAGTTCATTCCAATATGAGCATTCCATTTAAATTAACATTTAAATTAAATGGTTTATTTTAACTAAATTTGTTAGAACCTTTGATAGTGTGAACACACATCACATGAATCATAAAATATTAAATAATTCCATAGGATAAGCACTAGGTACCACCTACCACTTTGGAAGATTCTTCCATTTTAGTCACATGGGTCATAGACTCCGCCTAAGGTCATCCAAGGCACAACCAATGTCATCGACATACCCAACCACCACAAGCCTATGTGATTCTCTAACTTCAGACACACATACCAAAATAATTAATGATGACATTTATAGTTAATTCTATAATTGAATTTAATAAAGGCATAAATTCTAAAAACTCCCTAAAAAGGCTTGTTGCCCCAAAACCATGACCAAGTGCACATAGAAAGTCTATGACACACTCTTAGTATCATCCTGAGCCAAACCCGTATCATGTGATGGAGAACTAACAATCAATTTAAATTAAATATAATAGGAAAACCTTAAATAAATCCATGATGTGACACAAATTTTTTGAAATTAAAATTGATAGGAAGCAAACATTGTCTTGGGGTGTCCTCTCCCTAGGCTGCATGAAAGACCTGATGAAAATGAGAAATTTTACCATTCCCCTATGAAATCACCATAAAATCCCTAAACCAAAATAGGCCAATTCAAAAATAAAGTGAGATAATATGAAACAAAATGATAGGATATCATACCTTAATTTACCACTAAAATCACTGAAGATAATCACCCCTAAACCAATACATCTCATGTGTCTCATACATCTTATGATTCAACTGGATGATCATGTTAGAGCATTTATCTTCCTTATAATTGAGTGAATTAGGGTGATTCTTGGAAAACCCTAAATCCTTGTGTAAGGAAACCAAAATAGGGAAGCAAAGAAAAGGGGGGAAATTAATCAGTTGTATATTGTTAAACAAACTATCACAAAAGACTAATCGGGTCCTTCAACTATACGAGGTACCATTATACTTAACTCAACCCTTATACAAGTTTTGTTTGATACTCGTGCATCCCACTCTTTTATTAATTCACATGTCATTAATAAAATGGGGTTACATATCAATATGATGTTATAAGTTATGAGCATTTAGAAATATCTTGGGCAGCTAGACTATAGGGGATTTAAATGTTAATCTTATTCAATAATAATCTATGGAGTCCAAATTGTTGGAACTTTTCTATTTTTTGCATGGATGTCTTTGACTTGATCATGGCAATAGATTGATTAGTTACTATCAAGTACAATATCGATATTTATGTGTGATAAGTAAAGATTTCATCTCTTGAGAGGATGGTATATAATTTTAAAGGATCCTAGAATATAAAGGATCAAAGAGAATTAACTTTAAAACTAATGTTTGTAACTATATCATATCAATTAGTAGTAGTCACTTTAAGGAATAATGAAATAATTGAGACTAGAAATTTTATACCATTTTCGATCAATATCCTGACATGTTTTCCAAAAATTCATTGGTTTGTCACCTAAAATGGAAGTGGAATTTTCTATTGATCTTCTTCTGGGTGGAAATCCTATTTCACTTCCAAATATAGAATGGAACTGATTCAATTGAAGGTGTTAGAGTTCCAATTAGAAGAAATGGAAAGTAAATGGTTCATAAGACTAAGTACATCAACTTGGGTTTCTCTATTTATTTTTTCAAAAAGGTAGCTAGTTTTTTATGACTCTATATTGATTACCATAATCTAAATTAGTTTATGATAAAGAATAAATATACTTTTAATTGTATTTATCTCTTTTTTATCAATTGAATGGATCAAAGTGTTTCTCAAAAATTCATCTTTGTTATCAGTATCACCAACTTCTGGTTAAGAAAGAGGATATTCTAAAAAAAGATTTCAGGATTTTCTTCATTCATTATGAAAATGTGTTCATTCCTCACAAGATTTTTTTATGAAATTTATTAATCATGTATTTCAATGGTTTCTAGACTCTTTTTTGTGCTATTTTTGGATTAAATTTTAATGTATCATAGAACTCGTATTGAACATGAAGAACAATCAGATATTGTGTTTAACATTTTATAACAGAACCAGTTATATGAAAAATTATCTAAATATGATTTATGGATACAATAAGTTTTCTTCCTTGGAAATTTCATTTATGTGAAAGAAATATCAGTAGACCTTGGAAAGATATAAATTTTTGTCTCCTGGAAAACACTGAATAATTAATTTGAGATATGTGGTTATCTAGGCTTAGTAGGTTAATATCATTGCTTTGTTTTGGAATTCTCACATATCACACCTACTATGATAGTTCTCATGATAAAGGGAACTCCATTCCATTGGAGTGAGGTTTATCAACAATCCTTGTTGGAGCTTAAGTAAAGGCTCACTTCCACACCAATTATTGTTTTTCTAGAACCTCAGAAAGGTTATTTTGTTTATTGTGATGCATCTAGATTTTAACTAGGTTGGGATATCATGTAGGGATAACATTTAGTAGATTATGGATCATTATAGTTGATAATTAATGAAAATAATTATCTAACCCATGATTTTAAATTGGTTTTTGTAGTTCATTATTTGAAAACATGGCATCATTATATATTTGGAGAAAATTTAATTGTGTTAAAAAACATAAAATCTTGAAACACATATTTTCACAAAGAGATCTAAACCTAATACCAATATGATTGTTAGGACCAATAGGGGCCTATATACCCTGAGAGGGAGGGTGAATCAGGGTATGGATATTCTTTTTCGATCTTCTTCCTACCCCACGGGATCTTGACCTCTTTATTACAAGGTTCACTTTGTTTGCTCTTTTGTGTAAACTGTGATCACTTATTTACTTCTTTATCTGATGATAATGCTTTGAATGCAATGCAGGGAAGAAAATAGGCAGACATAGAGATTTTTACTTGGTTCACCCTCACTGGGAAACGTCCAAGGAGCATACGCCGATAAGTTTCCGGTCGTACCAAATTCCACTATTCTTCACTAGATGTGGATACAATGGTTCGGGCGAGATCACTTCTATGCCCAGGATCACTACCTTTACAAAGTTTAGGGTCAGCTCACTACTTCCCCAAGAGTCACTCCCTGTTTCTCTCTCTCTGGCTCACTGCCAGTGGAGAGGATCACCTACTTTCTCTTCCTTTGCTCACTGCTCTTGGAAGGAATACACTCACAATTTATAGACCTGCAGGTCTCTACATTTGCATGAATACATGCATCCTTAACTATTAATGGATGCTCTGTTATAGTCCAACTTTCATCCACTGATGAATACCACATTGCCTCTTAACCACTGGGAAATTCCTTTGGAAACACCTTCACAAAGCACCCTACTTCGCAAGATTCCCAATTTCACGAAGCTCAAACAAGCCTTCGCGAAGATCCTGCCTTTTCGCGAAGCTCTATCGCGAAGCACTCTCGCGATGCACAGACCTTCACAATGCTTAGGCCGTCGCGGAGCTCCTGCCTCTATGCGAAGCTCACTGAGCCAACGTGGGGCACACGCCTTTCGCGGAGCTAGAATAGCCGCCGCGAAGCTCCCCTTTCGCGAAGCACACTGCCTTCGCGAACCACCGCAGCGAACCGAGAGCAATGGATTTTATCTGAAAATTATCTCTATTTATCTCGAGGGGGTTGGCCTCTATTTATAGTCAATTCCACCGACCCTCGAACTTTCCACGCGAAGTCTGCGCCACGTCATTGCCGATCGCGAAGCTCGGAAGTTTCTGCAGGAATTCTGTTAAAATCGCGAAGCACCACAGCAATTTTCCGATCGCAGAGCTCGTCGTAATCGCGGAGCATTACCGTCAACATTCCTTTGTGCCTTCGCCGTGAAGCTCCCTCGCGAATCCCTTCATCGCCGCGATGCGCTTCAACTCTACCGTTCGCAAAGCTTTGACGTAATCATGAAGCATCACTGCCTCCATTTTTCTGGTCTTCGCGAAATCCAATCCATGCATCCTCTCTTCGCGAAATTCATTCCCTTGCCATATAAAAATATGATCTTCAAGGATATCCACTTTTCGCGATGCTCACCAAACTTCCAAATTTTGGACCCCAAAAATTTGGCAAACACTGGGGAATGGAGCCACCTTGTACTGCTCTTTTGTACCGCCTCCAGATCGTCCTTTCCTTTGTCATCGTTCTTTGTCAATATTGATTATCAACAACTTCTTGGGAACTCGACAATTCTCCATGGAAACCTGCTTTGTCAACAAACACAATCAACCCAAAAATACTGCAATGTTACCTTGAGGGATTTTTTCCTAACAATGATGGATGTAATATATCCATATGTTCTACTTTGACTTGTTTTATACACCTTGAAATATAAATTGTGTGGAAAATTCTTTAACCCAAAATTCGTATAATCAAGTATACAAATAAGATCATGATGAGTGTAAGTTGATGATTATGATTGTGGATATGCATTTGGATTTCACTGAGAAAAATGAAGTTGAAATTTACTATCTGGTGACTCTTATTCCAGACTTTATTAAACAATTCATGGATGCTAAAATATTAGATTATGGTTTCCTTACCATGACATCAAAACTTAATGGTGGGGAGACCATTGATGGATGGAATAAAGATAGGAACTCCGTGTTTCTTTTTCATGATCAAATATTCACTCTTTCATATTGTTTAGAATAACTTCTTTATGCTTATCATCATTCAATGAAGGTGGTTCACCCAGGAATCCAAAAGACGTACAAGGCACTAAGAGCCCATTTTTTGTGGCCAGGTGTGAAATGATATGTGGTTAATTTTGTTACAAAATTCCAAACTTGTAAGTTGGTCAAGGTAGAGCACTGACAACTAGTTAGAATGTTTCAATATTTACATATACCCTTATGGAAATGAGATAAATCGCCATGGACTTTTTCATGGATTTACCAAGAACTATTCAGAACCATGATATGATTTGGTTGATTATGAGCTGATTCACAATGTCAACCCATTTCATTTTGATTATTGAATATAATATGATAGATAAATTAGAAAATCTATATATTTGGTAAGTGTTTAAATTATATGGAATTCCATTTTCAATTTTCTCTAACTGAGATCCTTGTTTCACCTCTCGAATTTAGCGATCCCTTTAAGAATCTTTGGGTACCTAATTAACCATGAGAAAAAATTATCATCATAAAATGTATGGGAAGTAAAAATCAATGATTCAGACAAGAGAATACATGATTTACACTTGCGTAATGGATTTAAATGGCTCATGGGAGGATTATTTTCCTTTATTGTATTTTTCTTAAAGAAATAGTAATCATTCCATTTTATAGGTGGATCCATTCAAAGAATTGTAAGGTCATCCTTGTCACTGTCCACTTTCTTGGGTAGATACTGGTTAAAATTCATGATTGATTCTTATAATTTTTCAAGATATAACTAAGTAAACTTAAATTATTAAGAAAATGATGGTTTTGACCCAAAGATGTGAGAGATCTTATGTGGATAATCATCACTGACCTTTATCATTTTTAAAAGGATTTCATGAGTTCTTGAAAGTCTCTCTAAGGTTGGGACATAAAAACTTAGGTAAGAAAGGGAAGTTCTCTCCTTGGTATGTTGGACCTTTTGAGATACTTTAAAGAATTGTTCAATAATGTTCATAAAGGTTTCCATGTATTATAATTAGGAAAGTACTAGAATAATTCTAAGCATGTTATTTCATGGGTTCATATTGATCTTGAACCATAAGATACATTTATTTATGCACTAATTCGTATCACTAAAATTCAAGATAAATTATTGTATGGAAAAAGTATTTCATTGGTACATGTCTTATGGAAACATGAGTAAATTAAGGAGGAAACTTGGAAATGTGGGAAATATAAGTTGGAACAGTGTTCTGAACTTTTCCATAGCTCAAGAAAATGTTTTGGGATCAAAATCCTAATGGTGTGTAGAATTTAACATACCAATTTTGAGGTACTTTGTCTTTTTTATTAGGAAAAAATTAGAGATAGAGATAAAATCAATATAGACTTTGATTTAAAATAGCGGGAATTATAGAATAAAGAAGGAATAAAAGAGATAGAGGAATAAAATAATAAGGGAGAGATGGAAGAGGGAGGTAGGACTCCTTTGAGACACTAATACTAGGCCAAGGTTGCAAACCTATTCTGCACTGCGTAATCCAACTCACCAAAAGACACAATTGTAACCCCTCCCTAATAGCATGCCCTCTCCATTTATTATCCCCAAACACTACCTAAAAACCTTTCCAGCTAACCCTTTCACACATTACTATACTTCCCCTAGAATTTAAAGGAATTATTCCATGTACAGTTGTACGCTAAACCCTTACATAATAATCCTCCATCCCACCATCCTATCAATTCCACCCACCTTAAATTTACTTTTTCCTCAAGGTGATAAACTTGTCAAGTTCCCTTTCTTTCATAATAATTCTCCACCTCCAACGGCAGTAGAAATCCTTCCAAAAAATATAGGATTATAATGTTTCCAATATTATTCCCCATGAAAATATGGGACAACAAAAACCATTGATTCATCTTAGATCAATTTTAAATCTTAAAAAATTATGGGTGGAAAAAGCACAAACATTTCCTCTAAAAAACGATAGCCACTGCTTCCATACATCAGCACGGTAATAAGAAACCTTGGTGGTGGCTCCAGCGAAGTATTAGGATTCATAAAAACTTTATTTTTCCTTGGTTTCAAGAAAATTGTTGTATACATTTATCTCCCAAAAGTAAGAAACTATTTTGGTTCATACAGAAACCTAGCTCAATCTTGGCTTGGTTCAACTAATAGAACATCCTTGATTGGACCCCCCTTGAACTAACATCTCAGACATTGAATCACTGGCTTGGTTCTACTATTCAGTGAGGATTATGTCTCCACTGCTTGCCCAAAGTAAACCACTATCTCTACCACTCACCTCCCCCCCCACCTAAGTAGAATTTACTTCTACCCATGTAGCTTGTTGATAAATTCCACTGATTCCCCTACTGAACAAGGAAATATTCTTAACTTCTCAGCTTGTGGATATATAGAAGTAATATCAACAAATCCAATTTAAATAGTATTTACTCTCTCTATATATTTAGTTTTAGGAACACATTGATGATATTTTTGATGGGGTGTCTCTTGAACATTTATGCCTCTTTTTTAAACCCCAAATGCCACAGCTCCTTTAAACCATTGTTGGTGGCTCTTTCATGTATCCTTTATTTACACTCCTTTCCTTTCCCTTTCTTCAACAAAATCAGTTATTCCTAACTTTTACTACATAAATTATTATATTTGAACCAACAACACAAGTGGAGACTCACATCGCTACTTCGATTCAGCGGCCTTAAACTCAAATTTCAAAAATTCAAGAGGCCTGAAATTTTTGTTCTCATTTCTCTGAATAGGAACAATCCTAAACAAATTCAGGATTTCTACATCGTCCTAAACTTGCTTCACTCACACTGGTAATACACATGTTTATTTCTACACTCACTATAGTAGAACAAGACTAGAATCTCCGTGCGTATCTTCAGCATGTTTCATCGGCTGATAATTATATTGTTGTGACTCTTTTATACACCACACCTTAGTCTGTTCCTGCTTCTCAATTTTCTTCTCAGATTGTGGCCTTAGTCGATTTGCCTCTTATTTATTTCTAGAAATGTAGTTAGGAATCAAAATAATGGGCAACACTACTTGCGCCTTCACTTTTTTAGAAAATTCTTGTGTCTCCTAGTTTTCAAAAATTGGTTGTTTCTTGTTAAACTTTGATAGGTCTAAACTAATCATGTCAATAAACCAATCTTCCTGAGAATGTAGAACTATCACAAGAAAAGGTTTAAGCATCTCTTGTTGTGGTTGTCTCGGGATGGTACTCAAGAGTCATGTATGTTCGGTATGCATTGTCTCAACAATACTCTATAATTTATGATGATTTTTATGTTTACAAATAACCCTATTTTTTCTAATAAAGTTTTGTTAATTATATTTTATAGTAATTTATATTATATTTAAAGGAATTTAGAATTACGGGAATGATTCTGGAAACACTGTTTTCATCCATACATTATGCTGAAAAGCTATCTTTTGTGTATGGTATCAACCCAATATTATGCTAAAGAGTTTGTGTTTGGATCATCATCCTTACATTTAGAAACTTTACACACATATGGATCATCAACCCTATGTTGGAGTCTGGATTTACTATTTTTAACCCTACATTTGGGAAAATTAAATGTATGGTTAATCAATGCTATGTTCGGGATTTTATGCTGAGAAGGATGAACATATAGATCATCATCCCTACGTTACTTTTTGATCTCTACATTATGTGTAGATAAAATTATAGATAAGTAACCCTATTCTGCGTAAAGGAACCCTACACTAAGCAAAGTAACCCTACGCAATGCAAAATAAACCTATGATATACAGTTCATCCCCACATTTTGTTTTCAATGGAGAAGTTTTTCAAGCTGCATTTTCAATGTGAGATTACTACAATGGTCAAGTAAGAATTAAAGATTGATTCAAGGATCATTTTGATAGTTTCAAAGAACCAAGTTTATCAGAGAAAATCATTCATATTTCTAAGGGAACTTATGACTCTCCTCGTCAATTGAAATTTTAATTTTCATGATAAATCAGGCTATTATTTTGGATCTGAAATATCAAACTAAGTCTTATGCTCTATATATTCATTCATAATATCTCTTAAAAATATATGTGATAAGTTATTCACATAAAATACTACCTTATTAAAGATATTTTACAGTACTAAAAAGAACAAACGACTCATAAAGAGAACTACACTTTCGTGACATACATGTTCAATCTTGTTCTATTGTAAGTGCAATACTGTTCTATTTTGTTTTTATTTTCAATCGAAGATATTTTTTCAATCAGATCGATTTGGAATATTTCAATCTTGAAGATATTGTTTTTTAAAGAATAATATTCATCTACTATGAATTGGGTTTTGCTTCAATTGTGAAGTTCAACATATTTCAAACAAATCAATCTCTTTTGATTCATTTGGATTTTTCAAGTACCAGCTTCTCAGTCTAAGCTGTTGATAATCGGTTCTCTTTTATAGAACTAGAAGGGTTTTTAATAAGTCTTGTGTGAAGGTTTCAATTTCTTGCACTCAGTTGTGGAATTTCAGTCTTGTGATAAGAGGAATAGACTAGTGAAATTTACCAAGCTCGCAGAGAGTGTATTTAGTGGAGTGGACTAGGGGGATTTGTGCCGTGAACAACTATAAAAGTTGTGTTCTTCATTTCTATTAATCCTCTGTATATTTTCATACAAAATAAAAACAATGCATATTCACATAAATCAAAGTGGGTGTCAAAATCCAGAATTGTGGAAGTTTTTGAAAGGACACAATTCACCCCCCCCCCCCCCCCACCCTTTTGTATGTTACATTGTATATTCGGACCAAACAATTAGTATAAAATGTTGGATTTTTGAAAAATATATAGCAAGTTAAAAGTTTTAAGGTCTATAAAAAGATGGAAATGGATGATCCTAGAGAAGGAATGTCTACAGTTCAAGCTCTATATTTAAATGGTAAAAATTATGGGTGTTGGAAATCAAGGATGATTTTATATTTAAAGAATCTTGGATTTAGAGTCTACTCAAAGATCATTGCTTCATATGAAATTTCTAAGAAACCAAAAACATGTGATGCTACAATAAAAGATGAATATGATAGGAATTATAAAGCTATGAATTCTATTATTTGTGGTCTTGGAACAAATGAATTCAATCATGTATCACAAAATCCTACTGCCTGTGAAATGTGGCAAACTATTGAAGTTTCCTATGAAGGAACAGATAATGTAAGACATATAAGGTATGCAATATCAAATCTAAAATTCAACACATTCAGGATGTTTAATGGATAAATCATTACTTAGATGAATGGAAGGATTGTATAAATTTTGAACAGCATTACAACCATAGGAGAACCCATTAAAAATTTTGATCAAGCTTTGAAAGTACTCAAAGTACTTCCCTCAAAATGGAATGTCATATCTTCTGTTATTCGACAATCATCACCTTTCAAAGATCTGACAATGAAAGAATTAATTGGGAAACTGATGATGTATAAATCAGAAATGAATGATGAAGCTGAAGATCATAATATTATTGTAAATAAATAAAATACTTCTTTTAAGGTGACATCTCAGAAGCAAAGTAGAAAATCAAAACAGGAATTCAAAGAAGAGAAAAATTCCGATTCATCTGATTCTGAAATGGAACCAGCTCAACTAGACAGAAAGTTTAGAAAATTTTATAAGAAGAAGAGAGGATTCAGAAATTCCTTTACTAAGGATAATAAAGACTCAAGAGAAGTTAGATGTTATGAATTCAAGAGATTAGGTCATATCAAGCCTCATTGTCCTCATCTAAAAGATGAAAGAAAAAGAAAATAAAAGAGATATTAGAAAAATGAAAATTATGAGAATAAGAGAAAAAGAGCAATGAAAGATACATGGAGTGTATCAGAAGACTCCAGTAGTCCTTCAAATTCTGATTCATATAAGGAGAAGTCAAATATAAAGTCCAACATGTGCTTTATGTATAATGAGGACGATAAAAAGGTATAAATTTATTCTTCTTGTGATTCTGATACTACTAATTGCTCATATGATAAACTAGTTGCCTATTATTCAATGTTAAAAGAAAAATATGATTCTTTTCTAAATAAAAATAAGTATTTAAAAAATTATTCATAATATTGTTTCAGGTGAAAGAGATACCTTTCTTAAACAACATTAAGAGTTTATGGAAAAATTCAATTCATCCACAACAAACTATGTTGATCATGAAAAAAGGATCAAAGCATTAAAAGATGAATTATAAACTTATAAGTGTGCTGATATTTTTTTTACTAAAGGATAAAAAATATTAAATGAAATTCTTGGAAATAATTTCATTAAAAGGGAAATATATGTAATAAGAAGCAAGGGTGATAAATCAAAATCATATAAAAACTATTTTGTACCCATTTCTAAAAATACAACATGTTATCATTATGAAATGAGAGGCCATATCACTAATAACTTTTATTTGAAAAATTCTCAAATAAGTGTCATTAAAAGATATTTTGTATCAAAATTTTTATCTGAATCTAATGATATAAATTATTTAAAAACAAAGCAGATCTGGATTCCGAGATCTTTCCTAGCTAACACTGTTGAACCCATGAAAATATGGGTACCAAAAAAATATTTGTTTAATTTCTTTTGTAAGTAACATGCCGCAAGAACAAAAATGCTATATGGTATATGGATAGTGGACGTTCTATGAATCTGAGTGGAGATCTATCAAATTTTCATACACTAACACAAATATATGGAGGTCTTATCACTTTTGTGACAATTCCAAAGGAAAAATAATTGGAGTTTTAATAGTTAGAGATCTAAATACCATATCAATCAATAAAGTACTATATGTTCAAGGGCTGAATCACAATATGATATTTATTTTTCACATTTGTGATGATGGTTTTTATGTTTTTTTCTTCTAAAAATTCTTGTTTTCTATTTAAAAATAAGTTTCTTAAGTTTAGAGCACCTATAACTAATAATGTTTATACTTTGGATTCAAATTCCTTATGTAAATAGAAAGTGAATTGTTTAACTGCTAAGAAAAATGAATCATGGATTTGTCATAGAAGATTTGGACACTGTAATATTTATGTTTTACATAAATTATCTAAGAAATAGTTAGTTTTTGATTTACCTAGTCTTAAGTTTGACAATGACAGATTCTGTGATGCATGAAAAATTAGCAAGCAGCACAAATCATCTTTCAAATATTTTAACAAAATTACTACATCTAAACCATTAGAACTTATCCATATGGATTTGTTTGGACCATCAAGGATAAAAAGTTTGGCTGGTAAATTATATGTTTATATTTTAGTAGATGATTATTCTAGATTTACTTGGGTTTATTTTATAAAACTCAAAAGTGAAGTTCTTTCTATTTTTGAAGGTTTTTTTATAATTATTCAAAATGAAAAAGGTTTTAAAATAATTTCATTAAGAAGTGATCATGGTAGAGAATTTTAGAATCAATAATTCAATTCTTTTCCCTCAAATTTGGGTATTAAACACATCTTTTCTACACCAAGAACACCTTAAAAATGGAGTTTTTGAAAGAAAAAATATAACTATTCTAGAGATGGATAATACTATGCTAAATGAATAGAGTCTTCGTACCTTTTGGGAAGAAGCTATAGGAATAGCCTGCATTATCATGAAAAGAGTTTTAATAAAGCCTATTTTAAAAAAGATACCTTATGAACTTTGGAATAATATAAAACCAAAATAAAGTACTTTAAATTTTTCGGATTCAAGGGGAATATCTTGAACATCAAGGATAATATTGGTAAGTTTGATCTAAAATATGATGATGGAATGTTTTTGGGATTTTTAGCTACCTCTAAATCCTATAGAGTGTTTAATAAAAAGTCAAGGATTTTTGAAGAATTAGTTAATATGAAGTTTTATGGAACTGACCCTTTCAAATAGGAGAAAGATAAAAATAATGAGGTCACTAACTCTTTTGATAACATGAGACTTGAAACCCTTAAAGTTTATTTTAAAATTGATATTAATAAAATTTATTCTAGTTCTGAAGAACATGAAACTAAAGAACCTGAGAGAGTTCTACCTAGATAGTATAGAACCCTAAACAACCATCCTTTAGAAACTGTTATAGGAGGCCTAGATACAAGAATTATAACTATAAGAAATGTAGAAAACCTAGATGAATTATCTGTATTTCTATCTCAATTAGAACCTAAGACTACTAAAGAAGCCTTAGATGATGAGATTTGGATGTTATCAATACAAGAATAGCTAAACCAGTTTAAAATAAATGAAGTTTGGAAACTAGTATATATACGAACCAATTATCCAGTTATAGGAACCAAATACAATTTAAGAAATAAACAGGATGATTGAGGAATCATGACTAGGAATAAAGATAGATTAGTAGCTAAATGATATAATCAGGAAGAAGGTATAGATTATGATGAAACCTTTTCTTCTATACCTATATTAGAAGCAATTAGAATCCTTTTATCCTATACATATCATATGAATTTAAAATTATATTATATGGATGTTAAATCTTCTTTTTTAAATATCTATTTAATGGAGTAAGTTTATGTTGAACAACCCCCTAGTTATGAAAACTCTTAGAAACTGAATTCTTTTTTTAAATTTACTAAAGACATCTATGGACTTAAATAATCACCTAGAGCTTGGTATGAAATATTAAGTTCTTTTCATTTGAAAAAGGAATTTACTATTGGTTTGGAATGTTGGGTACCGGGACTTTGCAGCGGAAGCTGGTGGGCAGGGAAATTAAATTTTTTTTGCATCACCGGAGTGACATAACCCTGTCATCTCCGGTAATCTTGTCCTGGTTCAGTCTGAGGATCATGAAAGAATTAAGCAGAGCACAAAAATAAATGAAACATGTACCTTGTTCGGAATTAGTGTGTGTAAGTCCACCGCAGGACACCGGTGATCATTTCTCAAAGACTCTGATGTCGAAACCCTCTAGATAGTCCACACACGCCTCTCGAATCTACTCGTGCACCATTCGTCAAGATCTGGGTGCTAGTGCGGATCTTCGACGATCACTTCAGCATAACGACGATCACCGCAAAGGAAGAAGCTTCAATCTGAGAAGGATGAACTTGAAGATCTTCCTTTGCTTGAGAGACTCTATCTCTAAATTCTAGGAGGAGAGAGATGCTCTCAATCTTGACACATGAATAGTAATCATATGAGATCCTCTCACTCACTTATATAGGGAGTGTTTAAAACATGTGATATTGATTCCCGACCCCCGTGTAATAGATGTCTGCTATATAAGTTATATAAATAATTATTTTTGACAAATAAAATTATGCCATAAATAGTATTTATAATTTATCACTTACTTATAATATATAAATATATTACATGATAATTTTGAGTCATCAACACGACTCATTCCTCCTGCTAATATTAATCGAAATTAGGATATTTAAAACCATTCGAATAATATTAATACTTGTATTTACTATATAAATTGTAAATACATGTTATAAATAAATCCAACAAATTATTCTAAACTCAAATAATTAATGAATTTATTTAATCTTTGGTGATCCATAGAACTTGGATTCTGCTCGGACCTTGTAGCGGGGTCCACCAAGTTCTATATTCCTATTCCCAGAATAGGGCAGATTCATAAGGCGCTATGATGTGTGACCCTCTAGGCCCTTATCTCAATAACAGTGAATAATACCACCAACCTAGAGCGGGGTCTAGCAACCCATCGAGGCCCCTATAGAGATAAGGAAAATTCATAGCAACGAATGCCTCCCTATGAACATGGTATGTGTAATATAATCTCTTCTTCATCGATATCACAATAAAGTAGAATGCACACTAGTGTCATCATTCTTTATTTTGCTTTATTTTATTTGTTGATTTGTCTGGATAGTCTTACATTTGACTACCATGGCCATTGATTTATTGAAGGTGTAACCATCCTAATCAACAAGGCCCGAGATATCTCTTCCTAAACTTGGAAGCGACAAATCCTTTCTCGATCATTCAATCAATGCCAAGCCATTAATGACGTACCTCATACAAACTACTTCACCACGACTTTGTTGACATGGTTTTCACCTTATATCAAATGTACGTAATTAAATGACATTCATTGATAAGGATCTCAAGTCAGAAGACCATTACACATGTCCGTAGATAGGAACGACCAATGACACCTAAAACATGTGGTGTTCCTATTAAGTGGGTATGTCCTCATGATCATAATTAATAGAGATCATCAAGTGCGAAATTCATGAGAAGAAGTCTCAATGCTTATGAGCCCCTAGCACCTGATGGTCACACATCATCTGTGTCCTTTCAGAATGATGTAACTGGACCATAGGATGTTACTTTAAGATTACTTTCATGGCATCTTAGGGTTCTCATTATAGCCTGGGACCTGCTATAACTCTTTGATGCGATAGGTAATCTAAGGAAATTTCCATAAAAAAAGTGGATGAAGAAGTATCTACACTATCATGGAAAGATAAAAACATGTATAAAAACAAACGGAATACATGTAACAGTAATCAAAGTACAATACAATTTGGGTCTAGGGCAGCCACTTTCAACACTCCCAATTACACTAGAGACAACTTCTAACAGGTTTCAATCCACTAGCTCTCACATGTGAATCATGCTAACTGTCAGGGGGTCTTCCACGTTGTCCTCTGTGGCTACTCTGCTAACTTTCACTTCACCTCTTTGAGTAAAATACCTCAAGAGATGAAACTTCTAAAGAATATGCTTTGTCCTCTGGTGAGACCTGGGCTCCTTGGAAAGCACCACTGTAGTAGTATTATCACAATATACTGGAACAGGGTCTGCACTTCTAGGTACAACACCAATGTCTGAGATAAAGCTACATATCCAGACTGCTTCCTTTGCTACATCGTAAGCTGCAAAATATTTGGACTCTGCTGTAGAATCAGCAACCACAGCTAGCTTTGAGCTTCTCCAGATCACTACACCACCATTCAGGCAAAATATTTAGCCTGGCTATGATTTCATATCATCATGATCTGTCTGTAAACTAGCATCATTGTATCCCCTCACAACTAGTTCCTCATCTCCTCCATACACCAGGAACATATCCTTAGTACGCCTTAAGTACTTTAGGATAGTTTTAACAGTTGTCCAGTGCAGCTCTCCTGGATTGGCGTGATATCTACCCACCATGCTTAAAGAAATGGCAACATCAACCCTAGTACATAGCATGGCATACATGATAGAACCCACAGCCGAATCATAAGGGACTATACTCATTATTTCAATCTTCTCCTGTGTTTGTGGACTTATTTTCTTGGAAATATTTACACCATGTGACATAGGTAACAATCCTCTCTTGGATTGTTCCATATTGTACCTTTTGAGTACCTTTTCAATATATGTACTTTGACTTAGTCTAAGAAGCCTTTGAGATCTATCTCGATAGATCTTGATCCTTAGAATGTAGGCTGTTTCACCTAAGTCTTTCATAGAGAAGCATTCATTTAACCAAGTCTTAACTAACTGTAAGACTTGCACCTCGTTTCCCATGATTAATATGTCATAAATATATAAAACTAGGAAAATGATAGCATTCCCTTCAACCTTTTTATAGACACATGGCTCACTTTCATTTTTTACAAAACCAAAATCTCTTATGGCCTCATCAAAGTGAACATTCCATGATCTTGATGCCTGCTTCAATCCATAAATGGATCTCTGCAACTTGCATACTTTATTGGAATTATTTAACTTAACAAACCCTTCGGGTTGAGTCATATAGACGTATTCAACAAACTTCCCATTTAGAAAAGTATTTTTGACATCCATTTTCCAAATTTCATAATCATGAAAGGCTGCTATTGCAAGAAATATTTTGAAAGATTTAATCATTGCCACTAGTGAGAAGGTTTCATCATAGTCAATGCCTTGACGTTGTCTGAAACCCTTTTCAACCAGTCTTGCTTTAAAGGTATTAACCTTACCATCCATGTCCAGCTTCTTTTTTAATACCCATTTTCATCCAATGGGCTTTACATCAGCTGGAGGGTCTACCAAAATCCAAACTAGATTTTGGTACATGGACTCCATCTCAGAATTCATGGATTCTTTCCATTTATAACATTCTTTGACTTCTACTGCTTCCTTGTAGGTTAGAGGTTCATCATCCTTAGGGACTATTGTGTCACCTGACTCAGTGACAAGAAAACCATAATGCTCTAGTTCTCTAAACTCTCGCGTAGACCTACGCAGTATCTGTGTCTTAGGAACAATTTATTCTTCCACTTACTCTTGTGGAGATTGTTCCTCTACCAACTCTTGTGCATCTGGAGCATTAACTTCAATGAAGTCAATCTTTCTCCCACTATTTCTAATATAAATGTGATCCCTTTCTATAAATGTGGCATATCTTTCCACAATTAATTTTCTATCTAAAGGGTTATATAGGTAGTATCCTCTAGTTTCCTTAAGATAACATATAAAGATGCACTTAGTGATTCTGGATGCTAATTTCTCACTTGGTAAAGTCTTGACAAATTCCTTGCACCCCCACACATGCATGTGTGTCAGATTGGGTTTCTTTACAAACCATAACTGATATGGAATCCCATCTGTAGCTTTAGTTGGTACTCGGTTAAGTGTATATGCTGCTGTCTGCAAGGCATATCCCCAAAAGGATAATGGAAGAGTTGTATAACTCATCATTGATCTGACCATGTCAAAAAAAGGTAATATTCCTCCTTTCACTAACACCATTCCATTGTGTTGTATAAGGAGTAGTGAGTTGGGATACTATCACACACTCCTTCAAGTGGTCAATGAAATCTTGGTTAAGATATTCTTCACCTCGGTCTAAGCGAAGTGCTTTTATCTTCTTACCAAGTTGGTTTTCTACTTCATTTTGGTATTCCTTAAAGAAACGAAAGGAATCTGACTTATACCACATTAAGTAGATATATCCATACCTACTATAATCATCGGTAAAAGTAATGAAGTATAGAAAACCACCCCTTGCCTCTACTGGAAATGGACCACATACATCGGTATGTATTTATTCCAGCACTTCATTGGCTTTTTCTCCCTTTCTTGAGAAAGGTGTTTTGGTCATCTTTCATGTAAACAAGATTGACATACATCTAATGGTTCTAACTATACCGAGTCTAGATACCCTTCTTGATGTAATCTTCATAATCGCTTCTCATTTACATGACCAAGCCTGAAGTTCCATAGGCAGGTATTATTTGAGTCATGTTGGATGTTTTTGTCATTGATTTCCATTACTGAGTTTTCTATTTCTAGCATATATAAACCATTGTTAACATGTTTCATACCATAACATATGTTATCCCTATAAAATATACAACTTTTATATCCAAACTTGAAATAAAAACCCGTAGTTTCTAAACTTGACACATAGATAATGTTCCTGGTAACAGATGGTACATAATAGCAATTGTTTAAAATAAGAACCAAACCAGTTGGTTAAGTCAAGTGATATTCTCCCACTGCCAAGGCCGCCAGACTTGCACCATTTGTAGCTCAGAGATCCACTTGAACTTTTTCAATTTCTTGAACCTACTTGGTTCCTGTATATTAATACAAATGTGTGGGCCACATGTCGTATCCAATACCCAACTTGTAGATAAAGATAGATTGCATTCAATGACAAAAATACCTGAAGTAGAAGCTTCAGCTTGCTTCTTCTTCCTAGCTATGAAATTCTTCTTCCATTTGCCTTTCTTGCCACATCCAAAGCAGACAGACTCCTTCTCATTACTTAGCCTCTGAATCTTTGGCTTCCTTGCAGGACGATGCATTGGTGTCTTTGGCCTTGACATGGCCTTAGACCCGTTTTCCTTGCCCTTGTTTTTCTTTTTCACCATAAGGACAGTTGAATTGGTGTTTCTCAGGCCCTTATCATCTTGGCGAACTAAATCCAAGAGATCCGGGAGTGACTCTGTCATATCATTCATATTATAATTGACAATGAAAGTCAAGAATCTTGACGGTAAAGAGGTAAGAATGAGATCCACTGCTAGTTCTTGGTTCAGTTTGAACCCAAGGGCTTCAAGCCTCTCAATATACCCAATCATCTTGAGTACGTGAGGACCGGCATGGTTCCCTTCTACTAGCCAGCATTTATAAAGTGCACTTGAGATCTAATACCTTTCTTGCCTAGCCCTATCCTCATATAATTCTTGGATATGTTAAAGCATCTTGTAGGCGTCCTCTTCCTCATGCATTTTTTGCAATTGGCTGGACATGGATGACAACATGATTTCTCCACTTATCTTTTTCCGTCTTGCTTGCTCCCTGAGGAGGCTCAGAAAGAATTGGGGATTCCAGCACATGTAACTTCCTTTGTTGGTTTAGTACTATACCACTCCTGGAAGTTATTGTCGGTCAGGATATTTTCTTTATCTAAGATCGATCGTAGTGATAAAGTACTTGTGGTGTTGGTGATTTCCATTTTGAATCTATATCAGATAAACATTTAGCAGTTAGTACTTTGTCTTGATTACCTTTTGACATTTTATGATTAGTAAATTATTATATCATTTAATGTCTCCCACTATTTTAACGAACCTTAATAGCCCTCACTATTAGATTCGAAATAATCTATCGCTTGAGCATTCTAGTGGAAAGGATCCTCAAAACATTTCTTGTAGTCTACAAGCTAGGGCTACGAAACTACTTGGAGGGTTTCAAGGTAGGCGTTATGCTGGCCAACCACTTGTTCTTGTGGTTCCTTATATTATTGAGTAAAGTCACAACTTTTGGAATCTGAACTTGATTCCCTCAACCACATGCCTATAAAGTGAAAGCAAGTTAGCTAAGGATAATCCTTGACTACTCACTTTAGTTAAGTCGACCCATTTATCTCATGAAAACGCCCCGGTAGTAAGAGGCACTCTCAACTAAGGCTGACGAGCACCCAAAAAGCTGGTTTTGTTTAGATGTGAGAAATAGAAGGCATTTAGACATAATATATCTTTGAGGGATTTTTAATATTAATTGATGAATATAATCCTTTTCTATTTATTATGTTCAAACTAGGTTGTCGCGCTCACAACTGAACATGCAATAGAATATTATTCATCATATATTTATGCATTTTATCTTGTTTACTATTCTATGTGATCACGCAATAATCATACAGATGCATAAAATAATAAACTATGGATAAATTAAATCATGCATTCTGACCGGTCTTGAGTATTCTACAATGATCGATCGATAACTGATCAATCAACACCTAGGGGCATCCATACCTGAGTCAATACATGACTCGTGTCGCTGCTGGCCCCAGTGTAAAGTGCCCAACTCCTATCTGGAATACCACCTCAACATGGTGGGGTATGCCCCTCCATTCATCACCGTATAATTACAAATATACTCGCATGAAGGCGAGGGGGTCTAGGGTATAAAATACAACTAGTGCAATGGACGTGCAGG
This sequence comes from Viscum album, assembly GCA_963277665.1. Taxonomy (NCBI): domain Eukaryota; kingdom Viridiplantae; phylum Streptophyta; class Magnoliopsida; order Santalales; family Viscaceae; genus Viscum; species Viscum album. Next base: position 746,779,716 of record OY728121.1, on the reverse strand, counting down.
CCCTTATACATATTTGAATTAAAATACGATTTGCAGATCATCATTTATCTAATTAAATATTACAATCATAGCACTCATTGAATAAATAATTAAATAAATAAATAAATTCCGGACATAAACAGGTCGGTCACTTGCTCAAGACCAGTCGGGGTAAAAGAGCAATAAAATTAAATTACAATAAATTTAAATAATGCAAGGGTTTTCTAATAAATTAAATGAATTTGATTAAATTAAAATAATTTATTTTATTGGTTCATTTGTTTAATTTAATTTTAATTCTAAAATTAAATAAATCATTAATTTAATTTTAGTCTTAAATTAAATTAATATTTCGGATTAAAATAAAATTTAAACCCCTAAATTAATTCCAATTAATTTAATTTAAAAAAACTAAATTAATTAAAATTAATTTAATATAGGGTTACCACTATCCGGAGAGGAGTTCGGCAGGACTGCGTACCGCCGCGGGATGTCAACCTAGAACTGGGTACTGCGGCTTGACCGCAGCATGACCGCGGCATGACTACGGCGTCCAATGACTCTCGTGGTGGCTACATCTTCTGGCATGGTCCGAGGGGAGCGGGAGGAGGCCGGTAAATAAACCGGCCAGCCACATGGCCGGCAGCCCACAACTCCAGCGAGCCGGCGAGGCGGCAGCCCGGTCCGGCGCGGGCTTGGTCAGTGAGCTTGGGGCGGCCAGTAGAAGGCGGTCTGGTGCGGGGTTGCAGCGCGGGCTCGGGGCGGCCGGCTGGAGGCGGTCTGGTGTGGAGGAGGAGGTCGGCGTGGGCTCAGGATGGCCGAATGTAGGCGGTCCGGCACGGAGCAGGAGGTCGGCGCCTGCTCGGGCGGCCGGACGGGGGGGTCCGGCACGGAGCAGGAGGTCGGCGCCTACTCGGGCGGCCGGACGGAGGGGGTCCGGCGTGGAGGAGGAGGTCGGCGCAGGCTTGGGGTGGCCGGACGAAGGTGGTCCAGTGCGGATCAGGTGGCCAGCACGGGCTCGGGTGGCCAGACGGAGGTGGTCCGGTGTGGAGCAGGAGGCCAACGCAGGCTCGGGCGGCCGGCTGGAGGAGGTCCGGTGGGAGGGGAGGCCGGCTAGGTTTTTCCTCCCCTGTGCACCATGTGAGAGGAGACCCCTTTGGGGTCTTCCTTTTTTTGTGTCATAAGACAAAAGAAAGCCACCCCTTTTTATTTTATTTTTTAAATAAAGTGAGAATCCCCATTTTGGTGTCTTTGTATTCCCATTTTTTATTTAAAAGCCAGAAGACCCCAAATTGGGGTCTTGGTCGTGGTCCCCTTCCCTCTTATTTTTATTATTAAAAAATTTTCCACACACCATTGTGGAAAAATATTTTATAATAAAATATTTTATAATAAATATTTTATAATAAATATTTTATTATATTTTATAATAATAAAATATATATTTGATGTTAATTCTCAATTTGAGATAAACATCAAACGAACAAAAAAACACGATGTCGATCCGATTAAAAAAATATATAAATGATCGTATCTTGATCATTTGAAAACAAAACGACGCGCGGTCAAATCCGAATGAACCGTTTTAACACCCCACAATTAGATTTAATTCATTTTAATTTTGTTGACTCATAAAAACCTTGTTCCCCCTCTAATACCACTATTGGGTACCGGGACTGCGCAGCGGAAGCTGGTGGGCCGAGAAATTAAAATTCTTCTGCATCACTGGAGTGACATAACCTTTTCAACTCCGGTGATCTTGTCCCGGTTCAGTTCGAGGATCGTGCAAGAATTATGCAGAGCACAAAAATAAATTAAACATGTACCTTTTTTGAAATTAGCATGTTCACGTCCACCGCAGGACGTCGGCGATCATTGCTCGAAGACTCCGATTTTGAAGCCCTCTATATCATCCACACACTCCTCTCAAATATTCTCGCGCACCGTTCGTCAAGATCCGGGTGCTAGTGCACATCTTCGACGATCACTTCATCTCAACGACAATCACCGCAAAGGAAGAAGCTTCAATCCGGGAAGGATGAACTTGAAGATCTTCCTTTGCTTGAGAGACTCTCTCTCTAAATTCCAGGAGGAGAGAGATGCTCTCAATCTTGACACATAAATACTAATAATGGTAGAGCCTCTCTCTCAATTATATAGGGACTGTTTAAAACATGCGATATTGATTCTCAGCCCCTGTTTAATAGACGTCCGCTATATAAGTGATATAAATAATTATTTATGACAAATAAAATTATGCCATAAATAATATTTATAATTTATCACTTATAATATATAAATATATTACATGATAAATTTGAGTTTTCAACTCAACTCATTCATCCTTCTAATATTAATCAAACCTAGGATATTTAAATCCATTTGAATAATATTAATACTTGTATTTACTATAAAACTTGTAAATACATGATATAAATAAATCCAATGAATTATTATAAAATAAAATAATTAATGAATTTATTTGATCTTTGGTGATCTATAGAACTTGCATACCTCTCGGACCCTATAGTGGGGCCCATCAAGTTCTATATTCCTATTCCCAGAATAGGGCAGATTCACAAGGCGCTATGATGTGTGACCCTCTAGTCCTTTATCTCAATAACAGTGAATAATACCACCGACCTAGAGCGGGGTCTAGCAACCCATCGAGGCCCCTATAGAGATAAGGAAAAGTCATAACAACGACTACCTCCCTATGAACATGGTTTGTGTAATATAATCTATTCGTCATCGATATCTCAATCAATTAGAATGCACACTAGTGTCATCATTCTTTATTTTGCTTTATTTTATTTGTTGATTTGTCCGGACGGTCTTACCTTCAACTACCATGGCCATGGATTTATTGAAGGTGCAACCATCCTAATCAACTAGGCCTGAGATATCTCTTCCTAAAATCAAAAGCGACAAATACTTTCTCGATCATTTAATCAATGTCATGCCATTAATTACGTGCCTGATAAAAACTACCTCACCACGACTTTGTCGCCATGGTTTTCGCCTTATATCAAATGTACGTAATTAAATGACATTCATTGATAATGATCTCAAGTCAGGAGACCATTACACATGTCCGTAGATAGGAATGACCAATGACACCTGAAACATGTGGTGTTCCTATTAAGCGGTTCTGTCCTCATGATCTCAATTACTAGAGATCATCAAGTGTGAAATTCATGAGAATAAGTCTCAATGCTTATGATCCCCCAGCACCTGATGGTCACACATCATCTATGTCCTTTCAGAATGATGTAACTCGAACATAGGATGTTACTTTAAGATTACTACCATGTCATCTCAAGGTTCTCATTATAGCCTGGGACCTTCTATAACCCTTTGATGTGATAGGTAATCTCAGAACATTATCATAAAAAAAGTGGATGAATAAGTATCTACACTATCATGGAAAGATAAACACATGTATAAAAACAAACTGAATACATGTAACAGTAATCAAAGTACAATACAAGTTGGTTCTAGGGCACCCACTTTCAATATAGAAGATGCAATAATTTTTAAGAAAATTGTTTGTTCTAATATTTTATTTGTTTAAATTTATGTTGATGATGTTATTTTTGGTTCAAAAAATAAAACTATTTGTCATGATTTTTTAAATATAATGCAAAAAAAATTAAAATGATTGTGATGGGAGAGCTTAATTTCTTTTTAGGATTGAAGATTTTTCAAAAATATTTTGAAAATGTGTTAAATCAAAGTAAATATATTATAGATTTATTGAAAAAGTTCAGAAGGGCGAATATCAAGATATATACAACCCTTATGTGTAATAATATAAAAATTGATTTGGATGAAGTTGGAAAACCAGTTGACAACAATTTATATAGAGGTATGATTTGAAGTTTGTTATATCTTACTACTAGCAGATTAGATATCAGGTTTTTTGTATGTATTTGTGCTAGATTTCAATTAATTCCAAAATAATCCCATCTTAATGATGTTAAAATAATTTTTATATATTTAAAAGGAACTGTTTTTCAATCTCTTATTTACCCAAAAACTTTTGATTTTAATTTAACTTCATATTCAGATGCTGGCTTTGGACGGTGTAGATTACATAGAAAAATTACCTCAGGAACTTGTCACTTTTTAGTAATATATTTAGTTTCATGGTCTAGTAAAAAGCAGCACTAAGCTTCCCTATCAACTGTGATGTCAAAATATGTGTATGGTAGCAGTTGTTTGCACAAGTTTTGTTGATGAAAAACACTCTATAGGATTTTGGACTAAATTTTAATAGTATACTTTTTTATGTGATAATACTAGTGCTATTAATATTTATAAAAATCCTATAAGTCATTCTAGGACTAAAAACATAGATATAAGGCATCATTTCCTAAGAGATCATGTCCTTAAAAAGGATATATCTTGAGAATTTTTCAACACCGAATATAAATTAGCAGATATTTTTACTAAACCACTTCCAGTGCCAATTTTGATTTTATTAAGGGGGTTAGCATTATTTTATTTTATGAAAATGTTTATTAATTTATTTTTAGTTTTTATAATTTTATTTTAATAAGTTTTATTTAATATTTTTTATTCTATTTCGTTTTAAAAAAAAATTGAAAATGATTTCATTTGGATTTTATTTTATTCATCTTTTCAAAATTAAAAACTTAATGAGTACATCCTCAATGAGTGATAGAAATCCATTTGTCTTCTCCTGCTCTCCTACTGCTCTCTATTTTACATACAGAGTATCTCTCTCTTTCGATTCTCATCTACTGAAAACCCAAAACCTTCAATCCCTTCTATCTAGAAACCTTCAAAAATGACAACTTAATGAAGATCAGTTGATTCTGAGTCAGATAACAGTGTGTATGTTATGGGGAAATATCACAAATTATTTCAACAAAAGGTAGTATATTTTGGATATTTAGATTCTACTAATCTATCTCTTAAAGAAGCTATGCAATTTCAAGGCTTGGTTTACACCTTTAAAGAAGATAATATGTCAATGGTTTATGAAATAGAAGTTAAATAATTTTGTAAGAATGCTTCATTTAGTTTTAGTTTTGATGAAGATTATATTATTTCTACGATTAATAATAAGGATTTTTCATTAACTTATATTGAAATAGATGATATGTTGAGATGTCCCCATGATTGGGAGTTTCAGTTTGATTTAAGGAACATTAGAAATAGAAGACATAAATCTGATTACATTATGTTTTCTCTTTTTGAAACAAGGGATTTCAAGAAGGTGTTTATGAAATAACTTTCTGCTGACTGATGAGTAATGATGAAGTTTATTCAATGAGGGATTTTTTCCAGAACTGTTGATCTTGAGAAGGTCCTATATCTAGACATGTACATCATTTTTTTACTTTTGAATAATGTTAAGTTTAATTTCTCTCAGTTTATGATTCATTATCTAGATCACAGCTACCACATGGATGCTAAGATATGGTCTCATACCAATGGTATAATTATTTCTTTCTTTCTGCAAAGAAAAGGGAATATTGTGAATATGTTTTTTTGGAAGATCTTATCCCCACAGTAATACATTGAGTGCTGGGACATTCAAGAATCTCAGTTTTGTATGGGAAAACTCATGAAATAGTTTACTACCAGTTGGTGCTTAGAAAAATAGAGGTTTTTAGTAGCTACTCAGGGGGAGAAAAGGGTTATCCCTTCATTGGGATATGTGATACAGATTCCTAAAGATGAAGGAGATTCAAGTCTATAAGTATCTCTTGTTCAAAGAAGAAGGGTATGTGTTAATGTTCCAGAAGTTGTTTAGGATGACGTTGGAAATGTGGGTGTCATTCCACCTAGTGAACAAGGAGAATATTCTGGTCATGAGAGCCTATTAAATGAGCAAGTGGATCAGGAGGCTCAAAGTCAAGAGATCCCTAATCCTTGAACTTAAATTGTTCCTGATTCTGGTGTTTTGGGAGGATCGGTTTTGGGAAATAGACCAGAGGGGGATGGTGAACCAAGTCTGACTGTAGTTGATGTTGATCAAATAGGAGCTAATTCTTCTAAATCTCCAAATTTAAAGGCTAATTCCCAAGTTAAAAAAATCAGTTGTTTGAGGCTTAGAATTCGTTTTTAAGATATCAGTTGGAAGCTGACAAGAAGATTTTTAAATAATACAAGCTTATTTCAATACCAAGATCAGAGTTTGCAGCTCATAAGCTTCTTTTGATGGAATTTAAAGAAAATATCATTTCAGTTGGATATCTTAAGGAACTGATAACAGAGATAGAAAGATAATTTTTTTCATTAAAGGATGATTCTGTCAAGAAGATGGGTTTTGATGAATTCAAGTTAATGATTGGAATAGTTTTTAATTCTCTCAAGGAAATCAATAGAGAATATACCACTTCTCAACAAACACCGCCAGAACTAGTTAGGAAGTTTCAGGTAATAACTTCTTTAAATGGATATAATGATAGGATGCACACTCTTCAGTGTGATAGAATTCCTTTTAATGTGTTTTTAGACAATCAGAGGCATTTTATAAGTCAAATTTCTTTGAATGAATCCTAGTTGGGGCCAATGATTAATCAAGTTAAGGACAAACTTACCTCTTTCATCCAGTCTAAAGAAGTTGTGAATGCTTTTGTAAATATCAATTTGGTTGAGAGCTTAAAGGTTGGAAATGATTTTAAGAAGCTTCTTTAGCATTGGACAGAAGTTCTCAACAACCATTTACATAGCCAACTATTGAAGTTGATTGTTCTTAGCAGTGTAGTTCATGCTCTTCCTCATCCAGAATAATCCTCTACCCCTGCTGACACTAAACTCTAAACCATTAATTTGGAAGAATCTAGTAGACTGTGGTTTGTACTTTAAAACATTTGAATGTCTGTTTAAATTACTTCAGTTTATTCGTATTTTGATTTATTTACATTTATTTTGGATCAACGCTTCACTACCAATATTATATTTATTTTTCTAATACCATAATACATAACTATTAATTTATAGTTCTTTGCTATATTAAACTATGGATTATTTCATTTATTCTTTCTAACTGTCTTTTTGATATCATAAAAACGGAGATAAGATCTAAGTTTATGAATGAAAACTATCTATGATGGAGATGGAGAGAATATTCGCAACCATAACATTTTATTTTAAAAATGTTCTTTATCAAAATAGTTCTGTGAAATCAAAATTTTGAGAAAAATTTTATATCGACTTTTTTGTTTTACAAATCCAATATTTCCTTTGATTTTTGTTAAGAATTATGTAATGGGTTTTGTTATCATCAAAAGGGGGAGATTGTTGGGAATATATTGTATCAACAATACTCCATAATTTATGATAATTTGGATGTTCATAAATACCCCTGTTTTTTTTCTAATGAAGTTTTGTTAAGTGCATTTTACAAGATTTTATATTCTATTTAAAGGAATTTAGCATTATGGGAAGGATTATGGAAACACTGTTTTCACCCCTATGTTACGTTGAAAAGCTATCTTTTGCATATGGTATCAAACCTACATTACTCTAAAGAGTTTGTGTTTGGATCATCATCCTTAAATTCAGAAAATTGATATGTGTTTGGATCATCAACCCTATGTTGGAGTCTGGATTTATTGTTTTCAAACCTATGTTAGGGAAAATTTAACGTATGGTTAATCAATTATACATTCAAGATTTTATACTGAAAAGGATGAACTTATGGACTATCATCCCTATATTACTTGTTGATATCTACATTGTGTTTATATGAAAGTATGGATAAGGAACCCTATTCTACAAAAAGGAACCCTACGCTACACAAAGGAACCACATGCTATGCAAAGGAACCCTACGCTACGCAGCTCAAACCTATGTTGTGTTCTCAACGGTGAATTTTTTCAAGCCACATTTTCTATCTGGGATTACTATAATGGTCAATTAATAATTAAAGATCAATTCGAGGATCGTTTTTATTTTTTCAAAGAACCAAGTTTATCATAGAAAATCATTCTTATTTATAAAGGAAGTTACATCACTCCTGGTCAATTGAAATTTTAATTTTTGCGATATATCGAGTTATTCTTTTAGGTCTAAAATATTGAAGTAAGTACTATGCTCTATATACTCCTTCATAATATCTCTTCAAAATATATATGATAAGTTATTAACATACAATACTATCTTATTTAAAATCTTTTACAGTGCTATAAAGAAAGAATGGATCAAAACGAGAACTACACTTTAGTAACATACATGTTCAATATTGTTCTATTATAAGTGTATTGTTATTCTATTTTGTTGTTATTTTCAATCGAAGTTATTTTTTCAATCGGATCACTTCAGACTATTTCAATCTTAAAGATATTGTTTTCTAAAGAAGAATATCTATCTACAGTTAATTGTATGTTGCTGCAATTGTGAAGTTTAACATGTTTCAAACAAATCAATCTATTTTGATTCATTTAGAGTTTTCAACTGCTCATACTTAGTTGTAGTGGAGTAACAACTTCTCGATCTAAGCTGTGGATAATCGGTTCTATGTTATAGAACCAGAAGTATTTGTAATTAGTCTTGTGTAAATGTGTTAATTGCCTACACTGAGTTGTGAGATTTCGGTCTTGTGATAAGAGGATCATACTAGTGAAATTCACCAAGATCACAAAGATAGAATTTGGTGGAATAGACTAGGGGGTCATTATGCCCTAAAACTCTATAAAACGTTTTATTCTTCATTTTTTTTAATCCGTTGCATATTTTCAAAAAGAAGAAAAACACATCATGTCTGCATAAATCAAAGTGGGTGTCAAAATCTAGAATTGTGGAAGTTTTCTAAAAGACACAATTCACCCCCCTCTTGTGTGTTATTTTTTATATTCCGACCTAACAATGTAGAAGAAGAGGTATAAAGAAACTCATTTGTACCACTTTCTAAATCTTGTTCCATCTCTAACACTAGTTCTTATTGATACAAGGAATCATGTTTTCATACTTGGCCTGAGAAATGTTCCACAACTTTTTGAATCTCATGGTTCCATTTTATCATCAATATACTCTGATCCAACATTGTTTCATTCTCCTGCTACATCTTAATGAGTCTTGTACTCATTTGTTCCATTAATTCCATCATAGCTTTTAGTGTCTCCATATGCTCTGTCATAAAAGTTCCAAACTCTTCCACTGTAAGTCATTGTCATTTTTTATTTCTATGTATTTCTTTCTTCTTCTATATATCACACTCCTCCATTTATCCACTGCTGCAATTCCTCTATAGTAGCGACGTCCACTTCAGTCTTCTAACTAAGCCGGAAAACAAATAAGGAAGATTCATCTTATCAAGGTCATATCATCTGCTTTAACTATGTTCAAACCAGTAACAAACCAGAATACAACAGAATAGCAAAAGAAAAAGACTCCTTCATGACTCATGAACCTGTTTCATTTCTGAGTCCAAATAAACAAGCGTGTCTTCTATAATTCAAACAGTCTAGAAATTTTCAACAATAACTAGAAAAAAATATAACTCGTTTCTCTCTAAAATTCTTTTAATGGAAACACCAATTTTTTAGAATCAATTAGAGATAGAAAGAAAATTATTTTAGAAATAAATTTAAAATAATAAGAATTAAAAAATAAAGAAGGAATAATAGACAAAGAAGAAGAAAAGAAGAAGAAGAAGATGTAAGAGGAAGGTAGAACTCCTCTAAGATGCTTCTCTGAGGCCAAGGATACAACCCTATTCTATACAGAAGAATCTAACTCACCAAAAAATACAATTTTAACCCCTCCCTAGAAGTAGACACTCTCTATTTATTATCACCAACCACCACCTAACAACCCTTCCAGCTAGCCTCTTCACACAATACTAAACTTTCCCTGGTAGTTAAAGGAATTATTATATGTGTAGTTGTACACCAACCCCTTACATAAGTAGCACCAATCCCACCTTCCTATCACTTTTATTATTCATTTTAAAGTTATATAAAACTTTGGTTGTGTTTTGAGAGTTTCTAGATGGTTTTGGTGTGTTTTGGAAGTGTTTTTAAGGGTACATAGTTTGAGAACGACTTGGAGAAACTATTTTATTTTCTCTAGGAAACTATGTGATGGGAATATATGGATAGGAGGGTGCACACAACTATCACATAGTTTTTCTAAAATATTTGGGTGTCCTAGATAAACTGTGTAAGTGGGAAAAAAAGGGAAAAGCATGGTTGTCACGTGATTTTTCAAACAATACAAACCAACTTTGCAAGTGAGCGGTTTGAATATAGTAGAATGTTCCCGGTTAGCACATGGTTTCCCAAACCATGTGGACTAATTATGTCATGTGTATTTAATCCTCCTAAAATTAGAGTTTAATTTGGTTTTAACCCCCAAAACCCTCATTTTTCACCTCTCCACTTATGCTATCAAACTCAACTCCTCGCATAACCATTCTTGGTGGTTTCCTTTGATCTGGAATCTAGTCTTGATGGATCTATGTATGTTGGATCTTCATAATCAATGGTAAGTCTCTACTTTCTCTCTTTCTATTTGATCTCTTCATATATTATTACACATAATTTTAGATATAATCTTTTATAGATAGATATATGATATATGATGCGTTTTTATGAGATATTGATTGCATTTATTAAATAAAATAGGTTTTAATCCTGAATCTAGAGGTTTCGAAGTGTCGTTAATCGTTTTCATCAATCATTGAGAAGTAGGTGGATTATATCTCTTCTCTAATGGTTCTAGAACTTGAAGGATTAGATTTATTAAAAAAAATTCCTTGTATTTTCAAAATAAATGTTGGAATATTTCATAAATGAAAACCCACTTGGTTTATGGTTTGAAAATATTGGTTACCTGAATAAATCTTGGGAAATCCATTTGAATTATGGTTTTAAATTATGGCATGGGTTTAATGAAAAAAAAAAGGTGTTCAATTAAACATTTTAAAAGAAATAATAAATTAATGTGTAATGAATTGGTGTGAGAACATAGCACACATTGGTGGTGAAGTATGGATCCCCACTCGTGAGTATAGGGTTTATCATTCATCATGCATTTGTGTGTGAGTGCATGGATATGTTTTGGGTATTCCAAGTGGTATAAATGGATAAATTGTTCTCATTTTAATTAAAATAGTTCTAAATTAGTAAAAAAATGATATTTCTCTCTTTCTTATATATTATATTCTAAACTATGAGATAACATGTCTGTATCCTAATATCATGATTTAGGAAGTATCTTGAAAAAATCCTACTTGATATGATTAGTCACCCCTTGAATATGAACTTTTTTGTTTATACAGACATTCTTTTTCATTACATAGGTAAAGGAAATATCTATTATTTATTAGTAGATCATCATGATTCAACTTCCTTGGTATGGTGTTTGGAGCATTGGGTTTCTCTAATGTATTGGTTGGAGAGATTCCCCATCGGTGTTGCTATGTTGAGGCATAGTTTGGTTTTCTTGGGTCACCTTATCATACACTTATCTCACTACTACTCGGATATTTTTTTTATTGGTTTTTAATTTGAATTTTATTTTTTATAACTTGTGTATTATATAGTTGGTATGATTGTTTTTATTTTTTCTTGATAGGTTGTGTTCATTAAAAATAGAAAATCATCCCCTAATGTTTAGGTAAGCCCTTGTTATTTATTTTCAGCCTTTGATGCCTTTGGAATGTCACCTAAGGTTAGTATAACCTCTGCTCTTTCCATGCCAATGCTTAGGGTTAGGATGTTATAGGAAATAATGAGGAAATGGGAGACCCTTCTGGTCAGCTGGCTCAAACGATGCGAAGAAGAGGGGATTCCCCCTATTTAGGTTTAAGGGGGAAATTTTTTAATTTTCTCCCATTTAATGGCCACCAGTTAGTCAATAGTAGTCCATTGATGAGTTGGTGGTCATAGAAGCCTACATGGAAACTATAAATAGTAACTGGTTGGACAGTGGTTTTCTACAGTTAAGGATGCAATAGCCACCCTCACCCTTCCCAAGGCCCTCCCAAGATTCTGGAACACCCTCTGATCCTTGTTCCTCATCCAAAAACATTATTTTTACAAGTCTAACCTCTCAAAATTCGATTCTGAATCTGATTTCTTAAAATAACCCATCCACTAAATTTAATAATCTAAATTCCCTGAGAAATTTTCATTGACCGTATAGACACGGGGCATTAAATACTGGACCCACCATACTAAGAGTCACATGATAAGGCACTCATCCTTCCCACATCAGAGGATTGATGGTTGGTTGGTGGGTGTTAACACACTCATCCCTCTTTCTTGGTTATCCACCCGGAAGTGTCTGCATGTCTCCATACTTATGTAATCCACTTTATGTATCAAGTTGTATCATAAACCCACTATATTCTTTCTTATATATTAATGATGGCCTAGAGTCCATAAATTCATGTCATGGATTCCCTAGTGGAATGGATGCCCAAGAAATATCCCAAAAGTTGACTGATGAATGGTTTCTATGACTACAACAATATTGTTAGAGAATGTTACTACAGTTACCATGTTCATCGGGGGTTGAACCCCAGGCCTTGTGGATACCAAGCAGGAGCTTGTACCACTGTGGTAGAGGCTCGTTGATATATATATATTATTTTATATAACTACTAATTAATAATAAATATTTAATAGTTAATAATGAATAATTACTAATTAAAAATTAGTATTATTAAATTTTTTATTTTTTATTTTTTATTTTTTATTAATTATTAATTATAGAATAGGAACAATTTATTACTTTTATTGTAATTTTTTATGTTCAAACCATTATTAATTATTTATAATATATATAATTATATATTTAAAATATATTATATATAAAGTATTATTAATAATTATTATTAAATTAGGTATTTAGCAGTAGTTTAAACCACCGTGAAAATTAAATTTAAAAAAATAAAATTTAGTATTTAGCTATATTTTTTAAAAAATGTCACTAAAAATATAAAAGTGTATCATTTAGTGATGTATTTGAAAACCATATCTAAAAATTATCGCTAAATTCTCATTTTTTTATAGTGAAACACACACACACTGTATAAATTTATTTATAAATAATTATATAAATTAATAATATAAATGTATTTATAAATAAATATATATATATAATTTTAAATATATAAATTTATTTATAAATAAAAATATGTGTTCATTAATAAATACATTATATAAATATATAAATAAATTATATAAATACATCATTTAAATGTGTTTATATATAAATATATGTAAACATATAATTCTATGTAAATATATATAAGTATCTAATATTCAACCCTCCCAAAGGTTCAGATTATTTCAATCAATTTATTTTATTTTTCTTTACTATTACACCCCAATTACTATTTTGTTCCAAATTTATAGAATACAAAAGAACTACATATAAATTATCCATTTACATGTCCAATGCATACTTATTATTCATATTCTGTTATTAAATCCATGATTTTCTTAACATACATTCCCTAACACATTGACTTATTTTTTAATTAACAATAATTTTTAATTCCATTTGTCTTATTTTAAACAAACATATATGCACCCAATTTTGTGTGCTAAAATATTCCATAGACATATATTATGGATATTTCTATCAATAATTCATGAAACACCATAACAAAGATGTCATGAATGGCTACAAATAAAAAATCATGTTGCATGGAATCTAGGAAGCAACAAATTTTGAATATGAAGAAAAGGTCAAAGATGTAACATTTTTTACCTTATATCCTTATTCTCATGATTAAACTAATACAAAAAACTATATAAAATTAAAAAAAATAAAATATTGAAATTTAATGTTATACGGTCACTCCTTTATTTCAGGTTATCATATTCACTACATTCTAACATATGTTATCAACCAAAGAGACAATTATTTTCACTTAAACCCAACATTTAATACCAATAATTCCATGGTTACTGAATCATGATTTCAATTGTTAGAATTTACAATAAACGGTTTTCTACCTTCTTGAATTTTACTACTGTAATTTTTGGACAATGTATTATTTAACAAAATTATATAAACTAATTAATTTTCAAACTCTCTAAATTCAAAAAATAACTATAGGTATTCCAAATCCTTCACCTTATAAACATGAAAAAATATTAAGGTGTCAGTAGGAAAATATTACACTTCCAAATAATTAAAAAATTAAAAAAAAATATGTTGGAGAGAGGAAAAGTTGTAACAAAAGTTATGTATATAGAAATATAAATAAATTATTCCATATATCTTCCAGGAAGAAAATATTTTAAAACCATATTCCATAAAATAATTCAATCTATTAGGTACTTCAAAAACATTTGAATCATTCAAAAATTTCATAATGATCTTCATTAACTAAAATTTGTTTATTTATTTTATTGTGTCAGCTCAAATATAAATACAAAAACTATATAAATTAGTACTTGGTATGAAAATTTTGAATTTTTAGTATTTATATTACACATTAGTTAATATATATGTTCTCTAACTTTTTTTCTTATCTAAAAAATCCTTTCTATGAATGATATATATTTACACTCTCTTTATCATATAACCACAAACATGTCACAACTCTCTAATAATCAAATACAGGTTTGGACTAAAATCATTTCTTATATCATTTATTTTTTTCAAATTCAATAAAAAAATTAATCATGGTTTACTTATATACTTATTTAAATTCTTTATCATATCAAGGGTTCATCTATTGGTTGTAATTTATGTTAACCAAATACCTAATGTTGATTCGATAACTACATTTTCTTATAGTGATAATAACTTTTAGATTCCAATTTGAATTTCATTATCATAACTAATATTAAATGGTTTCTCTGATTCTCTCTTTTTCCATATATTTTTAATTCAATTTCAGTTTTACAACACTTTCAGATTCTATATATGTATAATTCACTTTTATTTTAACATAGTTTTAGTTTATCAAGTCTATCAAGAAGTTTTTTTCATGCTTTTATAGTCCATATCTTATAGTCTCTTCAATCGATACTTTAATGGATTCAATATTAAAAAATTCTATTAAATAAAAACATTTTTACTTTGTAATTATCCTTCTAGGATAATTTTACTTTCATTACTTTACTAATAATTGTCTCATTTGTACATAATATATATACAGTTACTCTATAATAATATTGTATACACATCAATCATAATTTCGCATTTATTTTTTTTATAATCTATATACATTTCCTACATAATAAAATTTTATAAAAAATTATCATACTATACACCAATATTTAGTTCAAAATTTTTTGAAATTTAATAAATCCATTTTGAATTTTAATATCATGCTTGATACAAGTTTTAATTCATTACATTCATCCTATTCATTCATATTTTAGCACTATTGTTTGGTAAAATATGATCATTTATTAATTTCCTTAAATTTCAATTTTTATGTGTTTTGGATGTAATGAAATAAATAGTAATTCTCATTCAGTTAAAAAATAATAAATTTGATGATGTCTCACATTTTTGATATTTTTTTCATTATATTTACTAGTTTTATCTATTACTGACTAGTATCATGATTCAAATAAAAATTGTTCTTTTAATTATTATCCTTCTTGGTATGCATCTAACATGTGTTTGTAATGATTCTCAACTTATCAACCCTTGATTAATATGTCTTGTATGAATTCATTCATGAAATATGAATGCATAAAATTTTATACAAGTACCCCATAACAATTTTTTTTAAACATACTGCCTTTATTTCCTGACCTATTTCCAAACACAGTGACCTCGCTTCATATATTGTTTCACTAATTTCATAACCTTCATTTCACTTTCACTACCATGTTCATTAATCTTCTGTTGGTATGAAGGATTTCATTGAGGAGACATAATTAAAAAAATTTGTCTAAATTCATATATTAGATATGTGAAGTGTGATTTTGAATATATTTTCATTTATTAATGGTCAAATTACTTGAATGAAAATGGTTCATACTTTTTATTTTCCATGATGTTAGTTCCTTTCATGTTTATCCTGATATTTTTATTAATGTGTTTGTTTATTATAATCATTGTTATTACTTTTATATATATATTATAAGCAGTAGTAAAAAAATATAAGATCTAATCTTAATAGTTTAAGGTTAATTGTAGGGTACTCATACTAAAAATTTGATTAAGGTTAGTTTCATGGTATTTTTACTATGTTTTTTTGTGTTAATATAGGTTTGGGTGCTATATATTTGTTTTTAACAAAACTTATTACATAAAATCCTTTATATCCTTCCATAATTTTCTTTTTGAATGTGGAGTACTATTATAATTTATTAATTACTTTTATTAATTTTAAATTCATCTTTATCATATTCAATATTTAATTTTTTTATTATCTGTGAATCTTTGAAGGATTTCAATGTGGTTTGAATATGTATATGTCTGATCGATACTAGTTTCATACTGGATTATTTAAATTTGTTATTATTGGATTTTTTATAGGTAAAAAATTAGAAAATTGTTCCCTTGAACTCCTAAGACCTTAAAGCTGCTTTTGGATCCCATTTTCCATGTATTTTTTTGTAGGGAACATGGAAACTTACAAAGGGAACCATTGGAAGGGCATGATTGATGAAGTGATCTTATCTGTGTGTGTGTTTGTGTGTCTATATATATGAATTCAAATTTCATCATTCCTGACTATCTTATTTAAAATTAGCAATTAAAACTCAATTAATTCATTTTTATGAGGGACAAGTGCCACTAAATGTTTTTGTATAACTAAATGTTTGATGCATCAATACTATTCATACAAATATTTTATATTTTCACAATATATTTGAATTTTTGAAGGAATTATTTTTCAATCATCTAGTCATTAGAAGTGTGGAACAATGTAAACTATGAAATATGAGGAGATATTAAAAAACAATCAAATGCAGAAATAATGGCTTTAGACTAAACTATTAATCAAATGAATATAGAAAATATGTATGATTCATCATCATAAGTAGAGAAGTTTCATTAAGCATGGTTTTAATTTCTAATTTATATTATTTTTTATTTAATTTATTTCCAATAAAAGTTTTATCACCATTCATGTTTATCTTTTATATCATCTCACTAATCATTATTGTCAATAAACCTTTTTAAACATAGTTTTTTTAACTGATGATTATATATTATTTCAAATGTTTGAAGAAAAAATCCTTAAATTTATTCTTTTGTACTCATAAATCTAAGATATGGGCATCTATAACTATTAGTTATTATTTTTCCTTACTCTATCATGATATAATAATGTATATTGACTGAATTAAATTGGATTTTAATGATATCTTTTTAATAAAATATAAAAATATTTATAAATGTTCATCATAACCAAGAAAAAATAAAATTGTTAGATGTTATTTTTACTATAACTGGAATATTTTCAAATGTTCTTTAATATTTCTTCATAAATGATCCACATTCAACGGGATTTTTCTCATCATTTATTCCCTATATATATATTTTCAACAACATTACACTTGAAGAAGAGACAGAGTTACCTATATGAATTTTATATTCCACGGTATTATTCCTACCATTATGAATGTTCAACTGAATACCGATGTTGTTATAATTTTCAATTCATTTTAAGGTTGTAGATACCATTTTTATTCCCTATAAATGATGAAAAAAATAACTAAAACACTTGAACTCACATATTCTTTTTAATGGAGGAAAACTCTTCTTATATCCAATTGAGAACCACTCTGAAAAATTCTCAATTCATGGAAATATAAAGAGACATTTTTAAATATTAATTGGAGGCTAGATTCTATTAAACCCAAAGCTGCATAGTAGCATGTATGCCAGGAAACTGTTGAAAATATTTGAAAAATACATCAACATTATGGAAGCATGAGGATTCATATGGAATGTAATATTCTTCTATTGATTAATTTTGAAATATAATTTTATTTCCAAATAGAATTTCATCAATTGTTACAAAATTAATTTCTCAAACTCTGATTACCTTTTTTAGTCATGAAAGATTTAGTGGAGTTAGTGTGTTTGGATCCCAACTTTAAAATATTTTAGTAAATCTTTGTGCCTCATTTACTCATGTAGAATACATTCAAGTTTTAAAAAAACATTTATATGTATAAAAATTTAAAATATATCACTATCAATACAACTATATGTTTATAATATACATTCATTCTTTGAAATTACACATACAAGTATGCATAGAGTCTATGTAAATTTTTTAAAATTACATGCTTGTACATGTACAGAATACTTGTATGTAATATGAAATTTCATACTACCATTCCTACCATTAATTATCTAGATTTATACTATATGAAATTAAAATATGTATACATTGTATATAGTATTGTATAGATTTCTATAGCATACACACAATATGTACTTCTTTTAAATTACATACAAATGCTTGCATAATGTATGAATACATTGTTTGAAGGTACATTCACATATACACATATTGTAAAATGTATGTAGTAATCAATTGAAATCCCTCATATAACCCATACCATATCCAAATTAATAAATTTCATGTGGTATGTATACATTGTTTGAAATTACATACACCTGAATGCATAAACTATGCATACATTGTCTGAATTTACCTATGAATATACACATACATGTACATTTTTAGAAAGACATTGGTATGCATAAACTTGTATTAATATGTGTTTCCAAAAAAAATATTTTCTCACTTATCGATAAATACCTTTACATATAATGGTATTTATTATGTATTAGTTTATAAATATTCACTTTATCATTTTTTTTTATTTCAAAATTTCATCTACTTGAATTTTTAAAAAATAAAAGTTATTTTTTTATTTGTTTTAGAAGATATAATTTCATTTACATCTCCAAAAACATGTCACCACCTCCATAGTTGAATAATTTTTCATCATATTCTATTTTCATTTCCTTTGCTATTACTTTCTTCGATCCTCACTCAACACTCCAAGCAGTGTCTCCCTCATGAAAACCTCCACCAACCATATTATCGTCATCCTTTTTGATATGCTTCAATATCATATAATATACCTCTCGGCATCCTAACCTCCACTATTCCATGCCTTCTCATCTATTTCTCCACTTTCTACTCCTACCTATCCCCACATCCACTCTACCTCCCTCCTTTGATTCAATACCCACACACAAAATAACATATTATTACCCTGACTTCTGTTATCTCCCTTCCTCCACTTAGCCTCACCATCTTCTCCTCTAATTCACCACCTCCTACTCCTCCCCATTTCCACCTCCACTATACCTCCCTCGTTCAATTAAATCCCTACACACAGTGTAACCCATGATTACCCTAATTTACATCATATCCCTTACACCATTTGTTAGAAACCAAGATGGTTATTATATCCTTAATATCTACTACACATTCTACCACTAACCTTATATTATAACTCATAATTCCCCATTCCATATTCAATAATCCATCATTATTCTACAAGACCTCATCAGATGCCTCATCTTATCCAATTATTAGTTACATCACTCAACAAATGTCTACCTCAGCGACTATGAAACTCATAAACTGAGATAATTGGGTGTGGTTACATTATAATTCATATTTTTCTATCATATACCCTTTAAAAACTCATCATCCCATATCCCTTATCCGTCTTGGTTAAAATTTTAACTTTTCATTTTTTGTATCTTAGGGTTTTCAAGGAAGATATAATTTGGACAGTTCCTCTATTTCACATTTTCACACCCTAACCTGACATGAACCTTTTATTTTGGTACATTTTTTTATCTATTTTGGTTTCCCTGAGTTTTCCCCACCATTTCTAGAGAAATAATAGTTTTTTGGATGGAATCTGGTTGACACACAGTTAGCAGAAACCATGTGCCATCACCTTTCAAACCGTGCAGCCTAGATAGTGGGATGGTCCCGACTACACAGTTGGAAAATGGCTGTGATTCCAAACCCAGAAAACTATGCATCTTCCTCCACCTTTAAGTAGAGTCAATCGTATGATTAGCACGTGGTCTGAAAGACCATGTGTCCAAATTGTGTGGTCTTATATGTCACTTAAAAATAGCATTTTACCACTTTTCCCTTTTTGTTTTTTAACCCAAATCCACCCTATTCTTCCACCATTCCACCCCCAGTGCCCTTGGAGCTCTCCCCATGCCTCTCCCCTTGGTTATTATTCTTCTTTAGGGTGTAATCTTGTGGTTTATTCAATATTTGAGATGGATTCTCAAAGTCAATCCGTACTTATCCCTCTTCCTTCCTCATTCAACTTTCCTCTTGTTTATTTTCTTTCTAGGGATTATATAACCTAGGGTTCATGTTTACAAGTTTTAAAATTGGTGGTTTTGATATTTTAGGGTTCTTCTTGGTTCTATTTTCTACCTTGAGCGTCTTAGAGGTGATTTTGAGTTACCATCATCGTAAAAATAAAGATTTTAGGTTGGTTCTCCCTATGTCCAAGATTTTAACTTGATTTCCATGATTTCTAGATATTTTCCATGGATTTTTTATTTTTAAATGAAATTTATATGCAAAGTAAGGATTGTGATCCTTTGAATTTGGTTCTCAATCGTATTTCAAATATCACTCTTATTTTTTACCATGAATTGCATTGGTTTTTAGTCATTTTTTGAATATTTTTTTAGTTTTAAAGATTTTTTTAATTATAAAATTATTTAAAATGATTTTAATCATCAAAAATGGGATTTCCTGATGATGGGGAGTAATTTTTGAATTGTAAAGGTTTTGGTAAAACCATGTTTTTATAAAGTAAAAGTGTTTCCTATAAAAAGTAATGTGTGTTTGTAACTTTGATTAATTTTGGATAAAAATAGAAAATTCCATTAAGGAATGGCCCTCTCTATGTGTGATTTTTTTTATGCCCTTGGAGGTATATCTTGTGCCTTGGTTATTTGATTTGGAATGGGGATGCGCTTAAGGTGGGAGCCTAGAGGTGAGAATTTTGATGGGTTTTTTTAATTTTATGACAAATATATATATCTTAGATTGATAAAACTCACTTACACTTAACTTTCATGTGGAGTCCCTCAGTAGTCATGTTGGAGGTGACTCGTGGGGTCACATAGAGGTACATTTTATTTTATTTTATTTTATGATACTATTTTTTCTTCATTAGTGTTTGTTTATTTATCCATTATTCATGATCCAAATCATTACCAAATTCTTTGTTTTTATTCTCGATACTAGTTTCTTTCTTGAGGGGATCAAGAACACCTCTCAAATCTTGTTGAAAGCCAGCTCGGGTGACCAGTTCATGGTTAACCCCGGTTGGTTCATGAAAAAATTCCATCAGATAAGTTTATCCCTTGTTATTTGGGGATTTTTGGTAGTTTTCAGCTAGTATTATTGGAATTAAAGTGGTCATTCCAAGGTATGTGCTTTATCACCACCTATTTAGGAAGGATTATTGAATTTATAGGGTATTCTGGGGTGGTTATGCCTTAAACTTTGAGCTTGGATCTTAGATATTTTCAAGGTTTTTGGTTTTTAGGGAGTGTTTTGTTTGGATTTTAGAATTGGTGGGTTATTTTGAGAAAATTCATGGCATAAAATGGTTGATTTGGATGAATTCAAAGGAATGCATGGTTGTTGTTCATGGTCAGGAAAACCATTCAAAGACCATGAAACTGCCTCTGATGACCTCCAATGTGCTCACCCGGTTGGTGCATGGCCTACCAAACTATGCATCCAAGTTGTGTTTGGTGGTGGTTATTTTGGGATTTTGATATTTTAATTATTTGAGTAATTGTGTTTCCTTAATTTGTTCTCGGTAATTACTTTAATTGAATTTGGGGTGTTTAACTTGGGTTTTAATATGGTATTTGGTTTATTAAAATTGGGTTTCTAAAAAAATATTTGGGTTGTTTAAGAATTAAATAGAAAATCTTTTTTAATTTTGATAATTTTTTAGGAATTTGGAGGAAAAATAAAATGGGTTATTTTGAAAATGGAATTTTTTTGGAAATGAGATTGTTTTGGGAAAAGTTTTGTAGGATTTCAGAAAAGTTTTTTAAAATGTGAAATGAAATCTTCTTGGGAATTTTTAAATTTGTTTATTTAATAATAAGTAGTGGCTTTGAAGACCGGTTATGAATTTGAAATATGGTTGGATGTTTTGTTTTAGAAATGGAAGTGTCTTATTTTGACCCTTGGTATCCCAATGAATTATCATATATATATGGATGTATGTATGTGGTAAGTATATCGTTGTGGGTATTTGAAAATGGGTGATTCATCTAACATGTGATGTATATATGTGAGACTTCATAGAATACCAATGGTGTGTACTAAACCACTTAATGGTATTTCATTTTTTTTAAGTGGATTTCAAAAATAGGGAAATTAATGTTTTGGAAAATGGGTGGGGAGCTATTCTTTATTTCTTGGTTTTGATGTAACGACCCGAAATTTTGAATAAATCTTGTTTCCAATTTTTGTGTGTTATATTATTTTTCTTATACTCAACAAAAGTGTTTCATTGGATAACATGAGTATAATTAAAATGAGACTATTGGGTTTTGACTGTTATATGACCATTGGTCAATATGACCGCTGGAAACTAAACATTTCGATATTTGTCTCTAAATAAAAGTGATCTTGGTTAATTAATATAGAAAGAAGATTTGATGGCCTCACCCAGTAGTCTTGGACCGATCGAAGCCCATCTAACAGAACTTGGGAAGGAGGTAGCACCAATGGGCTTTGATCTGGACCAAACCCAATCTGAACTTCATCGTGTGAAGCTAGAACGGAATCGCCTTCATAAGAAGTTCAGACTGATAGAAATTACTACTCGTGCAATGATGGCTAAGCCGCCCTCATATTCTCTCACATTAGCACACCTTACACTTAGGTCATGTGCTGGGGTTATAAGGGGCTATGTAAGGAGACCGCAACTTCCTTGTGTAATCCTTTGTTTTAAATAAAAAATTTGATTTCTTCTTATGATGAAATTTATGAATTTTCAAATGTCCGGATAAATATAGTATGCATATTTTTGATCAATTTTAGAGAAATGATATTTTAAAAATTTTTATGTAAACCTTAAATAATTAAAAATGTGTAATGATTTTCAAAAAATGGTCTTCTACAATTATGTTTAGTACGAAATTTAGAGTCTGATAAGATCAACTTAATTTTTGATGAATAGTAAATTATGAATAGTGATTTTATGCTTAGGATTAGTAATGTGACCAAATGGATTAGTAATCTCACTTAAAGAAAGTATTAATATAATATAGGCACCTTGATTAAGTAATGTGATTCAATAAAATAGGTAAATAACTGTTTCATTAATTATTAGTCAAGTATTAGTTTTTCTGGGTGAATAGTGTTTTTTAATTAAAAATTAAATTAAAATTATTTAGAAAATTATTTTTATAAAATGGATTTCATTTTTGAACTCAGAGCATCGATATTATGTTAAGGTAATTCTTGGGGATTTTTCTGAAAAAAAGGAATTTTTGGTGAATAGTGTATTTATTTAAAAATTAAACTAAAAATATTTAGAAAATTATTTTTATAAAATGGATTTCATTTTTTAAATCAGAGCATTAATATTTGGTTAAGATGAAATTTTGGGATTTTTCTGAGAAAGTTGAATTTTCAATGAATAGTAAAAATACAGTTTCAGGGTTTATGTATGTTTAATGACATCATAACTGTGTCATGATGATTTCATGAGATATTTTAAGGGTTGGCCGACCAAAGGTGATGAATTATTTTATGGGGGGGCCATGTGGCCTAACTCCATGGGAAATACCATGGGAGAGCCCATGGTTTTCAGAAAACCACTTGTGAGGTGTCCCTTGGCCATTAATGCCATGTCCCCTCACATTCCCTATAAATACCCACCCTTTCCTCCTTTAGTTTTCACTCCCAACTCTCCCCCAACGAATATCTGGTCTCATTACCTCCCAAGGAGTCCTCTCAAAGTGCCCCCAAGCCCTCAAGGTCCCAACCTTTGAGTTTTAAGAGATATGTTTTAAGGTAAGGGATCCTACCTCTCTCTTTCTTTTAAAGTAAACTCTTATATGCCATTTCTTTTATGCTCCATGATCTTATGTTGTAGGATGTTCTTTTATATTCCTATTACTTCCTTTTTCATGTTCATATGATGAGAGACCCCTTATTTCTCTCATTAATTCATTTTATGATTGTTTAAGTGACGTCGTCAGGCTGCCGAATTTTTAAGGGATTCGTTCACCTTTCTCATTTTTCAAAGTTCTACTTTCATGTCAAGTATTTCAAGTTCCTTTTTATTATGTTGGGGTATGATCTATATATATATCATAATGATATTTTATGTTCATATTATGAGAGACCCTATTTTATCTCGTCAATTCATTTTTGTTGAAGTTTAAGTGACGCCGTTAGGCTGCCGAATTTTTAAGTGATTCGTTCACCTTTCACATTTTTCAAAGTTCTACTTTCATGTCAAGTCTTTAGAGTTACTTTTTATTATGTTGGGGTATGATCTCTATATCTATCATAATTATATTTTATGTTCATATGATTAGAGACCCTATTTTATCTCATCAATTCATTTTTGTTGAAGTTTAAGTGACGTCGTTAGGCTGCCGAATTTTTATGGGATTCATTCACCTTTCTCATTTTCCAAAGTTCTACTTTCATTTCAAGTCTTTCAAGTTCCTTTTTATTATGTTGTATTATGATCTCCATATATATCATAATGATATTTTATGTTTATATTATGAGAGACCCTATTTTATCTCATCAATTCATTTTTGTTGAAGTTTAAGTGACGTCGTTAGGCTGCCGAATTTTCATAAGAGAAATCTTATTTTTGTCCTCCTTCTATGTTTTTCATTTCATATGGTATATCATTCAAATTTCATTACCATGTTCTTATAACCTTTATAGTATGTCCCTCTACTGTTTTATGGATCATTTATGAGTGGGTGACCCATGTCCCCTCTCTTTTCAATGTTTTCTAAAACCCCGAAATATAGTCGTTATGCTGCAGAATTTCCGTCTCAAAATGTCTCTCTCTTATCCTCAAATTTTATTTTATTAATTTAATACTCAAAGATCTTTCTTATAAATGGGTATTCACAAATATACCAAAATTTTCTATTTTAAAGTCTGGGATTTACATACATGAGACCCTCTTTCCCTTTCCGTGGGTTTAAAGTGACATAAAGATCATGTCTTTAAAGCAGTTTTTAAAACATTATGATTATGAAATGAAACCCATTTCTTTTATGCTATATGGGTTTTTTATGAAATGATTGATGATGATATATGTGGCTCACATGATAATAAATAAAAATTTAAGGGTGCGCCCTGATAGTGCTCCAATTCATTAGGTAAAGACTTAAACTCTAGAGATGACCAATTAGACTGATACCTTGGTGAATAACCTTGGTAATTTTTAATGACACCTTGGGGACGGACCTTGGTGAAACAGAAATGATTTTCTATGTTAAATGTTGTAGACACATCTTCAAGTTATGAAATACGTTATTTTTATTATGATATTCCTCATGATTTCTTTCTCATGCAATAAAGTTCTTTTTCATGACATTGTTGATGTATCTCAAGTTCACATGTTAAATGTTTCCCTTGTTTCCTTTACAGGGCCTTCTGCTCACCCTTTCTTTTGATGTATGTCCCCAGGTTATGAGATGCAGTAATGAACCTAGGATGAACATAAGTAGAATCATTTCAAGTGTTTAATAAGGATGTTTTATGTTTTCATGTTTTAAGTTCCTGGTTTCCAAGACACTAAACCTTAAAGATCCTCGGTTTTGTAAATTGTAATGAATTTAAGTTATGTTATAAGAAGGCGGGATGCTATAGTTGGTATCAAAGGATGGTTTAGTTATTTGTGGAAACTAGGATATGAAAACTTTAGGAAGAACCCTATAGAAAAGTTTAAATATAGGAAATATTCCTGGTATTTTGGTGAGTATTGAGTAAGGGGTTGCCAAGAAAATACATCCCTGTCTGGATACGAGCTGGTAGAGGTGGCTTTGGAACAGATGTACATAGGTGTAAAACCCGAAAACACTGCTTTGAGCTAGACTCGAATGGGAACTGGTACACGAGAACGGGCCTTGTTGCACTCTTGGTTATGACACTCTCGGGGTATATGCTTTGGTAAATTCATAAGCTTAGTATGAACCATTATTAAAGGAACAAAGATAAAATAAAATAAAGATTCACTTAAGAATATATGATCATGGATAACCTAGATTGAAACCTAGGGGATCACAAGTTAGGATATACTTTTCTTCTACAAGTTATCCTTCTATGCTTTAAGTTCCTTTTCATGATTATTGGCTAAGTATTTAAGCCCCCTAATTATACGTTCTTTTCTTAGTTAATGGCGGGAAATGGAATAGCATGTCACAACAATCAATGTGATAGGAAATGTGATGATTACCGTATTAATATGACAGAGATGATTAGGGGATTAAAAGATGATTATTATTTTGTAAAACGTTCACTATTTTGGGAACCCTATTTGATCGAGGTAAAAATATTACTACGGTATTTTCTTTGAGGAGTAAAGGATGACATATATTTTGAAGAATCGATGAATTTAAGGTGAACTTATGTTATTATAGGTTACTTATGGAAATGATTAACCAATCTTGGGGAAAATATGTTTATGTTATCTACTTTTGTTATAAGATGTTAGGAGTGGTTGATGTTGTTTGGAGATGAATGATGAAGTTTAATTTGGAAGACTATGTTATCAAATCCTTCTTATATTTGGGTTTCAATCTTAGTTTGGTTTATTTTGAGGAATTTTAATGATAGTTATTTATAGAATGGTCTATGATGAACTTTGGGTAGTACCGTGGAATTTTGAAGATTTAAAGAAGTTTTCCTTCCTATGGGATTCTTTCTTTTTGAAGAGTTGTTTTATCTTACCCTTTCTATTTTTGGGATAATAGAAGAAATAGATACTTAATCTTTGGTGGATTATGTGATTATCTAGAATATGATTCTTGTGTTTTGATGAGACCAAGTGTTTTGAATGCTCGTCGTTTGGAGAAAAGATTAGTTTTGGTAGAAACTTATTAAAGGATGAAACTCTACTTGAAGGTAGGTATATTTCCTTATGTTTTTGTTCTAGGTAGTAAATGAATTCCTCAAAATTATGAAATGGAATGTAAAACAAAAACATTGTTGGTTTACGTTTCCTATTGGGTAATCAAAGACCGTTTACACACATCATAAGTTTGTTATTTTCTTATGGTTAACTTTCTCCTAATCATGTTTTCTATCACTCTCCCTCAGAACTTGACCCTTTGTTTTTTCTTCTATATCCATGTTTTCCTACATGGAATCCTAGTATGGTTTAACTCGGGTGACCTTTTTACTTCCCTTTATTTCTTATAAAGTAATAGTTTTACTGACTACTTTTCCAGTGTGGGACTTTCAATGAAATTTCAAAACCCAATTTTAAAAATTGCGAGGACGCAATTTCTTAAGGGGGGAAGATTGTAACGACCTGAAATTTTGAATAAATCTTGTTTCCAATTTTTGTGTGTTATTTTATTTTTTTATACTCAACTAAACTGTTTCATTGGATAACATGAGTATAATTAAAATGAGATTGTTGGGCTTTGACTATTATATGACCATTGGTCAATATGACCGCTGGAAACTAAACATTTTGATATTTTTCTCTAAATAAAAGTCATCTTGGTTAATTAATATAGAAAGAAGATTTGATGGCCTTACCCAGTAGTCTTGTACCGATCGAAGCCCATCTAACAAAACTTGGGAAGGAGGTAGCACCAATGGGCTTTGCTCTGGACCAAACCCAGGCCGAACTTCATCGTGTGAAGCTAGAACACAATTGTCTTCGTGAGAAGTTCAGACTGATAGAAATTACTACTCGTCAAATGTTGGTTGAGCCGCCCTCAGATTCTCTCACCTTAACACACCTTACACTTAGGTCCTATGTTGGGGTTATAAGGGGCTATGTAAGGAGATCGTAACTGCCTTGTGTAATCCTTTGTTTTAAATAAAAAAATTTATTTCTTCTTATGATGAAGTTTATGAATTTTCAAATGTATGGATAAATATAGTATGCATATTTTTGATGAATTTTAGAGATATGATATTTTAAAAATGTTTATGTAAACCTTAAATAATTAAAAATATGTAATGATTTTCAAAAAATGGTCTTCTACAATTATGTTCAGTACAAAATTTATAGTCTGATAAGATCAAATAAATTTTTGATGAATATTAAATTATGAATAGTGATTTTATGCTTAGGATTAGTAATGTGACCAAATGGATTAGTAATATCACTTAAAGAAAGTATTAATATAATATAGGCACCTTGATTAAGTAATGTGATTCAATAAAATAGGTAAATAACGGTTTCATTAATTATTAGTCAAGTATTAGTTTTTTCAGGTGAATAGTATTTTTTAATTAAAAATTAAATTTAAAATATTTAGAAAATTATTTTTATAAAATGGATTTCATTTTTGAACTTAGAGTATCGATATTATGTTAAGGTAATTCTTGGGGATTTTTCTGAAAAAAATGAATTTTTGGTGAATAGTGTATTTATTTAAAAATTAAACTAAAAATATTTAGAAAATTATTTCTATAAAATGGAGTTCATTTTTGAAATCAGAGCATTGATATTTGGTTAAGGTGAAATTTTGGGATTTTTATGAGAAAGTTGAATTTTCAGTGAATAGTAAAAATACAGTTTCAGGGTTTTGGTATGTTTAATGACATCATAACTATGTCATGATGATGTCATGAGATATTTTAAGGGTTGGCCGACCAAAGGTGATGAATTATTGTATGGGGGCCCATGTGGCCTAACTCCATGGGAAATACCATGGGAGAGCCCATGGTTTTGAGAAAACCACTTGTGAGGTGTCCCTTGGCCATTAATGCCATGTCCCCTCACATTCCCTATAAATACCCACCCTTTACTCCTTTAGTTTTCACTCCCAACTCTCCCCCAACTAATCTATAGTCTCATTACCTCCCAAGGAGTACTCTCAAGGTGCCCCCAAGCCCTCAAGGTCCCAACCTTTGAGTTTTAAGAGATACGTTTTAAGGTAAGGGATCCTACCTCTCTCTTTCTTTTCAAGTAATCTCTTTTATGCCATTTCCTTTATGCTCCATGCTCTTATGTTGGAGGATGTTCTTTTATATTACTATTACTTCCCTTTTCATGTTCATATGATGAGAGACCCCTTCTTTCTCTCATTAATTCATTTTATGAATGTTTAAGTGACGCCGTCAGGCTGCCGAATTTTTAAGGGATTCGTTCACCTTTCTCATTTTTCAAAGTTCTACTTTCATATCAAGTATTTCAAGTTCCTTTTTATTATGTTGGTGTATGATATATATATCTATCATACTGATCTTTTATGTTCATATTATTATAGACTCTATTCGATCTCATCAATTCATTTTTGTTGAAGTTTAAGTGACGCTGTTAGGCTGCCGAATTTTTAAGGGATTCGTTCACCTTTCTCATTTTTCAAAGTTCTACTTTCATGTCAAGTCTTTCAAGTTACTTTTTATTATGTTGGGGTATGATATCTATATCTATCATAATTATCTTTTATTTTAATAATATTATATACCCTATTTGATCTCATCAATTCATTTTTGATGAATTTTAAGTGACGTCGTTAGGCTGCCGAATTTTTAAGGGATTCGTTCACCTTTCTCATTTTTCAAAGTTCTACTTTCATGTCAAGTCTTTAAAGTTGCTTTTTATTATGTTGGGGTATGATATCTATATCTATAATGCTGATATTTTATGTTCATATGATGATATACCCTATTTGATCTCATCAATTCATTTTTGTTGAAGTTTAAGTGACGTCGTTAGGCTGCCGAATTTTCATAAGAGAAATCTTATTTTTGTCCTCCTTCTATGTTTTTTATTTCATATGGTATATCATTCAAATTTCATTAACCTATTCTTATAACCTTTATATTATTTCCTTCTACTATTTTATGGATAATTTATGAGTGGTTGACCCATGTCCCCCCTCTTTTCAATGTTTTCTAAAACCCTGAAACATAGCCGTTATGCTGCAGAATTTCCGTCTCAAAATGTCTCCCTCTTATCCTCAAATTTTATTTTATTAAGTGAATGCTCAAAGCTCATTCTTCTAAATGGGTATTCACACATATACCAAAATTTTCTATTTTAATTTCTGGGATTTACATACATGAGACCCTCTTTCCCTTTCTGTGGGTTTAAAGTGACATAAAGATCATGTCTTTAAAGCTGTTTTTAAAACGTTGTGATTATGAAATGAAACACATTTCTTTTATGCTATATGGGTTTTTTATGAAATGATTATTGATGATATATGTGTCTCACATTATAATAAATACAAATTTAAGGGTGTGCCCTGATTTCGCTCCAATGCATTGGGTAAAGACTTAATCTCTAGAGATGGTCATTTAGACTAATACCTTGGTGAATAACCTTGGTAATTTTTAATGACACATTGGGGATGGACCTTGGTGAAACGGAAATGATTGTCTATGTTAAATGTTGTAGCCACATCTTCAAGTTATGAAATACGTTATTTTTATTATGATATGCCTCATTATTTCTTTCTCATGCCTTAAAGTTCTTTTTCATGACATTGTTGATGTATCTCAAGTTCACATGTTAAATGTTTCCCTTGTTTCCCTTACTGGGCCTTCTGCTCACCCTTTCTTTTGATATATGTCCCCAGGTTATGAGATGCAGTAATGAACCTAGGATGAACATAAGGAGAAGCCTTTCAAGTGTTTAAGAAGGATGTTTTATGTTTTCATGTTTTAAGTTCCTAGTTTCCAAGACACTAAACCTTAAAGATCCTCATTTTTGTAAAATGTAATGAAAAGTTATGTTATAAAAAGGTGGGATGCTATATTTGGGATTTCTTTTAAATCCTTGGTTTTGTAATATTTTTTTTGGTGTTAAATTCGTTTGATTTTGGGATACTAGTTCATGATTGAGATGTGAAGTTTGGTTGCGTTGTGTTTTGATCTTTCCTTATGATTCTTCTTTTAGGGTGTGCCCCCATAAAGTTATATGGGATTCTTAAAAGCCATTGTGGTTAGTCATTCTCTTGTTTACTCTTCGGTTGGTCAAGTTTTTTCATGGTGGTTCAATTCATTCTAGATATGGAGCCCAGTGTTTTTTATTATTAGGAATTCATTCGGAAGTTCTAGGAGTTGGACCCTCATCATTTATTTGGGAAACTGGAGACTAGGAAATCCAAAGAATGTTTGCAAAGAATTGAGGAGATTTTTATTACACTTTATCTCCCTAAGCCTTTTAAACTCAATTTCATGATCTTTATGATTGAAGTACCAGGTTAGAAGTGGTGGAAGTCTGTTTACTACTCCAAACCATATAAGTTCTATTCATGGGAAGGTTTCAAGGCCATGTTCATCCAAAAGTATTTCTCTAAATCTATGAGGGTATCGAAGGAGATGGAGTTGTACTATCTCAATAAAGGTGACTCATCAAGTTTTATAGTATTCTAGGAGTTTCACTGAATTGGTGACGTATCTTCTAGATTTTTTTAAAGATATATCCATGAAGGCCTGATTATTTAAAAAGGGGCTTTGACTAGGATTGTTTTAGGATGTGTCATCCTTTCCTGACACCTATGAAGAAGAAGTGAGGTGGGATGTTCAAATCAAGGATAGTCTAGTCTGAGGTCCAGAGATTGTGGATGTCTCACCTATCCATGGGAGTAGGGGTTGTGAATCCATTAAAGGTAAAGGGAAGAGAGATACGTTTAGACTGCTCAGAAGTGGTATTAAGTGACCATCATGTTTCTTCTCACCATAGTTGTCTAAGAGAAAGCTATAGGTTCTCCATCAGTGTGGGAAGACAAGGCATAATAAGCTGTCATTTCCAGAAGCACTAAATACCTATCGTACCTGTGTATGCTTGGGTCATTCGGAATAGTTCTTCTGGGGTGTTTAGAGGAAGTGACGTGGATCTAGATCCACCCCTTCAAAGGAACCCCCATCCCATTTGGAGAATCATGGTGTTGATGTAAATCTTGTTTATGGTCTCTTTCATTGTGAATGTATTCTTATTTTGAGATATTGATCATGGAGGTGTGGTCTTTTGTTAAGAATAGGGAATGATTTTGTATGTCTTTTGGGAAGTTATGTTCTTTATATATATCTCTTTTTGGGAGATTTTAAATCTTATAGTTGTGAAATAGAATTTTTTCTTATTTAGTGCCTCATATCTCAGTTTTTGTATAAAATGGTGATCCTTTTCTAGTTCTAGGAATCAGTGTTAGTCTGAATCCAAAAAATGTTGGGGATGCCACTGTGAAGGGGCTCATGGTAAACTTAGACACCCAGATCTTTGGGTGGGATAGCTCCTTTGCCCCATCCTGACCAACCCCAACCACTGTAATTGGTTAACCAAGTTTATGGTTTGTTTAGTGTATCCTCATTCAAATGTCGAATGAAGCTCACTAATATTCTTATTAAATATTTAAATTACGGTTCAAGGTGTTCCATGTTTGGGAGGGTGTGTGGAAGTGTGGCCCCCTCGATATTTTTGGGGTAGTTTGGGATCTTCAGTCTCATCGGTTGTTCCTATGAATATCGGGTTGGTTCATTAAGTTTTTTCTTATTAGCTTCAGTGGATTTTGGAATTTTGGATTCTAGATGGAAAGTGAGTTTTCATCCATCATTATTCTTGTGGTTGAGGTTTTTTTCAGTGGATTTAATTCCTTATGTTTTGATTAAACAGATACTTTGGGGACTTTCTAGGGGCATAAAGTAACGATGGTGGGGTGAATTGTCAAACCCTGTCCTGATACAACTCTTTTATTTTGGTTCATTTTTTATCCACTTTGGTCTCCCTAGGTTTTCCCAATCATTTTGGGAGAAATACTATTTTTTGACTAGAATATAGGTGGTGAACAGTCAACAGAAATCATACACCATCCCCTTTCAAACCATGTGTCCCCAATAATAATACAATCTAGTCTGCACAGTTGGTGCTCGACCGTTCAATCTCACCCAAGAAATTTTGCTGCTTCCCCCTCCTTTGGACAGAGGCTACTACACGGTTGGTGCACGGTCTTCTAGACCATGCGGCCAAACTATGTGGTCTTTTAATTCACTTATAAATTGGTATTTTACAACTTTTCCCTATTACTTTTTAAACATAAATACCCCCTAATCTTCCTCATTCAACCCCCATCACCTGTGGAGCTCTCCCCACACCTCTCCCCTTGGTACCTATCCTACTCCATGGTGGAATATTGTGGTTTCTTCAAGATATCGGGTGGATTCTCAAAGATAATACCTCATTGTCCCTCTTCCTTCCTTATTATTCCACTTTCCTCTTGTTTCTTTTCTTCCTAGGGTTTTTATGACCTAGGGTTCATGTTTCCATGTTTTAAAATTGGGGTTTTTGATCTTTTAGGGTTCTTATTGGTTCCATTTAGTTCCTTGAATGTCTTAGTGGTTATTTTGAGTTTCAATCATTATGTGAATTAAGAATTGAGGTAGGTTCTCCCTATATCCAATATTTTAACTTTATTTACATGATTTATTGATGTTTTCTATGGGTTTTTTATTGTTAAATTAAACTTATATTATAATTAAGGATTGTGATCCTTGGAATTAGGTTCTTAATCATTTTAAAAACATTTCCCTTTGTTTTTATCATGAATTGAATTAGTTTTAAATCATGTTTTGAATCTTGTTTTCAGTTGGAAAGAAAATTTTATTGATAAAATTATTTCCAATGGTTTTAATCATCGAAAATGGGATATCATGTTGATGGGAAATGGTTTTGGAATTGGAAAGGTTTTGGGAAAACCGTGTTTTTTATAAAGTAAAAGTGTTTCCTATGAAAAGTTAAGGCCTAGTTTTCACTTTGACTCATTTTGGATAAAAATATATAACCCACTTATGGAATTACCCTCTCTATGTGTGATTTTTTCTACATGATTGGTGGTAAGGCTTCTTACATTATTGTTTAATTTATAATGGGGTGTGCTTAAGGTTGGATCTTTGAGGTTAGAAGGTGGATGGGTTTTTTGTGAAGTGTATGACAAATATGTATATATTATATTGATAAAAATCACCTCCACTTAATTATAATTGGAAGCCTTGGGTATTCAAGTGGGAGCCTAAGTACACTTGATGCACTATATGAGATTACGCACTGGCTAGTGTCCCTGAGTAGATAGTCTGACTATCCATGGAATGTGTCCCTTGGTAGAGCTAGTGAGGGTGTCATAGGGTTTTTGGGCAGTGATTTTGGTTAACTAGTATTATTAGAGATTTATTTTGAGATTCTATTAATAGTTTTTCCCTAGGTCATCTCAACCAGCACCTGATATCCCATGGCGCTTGTTTTTCCTATATTCTATTTTCTTTTTATCCATAGTTTCTTTAAAAAGTGGGGCTTTTTTTGTTAATTTTAATAAAATTTAAGGTCTACAATATTTTATCTTTTAAAAAAAAATTGAAATTTTTTCCTTCATGCTTTGGAAATTGTTTTGAAAATGTAATGAAAGACGTTTTTTCTTAAAAATAGAATCTTGTTTCTTGTTTTTTAAAAGAAGATAAAATCTTATTTTATGTATCCTATTTTAAAACTAAAAATAATGTATTTCACTTTAGAGGTAAATTATAGATCATTGGTTATTATTTCCATTCCTACTAAGCATAGTGGTGCTCACACCTTATTTCTTTATGATTTTTTATCCTTAGGTTTATCTCAGTTCTGGATCGCTCATGGAGTGAGTATGGTTCTTTAGTTGGAGGTGATTTGTAGGGTCACATGGAGTTACATTATATTTTATTTTACTTTATTATTATAGTTTTTATTCAATAGTTTTTGTTTATCTATCTATTTTTCATGGGCCAAACTATTACCAATTGCTTTCTTTTGATGTTCAGCACCAGTTGCCAACCCAGGAGGATCGGGAATGCCTTCCGGGCCTTATTATAGGCTATCTTGAGTGACCGATTTGGTGTTAACCCAAGTTTATTCATGAAAGAAATTTAGAATAATAGGTAAGCCCTTGTTATTTGGGTATTTCCAGAAGTTCAGAGCTAGGGTTTCCATAATTCAAGTAGTCGGTCTAGGGTAGTTTCTTAATCGTCACTTATTTAGAAGGATGCTTGAATTTCAATGCTAGTCGGGGATGGTTATACCTAAATATATAAGCATGGATCATCTATTTTTTTGAGGTTTTTGTTTTTTGATGGAGTTTTTTTTTTTGATTTTTGATTTAGTGGTTTATTTTGAGAAAATCCAAGGCTTGGAGGGGTTGATTTGGAGGAATTCAAAGGGGTTCATGTTTACTATGCACAGTCTAGAAAACTGTACATAGAACATACAACTAGCTTTGATGACCACAAGTGTGCTCACCCAGTCGGTGAACTGGCTACTAAACTGTACTGCCAAGTTGTGTGTAGTGGTGGTTCTTTTGGGATTTTGAGATTTTGATTTGTTCGGTAATTGGGTTTCTCTAATTTTTTTAGGTAAGTATTTTAGTTGAATTTGGGGTGTTTCCCTTGGGTTTTAAAATGGTTTTTGGTTTATTAAAAAAATTCCAAAAAAATATATGGGTTATTTGATAATGAAAGGGAAAATTATTTGGAATTTTGAAAATTTTGTGGAAATGGAGAGGAAAAATGAAATGTGTTGTTTTAGAAAAGGATTTTTTTTTGGAAATGTGGTTGTTTTGGGAAAAGTTTTGGGGGATTTCAGAAAAATAAAATAAAATGTGGAATGAAAATTACTTGGGAATTTGGAAATGTGTTGATTTAATAATAAGTGGTGGCTTTGAAGACTATTTGGGAATTTGAAATATGGGTAGGATGTTTTTTAATGGAAGTGTCTTGTTTTGACCCGTGGTATCCCTATGAGTTCTCATATATATATATATGGATGTATGTATATGGTAAGAGGATGGTTGTGGGAATGTTTTAATTGGTACTTAAGCTAGAACATGATGTATATATGTGAGACTTAATGGAATACCAATGGTGGGTACTTAAGATCTTAAGGCTATTTGGTTTTTTTATGTGGTTTTCAAAAGGGGGAAATTAGTGTTTTGAAAAATGTGAAGGGAGATATTCTTTATTTTTATGTTTTGTGATTTCTTTTAACTCTTGGGTTTTTTAATATTGGGTGTGGTGTTGAAAGTGTTTGATTTTCGGCTGATGTTTCATTATTGAAATGTGAATTTTGGTTTTGTTTTTTTATCTAGTATTGCACTTATTTTTTTAGGGTGTTCCCCCACAGAGTTCTTTGAAATTATGAAAATCCTTTTTGGTTGGTCCTTCTCTTATTTTCAATTTGATTGCTCATGTTTTTCTGTAGTTGTTTAGTTCGTTATGGGTATATATTCCAATGGTCCTCAATATCAAGAATTCATATAGAAGTTCCAGGATTTAGACCCTCCTCATTTATTTGGGAAACTAGAGACTGGGAAAGTTGAAGAATTTTTGTGAAGAATTAAGGAGTTTTTTGTTAAAATTGAGCTCCCCAAGACACTTAAACTCAATTTTTTTATCTTTATGATAGAAGGCCCAAGATGGAGGTGGTGTAAGTCCATTTAGCATCCCAAATCATAGAAGGTATATTTGTGGGAAGGATTCAAGGCCTTGTTCATCAAACAGTATTTCTCTGAAGTTGTGAGGGTACTGACGGAGATGTATTTGTACCATCTTAGGAAAGGAGACTTTTTGATCTTGGAGTATGCTAGGAGTCTTGAAAAACTAGTGTAGTATCTTCTAGAATTGGATAAAGATGGATCCCTGAAGGCCTAGTTTATTGAAAAGGGGCTTCAAACAGAACTATTTTAGGTGGTGTCATACTTTCATAACACCTATGAAGAAGCAGTGAGGTGGCATGTTCAGATCAAGTCCAGTCTATATAGAGGGTTGGATGTAACGACCCAAAGTTTTTCAATGGAAATCCCCTTCTTATATTTATATCATAAAATAACATGAAAACACAACATAATAAACTACTAAGTGATAAGTGACCTTTAAACATAAGTTTGTCACTCATGTGTTCTGAATTTCGAAAATCTGACATACACGGTTGTGTTCAAGATGATTTTTGGAGTCTAATGAAACAAAATTAATTTTTGGTGAATAGTGACATACCCTTATTAATAGTAACATACCCTTAGGAATAGTAATATGACCCTTAGTAATAGTAAATCATCCAACATAAGAGTAACATTACCTATGAATAATTAAATAAAATTTAGACATCTTAGAAAGTGACAATTTGACCTTAGTATACATTTTGGCATTTTGTAATTCATAAATAATTAATTATAATTAATTAATTAATTTAAAAGAATATTTATTTCCCTAAAATGTATTCATAAATTATTGAATCAATGTCTTATAGTTTTTAGATAATTTTATAAGACCCTGTGTAATTTTTAAAAGCACTATAAAATCAGTTTTAATCATAAAAACTATTTTTTTAAGTAAATTATGATTTTAATTAAATATTAAATTAATAATATTTAGAAAATTATTTTTGAAAAATGGACTC
This sequence comes from Viscum album, assembly GCA_963277665.1. NCBI lineage: Eukaryota > Viridiplantae > Streptophyta > Magnoliopsida > Santalales > Viscaceae > Viscum > Viscum album. The sequence continues at coordinate 746,742,199 of OY728121.1, read as the reverse complement.
CATTTTTGGATTCTACACGTCAAAAAATGGTAGGGGTAAATTTTTGGGTTTTTTCTGAAATACTTCAATTTTCGGATGAATAGTAAAAAAAATATAGTTTTTCGCATAATCGGTGTATACTAAATTCCATCATTAATAATGTAATGATTACATAAACATTCTAGAACTTTATTTTTGGCCAAATTGTATTAAATTTCATAAATGGTTCCTTAAAATTCAATAAATCCAATTCTCAAACCTAAAAAGAACTTTCCAAAGCCTAAAGTCAAAAGGTGGTTTCTTAAAGTGTCTTTTTCTCTTTCTTTCACTTTCCTTTTAATAAATTAATGAATTCGAATTATAAAGAATAATTAAAGCCTAAAATGAATTTTATTATATTAATATATGATTTAGGATGTCAAAAAACTACTATTACAAGTCTAAAGTTTGATATATTATTTTATTTAATATTTTATACTAAAAACACCTCCCTCCTCATGTATAAATAAACCCTCCCCCTCCTCTTGCCAAACCACACCTCTCAAGCTTCAATAATTGTCTAAGATCTGTCAAATAATCTCCCCTAGCCCCTCCCCCATGTCCAAGAGCTTCTGGTCTCATCAAAAGACCATGCTTAGGCCCTTAAGGAGGTTCTCAAGAGAAGGATTTAAGAGGTAATTTCCCTCCCTCTTCTCCTTTAATTCCCTTTCAAGTTCAAGTTCATTTCTTGATCTCTCCCCACCTATCTTTATCCAAATTATGTTTTAACTCCAGTATTATACATATACTGTAATTTTATGATTCTAATTGAATATTATATCACCCAATCCCCTTTTCCTCTTCCTTTTATTTTATTAAAGAGAACGTTGTTCGTGAGGTGTTAATTTATCACCTTCAAGAACAACATGCATTCTTCTTCCATTTCTACCTTCATATCTGGTCATGAAACCATTTTTATGGTTGAACCAAAATATTTTATATGTATTATGTTCTATTTGAAATTATGGAAATAACTTATGTCCATATTACTAAGTGAAAAGTTAAAACAAGTTCGTTGTGATCCAAAAACCGCTCAATTTAACCCAAATAACCATCATTTAATTCTTATCTAATGATTCATCCACATGGATCTAATATAATTCATCATAAAATAATTCAAGATCCTTTAATATCATTAATAACATGTAATATCATTTCTGGATGTTTACTCAAGTTCTACCCAAACTTTAATTTAAGAATACTAGTGAACCACCCAAGAAAAACCATAAAAACGAACATCCCTGAACAATGTTTTTAAACACTATATGTCATCCAAAGGAACATAATATGACATAAGGAAACCAGAATGAACCCTATTAATGTACACATGGTTCTGGATTTCTAATTAATGAATATAATGTCATTATACAGTACATTAAAGAGAAGGAAGCATTCAGGTACAAGGTAAGGGGAAATCTCGAACCCAATTTTCTTCCTTCGGGTTCTCCCTCTTTCACTCCATTTTTGATATGGTTACTACTTAAAGATCATTTTTTCATCATTTTCATTACTTTTCTGGGATATACATGTTTTTCACTGGTTTTTATGTCCATCAAAATGTTTTCCAAAAGAACTCTTCTTTTAATAACACCCCTTTTACTTCTCACTCAAGGTGGATGGTTCTTGTAACATGTATGTTATTCCCTCTTTCTTTTGGGAACCCAAAGCATATGAATGTGTTATTATGATATGAAACCCATTCCTTTTCATGGGTTCATTATGTTAATTTATGTTATATGTTCATTGTGGAAAGCATGATAAATGGTAATGTTATGATGTAACGGGTGCGCCCGGAATTATATAGCGCAATATGAATGTTTAAATGTGATGGGTTCGCCCGGAATTATACAGCACTCCAATGCATTGGGTAAAGTGATGAATCTCATGAGTAAATGTGAAATTATGTGTGAACAAGATGCTATCTTGGTTCATAAGTATGTGTGGTAGTTAACCACTAAGACATGATGTTTCATTTTTATGCATTGCCACATTTCAAGTCTTTTATTTATGCTCCTCTAATGTTCATGATCTTTTGCCTATATTATGATTATACTCACCCCATGATATATTGTTCTTATCTATCCTCTTACTGGGCTTCTAGATCACCCCTTTTGATGTATATACTCCGGTGGCTGCATGTACTAAGGAGAGGACAAGTTCCAATAAGAAGCTAGAGAAGAAGAAATTAAATAAATGTTTATGCTAGATGTTGTATTTTTTATGTGTGGTCCTAGTTTTCCCAAGAAACTAAGCCTTTGGATCCTCTTTGTGTACTACTATTATGTTTTTTTATCTTTGAAATGATGTAATAGTAATGTGTGAAAAGGATGGGTCGCTATAGTTGGTATCATAGGCAAGGTTTAGTTAATTTGGGAATTAGGATTAGTGAACCCTAGAGAAAACTTCTAGTATGAGACTAAGTAAAAATATTCCCACAAGAATATTTACCTAGGGATCCCATATGTTATGTTTTTGGAATAAATTTTTTAAATTAATAAGTTATTCATGACTTGTTTACTTATGTTTTGTTATGACCTTTTCTATTTTAGAAAACGGTGGGAACCAGGAGAAATCAGGCCAACAACTCATGTGAGGGCCAATGCAACGATTTCCCGAACGACATCCCCAATGATTTGGGAGGTGGAGTTCAAAACTTCATGGTGATGCTTACCCAATTATCTCAGGTTATGAATAATAACCATAATAATGGGGAACGTCCTCCTTCACCAAAGAGGGAGAAACTAGCTATCGAATGTTTTATATGCCAATGACCACCAACGTTTTGTGGATCTTCTGATCCACTAGTTGTGGAACAGTGGGTCAACTCCATGGAGAAGATCTTTTCTGTGCTTTACTGTTCTGAGACGAAGAAGGTGACTCTAGATGTTTATCATCTAGATAGAGAAGCCGATCAATGGTGGGATTTGATTAAGAACACCAATTCAATGGAGGAATTTGAAGAGATGGAATGGGAAGACTTTAAGATAATGTTTCTTAATAAGTATTTCCACAAACACTTCGCACGAAGATGGAGAGAGAATTCATAGAGCTCAAGAAAAAAGAAGGAGAATATGTCACAACCTATTAATAGAATTTCACAAGGCTTGCAAGGTATGCTTCGGGTTTTGTTATCAACAATGATAGCAAAATTGATAGATTCTTTAGTGGATTAAAACCACACCTTCGAAAGGATCTTTCAATTCGAGACATTGGGAGTTATGAAGAAGTTGTTCGGTGTGCTATCAAAGTGGAGATGGAGTTTAGAGAATGGTCCCATGGCTATGGTGATAATAAAATAAATATGTATTTTCAATCTGGTGGATCTAATGATAAAGGCGGGAAAAAAATCAACGACTCACATGCCAAAAATGTGGGAAGTTGCACCATGGGAACTACATCAAAGGGACGGGGAAATGCTTCAAGTGTGGGAAAGAAGGACACCATGCCCAAGAGTGTCGAAAAGACATGAAAAGGAAGGAGAATGTAGTAGATGAAAGGAGAGAACCACCCATGGTTCAATGCTACAACTATAGGGAGCTAGGGCACTATACAAACCAGTGCACTAAACCTTGAGCTCTCGAGGGTAATCAACATCAACATCCACCAAAGCCAAAGGAACAAGGTAATTCTTATGCCATCACTACTGCGGATGTGGAGCATGATAATGAAGTCATACAAGGTACACTTCCTTTTCACTCAAGAATGGAAAAAGTCTTATTTGATTCTGGTTTTATGCATTCCTTTATATCTTGCAAGTTTTCTATAACTATAGAATCGAAGCCCTGAAACCTTGAATTAGAGATATCTATAAAAACACCAAGTGGTGCAATCATTGCAACCCAAGTGTTTGACTCTTCTCCTATTGGCGTATGTGGGAAGATTCTTTTGGAAAATCTCTTAATACTTCCCTTGGTGGAATTCAATGCTATAATGGAAATGGACTGGCTCTCATTATATAGAGCACATATCAATTTTCGGGAAAAGGAAATATCTTTTCATATTTAGAACCATCCCATGCTCCTCTACAAATGCAAGGAAGATCATGAATCTCCTTTAAAAAATCCTTCAATGGTGTGGGTGTTGATTCCCTATGAAGAAGCACACCTCACCCAAATGGTTGAGTCGAAGGAAAGTTCCAACCTTGAGGAAATTCCCATCCTGAGGGAATACGGCGATGTATTTACTGAAGAGTTACCCAAAATTCCCCTGGATCATGAGGTAGAGTTCTCAATTGAACTCATACCCAGAGCTACTCTTATCTCGATGTGTCCCTATAGGATGGGTCTTATCGAACTGGAGGAGTTAAAGAAGCAGCTGCAAGAGCATCTGGACAAAGGGTTCATACGCCCTAGTGCATCACCTTGGGGTGAACCAGTGGTCTTTTTGAAGAAGAATGATGGAACAATGTGGTTGTGTATCGATTATCGGGAACTCAACAAGATCACCATAAAGAACAAGTATCCTCTCCCAAGGATTTATGACTTGTTCGACCAGTTAATAGGAGCCCAATACTTCGCAAAGGTGGATCTTCATTCTGGATATCATTAGGTAAAGGTGAAGAAGGAAGATATTTAGAAGACTTCCTTCCGTACAAGGTATGGGCACTATGAGTTTTTGGTGATGCCCTTTGGACTTACTAATGCCCCTACAATCTTCATGGATTTGATGAATAGAGTCTTTAGACATTACCTTGACAAATTTTTGGTAGTGTTTATTGATGTTATTCTCATATACTCCAAGAGCAATGAGGAACATGAAGAGTATCTAAGACTTCTGTTGGCAACATTAAGAAAGGAGAAGTTGTATGCCAAGTTCAGAAAGTGTGACTTTTAGATGAATCATGTCACGTTCTTGGGACATGTGATCACAAGTGAGGGAATTTTTGTGGATCCTTCAAAGAAAAAGGTGATTGAGGAATGGACCAGGCCCTCTAGTGTCCAGAAATCCGTAGTTTTCTTGGATTAGCTGGGTACTATCGACGTTTTGTGAGAAACTTCTCACGATTGTCAAGCCCGCTAACTAAGTTAAAAAGGAAAGGGGTAAAGTATGTCTGGACGGAAGAATGTGAGGGAAGCTTCAAGGAGCTAAAGAGAAGGCTGATCACTACACCTATACTCACACTATCGAAAAGTGGATAAAGCTTTGTGATATATAGTGATGCTTCAAAGAAAGTCTTGGGTTGTGTACTCATGCAAAATGATAATGTGATAGCATGCGCCTCACGACAGTTGAAGATCCATGAGCAGAACTACCCAACACATGATCTAGAGTTGGCAGCCGTGATTTTTGCCTTGAAAATCTGGCGGCACTACCTTTATGGCGAGAAGTGTGAAATATACACCGACCACAAGAGCCTAAAGTATATATTCACACAAAAGGATCTCAACATGCGTCAAAGAAGATGGTTAGAGCTAATATAGGATTACGATTGCTCTATTCATTATCATCCTAGAAAGGCGAACAAGGTAGTTAATGCTCTAAGTAGAAAATAACCCGCTACTCTATCCATGTTGAGGATTGAGAAAGACCATATCTTCATGGATGTGCAAAGGATGGATTTGGGAATCGTAAGGGTAGGGGATACATCCTACCTTGCCCAAATGATTTTGAAACCATCCATCCAAGAGAAGATTAAGGAAGCACAAAGGGATGATGTGGAGATACAAAAGAGGGTGAATGCAGTGAAGGAAGGGAAGCTGCAAGAGTTTTGTATCAACGATGATGGTGTGATTCGGTTTGGAACGCGGCTTTGGGTGCCCTCATCACCCGGGATAAAGAATGAGCTATTGGATAATGCACTTAGCTAAACTTTCTCTATCCATCCTGGGAGTACCAAGATGTACCATGATCTCCGAGAACACTTCTGGTGAGATAACATGAAGAAAGAGATTGTGGAATATATATCAAGGTGCTTGGTATGTCAGCAAGTTAAAGCTAAGCAACAAAAGTCCAATGGTATGATGCATACATTGCCTATACCCATGTGGAAATGGGAAAATGTTACTATGGACTTTGTCAAAGTCCTCCCGAAGATGTCAAAGAAAAATAATGCGATATGGGTTGTGGTTGACCGACTCACCAAGACTGACCATTTTATCACTATTCGGGAATACCTCTCACTTGAATAACTTGAAAGGATATATGTGAAGGAAGTGGTGAGACTGCACGGTGTTCCACTCTCAATTGTCTCTAATCATGATCCAAGGTTCACCTCTAAGTTCTGGAGGAGCCTTCAACTTTCTTTGAATACTGAATTAAATTTCTGCACGGCCAATCACCCCCAAACCAATGGCCAGTCTGAAAGGACTATTCAGACGCTTGAAGATATGCTAAGATCCTACTCTCTAGAATTAAAAGGTGGGTGGGATCAGCATCTCTTGTTGGTTGAGTTCTCATACAAAAACATCTTCCACTCGATTATCCAGATGGCTCCATATGAAGCTCTCTATGGGAAGCGATGTAGAACTCCAACCTGTTGGGATGAAGTTAGAGAAAGAAAGCTCCTTGGGCTCGATCTTGTTCAAGAGATGACAGAGAAGGTCCAAGTCATCCAGAAACACATCAAAGATGCTCAAAGTTGGAAAAAGAGACATGCTGACAACCGTTGAAGGGACTTGGAGTTCGACGTTGGAGATAAAGTCTTCCTTCGAATATCTCCATGGAAGAGAGTCATGCGATTTGGGAAGAAATGGAAGCTAAGCCCTAGGTATATTGGCCCCTTTGAGATCCTTGAGCGCATAGGAGTCGTGGCCTATCGTCTAGCACTTCCACCGAATATGGCTCAAGTTCATGATGTGTTTCATGTATCACTACTGAGGAAGTACATACCAGACCCCTCACATGTACTAAACTTAGAGGTGGTGCAGCTAGAATATGATCTCTCCTATGTGGAGCAGCCAGTAAAAATTATGGATTGGAGAGATAAGGTTCTACGCAAAAAGACAACACATCTTGTCAAAGTGTTGTGGAGGAACCATAAGTTTGAGGAAGCAACTTGGTAACCAGATGAGAAAACGAAGGAGAAGTACCCTCACATGTTTGTGTAAAGTGAAATTTCGGGGGCGAAATTTCTTAAGGGGGAAAAAATGTAACAACCCAAAGTTTTTCAATGGAAATTCCCTTCTTATATTTATGTCATAAAATAACATGAAAACACAACATAATAAACTACAAAGTGATAAGTGACCTTTAAACATAATTTTTTCACTCATGTGTTTGGAATTTCGAAAATCCGACATACACGGTTGTGTTCAAGATGATTTTTTGAGTCTAATGAAACAAAAATATTTTTTTGTGAATAGTGACATACACTTATGAATAGTAACATACCCTTATGAATAGTAATATGACCCTTATTAATACTAAAGCATCCAACATAAGAGTAACATTACCTATGAATAATTAAATAAAATTTAGACATCTTAGAAAGTGACAATTTGACCTTAGTATACGTTTTGGTATTTTGTAAGTCATAAATAATTAATTATAATTAATTAATTAATTTAAAATAATATTTATTTCCCTAAAATGTATTCATAAATTATTGAATCAATGTCTTATAGTTTTTAGATAATTTTATAAGACCCTGCGTAATTTTTGAAAGCACTATAAAATCAGTTTTAATCTTAAAAACTATTTTTTAAGTAAATTATGATTTTAATTAAATATTAAATTAATAATATTTAGAAAAATATTTTTGAAAAATGGACTTCCTTTTTTGATTCTACACGTAGAAAAATGGTAGGGGTAAATTTTTGGGTTTTTTATGAAATACTTCAATTTTCAGGTGAATAGTAAAAAAATACAGTTTTTCGCATAATCGGTGTATACTAAATTGCATCATTAATGATGTAATGATGACATAAACATTATAGAACTTTAGTTTCGGCCAAATTATATTAAATTTCATAAATTCTTCCTTAAAATACAATAAATCCAATTCTCAAACCTAAAAAGAACTTTCCAAAGCCTAAAGACAAAAGGTAATTTCTTAAAGTGTCTTTTTCTCTTTCTTTCACTTTCCTTTTCATAAATTAATGAATTATAATTATAAAGAATAATTAAAGCCTAAAAATAATTATATTATATTAATATATGATTTAGGATGTCAAAAAACTACTATTAAAAGTCTAACTTTTGGAATATTATTTTATTTAATATTTTATACTAAAAACACCTCCCTCCTCGTGTATAAATAAGCCCCCCCCCCCCCCTCCTCTTGCCAAAACACACCTCTAAAGCTTCAAGCATTGTCTAAGATCTATCCAATCATCTCCCCGAGCCCCTCCCCCACGTCCAAGAGCTTCTGGTCTCATCAAAAGACCAAGCATAGGCCCTTAAGGAGGTTCTCAAGAGAAGGATTTAAGAGGTAATTCCCCTCCCTCTTCTCCTTTAATTCCCTTTCAAGTTCAAGTTCATTTATTGATCTCTCCCCACCTATCTTTAACCAAATTGTGTTGTAACTCCAGTATTATACATATAATGTAATTTTATGATTATAATTGAATATTATATCACCCAACCCCCTTTCCCTCTTCCTTTTATTTTATTAAAGAGAACATTGTTCGTGAGGTGTTAATTTATCACCTTCAAGAACAACATGCCTTCTTCTTCCATTTATACCTTCAGATATGGTCATGAAACAATTTTTATGGTTGAACCAGAATATTGTATATGTATTATGTTCTATTTAAAATTCTTGAAATAACTTATGTCCATATTACTAAGTTAAAAGTTAAAACAAGTTTGTTGTGATCCAAAAACCGCTCAATTTAACCCAAATAACCATCATTTAATTCTTATCTAATGATTAATACACATGGATCTAATATAATTCATTATAAAATAATTAAAGATCCTGTAATATCATTAATAACATGTAATATCATTTCTGGATGTTTACTCATGTTCTACCCAAACTTTAATTTAAGAATACTAGTGAACCACCCAAGAAAAACCATAAAAACTAACATCCCCGAACAATGTTTTTAAACACTATAAGTAATCCAAAGGAACATAATATGACATAATGAAACCATAATGAACCCTATTAATGTAAACATGGTTCTGGATTTCTAATTAATGAATATAATGTCATTATACAGGACATTAAAGAGAAGGAAGCATTCGGGTACAAGGTAAGGGGAAATCTCGAACCCAATTTTCTTCATTCGGGTTCTCCCTCTTTCACTCCATTTTTGATATGGTTACTACTTAAAGATCATTTGTTCATAATTGTAATTACTTTTTTGGGATATACATGTTTTTCACTAGTTTTTATGTCCATCAAAATGTTTTCCAAAAGAACTCTTCTTTTAAGAACACCCCTTTTACTTCTCACTCAAGGTGGACGGTTCTTGTAACATGTATGTTATTCCCTCTTTCTTTTGGGAACCCAAAGCATATGAATGTGTTATTATGAGATAAAACCCGTTATTTTTCATGGGTTAATTATGTTAATTTATGTTATATGTTCATTGTGGAAATCATGATAAATGGTAATGTTATGATGTGATGGGTGCGCCCGGAATTATATAGCGCAATATGAATGTTTAAATGTGACGGGTGAGCCCGGAATTATACAGTGCTCCAATGCATTGGGTAAAGTGATGAATCTCATGAGTAAATGTGAAATGATTTGTGAACAAGATGCTATCTTGGTTCACAAGTATTTGTGGTAGTTAACCACTAAGACATGATTTTTCATTTTTATGCATTGCCACATTTCAAGTCTTTTATTTATGCTCCTCTCATGTTCATGATCTTTTTCTTATATTATGATTATGCTCACCCCATGATATATTGTTCTTATCTATCCTCTTACTGGGCTTCTATATCACCCCTTTTGATGTATATCCTTAGGTGGCTTCATGTACTAAGGAGAGGACAAGTGCCAATAAGAATCTAGAGAAGAAGAAATTAAATAAATGTCTATGATAGATGTTGTATTTGTTATGTGTGGTCCTAGTTTTCCTAAGAAACTAAGCCTTTGGATCCTCTTTGTGTAATACTATTATGTTTTTTTATCTTTGAAATGATGTAATAGTAGTGTGTGAAAAGGTTGGGTCGCTATATTGGAGATATTGGATGTCTCGTCTATCCCTAGGAGAAGTGGTTGCTGCTCCAGTAAAGGGTAATGGAAGAGATATATGTCTAGCCTACTCAAAATTGGTATGAAGTGATCATTATGTTTCTTCTCCCCAAAGTCATCTGAGATAAAGTTATAGGTGTTCCATTAGTGTGAAAAGATGGGGCATAAGAATCTATCATGTTTAGAAGCACCAAATACCTTTTGTACCTATGGATTCTTGGATCATTTGAAATGGTTTTTTTGAGGTATTTCCAAGAAGTAACATGGATCTAGATCCACCCCTTTGAAGGACCCCCCATCCTATTTATAGAATCATGTTACTGATGCAGATCTGGTTATTGTCTCTTTTTATATGAAGGTTTTATTGTTTTGGGTTGTTGATCATGGTAGTGTGGTATTTTTTTGAGAATAGGGGGTGATGTGGTATGTCCTTAAGGTAGTCCTATTCTTTATATAGCTCTCTTTTTGGTAGATGTTGAATTTTGTGGTTGTAAAATACCATCATTTCTTGTTTATCATCTCGTATCTCAATTTCTATTTGAATTGGTGAGACTATTCTTATTTAAGTAATCATTGTAAGTTTTAATCATAAAAATGGTGGGTAGGCCACCATGAAGGGGCTCATGGTAAACTTAGTCACCCAGATATCTAGGTGGGACAACTCTTTCTACCCATACCACATGACCCCTACCATTTTAATTGGTTAACTGATTATATGGTTTTGTATCAAATCCTCATAAAAATCCTTAATGAAATACCTGAATATTCTTCTTCAATATTTATATTAAGGTTTAGGGTGTTTTATGTTTGGGATTTTGTGTGGAATTGTGCCCCCCTCGATCTTTATTAGGTAGTTTGGGCTCTTTAGTCTCATAGGTTGTTCCTATGAATGTCAGATTGGTTCTTTAAATTTTTTCTTATCAAATTTTATGGATTTCAAATTTTTGGATTCTAGAGGGAAAGTGATTTTTCTTCCATCATTCTTCAAGTGGTTGAGGTTTTATTTGGGTACATTTTGTCTTTTCCCTATGTTTTAGTTAGACAAAACTTTTGGGGACTTTCTGGGGGTAGAAAGGGTCAATGGTGGAGAGAATTGTCAAACCCCTACCAGAAACAAGCCTTTTATTTTGGTTCATTTATGATCTATTTTGGTTTCACTGAGTTATCATGAGCTTTTTTTGAGAAATAGTAATTTTCAGGCTGGAATATGGGTGGCATACAATTTGTGCATGGTTAGTAGAAACTATGTGTCATCAAATTTCAAATCATGAGGCCTAGATAGTGGGAATGCCTCGACTACAAGATTAGTGCAAAGCCATGCAGAGCCACCCAAAAAACCATGCGGATTCCTCCTCCTTTAGACATAGGCTACTCCATGGTTGTGCACAGTATGGTAGACTGTGAGGCCAAACCATAAGGTCTTCCAGGTTACTTAAAAAGTCGTATTTTTTCACTTTTCCCTCCTTGGTTTTTAACCCAGATCCCCCTATTTGTACCTTGTTTAACCTCCAGCACCGTCGGAGCTCTCCCCAGACCTCTCCTATTGGTTCTCCTCCTCCTCCACGATGGAATATTTTGGTTTCTTCAAGATATGTGGTGGATTCTAAAATTTAATCTCTCCTTGTCCCCCTTCCTTAATTATTCTTCCACTTACGTATTGTTTATTTTCATTCCTAGGGTTTCTAAGGGTTCATGTTTCCATGTTTTAAAATTTGGGGGTTTTAAATTTTAGGGTTCTTCTTAGTTCCCTTTAATTACTTGTGCATCTTAGAGGTTAGGTTGAGTTTCCATCATCATGTGAATTGGGCTCTCAATTATTTTCCAAACATCACTTTTGGTATTTATCATGAATTTAATTATTTTTAAATCATGTTTTAAATATTATTTTTAGTTAGAAAGATACTTTTATTAATTAAATAATTTCCAATGGTTTTAATCATTGAAAATGGGATTTATCAATGATGGGTAATGGTATTAGACTTGGAAAGGTTTTGGGAAAATATGTTTTTCTAAATTAAAAGTTGTTCCTATGAAAAGGTGTGCCCCAGTTGGCACTTTGACTCATTTTGGATAAAAATAGAAACCACTATTAAATAATTCCCCCCTCTAAGTGTGATTTTTGCTATGTGATTGGTGGTAAGGCTTGTGCCTTTGTTGTTTGATTTGTAATGGGTATGTACTTAAGGAGGGAGACAGAGGTCAGAAGGTGGATGGGTTTTTTGTGAAATGTATGAAAAATATATATATCCTAGATTGATAAAACTCGCCTTCTCTTAATTGTAATGAGAGTCCTTGTGTAGTAATGTGGGAGTCTATGTACACTTTCTGAACTAGTTGATATTACACACTCGTTAGTGGACCTGAGTAGATAGTCTAACTAACCATGGGATGTGCCCCTCGGTCGAGCCAGTAAGGGTTTCACCAGGTGTTTGGGTAGTGATTGTGGATAATCAAAACTGATAAAGACTTATTGTCAAATTGTATTGAGATCTTTGTCCTAGGTTGTCTACACCAATACATGGGATCCCGTGATGCTTGTTCTTCATGTACTCTATTTTATTATGATCCCTGGTTTCTTTATGAGGTGGAACTTATGTTTTTTTAGTTGAACTAATATTTCCCATCCATTGTATTTTATCTTTTGAAATAATTTTTTGAAATGTTTTTCTTCATGCTTTGAAAGTTATTTTGGAAATGTGATGAAAGATAGTGTTTCTTAAAAATGGAATCTTGTTGCTTGTTTTTGAAAATAATGGAAACCCATATTTTTATATATCCTATTTCCAAACTAGAAAGAATGGGTTTCACTTTAGATGTAAAGAATAGGGAATCGGTTATTCTTAGCATCACTACTGAGCATCCTGGTGCTCACATATTCTGTCTTTATCTTTTTTCAGCCTCAGGTCTATCTTAGTTATGGATCACTCATGGAACGAGCATGGTTCTTTAGTCAGAGGTGACCCATGGGGTCACATGGAGGTACGTTCTATTTTCTTTTCTTGTATGATGCTGGTTGTTCTTCAATTGTGTTTATTTATTTATCATTTTTCAGGGTCCAAATCATTCCCAATTACTTTATTTTGATGCTCGAAACTAGTTTTTAGCTTGAGAGGATTGGGAATGCCACTCAGGCCTTTTGCGGAATATATCAGGTGACCGGTTCGGCATTGACATGGTTTGGTTCATGACACACATTGCATCAGAGGTACCAACCTTGAGTCTATGAAACTGTAACAGCAATTTTTTCATCAATATTCATTTTACTTTCTTTCTTTCTTTATTTATAATTTTATAAACATATTGAACCGTTATTTTTTTTTATAATATTATTCATATTTTTTTCATATTTTTTCTAAAACAGATTCATATTCTAATTAATTGTTCATATCTATTCATTTTTTTAACTCAAATATACATATTAATATTCTAATTCTTTGTTTATATTTATTTATTTATTTAACATTATTTTTTTCTAATATATAGGTTTATAAATATGTAGGTATGAATTTATTTTTAACTTATATGTATCAGCAACTGAAGTGTAATAAAAATAATTTTTTTACCCATTCCTCTTTAAGAAATGGATGATAACAAATTTTATTATGTTACACACAGTTTAAATAAAAGTGGTATTTCTTATTACAATTTATTTATTATAACTTGATTCATTCAAAAATCAATTTTGAATACACTAAATTACATTATTAAATGAATATTATGTATTTTCATTCTCACTTCTATGTTATAAAAAATAACACTTTTAATGAAACAATTATATTTTCCCTACACTGTATTATTTTTTATGAGTTGAAAAATAGTCATTTTTATTCATTTATGCATATCTAAAAATAGTGTTTCATTTCTTATTACCTTTTATTTATTAGAACTTTTCAACATTCATTATTTAACTCGTTCATGGAGCTTGCTTAAATAATTATGAATTTTATTTTCTCATTATAAAATATATCACTAACTTCTCCAACTTTCCCTCAATTCCTTCCTGACCCCCAAATTTATATAGGTTCACGTTAGAATTGATTCCCTATTTAGTATATATAAATTTATGTTAACTATTATGATAAGGTTAGAGTTCGAGAGCAGGTTCTTATTTTAAATATTATAAAAAATTGTTTTATAATATATTTATTATGTTTAGATAAAATTAATGGATTTAAACAAATGTATTTTTTACTAGAATAGAATTAAATGTGGAAAATATATATATCTAAAATACCAATATATTTGTCATTATAAAGTTAATAATCTACCAATTGTGCTTATTTTCTTCCCTTCCATTATTTAAAGGCCCTTCTATCAATATGAGAAATAAAATATATAATCATGGATACTATTTATTTATGATTCATAGAGTGATTGTTAGAGCTGAATCAAAATTTTATGCTCTTTAATTTAGAGCTGAGATGATTATAGGTTATTGCATTGGACATTGACTTACATAGAAATCATAATTTTGTATTCTATATGAGTGGTTATGTCCTTCACATTTCTTTTTTCATGGAGTTGGTTGGTTTTAGTAGCATTTTTGGTACTACACTATTTATATCAATTCCTATCTTTATTCCCATATCTCCCACTTTAAGGCAAGATAAAAAATTTCAAGCACCAACTCTAATTATTACATAATTATGAAAATAATATTATGTATTTTCATTCCCACTAGTATGTTATATAAAATAACACTTTAAATAAAACAATTAAATTTTCACTACACTTCATAAGTTTTTATGAGTTGAGAAATAGCCATTTTTATTAATTTATACATATTTACAAAGAGAGTTTCATTTCTTATTACCTTATGTTAAACTGTAATCTCCAAAATTAATCATTTAACTCGTTTATATAACTTCATTACATAGTTATGAATTCTATTTTTTCATTACAAAATATACCACTGACATCTCCACCCTTCCCTTCATTCCTTCCTGGCCTACAAATGGTGGTAGGTTCATGCTATATTTGATTCTCTATTTAGTACAAACAAATTTTTGTCAACTATTGTGAGCATGTTGGAGTTCTGGAGTAGGTCCTTCTTCTAAATATTATGAAAAAAAATTACAATATATTTTTTAAATTTAGATAAAATTAATTGATAAAAAATATTTTTTTTATTATAATTCCCTTAAACATCAACAAATATAAATATGAAATAAAAATATATTTGTTATTATATGACTTATAATATTATAATTATACATGTTATATTCCCTTCCATTATTTTAGGACCCCATATTAATACAAGAAATAAAATATATAATCTTGGACATTGTGGGATTATGTTCAAAGAGTGATTACTATATCTAAAATAAAATTTTATATTCGTTAATTTAGTGTTGGGCTAATTTCAGGTAATTGCAATGAAAATTGACTTAGATATAAAACAACATTCCATATTTTATATCAATAGATACATCCTTTGCGTTTCTTTTTACATGGAGCTGGTTAATTTTAGTAGCATGTTTGGTACTGTATTATCTCAATTCTTGTCTTTCATTCTATATCCTCCATTTTAATGAAAGTTTAACTTTTTCAGGCGCCAACTCCCATTATTACATAATTATGAAATAAACCATATGTATTACCATTCCCATTGGTATGTTATAAAAAATAACACCTTCAGTTAAATAATTATATTTTCCTTACACTACAATATTTTTTATGAGATGAAAACTGGTCATTTTTATTAATTTATCCATATTTACAAATAGAGTTTCATTTCTTCTCACCTTTTGTTCATTAAAAATTTTCAATATACATTTTTTAAATCATTTATAAAACTTCACTAAATAATTATGAATTCTATTTTCTAATTAAAAAATATATATCGCTGACTTCTCCACCTTTATCTCCATTCCTTACTGGCCCCCAGATGTCTATAGGTTAATGCTAATTTTGATTCCATGTTCAGTACACCCAAATTTATGTCAACTATAATGAGAATATTGGAGTTCAAGTTTAGTTTATTCTTCTAAATCTTATAACATATTATTTTATAATATATTTATTTCATATATATATAATTAATGGATTAGAAAAAAATTATTTTTTATTTATAATTACATTAAACATGAAACAAATTTATATCATAAATACCAGTATATTTGTTATTATATGGCTCATAATTTTCAAATTTTTCTTATTTTCTTCCCTTCCATCATTTTGAGGCCCCTATATCAATATAATCAATGTAATGTATAAGCTTGGACATTGTGGATTTATGCTTCAAACACTAGGAAAATAGCGATTTAGAGGTGGTTTTTTCATGGCGGTTTTCAAAACAACCACTAAATGTTCTTAAAAAAATTATAATTTTTTTATAATTTTTTTCAAAGAAAAATCATCAATTTTTTGCGGCCGATTTAAAAAAAATGTCATGAAATAGAAGGAAAATATATATATATATATATATATAATTATTAATTATTAATTACTATCATATATATTTTATTATTTATAATTTTAATTAATTATATTGTGTCAATTAATAAATATTTATAATTATTAGTTAATGGTAATTTTAAGGTGAAAACAAATCTTCAATAAGTTGAAAATCAGACATCAGCATCAAATGTCCATAAATTTTGATCTGACGGTTTGTTTTAGCTTTACAACCAGTAAAATTGAGCTTATGAAACGATCTAAAATCACATGAGATTTATATCATGTAATAATCAAAAGAAAAAATATATTAAAATTTCAAAAAAGTTTAAAATAAAACTCTAACTTCAAACGGATATAACTTTTGATCCGGGAGTCCGTTTGAGATATACCACATATCAAATCGAAGACTGTGATGATCTCTACACCCAAGATGGTCGTGGATTGAGGTTGAAGAGATCGGTCTTGTTTTTATTCCCCATAAAGGCCCAGAAGGACTCTAAAATTGTGTTTTTTGTCGTCGACCATGGTTTCTTAAAATTGAAACGGCTATAACTTCTGACTCGGGTGTCTATTTAGCCTATACCACAGATCATATCAAATATCATTTCATGATCTTTGATTTGACTTATTGTGGAGATAAAATAGACTCCCAGATCAAAATTTATGATCATTTCATGGTTTTTAGGGGTTTTAGGGATTTTATAGTTTCTTAACATTTCTATGTGTTTTAATGGTACCCCAATTTTTTTAACATTCTATGGATTTTCAGCCTCATTTAAGGGGATCTTATTTCGTTTTTTGTTAGGGACTCAATTTATTCTTAGGGATTACATTCATATTGATATTATGATTTTGAAACTTTATCATTTTTCACAATGTAGTTTTATTTATAATTAAATATATGTATATTTCCTTATATTTACTTATATAATCACTTGTATAAATACATATTTACATAAAATGTATTTTTAAGCATATAAACCAAATGAAAATAAATATTTTTTATTCATTTCATTTAAAATAAAAAATTACTAATTTTATATACATTTATAAATATTTATACATATTTATATTTATATATTTTTATATCATATATTTGTAGATATATATAGAGATATTTATATTTACTTGTGTTTATATATATATTTACATTAATATACAATTATAAATCTGATTGTGTTTATATATATTTATGTAACATAAATATGTGTATATATATAATTATGTAAATTTAGTTATAAGTATATATATTTATAGGTATTTATATCCATTTATCATTTTTTTATTTTTTTATTTTATTCTTTTATTGTTTTATTATTTTATTATTTTATTATTTATTATTTTATTATTTTGTTATTTTGTTATTTTATTATTTATTATTTTATTACTTAATATTTATTATTTATTATTTATTATTTATTATTTATTATTTATTATATATCATTAATTATTTTTTCAATTATTATTTATTATTTATTATTTATTATTTATTATTTATTTATTATTGATTTATTATTTATTGATTTATTTTTATTTATTTACTATTTATTATTTATTTATTATTTATTTATTATTATTTATTTATTATTATTTATTTATTATTATTTATTATTGACTTATTATTATTTATTTATTATTTATTATTTATTATTTATTATTTATTATTTATTATTTATTATTTATTATTTATTATTTATTATTTATTATTTATTATTTATTATTTATTATTTATTATTTATTATTTATTATTTATTATTTATTATTTTATTATTTTATTATTTTATTATTTTATTATTTTATTATTTTATTATTTTATTATTTTATTTTGTTATTATTTTATTATTTTATTATTTTATTCTTTTATTATTTTATTTCCATAATTTTAAAATTTTATTATTTTATTATCATAATTTTATTATTTATTTATTATCATTTATTTATTATTTATTTAGTATTTATTATCTATTTATTTTTTATTTATTTTTTATTTATTATTTATTATCTATTTATTATTTATTATTAATTTATTTATTATTTATTTAATATTTATTTATTATTTATTCTTTATTTATTGATTATTTATTTATTATTTATTTGTTATTGATTGATTTTTTTATTATTTATTATTTATTATTTATTATTTATTTATTTATTTTTATTTATTTTTATTTTTCATTTTTATTTTTTATTTTTTATTTTTTATTTTTTATTTTTTATTTTTTATTTTTTATTTTTTCTTTATTATTTATTATTTATTATTTATTATTTATTATTTATTATTTATTATTTATTATTTATTAGTTAATATTTTATTATTTTATTATTTTATTATTTTATTATATTATTATTTTATTTTGTTATTTTATTTTCATGATTTTATTATTTTATTTATTTATTTTTATATTTTTATTATTTATTTATTTATTTGTTTATTATTATTATTTATTATTATTTATTATTTATTTATGATTGATTTTCTATTGATTTTTTACTTATTGTTTATTTATTTATTATTTATTTATTATTTATTTATTATTTATTTATTATTTATTTATTATTTATTATTTATTTCTTATTTCTTATTTATTTATTATTTATTTATTTATTTTTTATTTATTTTTTATTTTCTATTTATTTTTTATTATTATTTTTTATTTTTTATTATTTATTTATAATTTGTTATTTATTATTTATTATATATTATGTATTATGTGTTATTTATTATTTATTTATTATTTGTGTATTATTTATTTATTAGTTATTTATTGAGTTGTTATTTATTTATTATTATTTATTATTTATTATTTATTATTTATTATTTACTATTTTTTATTTTTTATTATTATTTACTATTTACTATTTTTTATTTACCATTTATTTCCATTTCTTTTATTTATTTATTATTAATTTATTTTTTATTTATTAATTAGTAATTTTTAATTTTTAATTTTTAATTTTTAATTTTTAATTTTTAATTAGTAATTAGTAATTATTTAATATTAATAATTATTTAATATTTAATTTTGATTAATCATTATTGAATAATCATTATTGATTAATAATTATTGAGTTTATATCTATTTCTTATGTATTATTTGTTTTTTCAATTAATATATATAAAAATAATCAATTCTATTTATTCACCACATGAAGTGCGAGTAGTCATGTCACGACTCGTCCTCGGGGCTCGTGCCGTGACTACCTCAAGCCCGCCTTCCATAGGCCAGGGGCTGGCGACTAGCACCAAAGGCGTAAATCCCGATAACTGGGAAGGCATTGCCTTTATAAAAGTAAACTAAACACTACAGAGTATAAGCGGAAGTAAAACACTAAGTACAAAAGAAAGTGCTAAAAAGTAAATGGGCCAGAATACAAACCCAACTGAAAGTACAACTACAACTGAACGAAAGTACAACAGAAAAGACAACAGCTGGAAGAAAGGAAGCAGCTCCTGGGTCGTCCTCCTCGGATCCTACCTGAAGGGTAGGTACAGATAGCACAGCTCCTGGATCGTCCATCATGGATCCTACCTGAAGGGTAGGTACAGATAGCCTCCACAACGCTCTTGCCCGTCAACCTCCTCCGAGTATCGTCTCGCCGTGAAGTCCACCTCCTAATACTGACTCGTTGTGAGGTCCACCTCCGGGTATCGTCCAGTCTTCGAACACTCGGCCTCCGTCAGCACTGCCCGTCGTCTGCAACCAACACAACGAGGTGCGGGCATAGCCCGTGCAGGGGTGAGTATAACGATACTCAGTAGGGAGCCCGAGACCCTCAAGGTCTCACTAAATCCAACAAGGATAACCACAAACAAGATCTAAATAGATAACCTCTACTTAGGTATATGCCCATACATATACCTAAGTTATCAGGTAACTCATCTCAATCATGATGAAGCACAAAGATTATCGACTCAGCTCAAACCAGGATTTTCAATATCGAAACTGTAACTGCTGATGACCCCGTCTCTAGAGTATACAGTGATCCTGTCACAACTCCGAGGTACTGCTCACTAACCTAAGACTGCTGAGGTACTCCTCCTGTCGAGTACCGCGGGTCTGCCACATCACACAGTAGTGCTCCACCGCCATGGGTCTGCCACCTCACACAGTAGTGCCCCCCCTCATAGCCTACAGAGGTATTCCTCCTGTCGAGTACCGCGGGTCTGCCACCTCACAAATTAGTGCTCCTCCGCCATGGGTCTGCCACCTCACAATGTAATGCTCCCCACTGGGTTATGCTAGTCACTCTGAATCGAATCGGACAAGCAGTCATCGGTCACAGCCAGCTACACGATCTTCATACTCTGTATGCTCGTCTCCGGGAGGGTCCTCTCCACGAGCTACAGGTCGATACTCCAAGTATCACAAGTCCCACGAAGAAGTATATCAAAGGACCGCCTCGTCATAGGGGTCTCAACGCAACAGACGGCGCGTCAATCGGACGCTCGGTCTGTGAGTTATTAGCCTTTTCGTCCTAGGGGCCCGGTTGGTTTCGTGCGCAAACCAACATGTCCGTATCTCAATTGTACCCCGAACTCTCATAGGGTATACTCATAGGGACCATTTCTCAACGTGATCACCAACGCCGCTGACGGTTCGTCAAACGGACGTCCGGTCTGAAAGATATCAGCTTTTCCGTTCCAGGGGCCCGATTGGATTTCGGGTAAAATCCAACTCGGCCATACTCCAACTGCATCCAAACCTCGGGCTAAGTATGCCAAAAGTTCCGTCTCTTCAAGAGGAATCCAACAAAGTTAGTGGTACGTCAATCGGACGTCTGGAGCTCAAGATATAAGTGTTTCCGCTCCGAGGGCCCGGTTGGTTTCGTGTACGAACCAACCCGGCCAAACCCAAAGTACTCCGAAACCTTGAGTGTAATATACTGAAACGAACATCTCAATCCAAAGATCACATCTCAGCTAACGATGCGTCGATCAGAGGTCCACAGCCCATGTTATGGGTAAAAGACCGTGAAATGTCCGAAAGTGGGGGTTTCGGGCTCAGACCGACCCGACCCGAGACCCCCTGGGTAGGCCCGAACCGGGTCGACCCGACCCGGGTCCAGGTCGGCCCGCTTGGGCGCGTCCTAGCCCCGCCCGGCCTGGACGCGGCCCGGCTCGGTGGCCCGGCGCGCTGGCGGTCCGGCGCGCTGGCCAGGTGGCTCAGCCGAACGGCCAAGGCATTTGGGAGTGCGGGGGGGCGCGCCGCCCCCTGCCGTTTGTAACCGTGGCCCCCATAATGGGGGCCGCTCTTTGCTGGCCAGCTGGGGGTCGTAACCCCCGGCTCTCCCCCTGACCGGCCGCCCCGCTCCGGCCGGCCGGCTTCTGCCGCCACGGGACCGGAGAGGGCTGGTCCCACTACTCCGACGCCGGTGGCCTGGAGCCGGCCGCCGGTCCCCCTGCTTCGTCGTGGCCTAAGCCGCGGCTTATTCTGTCCGGCGTGGCGCGATGGTGCCGTGCCCCGCCGCCACGACCCTACTCCGGTCGCGGTGTCTTCAGGTTTTTTTCCGGCGCGGCCCGACGGCGTCGCGGCGTGGTTCGATTTTCAAATGCGCGGCGCGATGGCACCGCGCATCCTTGCCGCTCGTTTCCGCGCGGTGTGACGGCACCGCGTCACTTTCCTTTGAACCGCAACAACACAAAATAATAAGGGAGGAGGGTCGGCCATGTTTGTGCGGTCTGGCCCCCTCCTGTTAAACGATAGCAAGTGGTCCAATTGAACGTGGATAGATAACGAAAGTAATTCACAAAAAGTAATGCATAAAACCCCTACCTTGACAAAAGTTTTTGAACGACGGTGTCGCGGAAAACAGCGTCGCGGGGTGAGGTTCCGTATATGCCGACGGAGAACGTCCGAGGAGGAAGCAGCGTCTCCCTTCCTTTCACGCGGAGAGAAAATTTAAAGGCGGAACGTCATTGGCAAGTTCCCACGTCGGTGCCTCCTCCTTTGTCAAGGAAGAAGAAGACGGATGAATCTGGGTCACCGAATCGACGTTCCTTGATGAAGAAGAAGAAGAAGAAGAAGTTCTTTAAAAACTCCCAAGCTCTCTTCCCTTACCCTCTACACCACAAAATCCAACCCTTCACAAAAAATAATGGTTCCACATTATTTAATCAACCCAAGCCAAGCTTTTCCGAAATAAATTCAAGAGTTGAATTCACTTAATTTAATGTGTGTGTTGGCTAGAGTTAATGAGGGAGAGAGTGAGGAAAAGGAAGGTTACTCATTAAAGATAAGTTTACAAAAAAAATTAAAGAGGGAGTTAGGGAGTTTAAGAGGAATGTGAAGGGGTGGGGTTTGTGTGGGCCCCACCTCACCTTTAATCCTCTCATGGGTGGTTAACTACAAGTGGGTCCCACCCCTAACTCCCTTACTTAGGTTATAACCACTTAAGAGAGGGTCAAAGTGTTGTAACACAACACTTAATCCACTTAACAAGAAAAGAAAATATAATTGTAACAATTATATTTTATCCCTCACAATTTTTTTAAAACAACTCCTCCCGAGAAAACGCAACTCCAGAAAGGGTCTTCTTAAGAAATTACCGGCACTGCGGTTCCATCGGTGCCCTCGGATTTCGATTCCGTTCACTGGTTCAAAAGATAGAAAAATACGCTTGTTCGTTCACTGAACGTACCCGAGCTAAACTTCAGAAATTGATTCCGGGCACACCGGGCCTCGGAATCAGGCGCCATCAGAAACTGTGTTCTTGTAAAATCCCAAAAAAAAATTAAAAAAAAATTCCCTTGAATTTTACTGGTCTTTTCATTACTACCACATCAGGGCTTTACGTCCTCGTAAATCTTAAACACATACTAGGGATACAAAAGCGGTATTGAGCACGCATCTGAGCCTTCCGCTCCCATGTGCTTACCTGGAGATTCCCGTATTGCCAAAGAATGTGCACCTGAGGAATCGACCGTCCTCGTAGGATCCGCTCATGTCGATCCTCATTCCCCACTGGAACTTCCGAGAAAGTCACCCTGTCACCCAAGTCCAGCTCCCCATGGTCGATGATATGTGAAGGGTCGAGCACGTATCTCCTCAGTTGAGATACATGGAAGTCGTCGTGCACCTGATGCAACTGAGGTGGATGGTTCAAGCGGTAAACCACCTCGCCTACCCTGCGGAGGACCTAGAAAGGTCCATTGAACCTCAGAGATAACTTGTTGCCTCGGCCACGTCTCCATAATTCCACGTTGAGGTGAGACCCGTAAGAAAACGTGGTCTCCATCCTCGAACTCTAGTGGTCTCTGCCTCCTGTCAACATAAGGCTTCTGTCAGCTCTGACCTGTCCTCATCCGCTCTTGGATGACCTGGACCCTTTCTGGTCCCACAAGAGATACTATGATTTCTTATTTGCCGATAAGAGAAATCCGATCTCATCCCCTGGATGAACCACGTTCTTTGCCTAATACAGTCAATCCGTACATGAATGATGTATTCATGCCATGGACGACGTCGTAAGGCCTCGACGTTACTACCAAGAGATCCAACCCTCACTCTCGCCTCTAAGGGTCGAGTCACACTGTCGGCATTAGCGTGAGGTCACTGGGTCTCTTCCAGTAGGAATCTTGAAAGTGAGGGTCAAGTCAACAGTTTAAACCGGAACCTCTTAGTACTCAAAAAGGAAGGAAGCAAATGTCACAAAGGTAAGTGTCTTTATATTTTTGCAGCTCATGGTACAAAGACACAAATGTAACAACAACATGGAACTAGATATACAAAGAATAAAAGGAAACCACTAGTTCCGCTCCTGTCCACTCGCTTCCGGAGCTCTGTAGTCATAAGCTTCTACTGCCTGAAGCTGAGCTCTCCCATGTCCACCTGTTCCCTGCGGTCGGGGTGGACCTTCTGGTGGTGGTGGTGGAAACAACTCAAAGTGTCGTCCACCTCCAACTGCACGGCCAGCTCCCCTCCCTCAGCCTTCAGCTCCAAGCGGTCTGCCTTGATCGAACCTCTACCTCTACCTGGTAAGTTCTTCATTTAACTGCTGGTCATCTGCATGGCGGGTCGTACAGTCATGTGCCATGTGACCAATCCCGTCGTAGGAGTAACACTGCATGGCAGGTCTGGCTCTGTCATTCCCCTTGGTGCCTCACACTACCGACCCTGAGTCATGCGGTCAACCACCTATAGGTCTGGTCCTCTTGGACCTCTGCGTCATCTGTCTACTGCCAGCTATAGAAGACTCTGCCGTATGTCAGCTAGTGGTGGGTCCTGCTGATGGAGACTGCTCAGTAAGGAAAATCTCTACTAATAGGGCTCGCTCCAACACCCCTGTCTGCATCAGAATGCTGTGAGAAACAACAAAATCTCTAATCTCTCGCCTGAGCCCCTGCTCGAAGGTTCGGCCCCTGAAGAACGGGTCTCGTACCATATCTGTGGAGTAGCACGATAGGTCTGTGAACCTTGCTGAATACTACGCCACTGTCATGCTGCCCTGCTGCAGCTCAAGTAGCTCCTATATACGCACCGCTCGAAGGGTGGATGGTAAAAACTCTTCCCGGAACGGGCTCTCAAATTCTGCCCAAAGAAGTGTCGCCTCATCATGCATCTAGGGCATCAGGATCCACCATATGCCTGCTGCTGCCTGAAGAAGGCTAGCAGCAAGGATCACCATGAAGTCTGATGGAATCCCCACTAGCCTGAAGACTCTCACCATAGCCTCTAGCAAATCCTCAGCCACCTGCGGGTCCATCTCTCCCCTGAACCTGGGTGGCCTCTGGCGCTGGAACTCATGCAATGCGCTCAAGCGACGTGCACCCTCTCCTGCTGGGGCTGGTGACATCTGTGGCCCAACGGGTAGTAGTACCGTTGGTGCCTCCGCTGGTGCCTCAACTGGGATAGGGCCCTGTACTGAGGCCACGTCGCTCGGCGGGCTGTCAGTACGAACAACTCCCGGGGCTCTAGCTAGTCGTCCACGGGGAGGCATCCTGAAAGAAACAAACATGACACAGTCAAAAAATTTATACCTGGTGAGCTGACCTGGTTTGAGATGACTTTTAAAAACTTCTGGAAACACACACACAATCATTGTTTTCATGCACAAAGTCGGAAATCAGTTGTTAGGGTCTTGGTGTATGGATACGTCGGCCGCCCGCACCAACACTGGACTCCCTGAACTAAAAACCACACTTGGTACTCTTAACACTGTCGCTTCAAAGAAAGAAAATATCAGAGTTATTAGTTCAATGGTAGAACTGACTCCTCTGATAACAATTTGTCACGACCCGTCCTCGGGGCCCGTGTTGTGACTACCCCAAGCTCGCCTTCCATAGGCCAGGGGCTGGCGACTAGCACCAAAGGCATAAATCCCGATAACTGAGAATGCATTGCCTTTATAAAAGTAAACTAAACACTACAGAGTACAAGCAGAAGTAAAACACTAAGTACAAAAGAAAGTGTTGAAAAGTAAATGGGCCAGAATACAAACCCAACTAAAAGTATAACTACAAATGAAGAAAAGTAAAACAGAAAAGACAACAGCTGGAAGAAAGGAAGCAGCTCCTGGGTCATCCTCCTTGAATCCTACCTGAAAGGTAGGTACAGATAGCGCAGCTCCTGGATCGTCCACCGTGGATCCTACCTGAAGCGTAGGTACAGATAGCCTCCACAATGCTCTTGTCTGTCAACCTCCTCTGAGTATCGTCTCGCTGTGAAGTCCACCTCCTGATACTGACTCGTCGTGAGGTCCACCTCCAGGTATCGTCCAGTCTTCGAACACTCGGCCTCCGTCAGCACTGCCCGTCGTCTGCAACCAACACAACGAGGTGCGGGCATAGCCCGTGCAGGGGTGAGTATAACGATACTCAGTAGGGACACCGAGACCCTTAAGGTCTCACTAAATCCAACAAGTATAGCCACAAAGAATATCTCAACAGATAACCTCTACTTAGTTATATGCCCATACATATACCTAAGTTATCAAGTAACTCATCTCAATCATGATGAAACACAAAGATTATCGACTCAGCTCAAACCAGGATTTTCAATATCGAAACTGTAACTGCTGATGAACCCGTCTCTGGAGTATACAGTGATCCTGTCACAACTCCGAGGTACTGCTCACTAACCTAAGACTACTGAGGTACTCCTCTTGTCGAGTACCGTGGGTGTGCCACCTCACACAGTAGTGCTCCACCGCCATGGGTCTGCCACCTCACACAGTAGGGCTCCCCCTCATAGCCTACAGATGTACTCCTCCTGTCTAGTACCGCGGGTCTGCCACCTCACAAAGTAGTGATCCTACACCATGGGTCTGCCACCTCACAAAGTAGTTCTCTCCACTGGGCTATGCTAGTCACTCTGAATTGAATCGGACAAGCAGTCATCAGTCATAGCCAGCTACACGGTCTCCGTACTCTGTATGCTCGTCTCTGGGAGGGTCCACTCCACGAGATACAGGTCGATACTTCAATTATCACAAATCCCACGAATAATTATCCCAAAGACTGCCTCGTCATAGGGGTCTCAACGCAATAGACGGCCCGTCAATCGGACGCTCGGTCTGTGAGTTATTAGCCTTTTCGTCCTAGGGGCCCGGTTGGTTTCATGCGCGAACCAACCCGACCGTATCTCAACTGTACCCCAAACTCTCATAGAGTATACTCATAGGGACCGTTTCTCAACGTGATCACAAACGTCACTGACGGTTCTTCAAACGGACATCTGGTCTGAAAGATATCAGCTTTTCCGTTCTAGGGCCCGGTTGGATTTCGGGTACAATCCAACCCGGACATACTCCAACTGCGTCCAAACCTCGGGCGAAGTATGCCAAAAGTTCCTTCTCCTCAAGAGAAATCCAACAAAGTCGACGGCACGTCAATCGGACGTCCGGAGCTCAAGATATAAGTGTTTTCGCTCCGAGGGCCCGGTTGGTTTCGTGTACGAACCAACCCGGCCGAACCCATAGTACTCCGAAACTTTGAGTGTAATATACCTAAACGACCGTCTCGATCCAAAGATCGCATCGCAGCTGACAGTGCGTCGATCGGAGGTCGGCAGGACAAGTTATGGGCGAAAGACCCTGAAAGGTCCGAAAGTGGGGGTTTCGGGCTCGGGCCGACCCGGCCCGCGACCCCCTGGGTCGGCCCAAACCGGGTCGACCCAACCCGGGTCCGGGTCGGCCCGATTGGGCGCGGCTCGGCCCGGCCCAGCCTGGACACGTCCCGGCTTGGCGGCCCGGCGCGCTGGCGGTCCGGCGCGGCGCGACGGCGCCGCGCCCCTCCGCCGCGGCCCCGCTCCGGCCGCGGTGTCTTCAGGTTTTTTTTCCAGTGTGGCCCGACGGCGCCGCAGCTTGGTTCGATTTTCAAATGTACGGCGTGACGGCGCCGCGCATCCTTGCCGCTCATTTCCGTGCAGAGCAACGGCACCGCGTCACTTTCCTTTGAACCGCAACAACACAAAATAATAAGGGAGGAGGGTCGGTCGTGTTTGTGTGGTCTGGCCCCCTCCCGTTAAACGATAGAAAGCAGTCCAATTGAACGTGGATAGATGATGGAAGCAATTCAAAAAAAGAAACGCATAAAACCCCTACCTTGACAAAAGTTGTCGAATGACGGTGTCGCGGAAAACGGCGTCGCGGGGTGAGGTTCCGTATATGCCGACAGAGAACGTCCGAGGAGGAAGCAGCATCTCCCTTCCTTTCACGCGGAGAGAAAATTGAAAGGTGGAACGTCGTTGGCGAGTTCCCACGTTGGTGCCTCCTCCTTTGTCAAGGAAGAAGAAGACGGAAGAATTCGGGTCTCCGAATCGACGTTCCTTGACGAAGAAGATGAAGAAGAAGTTCTTTAAAAACTCCCAAGCTCTCTTCCCTTACCCTCAACACCACAAAAGCCAACCCTTCACAAAAAATAATGGTTCCACATTATTTAATCAACCCAAGAAAAGATTTTCCAAAATAAATTCCAGAGTTGAATTCACTTAATTTAATGTGTGTGTTGTCTAGAGTTAATGAGGGAGAGAGTGTGGAAAAGGAAGGTTACTCATTAAAGATAAGTTTACAAAAAAAATTAAAGAGGGGTTAGGGAGTTTAAGAGGAATGTGAAGGGGTGGGGTTCGTGTGCGCCCCACCTCACCTTTAATCCTCTCATGGGTGGTTAAATACAAGTGGGTCCCACCCCTAACTCTCTTAATTAGGTTATAACCACTTAAGAGAGGGTCAAAGTGTTGTAACACAACACTTAATCAACTTAACAAGAAAAGAAAATATAATTGTAACAATTATATTTTATCCCTCACAATTATTTTAAAACAACTCCTCCCAAGAAAACACAACTCCAGAAAGGGTCTTCTTAAGAAATTATCAGCACTGTGGTTCCATCGGTGCCCTTGGATTTCGATTCCATGCACTGGTTCAAAAGATAGAAAAACCCGCTCGTTCGTTCACTGAACGTACCCGAGCTAAACTTCGGAAATTGATTCTGGGCACACCGGGCCTCGGAATCAGGCGCCGTCAGAAACTGCATTCTTGTAAAATCCAAAATAAAATTTAGAAAGAATTTTCCTTGAATTTTACGAGTCTTTACAAGTCAATTCTCTGGAAAATATGTAAGAGGTAAGGGGTTCAAAACTCACCTAACGTAGAATTTCTATATATGGCACATGCACATGTGTGTGCATGTGTATGGTAATAAATAGTAAAAATTATAATAAATAATAATAAAATAAATAACTAATAAAATAATAATATAAAAAATTAATAAATTAAATATTAAATATTAAATATTAAATATTAAATAAATAATAAAATTACAAAAATAATAAAATAATAAAATAATAAAATAAATTAGCAAAAATAAAATCAATTGAAAAAATTACAAAACACCTCTAAATCATTCTATAGAGGATTTGAAAAACCGACTCTAATTGATTGTCGACACATGATTTAGCGGCGGTTTTTCAAAATCGTTGCAGAATGATTCAGCGGTGGTTTAAACCTCTATTAAACTCGAATTTTGGCATAGTGAAAGAGTGATTGTTATATCTTAAATAGAATATTATGCTCTTTAATTTAGAGTGGAGATGATTTTAGGTTATTTGACTAGACATTGAATTACCTATAAAGAATTATATCATAATCTATATGAACTGGAACCACCTCTACATTTCTTTTTGTGTGAATTTGGTTAATTTTATTAGCATGTTTGACATTGCACTATTTATCTCAATTCCCATCTTTCTTCTTATGTCTCCCTCTTTAAAGATATTTTAACATTCTTAAGAACTAACTCCCATTATTGATTAGTGTTTTTTTAATTTTTTTCACAATACTAGAGACAATCTATCCTTTTCTTTATAGGTTTTGAAATTCATAATATTATATCATTCATTGGAACCTTATTTGAATCACAGATTATTTTCTTTGATAAAATGAAAATAATGCTGGAAATCCCTATGTCGGAATCATCATCTGGTAGGATACCCAATATCCCTATGTCAAAATTCGTTTTCCATCAATTCTCTCTCACATCTCACTTCTCTAATTTGATTCCCCAATCACCCTCCAGTAGCATTTGCAGTATCTAATTTCATTTTGGTTCTTCATGTTTAAAATTTTATATGTTCTTATAATGTGTAATTATCATAGATTTTGGATAATATACAAAAAAAAATAAACATGTGACACTCATTGAAAGTACATGTAACACCCCAAGCTTCCACGGTACGCTTCTCTTTGAATAATACAGTAACATGAGTTGTACGCAACTTCGAGTTCTAACACACACCAGAACCAATCAAACTAGCCGTTATGAATAGTAATACCCAATTTTTGAAATTTTATAAATTTTATCTTTCAAAATGGACTTCATTTTTGGATTCGGAATACCGAAATTATCCTAGGGTGAAATTTTGGTACTTTTCAGATAACTTTTATATTTTGATGAATAGTGAAAATTACAAAATTTTAATTAAAAACAACTTTTTTAATCAAAATAATTAATAGTAATAAATTATTAATTTCAGTGGTTTTAAAGTATATTTAGAATATATTTTTACCATTTAATACAATTTTTTTCATTGGACATAATTTCACAATTAAACCGGACATAAAGAAGTGTCAATATTTTGATAGTTATTATTTCTTAAAAACACGCTTTTTGTTTTGACAGCGGGAATTAATTTTAAAATAATTTCTGACACTTCTTTGTTTTGAATTTAGAAAAATTGATTCTATATTTAGAATCAGGATGTCCAAATTGTGTAAATAAGTAACTTTTATTTTTAGACATTTTGAATAATTACTTCGGTAAATATTTTATTAATCATGGTTAAAGGGTAAATCCAGTAAATAAGGGTACAAAATAATATTATAATAATAATAAATTATCATAAAACATGTCCTAACCTTATGTGTTGATACATGTCTGACCATGGGCATCTTTGGGTCGATTTTGGGACCCCATGGAGCCACTTGTAGGTGATAAGGACACTTTATATTAATTAAGTTAA
Source organism: Viscum album (assembly GCA_963277665.1). Lineage (NCBI taxonomy): Eukaryota > Viridiplantae > Streptophyta > Magnoliopsida > Santalales > Viscaceae > Viscum > Viscum album. The sequence goes on along the minus strand of OY728121.1, from coordinate 746,711,236 downwards.
AGTAAATACAAAAATGACATAAGCATATATCTTTTAGAAAAACAATTTTTACATAGGTTTATATATGTTATATATTATACTATAAATACTCATTATAAATCTAAAAAGATTTCATACATAATGGTATTTTATTTATAATTTTTAGACATTAAATAATTTAATCTATTTATGACACAATGGGGATGAATTAATTACCTAATTAATGAAATATTAAAATAATTGATATTATAAATATCAAAAAAAATGTAAATTGAGACTTTTTATGAATTTCACTAATTTTATAGGTTAATATGACATATTAGGATTGTTTATATAAATTTTTTCGAAGTAATAATGCTGTTATGAAATTATCAAAAACAAAATACCCAATAGTGCCAAAATTGACATAAAAGAGTTTTTAAAACAAATATTATATTATTAATTGATATTCTATTCCGAAAAAACTAATGTTCGGCCAAAGGAAATATATAATGATATGTGTATAATTAATGGACCACTTGGGGTTCTCTTGTAGGTATATAGTAAGTTTATTAACTATATAATATAAAAATACAAAGAGACATGGTTAATGTCAATCTAATTAACTAAGAGTTAAAACTAAAAGATACGGTTAATATAAAGACCCAAACATGTCTAAAATATATTTTTTGAAAGGATTTAGATCCATCCCCACCTTATACTTTTAATAATCCAATTTGGAACCATTATAAACCGAATATGAATTTATTATAAATTAATACTTTAAGTTTTTTCTAAAGAGACACTCCTCCCCCTAATAAAAGGGAACCACTTCTAACCATTTATTCATACCTTCAAACCCTTTTGGTTTGGCCAAACTCTACTCAAATACCCTATCAAATATCCTCCATTCATTCTAGAGGCCTTACTTTAGTCATAAAACCAGCCTAAGGAGCCCTTTTGATCAAATCAAAAGGAAGAACCTGAAGAAGAGGTAATGTTTTCACCACACTCTTTCAAGTTCCTTTCTTCTTCAACTTCTTCTTTATTTGTTATTCCCATTATAAAATAATAACTCCAGTATCTTCTATATAATTTGATATTATTATAAATACGGTACAACCATATTCAGAATTCTATCCATCCTTTGAATGACATGTCACCATACGTGCGTACGTACGGCTTACCGTCTCCACGTCGTGGTGTAATTGTTATTCAAAACATTATTATTTGGATGGGTATAATAATGATGTGTAATTAATTTAAATAATAAATATAACATTATAATTATTCTTTATATATGATATACTATCCAATTATATATTATTTTAATATCAAAAGAGTGATATTGTCGCTCATGCGTACGTACGGACTACCGTCTCCACGAACGCGATGAGATTCATTCCCCATCATATCCATTCAAGTATAATTATCATTTTATGATTAAAAATAATGTTTAAGGACTTGATATCATTCTGTATATGAATAATATAAAATCTATTCATAACAAACACGGCTTATGTAACAAAAAATATAAAAGAAAATGAGTAAGTTAACACCCGAAACGACGATAATACTAAGACATTATTAACAAAGCAATGTTAAAATTTCATATATGATATCATATTAATGTATATGATTCTTGTATAATTTAATAACAATTATTTCACAATTATACAGGAGGTTAACCTACCCTCAACCAAGTAAAAGTACAAGGTAAGGGTTTATTTCACAATCTCTTCATTATCTGAGGTTGTTTATACATAATTTTCTACTGGGACCTCTTTATCATCCACATCCATGTTTCTTAAAAATGTATTTCAAAACATTATTAATATTTTATAGAATATGGGTTAAAGTCATTTATACCCTTTTTGAATTTTTATAAGATGTTTATAAAGGAATCCTTCCGTCATTTTCCAAACAAGGTCCTTTTTAACCTTTTTGACAAAATTAAGGTAAGAATGTCTTTTTTTAACTTATACGGCAGGTGTGGCTATTTTCTACCGTTATAAACTCGTCGAATCTTCCCTTACAAGCTTGTAAGAATATTTTAAAAGTAAATGTTTTATTTGATAATTATGTTACTCTTAAATGATTTAAATAGAAAGAGATGTTTCTCTAAAAAGGGTTTTGATTTCATCTATGTCAACATCCTTTGATGGATTTTAAGTTTATTTGTATTTGATTTATTATGATACAAAACTTCCATATTTTATTTAAGGTTTTGAGATATGTATGACTGTGGATGTTCTATTTTTATACCATTCATGGTTTATGGTTAAATTATTGGCATTTCATATGCTAGTTTTAATATGAATGTTTATTATATGTTTAAACCATTTCATATGAGGAATGTATTGGACTTAGTAAGTGACGGGTGGAGCCCGCTATAGCCCCTCGATTCATCGATAGGTCTCATGAGACAACTAGACATGGAATTGTCCGAGGCCCTTTCCCATTTTGATTTATGGTTTTGGCTGAGGCCTTAATCATTTTTAGACGTCTTGGCTGAGGCCTTGACAAAATGTTTCAGAATGTCCGGCATTATACATTCCCTCATTATGGAAATAATATTGATGGTTCATGTGGTCATTAGACTAGTAGAATACACATGGTTATGTTTTATTATGGTATTATTTACTCCACTCATATTCTTGTCATAAAAGTATTCATGTTTATTATTGGTAAAGGCATGTGGTTTCAATTATTTACCACGCTTAATATTTTTACACTGTATTACTTTCCCTTACTGAGTGTTTGATCTCACCCCTTTCTTATGTTTCATTTTCCCAGGATATGAATAAGTTAGTTATGAGTGACCAGTAGGCATAATCTAGGAGGCTTGGATGTTTCTAATAAAATATATTTGTGTTCTATTTATTTTCAAGTTGTAAAGTTGAACTTTTGTATGAATCTTGTTTCCAATAATACTAAACCGATCGGTCTTTCGAGACATGATTTCTTTGTGATCATGCCAATGTTATGTAATAATGCACCGACTCTGGGTAACTTTGGTCAGGGCGTTACAGTTGGTATCAGAGGAAGTTTAGTACAAACCATGGAAACTAGATTTAGATAAACTCTGATTAGAGCACATAGCCTTAAGATAGACTTTGAAGATTAGTATAGAATAACTTCCTAGAATTTTGGTATTGTAGAGATTTTGTGAGTTTTCCAAGAAATACATCCATGTCTGGATATGAGCAGGTAGAGGCGGCTCTGGCACAGATGTACCTAGGGGTAAAACCTGAAAACACAGCTTTGAGCTAGACTTGAACGGAAACTGGTGCACGACAGCGGGCCTTGCTGCACTCTTGGTTACGACACTCCTGGGGGATATGCTTAGGATAATTATCATTTTATTTACAAACCATTCTGAAGGGTTGATGAGTATATACTTCCTCAAAGAAAACATTTTTATGATTATGGATTATATCCATAAATAGTTCAATTTATGTTAAGTGTTTTACAAGTATGGAATTATGTATTTTTCTTCATAAACTGATCTAGTTTATGCCATTGTTTAGAAATGGAACCTAGTGGAAGAAATGGAAACTGTATCAATGCATGCACTCCATGTAGGTATTTCCCTCCTGCTCAAGATAATTATAGTGGAGCTAGTGATACAACTGGTGTTGATCAGCTAATCACCATACTAGGACAACTCACTCAGGTTATGAATAATAACCTTACCTGTATAGAGCACCCTGATCCACATCATGGAGGATCAATGTTAGATCGCTTCATGAGGAAACAACCACCGACATTCAATGGGATTACAAAGCCATTAGTGGCTGAGCAATGGATAAATTCCTTAGAGAAAATATTCCACTCTTTGGTGAGTAGTGAAAGGGAAAAATTTATCATGGCGGTTTACAGCCTCACTGGAGATGCTGATCAATGGAGGTCATTGATTCAAAACACAAAGTAAGATGATGAAGTATCAAATATGGAATGGAGGGAGTTCAAAGATATTTTCTTAGAAAAATACTTTCCTCATGACCATCGAGCGGATATGGAAAGACAATTTCTGAGTCTGAGGCAAAAGGAGGATGGGAATGTCACTAAGTATGAGTCTAACTTTACAAGGTTAGCGAGGCATGCTACAGATTATATACGTAACCCAAGAAGTAATATTGATCGTTTATTTGATGGGTTAAAACCATTTCTCCATAGAGCATTAGTATCACAATCCTTCTCGTCATACGAAGATATTGTCATGTGTGCTATCAAGACAGAAAAATAATTCTCTAAGTCTTATGACTTTAAATCAAAGCAAGAGAAGAAGAGATATGTTGAACACTCTAGGAAAGGAAATAATGAAACAGGGAAGAAGGGAAAAATTGAATTTCCACCTTATGATAATTGCGGAAGAAGCACCCTGGTGCCTGTCAAAAAGGAAAAGGAGTATGCTACAAGTGTGGATAGAAAGGCCATCTAGCTGGTGATTGTAAAGGAAAGAAAGACGCTACCAATGTTCAATGATACAATTGTAGGGAGATGGGACATTATTCAAATGAATCTACTAAGCTTCAAGGAAACTTACCTCAGAAAAGGCCAAGGGATCAAGGCCAAGCTTATGAAATCACTACTGCTGAGGTTGAAGCCCCGAAAGACGTGGTGGCTGGTAATTTAATGGTTTCCTCAAGTTTAGAAAATGATTTATTTGATTCTGGATCATCTCATTGTTTCATATCTTCCTAGTTTTCTAATAAAATTAGATATTTCCAAATTGATTTAACAAGGGATTTTTCAGTTAAAACTCTTACGGAAAGTATCATTTCTACAAAGTTCTGTGGATCTGTTCCCATTAGGTCACATAAATGTTCTTTATCTACGGATCTCATCGCCACACCTATGATTGAATTTTATATAATCCTCGCTATGGATTGGCTTTTGGACCATGATGCAAAAATTTATTGTAAGAAGAAGGAGGTTACTATTTTTGATGATGATGATAAGGAATACCTTATCTTTAGAGCTGAATCGTCACCACCTAATTCTTACCTAGATCCACCCCCAGTAGCTCAACTAAATTCAATTATTAGGGAGGAAGAGAATGAAATGACTGTGGGTGAGGAAAGGAATGTTCAAATAGAGGATGTACCTATTGTGAGATAATTTGTTGATGTGTTTCTGGAAGATTTACCTGGAAATCCTCCAGAATGAGAAATTGAGTTTTCCATTGATTTAATTCCTAGTTCAAGGCCTATATCAAAGACCCCTTATAGAATGGCCACTGTGTAATTAGTTGAACTAAAGAAAACAACTAGAGGAATTGAGTAATAAGGGGTTTATTTTCCCTAGTGTTTCTCCATGGGGATCCCCTATCCTTTTTGTTAAGAAGAAAGATGGATCTATGAGGTTATGTATCGACTATAGTAAAATCAATGCTATAATAATAAAGAACAAGTATCCCCTACCTCACATTGATGATTTATTTGATCAACTGCATGGAGATCAATACTTTTCAAAGATTGACCTTCGATCTGGATACCATCAGTTGTGTGTGAAGAAGGAAGACATTCTGAAGACAGCATTTCGAACCAGGTACGGGCATTACGAGTTTACAGTAATGCCCTTTGGATTGACTAATACACCCTTTGTATTCATGGATCTAATGAACATATTTTTCAAGGAATATCTTGATGAATTTGTCGTGGTATTTATTGATGATATCTTGGTATACTTCAAAATCTACAAAGATCATGAAAATTACTTGCGCATTATATTGAAGACTCTAAGAAGACATGAATTATATGGGAAGTTTAGCAAGTGTGAATTTTGGCTTCAGGAGATTTATTTTCATGGACATATTGTCTCTAAGGATGGAATCTCTGTTGATCCTTCTAAGACAAGAGCAATCCAAGAATGGCCAGCACCGATGATTATAATTGAGGTGTGCAGTTTTATTGCATCACGATAGCTGAAAATTCATGATCAAAACTATCCTACTAATGATATTGAGTTAGCTGCTATAATCTTTTCTTTGAAGATTTGGAGAAACTATCTATATGGTGAAAAATGTGATATTTATACTATTCACAAGATTTTGAAGTATATTTTATCATAGAAAGAACTCAACATGAGGCAAAAGAGATGACTTGAACTACTCAAGGATTATGATTGTACAATACACTACCACCTGGGGAAGGAAAATAAGGTGGCATATGCTTTGAGCAGAAAGGATCATGGATTTTTGAACAAAATGAGAGTTGAAAAGGATCCTATATACATGGATATAGTAAAGATGGATATGGGAATCACCATAGAAGGTGAAACCTCAATAATTTTTCAAATAGTTGCCAAACCATCTTTACTAGAAAGGATAAAGAGTTCTCAAACCGATGATGAAGAGTTTGAAAAGAATATTAAAGCTGTAAATGATGGGAGATTGAGTGAATTTGTGTATGAAGATGGAATTTTGAAATTTGGGAAGAGACTTTGTGTTCCCAATATACCTGATCTAGAAAGAGAGTTGTTGGATGACTCTCATAGTTCCAATTTCTCTATACACCCTAGGAGCACAAAAATGTATAGAGATTTGAAGAAAAAAATTTGGTGGGACAACATAAAGAGGGAGATTGCTGATTTTGTGTCAAGATGTATGGTTTTTCAATAAGTGAAAGCTGGAAGGCAACTGCCTGGAGGAGTCATGCAACCTCTTCCCATACCTGAGTGGAAATGGGATAATATTAAGATAGACTTTATCATGGGACTACCAAAGACTCCTAGAAGGAAAGATGTAATATAGGTTATTGTTGATCGTCTTACCAAGTCAGAACATTTTCTTTCTATAAGGGAGGATTTACCACTCGAACGCCTAGCAACACTATATATTAATGAAGTTGTTAGACTTCATGGAGTACCCCTATTGATTGTTTCTGACCGTGATCCTCGTTTTACTTCAAGATTCTGGAAGACTCTTCAGAAGGCCTTGGATACTGAACTTCGTTTGAGCATTTCCTACCACCCTCAAATAGATGGACAATCAGAACGGACTATTAAAACCTTAGAAGACATGTTGATATCTTTCTCACTTTACTTTCAGGGTGTGTGGGATCAATATTTACCTCTGGTATAATTTTCCTATAACAATAGCTTCCATTCAAGTATTCAGATGGCACCATATGAAGCGTTATATGGAAGGAGATGTCGCACACCAACCTGTTGGGATGACGTTGGTGAAAGAAAACTCGTAGGCCCAGAACTGGTGGAGGAAATGATGGAAAAGGTGAAGGTAATCCAAAACCACATCAAAGCAGCTCAAAAAAGGAAGAAGAGCTATGCTGATAACCAAAGGAAGGATTTGGAATTTCATGTGGGAGATCATGTTTTCTTGAAGGTATCTCCATGGAAGGGAGTTTTACATTTTAGTAAGAAGGGTAAATTGAGTCCCAGGTACATCGAACCTTTCGAAATTCTAGAACGAATTGGGGTTGTAGCTTACCATTTGGCAATGCCACCAAGTCTCTCCAAAGTTCACGATGTGTTTCATGTATCACAATTGAGAAAATACATTCCTGACCCAATGCATGTACTCACTTACGAGGAATTAAAACTGGAACCCGATCTGTCTTATTGTGAAGAGCCTATAAGGATGCTTGATACAGGAGAACAAGTGCTGAGAAACTGGACAACTCGTCTGGTAAAAGTTCTATGGAGAAACCATAAGATGGAAGAGGCAACGTGGGAACCCGAGAAACTTATGATGAAGAACCACCCAAGTCTTTTCATGTGGTATAATTCTAGAAATTTAGAGGACAAAATTATTTTAAGGAGGGGATAATGTAACACCCCAAGCTTCCACGATACGCTTCTCTTTGAATAATACAGTAACGTGTGTTGTACACAACTTCGAGTTCTAACACACACCGCAACCAATCAAACTAGCCGTTATGAATAGTAATACCCACTTTTTGAAATTTTATAAATTTTATCTTTCAAAATGAACTTTATTTTTGGATTCGTAATATCTAAATTAGCCTAGGGTGAAATTTTGATACTTTACGGATAACTTTTATATTTTGATGAATAGTGAAAATTACTAAATTTTAATTAAAAACTTTTTTAATCAAAATAATTAATAGTAATAAATTATTAATTTGAGTAGTTTTAAAGTATATTTAGAATATATTTTTACCATTTAATACAATTTTGGTCATTGGACATAATTTCACAATTAAACTGGACATAAACAAGTGTCAATCTTTTGATAGTTATTATTTCTTAAAAACACGCTTTTTGTTTTAACATCGGGAATTAAGTTTAAATTAATTTCTTCCACTTATTTGTTTTGAATTTGGAAAAATGGATTCCATATTTAGAATCAGGATTTACAAATTGTGCAAATAAGTAACTTTTATTTTTAGACATTTTGAATAGTTACTTCGGTAAATATTTTATTTACCATGGTTAAAGAGTAAATCCGGTAAATAAGGGCAAAAAAATAAGATTATAATAATAATAAATTACCCTAAAACGTGTCCTAACCTTATTGGTTGATACATGTCCGACCATGGGCATCTTTGGGTCGATTGTGGGACCCCATGGAGCCACTTGTAGGTGATAAGGACACTTTATATTAATTAAGTTAAAGTAAATACAAAAATGACATAAGCATATATCTTTTAGAAAAACAATTTTTACATAGGGTTATATATGTTATATATTCGATTATAAATATTAATTAGAAAGATAAAAATATTTCCTACATAATGGTATTTTATTTATAATTTTTAGACATTAGATAATTTAATTTATTTATGACACAATGGTGATGCAGTAATTACCTAATTAATGAAATATTAAAATAATTGATATTATAAATATAAAAATAAATGAAATTTGAGACTTTTTATGAATTAAACTAATTTTATAGGTTAATATGACATATTATGATTGGTTATATAAATTTTTTTCGAAGTAATAATGCTGTTATGAAATTATCAAAAACAAAATACCCAATAGTGCCAAAATTGACATAAAAGAGTTTTTAAAACACATATTATATTATTAATTGATATTATATTTCTAAAAATCTAAGGTTCAGCCAAAGGAATTATATAATAATAGGTGTATCATTAATAGACCACTTGGTGGCCTCTTGGAGGTATATAGTAAGTTTATTGACTATATAATATAAAAATACAAAGAGGCATGGTTAATGTCAATCTAATTAACTAAGAGTTAAAACTAAAATATAAGGTTAATATAATGACCCAAACCTGTCTAAAATCTATTGGTTGAAAGTATTTAGACACATACCCACTTTATACTTTAAATAATCCACTTTTGAGCCATTAGAAACCTAATATTAATTTATTATAAATTAATACTTTAAGTTTTTTCTAAAGAGTCCCTCCTCACCCTTATAAAAGGGAACCACTTCTAACCATTTATTAATACCTTAAAAGCCTTTTGTTTCGGCCAAACTCTGCACAAATACCCTATAAACTATCCTACCTTCATCCTAGAGGCCTTACTTTAGTAATAAAGCCAACCTAAGGAGACCTTTTGATCAAATCAAAAGGAAGAACCCAAAGAATATGTAATGTTTTCACCACCCTCTTTCAAGTTCATTTCTTCTTCAACTTCTTCTTTCTTTGTTATTCCCATTCTAAAATAATAACTCCAGTATATTCTATATACTGTGATATTATTCTAAATATGATACAAAAATATTCAGTGTTCTATCCATCCTTTGAATGACATGTCACCATACGTGCGTACGTACGGCTTACCGTCTCCACATCGTGGTGTAATTGTTATTCAAAACATTATTATTTGTATGGGTATAATAATGATGTGTAATTCAGGTAAATAATAAATATAACATGATAATGATTCTGTATATATTATATACTGTCCAATTATATATTATTTTAATATCAAAAGAGTGATATTTTCACTCGTGCGTACGTACGGACTACCGTCTCCACGAACGCGATGAGATTAATTCCTCATCGTATCCATTCAAGTATAATTCTAATTTGATGATTAAAAATAAGTTTAAGTACTTGATATCATTTTGGATATGAATAAGATACAACCTATCCATAAAAAACACAGTTTATGTAATAAAACATATAAAATAAAACGAGTAAGTTAACACCCAAAACGACGATAATACTAAGACATTATTAACAAAGCAATGTTAAAAGATCATATATGATATCATATTAATGTATATGATTATTGTATAGTTTAATAACAATTATTTCACCATTATATAGAAGTTTAACCTACCCTAAACCAATTAAAAGTACAAGGTAAGTGTTTATTTCACAATCTCTTCATTATCTGAGGTTGTTTATACGTAATTTTCTACTGGGACCTCTTTATCATCCACATCCATGTTTCTTAAAAATGTATTTCAAAATATTCCTACTATTTTATAGACTATGGGTTAAAGTAATTTATACCGTTTTTGACTTTTTATAAGATGTTTATAAAGGAATATTTCCGTCATTTTCCAAACAAGGTCCTTTTTAACCTTTTCAACAAAATTAAGGTAAGAAAGTTTTTTTTTTAACTTATACGGAGGGTGCAGCTATTTTCTACCATTATAAACTCGTAAAATCTTCCCTTACAAGATTTTAAGAATATTTTCAAAGTAAATGTTTTATTTTATAATTATGTTACTCTTAAATTATTTCAAAATAGAAAGATATGCTTCTCTAAAAAGGGTTTATATTTCATCTATGTCAACATCCTTTGATGGATTTTAAGTTTATTTGTAGTTGATTTATTATGATACAAAACTTCCATATTGTATTGAAGTTTTTGATATATGTTTGACTGTGGATGTGCTATTTTTATACCATTCATGATTTATGGTTAAAGTATTGACATTTCGTATGCTAGTTTTAATATGAATGTTTATGATATGTTTAAACCATTTCATATGAGGAATGTATTGGACTTAGTAAGTGACGGGTGGAGCCCGTTATAGCTCCTCGATGCATCGGTAGGTCTCATGAGAAAACTAGATGTGGAATTGGCAGAGGCCCTTTTCCATTTTGATTTATGGTTTTGGCCGATGCCATAATCATTTTTAGACGTCTTGGCCGAGGCCTTGACAAAATGTTTCCGAATGTCCGGCATTATACATTCCCTCATTATGGAAATAATATTGATGGTTCATGTGGTCATTGGACTGGTAGAATACCCATGATTATGTTTTCTTATCGCATTATTTAATCAGCTCATATTATTTTCATAAAAGTATTCATGTTTATTATTGGTAAAGGCATGTGGTTTCAATTATTTACCATGCTTAATATTTTTCTGCTGTATTACTTACCCTTAATGAGCGTTTGAGTTCACCCCTTTCTTATGTTTCATTTTCCCAGGATATGAAGAAGTTAGTTATGAGTGACCAGTAGGGATAATCTAGGAGGCTTGGATATTTCTAATGAAATATATTTGTGTTGTATTTCTTTTCAAGTTGTAAAGTTGAACTTATGTATGAATCTTGTTTCTAATAATACTAAATTGATCGGTCTTTCGAGACATGATTTCCTTGTGATCATGCCAATGTTATGTAATAATGCACAAACTCTGGGTAACTAGGTTCGGGGCGTTACAGTACACCCTTTTGGTTTTGGTGACATGAATGGGTTTTTGTGCTACTGGTCTATTTAGAATTTTAATTTTTTATATAAACTTTGGGTTATTAATTTCCTAAGTTGTGTTTTACACTTCATAATTTTAAGTACTTTATTAAACTTTTTCATGAATGTTTATCACTATTTAGGGGATGATGGAATGATTGATTCATTTCTTACCCATACTTCCCTATAAATTTTTCCTTCCTATAATTCCAAAACCATGACAGGCTTTATTTATTTAATTTATCTTGTTCACTTCAAGAATCAAAATTATGAACATGTTAATGATAAATTTCAAATGTTTCAACTACACTATGACTATCCTGTGTGATTATAACATTTAATGTATGTGATTAGAGCAATTATTACGCTATTTATGGGTTTTAATTCACTATTATCATTATATATTTAGTGTTAGCATACTATATTTGTTGTTATCATACTACTCAAAACAAATAAGAACATTAATAAAACTATTTATTTTTAAAATCCTATAATTTTTACTAAATCATAATATGTATTAATTTATTTTTGGTGTGTTTTATTCACATTAAATTTATATGCATGCAACATGCATATATTGATTCAAATTACATAAAAGTATACATATACAATATATTTATTCAAATATGGTCATGCATACATATTTCCCATGCCTATTTAACATTCATATAGTATGAAAATACTTTATTCATATATATTATACTATATGCCTCTATCAATATATATACAGTATGAATACATTCTATAGAGTCCTAAAATTATAGTATACATAAAACTTCAATATATTAAAACAACATCGAATTTACCTACTCCTATACAACTTGCAGATGAAATATAGGAAGACCACTGAGTAATGCACTATATGCATTACATTGAAAATTGTAGAGAATGTCCCTGTTGAACAAATATTATTCTTTTTACCAACACCAGTATATTATACAATAATATGTTACATACATCTTCACTTAAAAATAGTCGATTCATAACCTATTAAATATTATTCCATAACAATTATATATAATTTCCATGTTGTATAACAGGACGTTTCATAATACTATGATATATATGATTTGTTATATACTATTAGGATAACATACTACATACAGCACACACACATATGTGAAATGCCTTAAAGTTGCAATATTAGTATTTTTGTTTGCATTTACCGTGTTCATATTATTACATATGAAAAATATTATATATATTATTTGAAAACTCTTATTATGTTTTATACATGTTTCCATTCATTTTGCATATTTTTTATGGTGTTAGTGTTTTTTTATATGAAAAATCTAATTGATATCATGAGTACACACTTCCATGAAAAATATTATACAAAATTTTAATACACCTTGGGTATACTTTTAAAGATTCCATCATTTTATGGGATAATATGCATAATTCATTGCATTAATTCACTATTTTCATTGATTTCTTCATTTTTGTAATGAACCGACCAGAATATCCTCTCAAAACCGGTACCTGACCTGATCCACCACATACCCGAAGGGTGTTATCGATCCCCATGAGATAGCGACTAGAACCCGGACATCAAACAACCACCTGAGGAAACAATTTCACCCAACCTGAAGTGAAAACAACGTAGAATATATATATATATATATCAAAAAAATATTAGAAGATATAAATATATGTCATAATAGATAAATAAAAATAAAATAAATACTACTAAAGAGGAAGAATCAAGAATCACTAAGAGACAATTCGAACTGTAAAGGATAAAAAAACTCAAATAGCTACTCTAACAGCTCCATGTGATAGCGTGGTAAAACTCCCACCACCTCACCACCAGCTACCCAAAACCTATCTGACAAAAAACCTCACCGCCTCACTACAGAACCTTTCCTTTCCCTACATCGGAAGACATAACCAAGTTTACACACCCCTGAAGGGGTACACGGGATGTGAGATAATGTGATTAATAGGATCTCACCCAGGTGATTCATAACAAGTATCTGTATAATAATCTAATCATACTATAATTTAAAGAAAACATGGTATTATAACATTTTAACAATTTCTATATCAAAAGCATGGAAAAATAGTTTAATTTCCCCTTTTTCCACATTTCCAAATAAAGAAGGAAAATCAGTTCTAAAGTATTTCATATACATATATCAAAACAGATATATCAAATCAAAGAAAATAATGTATCACATATCATATCAAATCCACGATAGTACAAACTAAAATATTATAATCCAAAAGCATCCCAAATTATCCAAAATCACAAGTAACATCATGCCAGGATCGCACTAGGTCAGGATAGCTAGTACATTCATTCCAAACATAGAAAATTGTGCATCCATAAAGCCTTTAGACATATGAATCGAGTCTAGAGAGCATAGGAACACCCCATCAAGTGAACCCTCCAATAGTTCTCACAAGTCCCTAGAATACAGTCCTAGGGAGTAATGAAAATCCCCATGAGAAAATCCCCCAACAATAGATGAGACCTATTACTTTACCTTCCACCAAAGTACCTAAGGCTTCCCATGTGATCTATTTTATTAATCAATTCATCAATCCATTTTCATAAAACCATGATTTGAAAACCATCAAAATCATTTCATAATGCTTTGAAAACCCTATTCATTTACCAAAACTAGGTGAAATCCATATTTTATAAAAACCCATTTCCATACACACAAATCCAATTAGATAGTCTTTCCATTTCGTTTATAAAACAATTTATAAAATAACTAGGTAATTTCAGTTCACTAACACAGGATTGATATGGAACCACCTACCTTAAAACTTGGGTTACACATGTCTGCAATGAGGTCCACCAATAAGGATATAACAACCGTGCTCTTTATTTAATATTTAGACATGATTTATTACATAAACTTGCACTTAATAAAACTCGTAAGATTGATAGGTCTAGTGTATTTGGGTATTAGAAACATTACATGACAACTTAAGACATAAAATACAATTTCTTTATTGAAAACTTCTTTTACATGACCACAACATTCTTTCGTACTTGGCATTTCATGGGATAACTTGAGGAGATACATAAGAAAAGGGTTAGTTATAAAGAACAATAATGGAGTAAACAAGGAATAACATGAAGAATAAAATACATGTTAGGAAATATATATATATATATATATCAATGGATCATAATAGAAACATGAACATAAAGGCATGATATATCATGATCATCATAACATGGAAATATGAAAACAACTTAAAACATTGCATCATTAACATAAAGGAATCAGGTAAACCCCTATCCTAACATGATGGAAAAAAGTCCTATAAAGGAATCAGTTAAATCCATATCCCAAAACTATATATCATAATACTAAAAATTACCCAATACATTGGAACGCTATCAGGGTGAACCCTTCATGGATGTTTTAATCACATGCTTAAGTATTCCACATAGATCATATAGTAAGGATTCATTCAAAATCATTATTTATTCCACGATAAATGAATGTTGAATAAATACATGAAACTCTATAATAAAAAAGTATATGTTCATAAATGTGAATACCCTTTATATATAAATGGTTATGGTATTCACTACACGATGATTTTGGCATGGAAAATCGCGGTGTAGTTTCGCTAACATAACAGCATCACATGGGGATTCATAAAATGGGTTGATGATAGAGAAAGGGGTCTCTCGTCATTTATACATAAAATGGGAAATAATGGGGTCATGGAGCATAATATCCCAACATATTAAATGTAATTTGAGATGTATATTATAAAATAAATGCTTGAATTTAAATGAGGAGAGAGAAATCCCTTACGGAATTTTAACATGGTAACAGGTGTACATGGGAGGGATTAATGAGAGTTAAAGGGGTCTCTTGTCATTAAAACCAAATAAGGGATGTTTTGGGGAGGTTTGAAAACATACCACATAATTTTTAATTGAAAAATAAAATGGTATAACAATATAAGAAAACTTGGACAAAATGAGAAAGGAAAGTGAGGATCCCTTACTTAGATGTGTGATCCTAAAGGCTTAAAAGGGGATTCTTGGGAACTTGTGGGTGCCTTGGTAGGACTCTAGAGAGTGTATAGAAGAGTGAAAATGATCTTAATGGGATTTTAGTAAAGATCAATGGGTTCTTAGGTAGGTTTAAATAGTAAAGAAGAGGAAATTCTTTATTATTTAGGTTTTGGACACTACACACTAAAATATTCAAAACAAAAAACCAAACCGTGGTTTTTTCCCATGGTTTTTAGAAAAGGGGAGTTTAAAATATTATTTTATTTGGAAAAGGGCTGAAGATATTAAAATATTTCCCTTGCTTATGTGTAGGTAAGTCACACTCTCAAGGAAATGAATTTAAAATCCTAAAATATATTATAAATTTTGGAGGATTCAATAAGGCATTATAAAATAAGTCAAATAAATATAAATAACATTATTTTAAAGTTAAAACATAGATTTGGTCAAAAATACATTTTATGGTATTTTTTACATCACTATTTGGTCATTATGATGTCGTAAAACACACTATATATTTATATATTATTTAATTTTTACCCAAAAAATCAATTTAACAAATTCAACATTTTTTTAAGAAAGACTATTCCCATAAAAGAATTGATGGAATAAGACTTTTATTTATATAAATGGATTAAATAATAAGTAACTAATACCATGTTTTATAACCCATTATAACACCCACATAATACCTAAGGGTAAGGTGTACGATGGTGACAGACTCTTGGGGTGGATCAGAAAACATCACCCTGGTGGTAATCTCTATTAACTTGAACTTCTCCCATAGAAGATTCCATTCAAGTTTAAAGTGATGAAACTCATCTTGGTATTGGTCAAGAGTCAAGCCCCGTGATGTTTCCTCCTTTTTGAGCTCCAAAAAATGAGCTTTGTATGGCCTGAGTCTACTAGATGAGGCCATCATCTCCTTTTTCTGTGTCTAAAGGATTTGTAAAAACTTTATATTTATATTAGTTGTGTGATCATTGTTCAATGGATATATTATCAATGGTAATGATACTTAATGGTCATTTAAGCCCAATAATAATAATAAAAATATTTCATGTGTTTTCTATATCCATAAGACATTAAATGAAAGGGAATTTTATTCATAAATGATTAGGTCATTACAACATTCCCCCCTTAAGAAATTTCACCCTCAAAATTTCTTTTTCTCACACTAAAAAAATAAGGGTAACTCTGCCTCATCACTTCTTTCGGTTCCCATTTTTCTTCTTTAAACTTTTGGTTTCTCCACAACACTTTTATGAGGTATAGGATAAGTCATTCACCAATGGTACCACCTCTTGATTGAGTACATGTGATAGAGATAGTATGTACTTCCTTAAAAGTGATATATAGAATACATCATGGACTTGAGATAGGTTCAGTGGGAGTTCTAGTCGATAGGCCACTTCTCCAATGTGATCAAGGATCTAAAAAGTTCTGATGTACCATGGAATAATCTTTCCCTTCTGCCCAAATCTCATAACTCTCTTCCATGGAGATATACAAAGGAATACCTTATCTCTGACATCAAACTTTAGGTCTCATTGATGATTGTCATCATAGCTCTTTTGTCAACTTTAAGAATCTATGATGTGATGTTGGATGGTCGTAACATTCTCCACAATTTCTTAAACCATTTCTAGACCTAGAAGTTTCAGTTCCCCAACTTCATCCCAACATGATGGTATTCTGCACCTCTTCCCATAAATGGCTTCATAACAATCCATTTGGATGCTTGAGTGGAAACTGTTATTGTAAGAGAACTCAACAAGAGGAATATGTTGATCACATCCTCCTTTGAAGTCTATATATAATTCTCTCAACATGAACTCAAGTTTTTGGATAGTTTTCTCAGATTTTCTATCAATTTGAGGATGATAAGCCATAGTGAATTTCAGATCACTATTTGGAGCATGTCGGAGACTCTTCCAGAACATAGAGGTGAATCTTGGATCTTGATCGGATACAATTTATAGTGGAACACCATTAATCCTTACCACTTCTCTTATTTATAACCGTTCCAGTTGATCCAATGAGAAATCCTCACAAATCAAAATGAAGTGTGCAGTCTTTTTAAGATGAACCACAACAACCTAGATAGAAATTTTTCCTTTGTATTTCTTTGGAAGTCCGGTGACAAAGTCTATGGTGATGTTATCCCATTTACCTATTGGTATGGTCAATGGTTGAATCATCCCCTTAGACTTCTACCTCTAATCTTTCACTTGATGACATACCAGGAACTTTGATGTATATTTGGCGATCTCCTTCTTCATGTTATCCCACCAATAATATTCTTGAAGATCCTGATACATCTTTGTCTTTCCTGGGTGAATGGAGAAATTCTAACTATGTGCACCATCCATAAGTTCTTTATTTAAATCTAGATTTTATAGAACACATAGTCTTGACCCAAATCTCAAAATTCCTTCTTCATTAACATTAAACTTGAAGGATTTCCCTTTTTTTATAGCTTCCACATTCTTCTAAATTTCCACATCATCTTTTTTAGAATCCTTTAACATTTCCAAAAGAGATGGTTGAGCAATCATTTGTAAAAGGATTTATGATGTTCCCCTCTTTATGATTCCCATGTTCATATTCACCAAATCTAATAAGATTGGATCCTTTTCAATTCTCATCAATGATAGAATCATTGGGTCCTTTATACTTAGAGAATCTTCCACATTGTTTGCTTTCCCAAGGTGGTAATGGATTGAGTAGTCGTAATACTTGATGATATCTAACTATCTTCATTGGTGTATGTTCATCTCTTTCTATGTGAATATATATTTTAGACTTTTGTGATCCTTATATATTTCACACTTTTCCCCCAAAGAGATAATTCCACCATATTTTCAATGCAAAGATCACAGCTTCCAACTTCAGATCATGTGTGGGATAGTTTTTACCAAGAATTTTCAAATGCCTTGAGGCATAGGCGATGACTTTTTCATTTTTCATCAACACGCAGCCCCGTCCCTTCTTTAAAGAATCACTGAAGATTAAAAAAATCTCCCCACTTGTGGGTAGTTTGGTCACAGGGGCAGTGATAAGCCTCTTCTTAAACTCCTTGAAACTTTCATCACAAGCATCCTTATAAGAAAAATTGACTCCATTTCAAGTTAGCTTGGTAATAGGGTTTGAAAATCGTGTTAAATTTTTCAAAAATCACCAATAATATCCAGCTAACCCTAGGAAGCTATGGATATCTGTCACAGATGTTGGCCTCAGTCATCCCTCAATTTCTTTTGTTTTGAAAGAATCCACATATATCCCATTTCTTGTGATGATATTCCCCAAGAATGAGACTTCCTTCAACCAGGACTCACACTTTCTATACTTTTCATAGAGATTATCCTTTCTCAAGGTCTCTATTATAGTTCTTAGATTCTCCTCATGCTCCTCTTTGGTTTTGGAGTATATTAGAATAATATTTGTAACAAATACCAAAAAATTTCAAGGTAATCTCTAAAGACTCTATTCATCATATCCATGAATATTTCTAGAGAATTAGTGAGTAAAAAAGGCATTACTATGAATTCATAGTGCTCGTACCTTGTACGGAAATCAGTCTCCGAGATTTCCTCCTTCTTTACCCTTACTTGGTAATATCCTGACCATAGATCCACCTTGGACAAGTATTGTTCTCCATGTAGCTGATCGAAAAAGTAATCAATTTGTCAAAAAGGATACATATTCTTTATCATGATTTTTTTGACCTCACAATAATCAATGCAAAGGTGCATTGACCTATCCTTATTCATGACGAAGAGGACTGGTACACCCCATGGTGAAGCACTTGGTCATATAAACCCTTTATCCAGATTCTCCTATAGTTGTTTCTTTAGCTCTTCAATCTCCACAACATCCATTCTATATGGAGTCTTGGTTATTGGTAATTCCCCAGGTATATGATCAATCTAGAATTCAATGTCTCTTTTAAGAGGAAGACCAGGAAATTCCTCAGGAAATGCATCAGTGAATTCCCCCACAATAGGTATGTCTTAGAGGATGGATTGTTACTTAGACTCAATCATATGAGAAAGATAAACATGCTCATAGGGAATTAATATCCATGCTTGAGATGATGGTGCTAAAGAAGTTTCATACTCTTTCGTGTACTTGTATAGAATCGGGGGGCGACTCACCATATGAAGAGTGATTTCCCTCTCTCAATAATTTATGTTGGCTCTATATAGAGAAAGCCAATCCATGCTAAGAATTGCATAAAATTATACCAAGGTAAGTATGATGAGGTTCTCTGGGAAGTTCAATACACAAATTGTGATAGGGGAGATCTATATTCATGGGATACAATAATTTTCCCATTTTTTGTTTTTACCGACATATCTACTTCCATTCTTTGTGGTGATGTTTGGATTATTCTACAAAAATTTTGGGATATAAAAGAATGTGTAGAAACAGAATCAAAAATTATATTCGCTATTATTGAATGAATAACTAGAATACCTATCACCACTTCATTTTCAAGATTCGCTTCGATAGTAGTGATGGAAAAATATCAACCTTACTACCCTGGAGGTTTTTGGATGCCTCCGAAAACCCTTGGCTTAAAGAACTAGTTTGAAAAGTGACCTAGTTCTTTTCAGTTGTAGCAATGAATAATGTGTTGATGATAGAACATAGAATTCCTTTCCTTTATTGTAGTAGCAGGTTTTTCTTTTCAACAATAGATGGCTTGGTGCCCTTCCTTTCCACACATAAAGCATTTCCTCATCCCCTTCAGGAAATTTCCAGGGTGATTCTTTCAACACCTTTGGAAAGTGGGATGCTGGAATTTCTCAGCACCATTGGATATATCCATCAAACCACTAGAATTAAATTCCACTTTCCACTTATTATCCCCATGATACCCCTTATATTCTCTAATCTCTATCTCAACAATGAGGGAACATCGAACAATCTACTTATAGCTATCAAATTCGTGAATCACCAGGGCTTTCCGTAGGCTAGGTTTTAGCCCACCAAAGAAGTGGTCAGCCTTGAATTTGAGGGTAACAGCAAAACCAGAGGTGTATTGTGAAAGTCTGGTGAAGTTTTCCTTGTACACCCTAATAGAATCATCATCCTTTTTCTTTAGTTCAAGGAAATGTATTTCCATCTTAAGATATATGGTGTAGGGAAAATATTTATCAAAAAATATTTTCTAAAAATCCTTCCATCCCATCGCCTCGATCTCTTCCTCAGGCTTCATATTTTTTATAAATGTCCACCATTGATCTTCTTCACCCTCCATACGATAAGTATCCATAATAACAATCTCTTTTTTAGAAAATTTATGGATTTAGAAGATCTTCTTAATGGATTTGATCCATTGTTTGGTGATTGAGGGATCGGATGATCCATTGAAATTAGGAGGCCTTTATCTCATGAAGTTCTCAACTGCGACTTGTTATTTCTTAGGGGGGGGTGGATGTTCCTCTTGACCCATGTTTCTATTCAAAACTTGTGTTAACTGAGAGATTATCAAGAAAAATTTTGTGATTCCCGCTCCCATTGGATTGGGCATCTCTTTAGAAAAACCATCACATTGATCTTTGAATCGGTTGTTATCTAGAGTCCTCCTATTACCAGCCATTGGCTAGAATAAAAGGAAAATTAAGGGTATGTTATCCATGATCTACTTCCTAACATATATTCTTAGGGGCATTTTTTTGTTCCCTTAATAAAGGTCCATACTAATCTTATGAAGTTACCGAAGCTTATCCCTAGAGATTTTTGAACCAAGAGTGTAGAAAGGACTATTTTCAATCCCTAGTTCCCATTTGAGTCTAGCTCAAAGTGGTGTTTTTGGGTTTTACCTCTAGATACATCTATGTCACAGCCACCTCTACTTGTTCCTATCCAGACAGTTATGTATTTTCTTGATAAACCAATTACTCTATACTCACCAAAAATTATGTATGTTTTTCTTATACTTAGTCTTATCCCTAAGGATTTCAATAGGGTTTTATAATCCTAATCCCCAAAATAACTAAACCAATCCTATGATACCAACTATAACAACCCTACTCTTTATTTCATATTTATACATGATTTATTAAATAAAATTTCACTTAATACAACCCAGAAGATCAAGAGGTCTAGTGTATTTGGGGCTTAGGAACATTACATGACAACTTAAGACATAAAATACAACATCTTTATTGAAAAAATCCTTCACATTACCACAACATTCCTTCAAACTTAGCACTGCATGGGATAACCTGAGGACATACATAAGAAAAGGTTGAGCTATAAAGTCCAATAAGGGAGTAAAAAAGGAATAACATGAATAATAAAATACATGTTAGTAAATAGACATGTCAATGGATCATAAGGGAAAAATGAACATAAAGGCATGATATAGCGTGATCATCATAACATGGAAATGTGGAAACAACTTAAAACACTGCATCATTAATATAAAGAAATCAGGTAAAACCCTATCCCAACATGATGGAAAAAAATTCCAATAAAGAAGTTAGGTAAATCCATATCCCAACATAACATATCATTATACTAAATATTACTCAATGCATTGGAGCGCTATCAAGTCACACCACTCATGAACATTTTAATCTCATGCTTAAGTGTTCCACATAGATCATATAACATGGATTCATTCAACATAATCATTTATTCCATGATAAAGGAATGTGGAATAAATACATAAAAGTCTATAATAAATAATTATATGATCATAAAGTTGAATACCCTTGATAGATAAATGGAAATGGTATTCACTACACGATGATCTTGGCATGGAAAATCACGGTGCAATTTCGGCAACATAACGACATCGCATGGGGATTCATAAAATGGGTTGATGAGAGCGAAAGGGGTATCTCATCATTTAGACATGAAATGGGTAGTAAGGGGATCATGTAGCATAATATCCCAATATATGAAATGAAATTTTGAGATGCATAATATAAAAGAAATGCTTGAATGGAAATGAGGAAAGATAAATCCCTTATGGTATTTCAACCTGGTAACAGGTGTACATGGGAGAGATTAATGAGAATAAAATAGGTATCTCATCATTAAAACATAATAAGGGAAGTATGGGTAAGGTTAAGAACATACTTCATCATTTTTAATTGAAAAATAAAAGGGTATAATAATGTAAGGAAACTTGGGATGTTGAGTATGATGGAAGAACTAGCGGTCCCCGGTCTCTGGTGGTCTTTGGTGTCTGGTGCGGTAGTAGGAAGGTGATGAAGGCATGTTGATGGATAGAGGTGACAAAGAAGTTCTTGTGATGATGATTACTGGCAAGCAACAATGGTGCCCATGATGATGATGTGAATCATCAAGTTTTGTTGATGTCTTTGGAATTTTGAAATGTTGTCATCGGGTTTTGTAGAGGTTTTGAATTTTGAAACGTGTAATCGGTTACATTTTCTTCTGGTTCCCACTCCCCTTTAAATCGGCTTTTGATAATTCAATAAAAATGATTTTTCAGTCTAGGAAAGTAAGGATCCCTTACTTGGATGTGTGTTCCAAAATTCTTGGGAGTGGCTTCTTGGGAGCTTGGGTGCACCTTAAAAGGACTCTAGGGAGTGGATAGCAGAGTGGTGAAGATACTCAAGGATTTTTAGTGAAGAGGAATGGATGATTGGGTGGGTTTAAATAGGAAAGGAGGATGAATTCTTTATTATATAGGTTTTGGACACTACACACTAAAATATTCAAAACCACAAACTAACCCATGGTTTTTTTCCCATGATTTATGGCCATTGGGAGTGTAAAATATTATTTTTTTAGGAAAAGGTCTAAAGATATTAAAATATTTCCCTTTATTATGAGGCGGTGAGTCACACTCTCAATGAAATGAATTTCAAATCATAAAATATATTATACATTTTGGAGGATTCACTAAGGCACTATAAAATAAGTCAAATAAATATAAAATCACATTATTTTAAATTTAAAACATAGATTTGGTCGAAGATCCCTTTTATGGTATTTATTACATCACTATTGGGTCATTATGATGTCGTAAAACACACTATATATTTATATATTATTTAATTTTTACCCAAAAAATCAATTTATCAATTCATAATTTTTTTAAGAAATACTATTCCCATAAAGGAATTGATAGAATAAGACTTTTATTTATAGAAAGGGATTAAAAAATAAGCAACTAATACCATGTTATATAACCCATTATAACACCCACATAATACCTAAGGTTAAGGTGTGTGATGGTGACAGACTCTTGGGGTGGCTCAGATAACATCGCCCCAGTGGTAATCTCTATTAAATTGAACTTCTCCCGTAGAAGATTATATTCAAGTTTAAAGTGAGGAAACTCATCTTGGGATTGGTCAAAAGGGAAGCCCGGTGATGTTGCCTCCTTTCTGAGCTCCAAAAAATATGCTCTGTACGACCTAAGTCTACTAGATATGGACATCATCTCCTTTTTCTGTGTCTAAAGGATTCTTTAAAACCTTATATTTATATTAGTTGTTTGATCACTGTTCAATGGCTATATTATCAATGGTAATTATATTTAATGGTCATTTAAACCCAATAATAATAATAATAAAAAGAGTTCATGTGTTTTCTATATCCCTAAGACATTAAATGAAAGGGAATTTTATTAAAAAATAATCAGGTCATTACAACTTTACCCCCTTAAGAAATTTCTACCTCGAAATTTCCTTTTCTCACACTAAAAAACGAGGGAAACTCTGCCTCATCACTTCTTTAGGTTCCCATTTTTCTTCTTCAAAATTGTGGTTTCTCTAAAACAATTTTACGAGGGGCATTGTATTTATAGTATAAGTCATTATCCAATGGTACCACCTCTTGATTGAGTAAATGTGATGGGTCTAGTATGTACTTCCTTAAAAGTGATACATGGAATACATCATGGACTTAAGATAGGTTTAGTGGGAGTTCTAGTCAATAGGCCACTGCACCAATGTGATCAAGGATCTAAAAAGGTCTTATGTACCTTAGAATAATCTTTCCCTTCTTCCCAAATCTCATAACTCTCTTCCATGGAGATATACGGAGGAATACCATGTCTCTGACATCAAACTTTAGGTCTCATTGATGATTTTCAGCATATCTATTTTATCTACTATAAGAATATCTGATGTGATGTTGGATGGTCTTAACCTTCTCCACAATTTATTCAACCATTTCTAGACCTGGAAGTTTTCTTTCCCCAACTTCATCCCAACGTGATGGTGTTCTGCACCACTTCCCATAAATGGCATCATAATGAGCCATTTGGATGCTTGAGTGGAAACTATTGTTGTAAGAGAACTCAAGAAGAGGAATATATTGATCACATCCTCCTTTGAAGTCCATAGAGAATTATCTCAACATTTGCTCAAGTTTTTGGATAGTTTTCTATAATTAGCCAATAATTTGAGGATGATAAGCTATACTGAATTTCATATTAGTATCCAGAGTGTGTCGGAGACTCTTCCAGAACTTAGATGTGAATCCTGGATCTCGATCGGATACAATCGATAGTGGAACACCATGAATCCTTACCACTTCTCTTATTTATAACCACTCTAGTTTATCCAATGAGAAATCCTCTCAAATAAAAATTAAGTGTGCAGTATTTTTAAGATGATCCACAACAACCTAGATAGAAATTTTTTCCTTTGGATGTCTTTGGAAGTCCGGTGACAAATTCCATGGTGATGTTATCCCATTTACATATTGGTATGAGTAATGTTTGCATCATCCCCTTAGACTTCAACCTATCATCCTTCACTTGATGACATAAGAGGCACTATGATGTATATTTGGAAATCTCCTGCTTCATGTTACCCCACCAATAATGTTCTCTAAGATCCTGATACATCTTTGTCTTTCCTGGGTGAATGGATAAATTCGAACTATGTGCACCATCCATAAGTTCTTTCTTTAACTCTAGATTTTATGGAACACGTAGTCTTGACCCAAATCTCATAATTCCTTCTTCATTAACATTTAACTTCAAGGATTTACCTTTTTTGATAGCTTCCACTTTATTCTAAATTCCCACATCATCTTTTTCAGAATCCTTTAACCTTTCCAAAAGAGATGGTTGAGAAATAATTTGTGAAAGGATTTATGATTTTCCCTTATTTATGATTACCACTTTCATCTTCACCAAATCTAATAAGATTGGATCCTTCTAAATTCTCATCAATGATAGAATCATTGGGTCCTTTCTACTTAGACCATCTGCAACCTTGTTCACTTTCCCAAGGTGGTAATGGATTGAGCAGTTGTAATCCTTGATGATCTCTAACTATATTCACTAGTGTATGTTCATCTCTTTCTATATGAATATATATTTGAGACTTTTGTGATCCTTATATATTTCACACTTTTCCCCCAAAGAGATAATTCCGCCATATTTTCAATGAAAATATCATTGTTGCCAACTTCAGATCCTGTGTGGGATATTTTTTCTCATGAATTTTCAATTGCCTTGAGGCATAGGTGATGACTTTTTCATTCTACATCAACACCAGCCCAGGCCCTTCTTCGAAGCATCGTTGAAGGTTGCAAAAAAGCTCCCCACTTATGGGTAGTGTGATCACAGGGGTAGTGGTAAGCCTCTTCTTTAACTCCTTGAATCTTTCATCACAAGAATCATTCTAATAAAACTTGTCTCCCTTTTTAGTTAACTTGGTAAGATGGTTTAAAAATTGTGATAAATTTCTCAAAAATCGGAAATAATATCCAGCTAACCCCAGGAAGCTATGGATATCCATCACAGATGTTGGCCTCAGTCATCCCTAAATTTCTTTTGTTTTGAAATAATATATAGATATCTCATTGCTTATGATGATATTCCCCAAGAATGAGACTTAATTTAACTAATACTCACACTTTCTATACTTTTCATAGATCTTATCCTTTCACAATGTCTCTAGTATAGTGCTTAGATGCTCCTCATGATCCTCTTTGGTTTTGGAGTATATTAGAATATCATTTGTAACAACTACCAAAAAAATTTCAAGGTAATCTCTAAAGACTCTACTCATCATATCCATGAATATTTCTAGAGAATTAGTGAGTCCAAAGGGAATTACTATGAATTCATAGTGCTCGTACATTGTACGGAAATCAGTCTCGAGGATATCCTCCTTCTTCACCCTTACTTGGTAATATCCTGACTGCAGATCCACCTTGGAGAAGTATTGTGCTCCATGTAGCTGATCGAACAAGTCATCAATTTGTGGAAAAGGATAATTATTATTTATCGTGATTTTTTTGATCTCACAATAATCAACGCAAAGGTGTATTGACCTATCCTTTTTATTAACTAAGAGGACTGGTACACCCTATCATGAAGCACTTGGGAATATAAACCATTTATCCAGATTCTCCTATAGTTTTTTCTTTTGCACCTCAAGCTCCACAAAATCCATTCTATATGGAGTCTTGGTTATTGGTAATGCCCTAGGTATAAGATAAATCTAGAATTCAATGTCTCTTTTAGGAGGAAGACCAGGCAATTCCTTAGGAAACGCATCAGTGAATTCCCTCATAATAGGTATGTCTTTGAGGATGGCTCGTTCCTTAGACTCAATCATATGAGAAAGATACACATGATCATAGGGAATTAATATCCATTCTTGAGATGATGGTGCTAAATAAGTTTCATACTCTTCCTTGAACTTGTATAGAATCGGGGGTCGATTCACCATATGAAGAGTGATTTACCTCTCTCAATAAATTATTTTGGTTCTATATAGAGAAATCTAATCCATGCTAAGAATTGCATCAAATTACACCTAGGGAAGTATGATGAGGTTCACTAGGAAGTAAAATTCACAAATTGTGATAGGGGAGGATCTATATTCATGGGATGCAATAATTTTTCCATTTTTTATTTTTACCAACATCTCTACTTCCATTATTTGTGGTGATGTTTGGATTATTCTACTAAACTTTTGGGATATAAAAGAATGTGAAGAACCAGAAATAGAAATTATGTTCACTATTATTGAATGAATTACTAGAATACCTATCACCACTTAAATTTCAAGATTCTCTTCGATAGTAGTGATGGAAAAATATCACCCTTACTGCCCTGGAGGTTTTTGGATGCCTCTTAAAACCCTTGTCTTAGGTAACTAGTTTGAAAAGTGCCCTAGTTCTTTGCAGTTGTAGAAATTAATAATGCATTCAGGATAGAACAGAGAATTCCTTTCTGCTGTCGTAGTAGTAGGTTTTTCTTGTCAGTAATCACTGGCATGGTGCCCTTCCTTTCCACACATAAAGTATTTCCTCATCCCCTTCAGGAAATTTCCAGGGTGATTCTTTCTACACCTTTGGAGAGTGGGATGCTGGAATTTCTTAAAACCGTTGGATTTATCCATCAAACCACCATAATTAAAGTCCACTTTCCACTTATTATCCTCGTGATACCCCTTAGAGTCACTGATCTCTATCTCAACTATGAGGGAACATCGGACAATCTCCTCATAGCTATCAAAGTCGCAAATCTCCAGGGCTTTCCGTAGGCTAGGTTTCAGCCCACCAAAGAAGCAGTCAACCTTGAATTTGAGGGTAACAACAAAACTAGAGGTGTATCGGGCAAGTCTAGTGAAGTTTTCCTTGTACTCCCCAAAATATTCATCATCCTTTTTCTTTAGTGCAAGGAAATTTCTTTCCATATTAAGATAGAGGGTGCAAGGAAAATATTTATCAAAAAACATTTTCCAAAAATCCTTCCATCCCATTGCCTCAGTCTCTTCCACAGGCTTCATATTTTTTGCCAATGTCCACCATTGATCATCTTCACCCTCCATATGATAAGTATCCAGAAGAACCTTCTCTTGTTCAAAACATTGATGATGTAGAAGATCTTATTAATGGATTTGATCCATTTTTTGGTGATTGAGGGATCAGATGATCCATTGAAAGTAGGAGGCCTTTATCTCATAAAGCTCTCGATTGTGACATGTTCTTTCTTAGGGGGTGGATGTTCCTCTTGAACCATGTTTCTATTAAAAACTTGTTTTAACTGGGAGATTATCATTACAATTTTTGTGATTTCCTCTCCCATTGGATTGGTAATCTCTTTAGAAAAATCATCACATTTATCTTCACATCGGTTGTTAGCTAGAGTTCTCCTATTACCTGCCATTGGCTAGAATAAAAGTAAAATTAGGGGTAAGTTATCCATGATCTACTTCCTAACATATATTTTTAGGGAAATTTGTTTTCCCTTAATAATGGTCTATACTAAGCCTATGAAGTTACCGAAGCATATCCCTAGGGATTGTTGAACCAAGAGTGTAGAAAGGCCTGGTTTCATGCACTAGTTCCCATTCGAGTCTAGATCAAAGTGGTGTTTTTGGGTTTTACCTCTATATACATCTATGTCACAGCCACCTCTACTTGTTTGTATCCAGACAGGAATGTATTTTCTTGATAAACCACTTACTCTATACTCACCAAAATTTATGTATGTTTTTCTTATACTTAGTCTTATCCCTAAGGCTTTCACTAGGATTTTATAATCCTAATCCCCAATATAACTAAACCAATCCTCTGATACCAACTATAATAACCCTACTCTTTATTTCATATTTATACAAGATTTATTAAATAAACTTGCACTTAATAGAACCCAGAAGATCAAGTGGTCTAGTGTCTTTGGGTCTTAGGAACATTACATGACAACTTAAGACATAAAATACAACATCTTTATTGAAAAATTCTTTTACATGACCACAACATTCCTTCATACTTAGCATTGAATGGGATAACCTGAGGACATACATAAGAAAAGGGTGAGCTATAAAGTCCAGTAAGGGAGTAAACAAGGAATAATATGAATAATACAGTACATGTTATGTAATATACATGTTAATGGAGAATAAGATAAAAATAAACATAAAGGCATGATATAGCATGATCATCATAACATGGAAATGTGGCAACAACTTAAAGCACTGCATCATTAATATAAAGAAATCAGGTAAACCCCTATCCCAACATGATGGAAAAAATTCCTATAAAGGAATCAGGTAAACCCATATACCAACATGAAATATCATTATACTAAACATTCCAAAATTCATTGTAGTGCTATTAGGGCACACCGTTCATGAACATTTTAATCTCATGCTTAAGTGTGCCACATAGATCATATAACATGGATCCATTCAACATCATTATTTATTCCATGATAAAGGAATGTGGAGTAAATACATGAAAGTCTATAATAAATAATTATATGTACATAAAGTTGAATACCCTTGATAGATAAATGGAAATGGTATTCACTACATGATGATTTTGGCATGGAAAATCACGGTGCAATTTCGGCAACATAACGACATCACATGGGGATTAATAAAATGGGTTGATGATAGAAAAAGGGGTATATAGTCATTTAGAAATGAAATGGGAAGTAAGGGGATCATGGAGCATAATATCCCAATATATTAAATGGAATTTGAGATACATAATATAAAAGAAATGCTTGAATGGAAATGAGGTGAGAGAAACCCCTTATGGAATTTCAACATGGTAACAGGTGTACATGGGAGGGATTAATGAGAATAAAAGAGGTCTCTCGTCATTAAAGAATAATAAGAGAAGTATGGGGAAGGTTAAAAACATACTTAATCATTTGTAATTGAAAACATAAAAGGGTATAATAATATAAGGAAACTTGGGGAAATGATAAAGGAAGAAAAGTAAGGATCCCTTACTTGGATGTGTGATCCCAAATGCCTGGGAGAGGCTTATTGGGAGCTTGTGGCACCCTAGGAGGACTCTAGGGAGTGGATAGAAGAGTGGTGAATATATTAAAGGAGTTTTAGTGAAGAGTAATGGGTGCTTGAGTGGGTTTAAATAGGAAAGGAGGGGGAATTATTTATTATTTAGGTTTTGGACACTACACATTAAAATATTCAAAACCACAAACTAACCCATGGTTTATGGCCAATGGGAGTCAAAAATATTATTTTATTTGTAAAAGGTATAAAGTTATTAAAATATTTCCCTTTCTTATGAGGAGTTGAGTCACACTCTCAAGGAAATGAATTTAAAATCATAAAATATATTACATGTTTTGGAGGATTCAATAAGGCATTATAAAATAAGACAAATAAATCTAAAATAACATTATTTTAAATTTAAAACATAGATCTGGTCAAAGATACATTTTATAGTATTTTTTACATTACTATTGGGTCATTATGATGTCGTAAAACACACTATATATTTATATATTATTTAATTTTTACCCAAAAAAATCAATTTATCAAATTCATCATTTTTTTAAGAAAGACTATTTCCATAAAGGAATTGATGGAATAAGACTTTTATTTATAGAAAGGGATTAAATAATAAGTAACTAATACCATGTTAGATAACCCATTATAACACCCACATAATACCTAAGGGTAAGGTGTGTGATGGTGATAGACTCTTGGGGCAACTCAGATAACATCACCCCGGTGGTAATATCTATTAACTTGGACTTCTCCCATAGGAGATTATGTTCAAGATTAATAAGATGAAGCTCAGATTGGGATTGGTAAGGATAGAATCCTAGTGAAGCTACCTCCTTTTTGAGCTCTGATAAATGAGCTTCGTATGGCCTGATTCTACTGGATGAGGTCGTCATCTCTTTTGTCTGTGTCTAAAGGATTTGTTAAAATCTTATTTTATATTAGTTGTGTGATCACTATTAAATGGATATATTATCAACAGTAATGATACTTAATGGTCATTTAAACCCAATAATAATAATAAAATATTTCATATTTTTTCTCTATCCATAAGACATTAAATGAAAGGGAATTTTATTCGTAAATGATCAGGTCATTAGAAAGGAAGAACACACAACCATGATGGAGGCTGTAGAACCAATCCATACGTCTCAGAATTGATTAAATTTAACAAAAGGGTCATCAGATAAAGGTAACAACACATACCTCAAGAACACACACCCATCATACCCTATCAAATAAATAATTTTCCCTCATAATTATATCTCATAACAATTCTAGAGATAGTCAAGAAGAATCATCACCACATATCAATAGATCTGATAACACAATGTAACGATGCTACCGTGATCAAAGGAGACAAAGAAGAAGAAAGGATTCTCTTTTCTGAAGAGATAACTCACATAACCCTAATTATCAAATGTAAAATGAATCGATTTGGAATGAACTATGGCTCCCAAAATCATTGGAGGAGAGCTCTAAGTAGAGACGAAAGAAGTTTCACATCAAATGAACAAACATATCACTCGCATGGTGCCCTAAAATCCTTGTATTAAAAAATTATATGATGTGTAATCCCATTACATATCTTGTAGTCCACGGGGTCCAAATACACAAAAAACCAATCATATTTTTATTAAAAACCCTTTTTTTAACATTACATGACATGTAACTTGTACACAATGTGTGCTCCATTAACGTTGTGTGCATGGTTCACAACATCTATCCTCCAAAATTTACATGTAATATACTCCCATTACACAGAACGTATTTCTCTAATAGAATACAAAAATAATCATTTATTACATGAAAACTCAAACCATCTCAAGTATTCTTCAAACTCAGGGAGAACCCCTTTAAGCCATTAGATGTTTATACATGGACTCTGTTAATTCAAAAAATCATACATCTTAGAATTTTAGTTCATTTTTCTAAACCAATGTTCTCAATCCTTGAGATTCCAAATACATACCCACTTAAAGATGAAAATAAGTAAAGATAAGGGAATTACCTAAAATTAGGTAACATGATGTTACAAACTCCCCACTATAAGACTTTTCATCCCCGAGAAGTCATGTAGAAGAAGGAAGTTTGGTAAAGAGGTGAGGCCATTACTCCCTCATAAAAGACTCATGTCCCAAGTCCCATGAGAATATGATCTATGTTGCCATAACACTCTGACCAATATAATCAAATTCCCATGCAAGACTTTCACTTGAGAACCAATTATTTCTACTAGCTGCTCAACAATAGAAACATCTGATCTAAATCAATCCCTTCCCAAATCAAAATGTGAGAGGGGTCAAGATGGTATTTCCTAAGCTATGATATTTGGAAAACATCATGAATACCTATCAAATTAACCAGAAATTCCAACTAATAAGAAAATTTCCTAAGGAACTTAGTGACCTCAAATGGTCCAACATATCTTGGAGCCAACTTTCCTTGTTTTCGAAGTCGATGGCGACCCAAATGAGGAGAAACTTTTAATAAAACCCGGTCACCTATAGAAAAATACAATGGAAGATTCCATTGATTTGTATAAGATTTATATCAACTCTACATTGTAACCACACGTTGATGTATATCCTAAATCCTCATAGATATATACTAAACCAAACTCAATCCCACCAAAGAAGCTTCACCCACCTCCTCCCAATAAAGAGGTGATCTTCATGGGTGAACATACAAAGCCTCAAAATGATCCATTCTAATTGATGGCTGATAAATTTTGTTATAAGAAAAATAAACTAGTCCTGGATGGCTATCCAAAGATCCACAGAAATCTAACAAATAATAACAGAGCATATCATCCAGGATCTAAAGAGCATTCTCTGTTTAACCATCTGTCTACGGATGATAAGTTGTAATCAGTATGAAATAAGCCCCCATCACCTCTTAGAGACTTATTTAGAACCTTGAAGTAAACATAGTATCCCTATCTAAAACAATGGTAAAAGTAACCCCATATAACCTCACAATTTCTTAAACATACAGCTTACCTAGATCTTAAACTTTCGCAGTGTCCTTGATCAAAATGAAATGTGTTGACTTTTTAAACCAATCAATCACCACCCAAATATCATTCCTATCTCAAGGAGTCTATGGTAATCTAAAAACAAAATCAATAGATACCTCATTCTATATCCAAACTCAATCCAAAAGAGTATGAAGAAAACCAAAAGGTTTTAGATTCTCTTCATTTATCTATTGGAAGGTGTAAGAGTGGGACACATAATCAACAATTCCACACTTCATAGACAGACACCAAAATCACCATCTCATTTCATAATACATATTTTTAGTACCCAGGTGAATGGACCATGAATAAATGTGATATTTAAAAAAACTGAGCTCCTTACTGATTCTAGGATGACACACCGATCCCTAAATCTAAGAATACCATCTAAAGAGAGAGACCAACCAGAAATGGTCACCCCACCATATAGGGTTTCTTTAATTACTCTAAAATCAACATCCTTCTACTGAATATTTAGAATATACTCAAAGAGATATGATGATAACTAAACACTAGTCAGAACCACACCTGAAACATCCTCTTGAGAATACAAGTTTAACTAAGCAAAAAGCCTCACAATGTTCCACACTTCCTTCGATTCTAAAACAGATTTCAATGGAACTTTCAAACTATGAGCATCTGCAATATAATTTCCCTACACTGGGGTGTGGGAAATTTCCAAGACAAATTTCTTAAGGTATTCCACCCACCACTTCTGTCTAAGATTAAAGTCTTTCTAAGAAAAGATATAGCTAAAAATCTTATGCTCAGAAAAGACTGTACACTTTTACCCAAAAAAGATAATGTCACCAATATTTTGTATGCATAACTAAAGAAAGATATAAATCATGAGTGGAGTAATTATTTTCATGAGGTCTAAGCTGAATTAATTTGTAAGCTACTACATGATCATCCTACATGAGCACACAACCCAAACTAGTTCTATAAGCAACATAAAAAACTACATACCCATTACCGAGATCAGTTCAGATAAAAATAGGAGCCAATGTTAGAAGTATTTTTATCTTGTTGAAATAAGACTGACACTTTTAATCCCATGTGTATTTCCCCCCATTCCTAGTAATAGTAGTTAAAGGTGATTTAAACATTGAGAAATCCTTAATGAACCATTATTATTATCCAACAAGACCAAGGAAGCTTAGAATCTCAAAAAATGTGATTATTCTAATGAAAAGATATCTTTCACCTTCTTAGGATAAACTAATAGTCCATGATCAGAAATAACATTCCCTAATAACTTCACTTCTTGAATCCATGAAGTTCATTTAAAAAGCTTTCTATAAAAATGGTGACTCCTTAGGATTTCCAAAACCAGAATAAAATGGTGCTCGTACTCATGCTCGAATCTTGAATAAACCAAAATATCATCCAAGAACACTACTACAAAAGTGTCAAGATACAGATAGAATATTTGATTCATCAAATCCATAAAAACTGTAGGATATGTAGTGATACTAAATGGAATCACAAGATATTGATAATGGTTATACCTGCTCCTAAAATTTTTATTTGGTATATCAAACTCCCAAACTCTAAGTTGATAATAACCCAAAAAAAGATCAATCTTTGAAAACCAATTTTACCCCTATAACTGATCAAAAAAATCATTAACAAGAGGAAAATGGTAATTTTAATTAATAGTTACTCAGTTCAAATTTTGATATTCCATGCACTAGTGGAGTGAACTGTCAACCTTCTTAGCAAAAACAATTGGGCTTCCCAAGGTGAAATACTAGGGAAAACAAAACCATTCACCACCATATTTTCTAAATTAATTTTTATCTCTTTAACCTACACTTATTCCATAAGATAATAAGGTATCAAAATCATCTATGTACTTGGAACCAGATCAATTTTAAACTCATCCTCCCTCTCTAGAGGAATACCAGAGAAATTATATAGGAAAACATCTAGAAAATCCCAAACAACGATAGGAAGATTAAGAACATAAAAAATCATTGGACAAAACTACTATAGTATACAACAAACTTCTGAGCTCTGGGTGAGAAGGTCCTATATGACTAGACTTCAGATCTCACTCTCCCCGAAATACCCATGATCGCCCATTGGCCGCAATAAAAAAGACATGCCAAGGATAACTATAAACCTCAGTATATTGAGAAATATTCTAATCCATCTCGATGATAACATCAAATATATCTAAATCAAGAATAATTGAATCTCATACTAACTTCTCATTAGCTACTGATAGCACACAAGAAGGACACCAAAACCTCTCCTCTTTTTTATTTCTAAGAGGTGCCACTAACTCTATAAAAATGATATGATCTCTATTATAAGGTTAATAATATAAAAAATGGAAATATCTAAACAAGTAGGAAGCACCAGTATCAAAAAAAGAAACCTCTATTGAAGATGCAATAAATATATTACCTCTCAATATCGCTGGACCTATATCTACCTCTTCCAAAAAACCATCTACTACGTTAAGGTGATTAACTCCTAAGTATTTTGAATGGATCCCTATAGCCTTTGAAGTATATAACTTCCCTATAGTATATTTTGAATCCAATGATCCCTAACCATATTATATAGTAGATATATCCTGATAAAAACGTTGCAGATGACCATAACACCCACTACTATTGCACATCTTTGCAAGTGAATGACAAGAACATTGGGTGTCTTTGGCCTTGCCACAATGATATAAATTTAGAGGCACACGTATATATTCAACTAAAGGTTTTGAAGAGTCTTACTACTGATAACCACCAACACCACTTCTGTGATAATCTTTCCACTTTCTCTTCTTCCCTGGCACGCCACTAAATCTGCCACTAGGTGGAAGAGAAGAGGCAGAATATCCAAACTTGTCTGCCATATTCATCTTAACCATCATAGTCATGTCTAACATATCCATATATTTTTAAAGATTCAATATGAATACTTGTGATTAGATATCTTGTCCCAAACCCTGTAGGTAATTCTGATCTTTCAGCTGGTCATTCATTATAACCACTGGTGCAAAATGAACCAGCTTAGTAAACCAATTGGTGTATTCCAAAACTGAATGATCTCAATACTAAAATTAGAGGAACTATAAAGACTTTTCTATCATAAATGACTATGAAAAAAATGGAAGAATAGAGTATTGAAACCCTTCTAGTCCAAGCCCACATGCCTATCTTCTAGTACCATGGAATCCCACCAGCGCTTACTGGGACCCTTAAGTTTGAACATCGTGAACTTTGCCTTAATAATCTCAGGTGTATCTATGAATTAGAAAATATAATCAATATTTTCAAGCCATTACTTTTCCTTTTGAGGTTCATTGATACCTTTAAAGGATGGTGGGTTCTCATGTAAGAACTCTTGTGATCAATCTCTTTCTCCTACAGCTATGGGCTGTACCACCACAACTGCGTTCTAAACTTGTGGTACATTCTGATCAACATCATGAACTATCCACATGATAACCTAAATAAAAAATTTATTGAGGGAAGGATTCCCTTAAAGAGAATCAGTTTTACCCTTCTGTGGAACTCGTGGAACATGTCTTACAGGCATACTACTACACACCGAAACAAAACAAATGACCAAACACAAAATAATCTCAGTTTAAACTAGAAAACCCCTAAGAAAAAACTAAGATTAACATCAAAACTTAAAAGTAGAGACAAACATCCCAAAAATCCCATGTTAACTTGATTCTCATCATGGAAAAAGTTGGTCAGGTACTCACCGTAACCTACCTCTCAAGTCCTGATAATCCTGCCTTTAGTCTATCAAACATCCCAATACAAGCACTCTTAAGAAAAATCCCCCAACCTGGGGCTCTAATGACACTTTTTAATGAACCATCCTGAATACCCTCTCAAAACTAGTACCTTGCCAGATCTTCCACATACATTAAGGTTGATCTCGATCCCCACGGGTTGGAGACTATCACCTAGGCTTCAAACAACAACCTGAGGAAACTATTTCTCTAAACCTAAAGTGACAGAAACATAGAATATATATATAATAAGTAGAAAGAAACAATAGAATATATAAATATATTATATGATAGATAAAGAAAAATATAAGAAATATAACTAAAAAGGTAGCAACAATAATCTCTAATATACAATTCCAACTACAAAGACATCAAAACTCAAACAGCTACTCCAAAAACTCCATGTGATAGCATGGGAAAACTCCCACCATCTCACAAATAGATACCAAAACCCCTGTTGATAGAAAACCCCATTACCTTACTATGGCACCTTTTCTTTCCCTATATAGAAATAAATAACCAAGTTTATACACCACCAAAGGGGTGTAAAGGGTGTTAGCTAATAGAATCAATAGAATCCCACCCCCAAGTGTTCTATAACAAGTCTCTGTATGATAATCCAATCATGCTAGACTTTAAAGAAAACAAGGAATGATAACATTTTAACAGTTTTTATATCATAAGCATGGAAAAATAGTTTAATTTCCCCTTTTTCTACATTTCCAAATAAATTAAGTAAATTGGTTTCAAAGTATTTTATATACATATATATAAATATATATATAAAATCAAATAAAATCATGTATCACATATTATATCAAATCCATGGCAGTATAAACTAAAATAGTGCTAGAAAAAAGAATCCAAAATCGGATAAAAGCATAGGTGACATCATGCCAAGGATCACACTAGGTCGGGATAGCAAGGAAACTTGTACCTAACAAATAAAATTGCATGTGCATCAAGCCTATAGGCATATTAATTGAGTCTGGAGAGAAGAGGGACACCCAAGTAACTAAACCCCCAATAGGCTAACAAGTCCTTATAACAATATTCTTAGAAATCAGAGAAAAGTCCCATGAGAAAACCCCACCATAGTGGACAAAACCTATTATTATAAATTACACTTAAGTTACCAAGCTCTATTTTCCAAATAAATTCATCAAACAATTATTTGAAAACCATTTCACAAAACTGTTTCACAATGTTTTGAAAACCCTTTTCATCTACCAAAAGTAGGGGAAAACCATATTTTATAAAAACTTATTTCCATGCACACAAATCCAATATTTCAATCACTCCATTTCATTTATAAAATAATTTATAAAATAATTAGATCAATTTAGTTCACTAATATAGGATATAGATAGAACCACCCACCACAAAACTCGGGTTAAAACTGCATGTAATGGGATCCACCAACAAGTAAGAACACAAAACCACAATAGAGGCCCTAGAACCAATCCACACATATCATAATTGATTCAATTTAACAAAAGGTCCAGTGGATAAGAGGAAACAACACATACCTTAAGAAAACACACCCATCACACCACAACCAACAAAGAATCATCCTCTGAAACGAGATCACATAACGGATCTATAGAGAATCAAGAAGAATCATCACCATAAATCAATGGATCCAATAATGTAATACAACAGAGCTACCATAATCAAAGGCAATAAATAATCAAAAAGGATTATCTTACTTGGATAGATATTGGAACAACCCTGATGATAAAATGTTGAACTAATCGATTCGAAATGAATGGAAGCTACCAAAATCATCAGAGGAGAGATCTAGGTTGAGTGGTAAGAAGCTACATGTAAAATGGAAAAACATATCACTCTCATAGTTCCCTAAAATACATGTTCATAAAATTTACATGGTGTTTAATCCCTTTACATGTATTTTAATCCTTGGGGTCGAGATATGTTGAAAACTCATCACCTTTTTATTAAAAACCTGATTTTTAGCATTACATAGAATATAACATGTACATGGTGTGTACTCCCTTCACACAATTTACATGGTTAAGAACATACGTACTCCCATTACACAACATTTATTTCTCCATAAAACTTGAAAAACACCAGTTTCTTATATGAAAACCCAAACCACCTTGGGCATTTTCTGAATTCGGGGAGAACCCCATTAATACATTACATGTTTATACATGGAATCCATTAATTCAAATAAAAATAAATCCCTAAACTTTAGTTTGTTTTTCTCATAAAATGTTATCCATCCTTAGGAGTCCAAATACACACCCAATTAAAGAGTAAAATGAGTAAATATAAGGTAATTACCTGAAAGTAGTTAATGGGATGTTACAATTTTTCCCATTATTTTTATCATTAAATTTTGATTTTATCACTACTTTTAGATGTTGAATACATGAACTGTGTTGTTCTCATGTTGTAAAATTTAGTAAATAAGTGGTTTTAAAAGCATTGAGATAAAATTCATGTGATATATACTTTCATTAGTGTTTTGTTCCAACTTCATTCCCTAAATAGATTCTTTATTTGTTTTTTATTTCATTCTACCAAAATTTTAATCTTTTATGGAGAGATTTTTCTTTTTAATATTCAATGTGTTCTGTACAATATTTATGTGTAGGTAATTTGAAGAAAAAAGATTCCATTTTACATAACTTCTTTTAAATTCATTTTTCATGTGTTGGACATATGTTGCATGTAATTATTCACTGTAAATTGTTTCAAAGTCAAATTATTTAAATATTATTTTTCAAATTTATTTTGTTCATTTTATGTATATATTGTTATAATAACTCAAAATTATGAGTTTATTAATTTGAATTTTTAAATTAAATGATTATTTCATGAAAATGCATGGGTGGAGTACTAGTTATTCTAAACTTAGGTATTTATTTTTACATGTGTCATCACCTCATGAAATCTATTACCACTAAAAATTTTCACCATCAATACTATCCTCCATGCCCGATATTCTTCCCATGCATCTCCCTCCTATCCTAACCCCAAATTATAACCTAGGGTTTCAGTATTATAGATCTTACCTTCTCTCATCCCTATCTGAAATTTCACTCACGTGTCTCCCTCCTCTCCTAACCCAACCTTCTAACCTAGGGTTCCAACAGTATCGCTTTTCCCTACTCTCCTCCCTACTTGACATTCCACTCTCACATCTCCTTCCTCTCCCAATCATGACTTCTACCCCACATTTCATGTATTATTTCTCTTACTTACCCGACCTAATGATCACATGTATCCCTCTAATCCTAACCGATGAATGATATTTATACCATAGGATTCCTAAAAATACTATCTCCACTGATTCTCTCATCATCTATCAAACTCTTCATTACTTCTGCATCGGTTACCTCGGTCGGTAAGGATATATATCTATCTTCCTTCATGTAACTCCCTGATTCCTCAACGGATTCCCTTATGGATCATTCATCGTCTTCCCTCAATCATCTATGAAAGATTCATTGAATATATTCCTACCTCAATCAGTGTATTCTGCAACCATCATTTATAACTTTCCCTCATCTATTTACGAAATATTCAATAGACCACTTCCCGCCTCCATGTGCATTATCCAACTGTCATTTTTCATACTAAATCCAAACAAATCTAGGATTATTATGTAAATAACCCTATAGTTCATTCTCTTTCTTACCTTTTGTACTAATTTCACTTATTTTTTGATATTTTTCACATTTTTCTTATCTTAAAATTTTTTCTTATCTTAAAAATGTACAACTCTTTTTGAAATTCAACAATTAAAAAATCTACTGTATTTAGTCATTCAATGGTTTATTTACCTATTGGTTATTTCAAGTTTGATGCTTCATTATTCCACCACACCAAAACATATTTCATTTTAGGTAATTCTAACTAAAATTATTGAATAATGCCTATATGAAAACTATTTTCTTATTTAAGTTCATCCATTTATTCTTGAGATGTTTAACCATAAAATGTTCATTTCATTGAATTATTGATTTCTTAATTTCACTAAAACCACTTTATCTATAAAAACTCCTATGTACTATTGATTAATGATTTGTATAAAGATGTTGCGATACATGAAAATTTTATGTATGCTTGATTAATGGTTTTCATAAAGGTGTTGAAGTACCATGATTTTTTTTTTGAAATCATTGAAAATACATTAAAAAGATAAACTATGTAAATATGAAATATCCAAAAATTTCTAGATAAGTATGGTTTTGTAAGAGATTACTAAGGAAAAAAATAAAAATAGGTTGTCAGATAGGTATTTATATTTACTTGAAATTGTTTCATAAATTATGATTCATTCACTATATGGATTTATTTTATTTTAAAATATAGAGGTTTAACATCTCTTAAAAATTATTTGATTACATATAATTGAATGTGACATAATCCTATACGTGAAATAATTTCACAAAATGGAAATATGTAGAGAAGAACATGCCTATCATTATTAACTATCATGCAATGGTTTGTTTATTTTAAGTTTATTGATACAATTTTTTTTCATTTTTCAAGTAATCCCAATTAAAATAAAATGATAAAACTATAATTAACATTAATTAGAACAATGTGATAATTTTTCAACCATGCCTATTGGATAAATAAATTGAAAGAAAAGGAAAGATACCATGTTGCAACATGGTATTTCAAATTTTAAGTATGATGTTATTGTATTATGATGAACACTTTGCTATATATACAAGAATTATATTCACTCATTGAGTATTTCTTTATTACTCACGCTGTATTCAAGGAATTTTGCAGATATTGTTAATGAATCAATCCTTCCCTCATCGACATAGTAAGAACAACTCATTTTAGTGCATAATGTCTTTACCTTATATGCAATAATATTTCTTATCCTTTCCTCTTTTAATAAGATTTGTTTTATTAATAATGTTACTAACAATTTTAATTAAATTTCTACATTTGTTATGTTAAAAAATGTAATTAAAATAGCATAGTTTACTTATAAATATATGTATTGTATAGTATAATTTATTATGTGTTTAGGATGAACTTCTACTACGTATGTATATTCTATCCAATTTTCACATGTTTAGTCTTAAATGATCCATATACCATCAGGATCACATGTAATAAAAAATGTTATGAAATAGGATATTTATCATTGTATAGGCATGTTCACATAAAAATTTTATTTTAAACATTTCAAATGATACTATCTTTATGAATATTACCAAATACACAGCACTTAAAATTTCAATAACATTGGTTGTTGCAAAAAATTCACCATTACTTCAAACTAAAAAATGCACAGGTTAGTTTAATAACTTAAATTTTCTCAATGATAAAACCAAATAAAAATTTGGTTTCCATTATTATTAAAAAAAATTGTAAACATGTTATAAAATATTTCTTTGTCATCTCAGTATAATAAAATATTGGTGATCCTCTTCATGGATGCCAATATTGTGGTTCAACATTTTTGTTTGATGAGAGAAATAAAAAATGTGCTAACAAAAAAACCCACATTTCTCTTTATGTTTCAAATTGGGAAATATTATATTGGAATTAATGCCTACTTGTCCAAAATACATAAAAACATTAGATTTTAATTATAATTCTACCTAGAAAAAAACATTCCAAGAGCACATCCAAATTTACAATATAATGTTTTTATTCACAACAATGGGTAGGAAGGTTGATAGATCGATCAACAATGGTGGGTGTCCAAACATATTTAGATTAATTAGTAAAAAATATTGTAATAGTGAGTGACCTAGACCCAACATGAATAGTAATTTTGATTACCATATCATGTATACAGTTAGATATACATGATGTATACTTACCATTATAATGTAGATTTTTCTATGTCCACTATTTAATGGTAATGTCCATATATTATTTATCATATCAAAAGGTTATAGAAGATCGCAGTCTATAATGATAACCTCAAGATATTATGAAATTAATCTTAAACAAAGGTCAAATGGTCAAGATACATCATACTGATTGGACACAGTTGATTTATGACTATCAGGTGTTGGGGATCATAAGAATTGAGACTTCTTCTCATGAAGTTCACACTTGGTGATCTATAGTAGTGAGATCACGAGTATAGACCCACCAATAGGAACACCACATTTTCAGGTGTCATTGGATGTTCCTGTATATGGACATGTGTATTGGTCTTCTGGCCTAAGATCATTATCAATGTATACCATTTGATCACATACTTCAATGCAAGTTAAAAACCATGATAATAAAATCATGGTAAGGT
Source organism: Viscum album (assembly GCA_963277665.1). Classification (NCBI taxonomy): domain Eukaryota; kingdom Viridiplantae; phylum Streptophyta; class Magnoliopsida; order Santalales; family Viscaceae; genus Viscum; species Viscum album. The sequence continues at coordinate 746,667,899 of OY728121.1, read as the reverse complement.
AGCATGTGTTGGGTGCGTCATTGGTTGTATGACATTGGTTTAATGGTCAATAAAGGATTTCTCACTTGCAGGTTGAGGAAGTAATATATCCTGAGACTAGTTGATCAGGATGGTATAAACTTCCTAAATCCTTAGCTAAGCTAGTTAGAAGGTAAATTCATCTAGTTAGATCAAAAAATAATAAAGAAAGAATGGGGCGATGACACAAGTGTGCATCCTTCTTTATGAGATATGTAAAGACAAAGAGATTATAGTACACAGTATGTGTTCATAGGTTGGTTGCCGTTGTTATGACTATCCTTATCTCTTTAGGTGCCTTTATGGGTTGCTAGAATCTTCTCTTGGTCTATGATTATTATTCACTGCTATCGAGATAAGGTCATATAGGGTCACACACTATAGCATATTCAAGAATCCACCCTATTCTATTTAATATGTATATTGGTCATGGTGGGGGCCACCGTAGGGTTTGAGTGTTTTCCTAGTCATCAATCACCAAATAATAAATAAATTCATTATTATTAAAGTAAAGAATAATTTAGTTAAATTTATTTATTAAAATTATTTAAAAGTTAAGTAAATATGAGGAATAATATTAATTGAATGAATATTATTTTAATATCCTAGGTTTGCTTAATATTAAGTGAAAATTACAAGTCAAGTTAATGACTTGGATTTTTCACATAATATATTTTATATATATTATTGGTATATGATACAATAATAAATAATATTATGATGCAGTTTAGTTCTTCATAATTATTTATTTTAGTGGATGTTTAAGTAAATGGGGGTCAGGGAAACCTATCGAGTATTTTGAGAATCCAATATAAATTGAGGAGAGAATCTTTGGAATAATGACTATTAATGGAGAATTTATCAAAGCATCTCTCTCCTCTCTCACTTACTAGAGAGAATAACTTTGTATCCAAGATATCGGATCAAGTTCTCCCTCACGCATCGCAAACATGGTGATATGGTGATCATCGGGGCGTCGAAGGCATCGTTGGATCTAGAACCTATAATTCAATGACCGACGATCCAGTGGATTTTTAAATCATGTGTGGATGATATAAATGGATCCTAATTTGGATCCTTCAAGTTTCGATCATCGGTGAGAATAAGTTGTCGAGCATGGCTTCTGATCAGAAAGGTATGTTATCAGTTTATGTTTTTTTGCTCTGCTTAATTAATGAAAGATCCTCATACCATATTAGGACTCTGATTGTTAGAGATAACAAGTCTCATCATCCCGATGATGAAAGATTTTAAAATCCTTGGCCCATCGGCTTCTGCTACGACCCCAAAACCTTCAATTAGTGTTAAAGGTATTTCATAAATTATCTAATCCATGAAAAATTATGTTTCATTAATTTTAAGTGGAGGGTATTATTTTGGTTCCAATGGAATAGACTGCACGTCAATCTGATATTTGATGACCGAGTTATAGTCATCTGAAAATTTTAATACAGATTGCAATTGTTTTTTCGAGTATCAAAATTTATTTATATTGAAGATGGTTTAACGCGTATTAAATTTGATGAAAAATATCTATTAATTTTTGGTTTTAATTTCCAAACTAAACATCGTCAAGATTTCTATTGCCAGAACAGTTTAATCTAGGCGGTGCCACTCCTTCCACCCCATGGTGGAAGTTTTGGTTTTTTTCTATAAAAATTATAATATTATAGTAATTATATTATTATAAAATTATAATAATAATGATTATAATAATATTTTCAAGTAAATACAAACAAAATGGGTGGATTTGATATGACTAGAGATGGATTTTCTAAAAAAAATGTACAACTTTTGACAATTTAAAAGTAGTAGACGTGTGGAAAAACCACCTAAAACAAAAAAAGGAAAAATAAGGTCCCCCCCCCCCAACTCCCATGAAAAAGGAGACTGGGCACCACCGGTTTGACCTCTCTCAGAGTGGGACCCCCTCACCATTATCTCGTGGTTGTTCCGCTGTGCTCCAGACCCAACTAGTCATGCTCCTCCCAACCACCACCTAAGTCTCGCGGCTCCACCTCAGTCTAAGCTCCCTATTCTACCACCTGTTGAACCCACCCTCCTTCTATAAGTGGACCACCTTCCTCCACAATGTCTGGCTCCGCCTGGTCACGCTACCTACTGGTTGAGATCATGATCTCCACTCTCACCGACACCCCACCGGCCAACCACAATGCCTCCACTATCCACCATCCTCCTCTGTAGTGCACCACTCACCTCCCATCCACCCATATGGCAAGCCTTCTATTGCAGAACCTCAATGTGTTGCCACCATTAATAGTTATATCTAGCTAGATCATGCCAGATCCAATTAAGCCGAGATGGTCCTACCTCTGTCCCACTCATGGTCCCACTCACCGTCTGAACCCGGTTCAACCACCCTGGTTACCACCTGTCGCCTTACCTTCGATCAAACATTGATGGACCTCCACCCTCGACTCGAGATCATCACCTCCATCCGTGAATCTGGACATCTCAGGTGCCACTATGATTTTTCGGCACCACCGCATCCTATGGATGGTTGTCTACCTAGAACTTTACCAGTGTCTCAACCCCAGCTGCATGAGGTAACATGTGGGTTAGTTTTTTGAGTCCAATTTGGCTTGACCTACACCGAAATGGGTTTCGGGCGGGTCTGACCAACCTAGAACAGGTCTGGGTGGACCTTTCTAACCTAGAATATTCTAGAATGGGATTTTCATGGCCTGTTACAGGTCTTTGTAGGTTTAGCGCGACCCTCAATGTGTTAGGGTGGAGTTTTCGAGCTTGAACAGTTAATTTAAATTAATCATAATTAATTAATTTAATTAATTTAATTTTATCATTAAATTAAATTAATTAATAAATTAGTTTTTTTTTAAATAATAATTTTAATACCCAGGTAAAATTAATTTAATTTTAGTATTAAATTAAATTAATTAATTAATTTAATTTTGGGAATTAAAATTAAATTAATTAAGGGACCGAAAATTATTAAATTATTTGAATTTACTTAATTAGTTTAATTAAATTAAATACCCTCATACTTTAATTTATTTTAATTTATTTTTTTATCGTGCTTATATTTATGTCAACTTGAGAAATGATCAGACCTTTGTATGTCTGTATTTATTTAATTAATTATTCTTACTGCATGTGATGATTATAATTAATTAAGATGGTTTGTGCATCGTCGTTTATTTTCCAGTCAATATTTATAAGGGCCTACATGTACAATTTTATCAATTGTACATTTCACCCTTTAGTCCCTCTCACCTGTGTGTGAGTATATTTGTGCATTGATAGAGACATTGTATAGCATGGACCCTGCCAAGATGAGGCAATACACCATGATGAGGACATTTTAAGATGCAGACAATTCCAATTCAAGGCAGTATTCCAGACAAGAATCTGACATACTGGATGAGGATGAGCTGCATCGTGAGTCAAGTGACGACTCAGGTGTGATTCCCCTAGGTCTTGGTGGATCCATTAAGTTTAAATGGATAAACCAATCATAGATTCTATAGACCAGTCAGGTAGTTTCTTTACTTTATGTATTTTTTTGTTATTATATGAATTTTATAATAATGGGAAAATACATAAAATAATAAACTGTAAAATTCATAAAGAAGCGATGAATGTTTTTCTATTAATGTTCAGTTATGAGTGCGACAATATAGATGAAAAAGATTAATAGAAATGGATTACATTTGTTAAGAAAAATAATAAAACCCTCATAGAAATATTAAGCCATTAACCGCCTTCCGTCATTTGAATTTAAACACAACCATGTGTTTGGGGTGCTCGATCAGCCATAGCTAAGGGTGCCTCTTACTACTAGGGAGTTCTTATGGAAATGATGGGTTAACTTAACTAAAGTTGGTAGTAAGGATTATCCATATCTAAATTTCTATCACTTTAGAGTAAAGCATTAAGAAAATCAATTTTATGATTTTAGAAGCTGGGACTTCACTTAACAGATCAAGGAGTTGTGAGTTAATGCAATTGGCCAGTCAAAATCCTACCTTGAACTCTCCAAGTAATGGTGTAGCCATATCTTTTAGACTATAATAGGAGGTTCAAGTGTCATTTCCACTAGAATAATCAAGCGATAGAGTATTATGATTCTAGTATAGAGGGTTCCTAGAATTCTATAAAATAGTGGGAGGCATTTAATGATTTAATTAATTAATCAATAATGTCTAATTCAGTAATCAGGATAAACGTACAATCTGCTAGAATTTATTTTTTTAGAAAAATAACAAGTAATACCACAAAATATACTGTGATAATCATTGGACAAGGTAAATGTGAAAACTAGCCTGAATTTTCAAATGTAGTATAGGCGCATGCGCATAATACTGCAATATCGTAAATTTAAGGTATTGGTGTCCCTATACCTATTAAGCTACCTCTAAAAGTGAGGGTTTAAAATTTCTAATAGGATACTCATGTATAGATCATATGATGTTTGTTTCATTATTATATCATTAACATGTGATGTCAATTTTGGTTACTACATTAGGGTATGGATGATATAACATAGTCTCATCTCCGAGTAGTTTACAAGGAGAAAGTGAAGCAAGATATAAATGGTAAATGATTACATAGGTTATGTATAAATATAAAAGACAGGTCATAATCTTTCATTACATCCCATTCTTATACCAATATCACATATATAATCTAGATTTTTTTAAGATGAAAAAACGAAAAATATGGAGTAAATGTTTCATTACCTTTTTGGTAAGGTTCACCAAGCAATAATAATATTATAGATGGATTATTCTTTAATTTTTATGGTGAATAAATTGAAATACAAGGCAAAAGGCCAATGGAAAGAGAGACACCAAAGGCACCTTCATAATGTCCTTCAAAGTAAGAGGTTGGTTATTAGACATGAGGTTTCTTTCCTTTTTATTAGGCATGAGGTATTTTCTTCACATGTCATGAAATAAAATATGTTTAATTTTAAATAAAATGGACTGAATCGTAGAAGCAATACTCACTTATTATTTATTTTATATTCATAAATTAATTTTATAACATAATACTTGGGTATTAAATACATTTTTTATCACATATGTGTATCAAAATACAGTAACCAAGTAAGTATAGAAACATTACAAGAAGTAAGGTGTATTATCCAAGCTGCCGAGTGGGTGATTCCTAAGTCAACAGTGAGAAACACATAACTTCTAATTGCCAAGTAAATGATTCAAGTCAAACTATTTTTGATTATAACCAAAAAAATTATCTCAAATTTCCTTTGGGAAATTGATACATTATTCCAAGTTCAGGAATTAATGTTTTTTGTGTTGTATCAAACTCAATAGATAGTTAAGTGGTACATGAATCATTGGCAATGTTTGATGAATATATAATGTAAGACTTATTTACCCATCTGTGGAAAGGTAATTATTTTTTCAATTAAAACTAAAAGTGGACACCAAGGATATTTTTTTATTTAGAATTAGTGGATATAAACACCGTAGGTATTTTCAACGTATATACTTATTTATTTTGGACAAAGAAACCTTTAGAAATAAAGGTATACCACAAAGATTTTGGAATTAGTTCAACATGAGATAATGAACTATTCCAAGGGTAATTTAGTGGTAAATATACTTCATAAGATTCCCTTAAGTCATTAAGAAATAATAAAGTGAAGTATGATATATGTATCTTCAAAATGTATAAGTTGATTTGGGCCAGCATGCCAAAAAAATATCTTGACCAAGCATTTATTGATCAATATAATGTAGTGTGGAGTAATTCCTAAATGTACATTACCTTATTTATATCACATAATTGATGCTTATAAGGAGGATAAATGATAAGTATTGCATAAAAATATTTATCAATAAAATATAGCATGGATCAATTCATAAACACGCATTTTATACATCAGAGTCGTGATGTAAGTAGTATTAATGTTTCCACTTGTAGAAACTTCCATTATATTTCAAGATGTTCTTAGTAAATAATGAAGATATCCCATAACTATATTCCAACTATAATGAAAATTAGATATCATATCAGTAATAATATAATTTAAATCTATTATCTCATAAGGACGTGTCTTTAGATGCAAAGAGTTTTTAGGATATAAACAAAATTGCATCAAGAAACACACAATGTGCCTCTAAAATAATAATCCCAAAAGTTTCTTAGGATGTTATAGAAATATCTAAGGTAGAAAAGAGATAGTCAAAGTTAATGAATATATTTCTATATAAGGGTGAAAATCTCTACTTGAGATATTGGGAGAAAGATTTACTTGGCTTTAGAGATGCACAAATAGTTGGTATAGGAACAAGTTCCACGAGTTTATGTGGAAGAGGAATGTTCTAGAGACACATACTATGTAGGAAGGTTAAAAAAATAGTGATGGTTTTATATTCACTATGGATGGTGATAAATTATTCATTGTGAGTAATATTTCCTATAATAAGGAAGTATATAGAAATAATCTACAATTAAAAAGGTCAATTAAAATTTAATAATGGATTCTTTGTATCAAAGTGTAAATAGGATTATTATTTAGAATACTATAGTGGGTATTAAAGTGAGATGATACATGGGTGGTACAAGTGTGGTACCAATAAGGTTCGATTGGATATAACAAGTAATTATTCCTGATTCCATTAGAATTTTATTTGTTATAGATAATATCTATAATCATTTTATTATGCATTTGATGTCACAACCACTATTCACAGAAGGTGTCCATTCGACACAACCAGAAAGGGATGGTGACATCCTAGAATTCCAATGGGGTTGCAGGTTACTTAAATCCAATTTAGGATTAAAGTAAGTCATAAGATCATAGAATATTCATTTGGAATGAATATTTTCCATGTATCTACCAGAGGTTAGTGGGATCGCCATTTTTTTCTAGGTAAAATATGTTTGGTAACATATGTAAAAAATATATTCATCTTATGGTTACTTAAGACTTGGACGAAAGTACTTATCCAATGATTGACTTAAAAAGCAACCTGATTTCTAGGGAACAACATATACTGAGGTAGAATGGTTTCTTATACATATTCAATTGTATATATACTGACATGGTATTGAAAAATACAAATTGGAACAATTTGAGAGAGAATTTTTACCAGTGTCACATGGCATAAATATATCCAATAAAACATACATAAGAATAGGAGGAGATTAAATTGTGGAGTTAAATTCCATATGCCTCAGCGATGGATCAATAATGTATGTCATGATATATACAAGATACGATATTTCCAACATATACTTTATTTTAGGAAAATATCATTTATTTCTAGGAGAATGTCAAGTAAAGCAATTAGTACTATCTAATTGTACTTGGAAAAGTACAAAAGATATGTACCTAGTATGTGGAGAAGAATGGATACTAGTAATGAGGGGACAAAAAATAGTCTTCCTTAGATCAATGTGATATAATATCATAGACAAGTTAAGGTGATGAGTGAGATAAGATCAGAAAAGCTAGTGGTATCCATACCTACAAATACCATGTATATTGCAACTTTTAAGGTAGCTAAGAAGAAGTTATAATATGAAATTATTTGTTCTAGTTCTTGTAATTTCACCTAGTATATAAAAGTTTTATCATTATGATAATTATATTACTAGTAATAGAAAATATTTCTATTTTTTATAGTGGAAAAAATGGATATACTCAGGGATGTATATCTTGAGAAGTTTTACTCCATGATATGAGGTCACACATAGCAGAATAGCCACGTGGTGGAAACATGTAAGAACTAGCATCTAATGTTGTGACTTAGTAGAAATAGTATCTTTATCATGTGAGTGATAATAAGGTTTATTATCAAGTTGGATCTAGTGAAAGTGGGAGTGTTGTAATAGTGGGTTCCCTATACCCAACTTGAACAGTACTTTTTTATTACCATATTGTGTATACAAATAGATATGAATGATAGATACTTACTATTATAGTGTATATTTTTCCATGTCCACTATTTAATGGTAATTTTCATATATTAATTATCATATCAAAAGGTTATAGAAGATCCCAGACTATAATGAGAACCTCAAAATACTATGACATTAATCTTAAACAAGGGTCCTATGGTCTAGATACATCATACTGACTAGACATAGTTGATATCTAACTATTAGGTGTTGGGGGCTCATAATTATTGATGCTTCTTCTTATGAAGTTCGCACTTGGTGATATCTAGTAGTTAGATGATAAGGAAATACCTTCCAATAGAAACACCACATGTTTCAAGTGTCATTGGATGTTCCTATCTACGGACATGTGTATTAGTCTCCTAACTTGAGATCATTATCGATGTGTGACATTTTATCACTTACTTTTATGCAAGGAAAAAACCATGATAATGAAATCATGGAAAGGTAGATTTTTTGGGGTGTTTCATTGGTGGTATGACATTGGTTTAATGGTCAAGAAATTATTTGTCACTTCTGGGTTGAGGAAGTAATATATCTTGGGATGGGTTGATCAAGATGGTAGCACCTTCATAAATCCTTGGACAAGGTAGTTAGAAGGTAAATATGTCCAGTTAGAACAATAAATAATAAAGTAATAAAAAGGTGATGAAACAAGTGTGTGTACTGCTTTATGATATATGTAAAGACAAAGAGATTATAATGCATAATACGTGTTCATAGTTTGGTTGTCATTGTTATGACTATCCTTATCTATTTAGGGTCCTTGATGGGTTACTAAACTCTTCTCTTGATCTATTAATATTATTCACTGCTATTGAGATAAGGGTGTAGAGGGTCACACACTATAGCATATTCAAGAATCCTCCCTATTATGTTGAATGGGTATATTAGACATGATGGGCCCCACCACGGGGTTCAAGTGTTATCCAAGTCATCGATCACTAAAGAATAAATAAATTCATTATTATTCACGTAAAGAATAATTATGTTGAATTTACTTATTAAAATTATTTTCAAGTTAGATAAATATGAGGAATAATATTAATCAGACAAATATTATTTTAATATTCTAGGTTAGTTTAATATTAAGTGGGAATTATGAGTCGATTTAATGAATTGGATTTATCATGTGATATATTTTATATATATTATAGGTAAGTGATAAAATAATAAATAATATTATGACACAGTTTAGTTCATCATAATTATTTATTTTAGTGGGTGCTTAAATAAATGGTGGTTGGGGAACCCCACCAGGTATTTTGAGCATCCACTATGAATTTAGGAGAGAAGATTTGGAAAAATGACTATTCATAGAGAATTCATTAGAGCCTCTCTCTCCTCTCCCACTTTCTAGAGAGTGGAACTCTAGATCTAGGAGATCAGATCAAGTTCTCCCTTATGCATCGCAAGCACGACAATGAATTGATTATTGGGGTATTGAAGTTTCCATCAAATCTCTATCCTAGCACCTAGAATTCGATGATTGATGCTCCATCATATTTTTAAAGCACGTGTGGATGATCTAGAGGGATCCTGATTTGGATCTTTCAAGCAGTGATCATTGGCAACAAGCATATGTCAAGAGAATATTTATATCAAAAAGGTATTTTTTTTGTTTATGTTTTTGTGATCTATTTAATTTATGAAAGATACTAGGACCATACTGGGGATCTGATCATCGTAGGTGAAAAGTATCATCATCCTGATGATGAAATTTTTTTAAATCTCTGGCCCACCGGCTTCCGTTGCTACCCAAGTACCTTCAAAAACTATCTTTGTGTAGGTAGTTTAGTTCCTCTTAATGGACAAACACCAAATTGTTCACAATATTATGTATAAGAAACTAAAATTAATTATCTAATTCATTGATAAAATATTTTTTAGTTTACAATATAAAATTTTGTGTATGCGACTTTGATTAAACGAATGTTAACTCGACTATTAATTTTAATATTATGGAGAAACTATATGAAATGATTCGTGAGAAAATTACTTTATATCATTATTTTATAACTAAAAGAGATGTTATTCAGTCACATGAAATCTCAAATTTAAATCTATTCCTTATTAAACAATGAGGAACAGATGAAATAACATATAACTTACCAATTACTTCTAAAATTGCAATGATTATAGTCAATGATATTGAAGATATTAATCAAGAAAGGGTTATAATCATACAAATAAAGAGTGGTAACCTACAACACATAGATGAGCATCACTCGTTGTACCTTCCTTTGAAATATATACTAATTTTCAAGTTGTTCATGATAGATATGTTGAAAATATATATCATTATAGTTACCCTACTTTTTCTTACATTATTGTTACATCATTTTAAAGATAAATAACGTAAAAGAATTACAAAACTAGGATCCAAAGGTTTAGTGTCTTGGTAAAATTAAGATTAAACATAATATTTAAATAATAAAACATAAAAATTATTTAATTCATTCTTCTCTAGTTCTTATTGGCCCCCATGTAATCCATAGTATAATAAGTCACCTAAGGATATACATCAAATAAAGGGTGAACTAAAAGCCGAGTAAGAGGATAGATAAGAAAATGAATCAATATAACATGGGTGAGCATAATCATCATCATAATAACATAATAATGGGATAATCATCATAATAATGAAAGGAATCATTAGATAAATTCATGGAATGTGGCAATGCATAAAAATGAAACATCATGTCTCAGTGTTCAACTGCCACACATAGTTGTGAATAAAGATAACATCATGTTCACACATAACATGTGTGAATAATCATAACATCATAATCATTTTGAACAAAGATATCATTATGTTCATGCATATTTCACATTATCTCACGAGACACATCACATTACCCAATGCATTGGAGCTCTATATAATTTTGGATGCACATGTCACATCATAACATTTACATAATCATGCATGCCACTTAGAACATGTATCAATATTGGACATAAAATAAACTATTAAAAGGAATGGGTTTCATGATCATACATTCATGAATAAACTTTGGTTTTCCTAAATAAAAATAGAATAACATACTTGGTATAAGAATCATCAACCTTGAGTGAAGAATAAACAATCTCAAGAGAAGTAAAAGATGTGTTTTTAGACAAAAGAGTTATTTTGGAAAAATCTTTGAATTTTTCATAAAATCAGATTGGAAACATTTATATCCTCAAAAATAAAAGGTAAATTAGATTTTAAAAACATAATATGAACATCCATACCATGGAATAGAGAATAACCCAAATAAATGAATTGGGTTCGAGAATCCCCATACCTTAAGTCCAAATGATTTATTCAATTTAATATCATGTATAATAAAATTAGATTCATTAATTACTAAATAAAGAACCTCTTTTACATTTATATGATTCATTATAATTTTATTAAGTTATTTTATGTCCATTTTTATGAGTTATAGAGTTTAATTTCATCATTTGGGGGTGTTCATTTTCTTGGTTTTCATGATTGGTTCACTTGTATACATCTATGGAAGATCATATAAAGTGAGAATAATTATCCAGAATTGAAATTGTATGTTATTAATGAAATTATAAAATTTTAATTGGTCTTATATTTTTTTTCATATATGATAATGATTCATTAGATAAAATTTTAATCATAATCGTTTAGATTAATTTTGGCGGTTTTTTATCACAATGAACTTGTTTTGTGTTATTATTTAATATTATGTATATAAGTTAGTTAAAAAGCATAAAAAGGTTATAAAATAAATTTTACAATATTTTTCAAGCATTATAATGGTTTTAGGACCAGCCTTGAAGGTGGGAAAATAAAATGAAAATGCATTATCCACGATGGTGGTAAATCGACACATCATGAAAGATGATTTTGTTTTTTAGAATAAAAGGGAGAGGATGAGAGGTTTGGTGATGAATTATTACATTAATAGAATAAAATTTAATTATATATAATATAATAGAGTTATCATTCCACTTGAATAAGGGTACTTTAGGAGATAATAAGAAAAGAAAATAAATTGAAAAGAAATTAAAAGAAAATGAAAGAGGATTTTACCTCTTGAATTCTTCTCTTTGAGGGCCTCCTTAGAGAAATTGGTTTTGATCTTACCAAAGGCTCATGGATTTGGGGGAGATCCTTGGTAATATTATTTTTCATAAATTGTACAAGCTTTAATACTATGGAGTTGTGAGGAGAAGAGGTGGTGAGGGTGGTATTTATAGGGGAGGAGAGGGGTGTTTTTTGATTATTTTATTTGTTAGTTTATTATTTTAGATCAAGACTATGAATAGTTTAAAAATTATAACTAAATATATTAAATAAAGAAGTATAATTCAATATTATTCTACTGACATCATACATGAATCAATAAATAGTGATTTTAACTTATATTGTTATATACCATAAATCTTTGTATTTCACTATTCACCAAAAATTCAACTATTTTAGAAAAATCCCAAAAATTAACCTAAAACATTTTTTAACGTGTAGATTTCAAAAATGAAATACATTTTATGAAAATAATTTTTTAATTATGAGAAATTTAATTTTTAATTAAAATCATTATTTACTTGGAAAATACCGATTTTAAAATTGTAACTGATTTTATAACATTTTGAAAAATTAATTAAGGTCTTATAAATTTATCTTATAATCATAATAAAACAAAATATTGATTTATGAATCTATTTTATGAAATAAATTTTATTTTAAATCATTATATTTATTATAAAATTTTAAATAAACATTTATGTTTTATAAACATACCAACACTTAATTAATAATTTTTAAATAAAATATTTACTTATAATATGATATAATTATATGATATTATCATTTATAAAATGCATAAATTTAATTTTTATTTTCATAAATGAGGTTACTATTCTATTGGTTGAATTACTATTCCTAATAGTCGCATTACTATTCCAAAGTTCAAGTTATTATTCCATCAGTACAGGTTCCTTAATTTCTAGAAATACCTCTTATTTCATTCATTATTCATTTATAAATTTTTTATTGTGTTCTCAAAGTGATTTTATGCGGTTTATACTATATGAAATAATTATAATAAGGGAATTTCCATTGATAGAATTTTGTTTCGTTACAATCATCGTGCTACATCCTTTAATAGAAGTACTAAACTCTAGAATGTTGCTATGAGATAATACTTTTCTTATCACCAATAATTTTGTTCCATTTATGCATAAAGTCTACACTATTATAGATGTTTATTGAAATATTTTATTTTATATTATTATTTAATTATTTAGTCTCAAAGAATTTTATTTATTCGTTTTAATCAAAATCAATTGAGAGTTGGACTTTATAATGGATTGCAAGATGCATACCTTAGAGGTGATAGTGATGAGTCTTCTTGTGTAAAGAATATCATTCTACCTTCAAGATTTACTAGTGGTACTAGGTATATGATTCAAAATGGCCAAGATGTGATGTTGATCTGTAATTGGGTAGGATATCTAAATTTTTTCTTAACATTTACATGTAATCCAATATGTCCTAAAATTTATAGATTTTTTAAAAATAATAATATTTTCCCTCTACATTATCCTAAAATACTATCAAGAGTATTCAAAATGAAATTTGACCATATAATAAAAGATTTATGAGAATTATGTTTCTTTGGTAAGTCTCATTCATGTATTGTACTTCGAAGTTACTATTCTTAAAATTTTGAAAATACACTTTTTTTATCATGTTCTATGCTATTTCACTAATCCTACTCTTTTAATTATAGTTGTTCATATTTCGGAATTCTAAAAATTGGGGGTTCCTCATGCACATTATCATATTTGTTTTTCATAAAAACAAAATAACTAATCCAATAGATATAAATAGAATGTTCTCTACTAAAATTCCAAATAAAGATACCTTTCCAAGACTTCATAAAGCTGTTAAAAATTTTATGATTCATGGGCCATGTGGTGATGTTAATCATCAATAGAATTGTATGAAAAATGGAAAATGTTTAAAGTTTTAGCCAAAAAATTATTTTTAATACAATAGTTGATGATGATGGTTATGTAATTTATCAAAGAAGTAATAGTGGAAGTATGATTATCAATAATGGTGTTGATTTTGATAACCATTTTTTTGTCCCTTACAATTATGTTTTAGTGTTAATGTGTCAAGATAATATAAATATTGAGATTTTCAAGAAATCATCTTTATTAAAATACCTTTTAAAATATATCATCAAGGGTCAATATTGTGTGATAGTGACACTTTATGAGTCCAATAGTAGTCACTTGTCTGAAAAAAATGTAGATGAGATTAAAATTTATTATGATTTTCAATATATTTCACCTTGAGAAGCCTCCTCGAGAATTTTTTATTATGATATCCATTACATATATTCTCCAGTCGAAAAATTGTATTTCCATTTACTAGGACAACACACAATGATAGCCTAATGGATTTTGGATATTGGTGACGATCTAATTAGTGAGCCTGATGAAGGTTAAGCTGTTATTAAAATTCCATTAACATATATCATTACATCAATTTATATCCCAATGCATAAAATTTTTTATTACTCATACCCTAATTTCATTGAAAATTGTTGCAATGTGAATTACTTGAAAGACTATGCAGTATTAACACCAACCCATGATATTTTTCAGGAAGTAAATTACTACATATTATCTTTGACTGCTCATGAAACTAGAGATTACCTCAGTTATGATTCTATGTATAGGGAAATTTTTGATACTAATATGTGGGAGAACACATACATGGATGAAATTTGAAATGGTATCAATATATTTGTGTTTCCTCCCCATAATATTACATTGAAGATTCAAGTCCCTGTTATGTTTCTCAAAAATGTAGATCAATAAGTGGGTTTATGTAATGGTGCTCGGTTTATCATTGTGAACCTTGGTGACCATGTCATTAGAGCATAAATTTTAACAATATTTCATTTTGTGTATCTTTTATTCATACCAAGAACTAATACAACCCACTCTGATTCAAGATAACCTTTAAAACTACAAAGAATATAGGATCCTTTGATTGTTTCATATGTAATAACTACTAACAAATGTCAAGTAATATCACTTTTTTGTGTTTGGTTATATCTTTAAAAGTTTTTGTTCTGTCATGGACAACTATATGTTTTCGTATCTATAGTTTCATCAAAAAACATTGAAAATAGTGTTATATGATAAAGATAACACATCCTTTGATTCCACATATAATATATCCTATAAGGAAATTTTTGATAACTTGTATTAGGTATCCATTGAGTTACATTAATGAAATTTCAATTTTTATTTCCATTTCAAGTACATAGACTATCATGATTTTCATTATTGCTAAAAATATTTTATATTTTCCCTAAATTTAAATTTTAAGAGTTGCAAAAATTTCATGATTAATAACTCCATTGAATAAAATTAACCTTGAAAATGATGAAACTCTAAAAATAAAAGTTCGAATTTTCAATATTTGGTATTGTTCATCTTCCAAGTAATCCTTTGTAGACCTCATTCTTGGTGATGAAAATGTGAGTGTGTATATAATCATGAAAAAAATGTATTTTTATTTTTTATTTTTCTATTAATATATACAATTACTACATTAAATTATTCTATTATGATGAGAAACAATAATCTATTTTCACAATCTAGTCTACATTTTAAAATATGATATTTTGGGAAAAAATATTTAGTGTACAATTAGTGGATATCAACTAATATCAAAGTTCAAACAATTGTTTCGTGAAGGGTTGTGCTACATTATATGGAATTTCAAAATTTCTCCAAATCAGGTAAACTTCTTGGAAATTGTAAATAGGTGAAGAATTATGTTTACATAAACTACCCATGACCATCCATGTGATGTTTATTTTCCACTCTTTATATTTTATTTTATGTCTTTTGATAATATTATTCATAAAAGTGTTTCAAAAGAGAATCTAATAGGTAAATTTTATTGCTCATTCACTTATTGCCTTCCTATGTATTTTAAACACACATATTTAATAAAATTAAAAATACTTTCACTTATATGTATAAAAAAATTAGTCACTTTATACATGTTACTTTTACACATATATATATGTGTGTAATTTATTCTATTACTAATAAAACTGGATTCGAGATTATTGTAATGTTCATTATCTAAATATTATTTTTTTCCTATGTTTAAGACATTATTTGACATTTGAATTATTTTCATTCAATTCAATTAATGAGGAATTCTAACATAAAGATGTAAATTGTTCTAAAGGATGAAAGGTTATCGATTTTTTCAATTTACTATACATGTATGATAAATTAAAATTACCAATTTTATTTATTTATTTGTTTTCATAGGGTAATAGGTTGATTATAGTTTATGGGGTGATTTTTTTACCCAAATGTCAAAATATTTGGAAAACAGTGATGATTCATCTACTATTTTGGTCATGCAACTTATTAGGGAAAAGATATTGAGTAGTAATCTTTCTATTTGTTAATTACCTTTTTTCTCTTTATATATATTTTTCATTTTGTAAATTTCTTCAAAAAATACTCACAACTTATGCTTTTTAATTTCATGTAACTTCTATTATTGCGTCAACTTTATTTAATTAAAAAAATTACTTTTCAACCTTGACATTTCAATAGTTGAAACCATCAGAATCAGGTGTCATTTCAACTGAAATTACATGTCATTTATTTTTTTAAAATACTATCTACATCATCTTTGTATTCTACATGGTTTATAACTAATAATGTTTCCTATTTTCCTACTATCAAGTCCACATCACTCATGCCATCGTAGATTCTTATTCCACAAACAATACAATGGAAAATTCTACTACACCTATATTGTAATGAAACAACAACAAAACAATTCATGGTATAAAAAACTATCAAGAAGTTATTAACATATCCTGAACTTTGCAATTATAATGTATAGTATTACATAAATTTCCTATTATTTTCTATTATATTCAAAATAATAATAACTACTAACACTTTTCCCTAGCCAACACAAACTTTAATTTTTGCTACAATATGGAAAATTCAAAGCACCCATGCTTTGTATTCTGAATCATGAAACTCTTGCATGAAGAAATTTGACATTTTTTATGGAAATATTTGGAGTTCGAACTGAAAATCCTCTCCTAATAGCACTACTCCAAGGTTTTTAGTTCTTTTTTTCTATATTACTTACTAATTACTCTATTAATTAGTTATTATTGGATTTTATTATTTGACATAAACCATTTTCTAATAGAAATTTAAAATCTAACAGATTAAAAGTGCAATTGATAGGGACTGGTTATAGGGACTCATTTTTAGTTATTCTCTTTGATAAGAAAGTTATAAAATTTATAACTAAAACAGTGGAATGGTTGATAGATTATTTTATACTAGTAAAAATATATAGTTGTGTACATTATTTCAATACATTTCCAGCTGAATTGAACAATATGTTTTATTAATTTTCAATGCAGGACAATGATGAGTTCAGATTCTTCTTAATTTGAATATTTTCAAATAAAAAAGGATTTTTTTGTCTATTAATGTAATAGGTTACATCATTCAAAACCATCAATATTCTTTTGAACAAAACACTTACAAAGTTCTTTTCCTCTCTAAAAATGAAAATGACATCAATAATTTTGATCACACTTTTGAACATTACTAGATACTATTGTTTTAAAATTATGAAATTTCATATATATAAAAAATAACAACATGGTCATTACATTATTCTTTTTATCCTTTCTTTATAGGATAATTAAAGTATTGGTTCTTCACGACTTAGCAGCAACACTGAACATAACTAGGTACTATTGTTTTCAATTTTTTAAATTGCATACATATATAAAAAAATAACAACATGCACATTAAAATATTATTTTTATACTTACATTTTTGGATCATATAGAAGTGGATCTTCATCACTTAGTAGCAGCACTGATGTTGAATTTTTTAAATCGAACATGGAAATTTCATCTACTCGGGTATATATTTGTACTCTTGATTGATTGGTATTTTTATTGAAAATTTTTAATTGAAAAATTATATTTATACTTTCTATTCATGCCTATAATGTGGTAATATTAAAATAAGAAACTAAAACCATGCCCTTAAGATTACATATAGTATATCTATACTAAAGGCTTCATGAGTGAATATGTGCTCAGGTATATATTTGTACTCTTATTTTCCATTCCTATAATTATATCTATTCTTTCTTAAATTGTTTTTTTTCATGGTTGTAATATATTTATACTTTTAGTGGACCTATAATGTTGGAACCATTTCACATGAGAAGGTATTCCTCACAAACAAGATTATATATCTAGTTTATTCATTGCTAGTAGGTGAAACCAACTATTCAACACATATCAGCTCCCTTTTTACTTTTTTTACCATAAAGTACTTTACTGAGGTATTAGGTATTTTTTGCATATGTAATTGATGGTTTAAATCATTAAAGTGATATATAAAGTCATAGAAGATCCCCTAGATTCTAAATAACGTCACTATATATGTAGGCCTTGAGGGGTTATTTTGAAAAGTTGTTAGGAACTTTGAATTTCAAAATAATGTTTTGGTTACCTGTGTGACCAGTTCAATGAGTTGTGAATTAATTATGTCCAACACCATCATTATCACCAAAAGTTTCATATTTCAAAACAATAGATTTATTACACTCTAAGTACTTACCCCTTTACAAGAGGTGATTCCAATAGTTTTATTACCTTGTACATCAGGTTTGGGATTTTTAAATTATGTTATATAGGCTTCTCCTATAAAATATTCATATGTTAGTATTTATATCTTTATCATTCATGTTTCTTATTATTTTTCTTTAAGATGTGTCCATCCTTCCCATATATGATATGAACACACCCAAATGTAGTGGAGGGAGGAAAATCATAATGCGACCCAACAATTCAACACCATATGCACATCCAACACAAACTACAGCAATACTAATGGATTTTATGCCACTAATTATTGAATTTTTTTCCATTCAACATGTTAAAAACCCAAAAAAATATAAATTCCTATCACCCAAAAACATTTTAGAAGGATCCAATATTCTTAATATATTCTTAATATAAGGATGGGTCGACTATTATGTACTTTACCCATATGACCAATATGCTGAAAAAAATTACTTGGTACATATCTATACTTGCATTGGATATTATGTTAAAAAATTAACTTCTGGTGTGTTCTTGAATATTATGTCCGAAATGTTGTACATTATTAGTCCCGATTATTGAAAATTTTACATGTATATTTTTTCAAGAATCCTAATCCACTGATAAAGGTATGTGATTTCAAAGTATATGAGGAAAATTCATTTTTTGTTCCCATTTCCAAATTTGTTACATTTAAAACATACACTACTGGAATTCCCGTTTTTTCCAATGGGCTATTTGGGATGGGATCCTGTCGCAAATAGCCTTTTGTGATAGGCCCCTGTCGCAAATAGCTCGTTGTAGAAAACGACGTCGCAATAGATATTTTTTGCGACGGGCCCGTCGCAAAAAACCTCCCGATTATATACATTATATACCTAAAAACCTTTTGCAACGGGGAACTTACCCATCACAAATAGCCTTCTGATTATATACATTATATACCCATAAACCTTTTACGACGGGCCTGTCGAAAATACTAATTATGACGGGCCCGTTGTCCCATCGCAAATACTAATCTTAAAAAAAATATTTCACTTATTTGAGATGGGGTCCCGTCACAAAAGACCTCATCGCAAATACTAAAAATAATTAAAAATAATAATAAAATTGTGATTAATGAAAAACAATTATATTATTATTATAAAAATAATAAAAAAATAAAAAATATTATTATTATTAGTAAAATAAAAAAACATTAAAAAATATAATACTAAAAAAATATATAATAAAATTATGATTAATAAAAAATTAATATTAATATTATTAAAATAATAAAATAATAAAAAATTATTAAAAGTTTCAATATTTTCAAAAAAATATAAAAAAATCATAAAATATTATTATTATTAGTAAAATAAAAAAAATATTAAAAAATATAATACTAATAATAAATAATAAAATATTAAAAATAAATAAATTATGCAATATTTCCACCAATATAAAGGACAGAAATTGTAAATAGTTCATATTATTATAAAACTTGAATTCAAATGTTTTTAACATAAAAAACAAATCACTGGGGGGTCATCTGAAGGAGGTGGAGGAAACTCCATCCCTAAACTACGAGTCAGACGGCGCATGTACTTTATCTGCTTGTGATACTCCTACTACCTCCGCTGCTCTAATCGACACAGCTCCTCCTTGTGATGCTGCTCTTGCTGTTGTTGCCGCCGACACATCGCTTCATGCTGCTTCTGCAAAGTCTCTATAAGCTCAGCCTGAGTTCGCAACTGATCCTGATACTATGAGCCATAAGATGATGTCTCTCCACGAGCTCCTCTCGAGCTGGATGCTGACATCGCAGCAGTACCATAATAAGTACTAGGAGTCAAATGAGAGCTGATACCAACTACTCGGCCCTTCTCAAAGCCATACTGATTCGCCTGCATCCATGTCGCCTCATCAAAATGGTGAGCAATGGTCTGCTCAGTCGTCTCGTCCTAACCCTCAGCCTGTATCAGAGAGATCGCAGCCTCATATGACTCCTTCAATTCCAATTTAAAATTAAAATTGTAAAAATATTATATGCAGTTAATTGTCAAACTGAAAAAATAATACTAACCAAAATATGACGCTGGCGATCACCTCTAGTCTCTCTAGTGGTTGGATCACTATACAAGCTCCGATAAATGTCGAACTCTGTAATATTAGGATGCTCGACTGCCTACAGAAATATAAAATAAACTGTTTATATTTAAAGTTATATAAAATATTTAAAAAATATAATTACCAGATGCTCTCTATGAAAACTGAATGTACGGCTACCAGCTTGATGTGTCACCTCCTGTCTCCCCCAGTTCTACCATCCCATTGAAGTTCTCCTCTAAAATCCACCACCCAACAAGTGTAAACATAATCCATCCCAAACGTGAGATGAAATATACTCTGGTCGGTGAGCTCTACATGACTCATCAAATTCTGTCACTCCTGCTTTCTTAATTGTTTTCCTTCTCAAATTGTGCAAAAACTGGTGGAAATGGTCACATATAGAAACCCGCCATACCACGTGGATAGCGTCGCGCATGCTATCATCGATAGGATACCATAAACCCTAAAAATAATTTATAATATCAAGTTATTAATAAAATAAATTTCAAAATAAATATTATTTATTTACATATCAGCCAATGATGGAACATCTATCGTCGCACATCAACGGGAATCTATTCCCATGTGATCCATGACTGAGAAAAATAATTGTGCAAGATAGTGCTCCCCTGTCCAATAGCTACATGCACAAAACTATGAAAAAGGAATAAATAATCAAACAATTAGTATATATATAAATAAATTAATGAAAGATAACTAAAATATACAGGTTACCATACCTCTGTGTGTGTGGATCGAAACCAAGATGTGGACGTCGCTCAGGGATAGGGTTAGGAATCATCAGTCATCCAAGACCGCACCCCCTCCGCGTACCCCCTGAACCTCCAGTAGGCTGAGGGTCAGATGATCCAAAATCTCCCTCATCCAACGGTAGGTCAGCCTCCTACAACTGGTGATATATATCAGGGTCCATTTGAAACACAAAATGATTGTTGTGAGTAGATAGTTGAAAATAACTATTATATATAAATATATATTAGTTATGATTATAACCATCATTTAACTATGTCAATGTTCATCTTCATCCTCTTCTCCATAGATATCAATGTCAATGTCTTCATCTTCCTCCTCAGCATCATCAATATCCATATGAGTTTCAGTTTGAGCATCTCTTGTCATTTCAAATTCATTTGTAACATCATTAACATCTTCATCACCATCGATCCTTAATTGTGGGGTTTCATCATCGATATTCACATCTCTTTGTGAATCAGATGGATTTTGAGTAGTCTCTTGAAAATTTTCAATTCCTTCCACTTCAGTGGAACCACATTCAGTTTGAGAAAACTGATTTTCCTGAGATTTCATTTTTATTATGCTCCACCAATCGCTCAAGTCTCTTGAAGTAGCAAAGTACTTTGTATAATAAATTTGATGTGTCTGTTGATCCAGTAAAAATGGTTCATTTACTGCAAGAAGAATTTTATATTTAATATCGATGATTCCATGATTCGGATGAATATGAAAGCCTATCTCAGTATCCAACCACCGAAATTTAAACATTGTTATGTAATTCTGTCCTAGATAACACAGCTTAATAATTTCGTCCAAAATGCCATAAAAGTCAACTTCAGTTTCTCTGTGATGTGATCCTCTCAAGCAAACTCCAATGTTCATTGTTTTTTTTTTTGATTCCCCGTATGCATATCTATGAAATCGAAAACCATTCACCACATATGCATTATAATATTTAACCATTTTGGATGGTGGGTTACTCAATATACACAGTCACTTATCAATTTTATCAGCATATTGAGACACCTGAAAATTTGTAAAACAATTATCAATATAATAAATAATAAATGGAATTGATATTAAACCATCAATAATTTATGTTACCATTTTTTGAAACCATTGAGAGAAAAAAAATTGTCTTTGTTCTTCAAGAGCAGCTGCTGTAATTTGTGAAAATTGTTTCTTGATATGATTATCATATAACCTACAAATAAAATAAGTTTAAATATTATAACATAAATTATAGAATAAGTGATAGAAGCACTCATAGGACAAATGATTTCATTTCTTCACTGTTGAGTATAACATATATATGAGCTCTATGATGTTCGTCATCTGAAATCCATCGTTCATGAACTCCACTAAAACCAAGATTTGGATGATTAAAAACTGTTAATTGATTGTACATTTATTCATTAAAATTCCCCTCATTTTGTCCCATGTGATTGTGTTTTGAGGGATATTGATATTCAAAATAATGAGAGGAGAAAAAAGCAATTTCCTCTTGCAAATAAGCTTCAGCAATTGATCCTTCAACTGATACTTTGTTACGTACATTTTTCTTCAATTTCTGCATGCATCTATCAAATGGGTACGTCCATCGAAACTATACTGGACCTCCACATTTAGCTTCATGTGGAAAATGTAATATCATATGTTCCATTGAGTCAAAGAAATCCAGCGGAAATATTTTTTCCAGTTTACATATAATTACATCAACATCTTCTTCCAGATTTCTTAGCGCATCGTAGTCTATTGTTGCTACAAAAATGTCTCAAAAAAAATATGATATGTCTGTTATCGAATCCCAAATCATAGAATTCAACAAACCTCTGAATCCAATCGGCATTAGTATTTCCATTATAACATGACAACCATGACTTTTTAATCTAGCAATATAACCATTCTTAACACATCTGCCCAAATTGGAAGCATAGCCATCTGGAAGTCTCATATCTGCAATCCACTGACAAAATAATAAGGGACTCTCTTTGGACAGTGTATAAGCTACTTTTGGCTTCATTAATCTCTGTGATCTGACATTTTCAAATAGTTCAAGTTCTGTTCGCCTGCAAATTTGGGCAAGATCTAATCATGCCTTTACAGTATCTTTGGTCTTACCTGGTGTATCCAAAACTATATAAAATAAATTATCAAAACAGTTCTTCTCAATATTCATAACATCCAACATGTGGTGGACCAACAAATCAGACCAATACGGAAGATCCCAAAAAATGCTCTATTTTATCCAATTATGTTCTTTCCCAAAGCCATGAATTTTCTGTTGGTTTACTGTTGGTCCAAATGTGATGGGAGGTAATAAAAATAAAACTGATTTTAACTCTGTACCTGAGATCATCTTTAGAGGTTCATCCCTTTCAATTGTACCTTTTCTGAAATGTGATTTGTTCCTCCGAAAAGGATGATCAGTTGGAAGAAATCTAGGGTGACAATCAAAATAGCAAGGTTTTTTCCATTGACAATCATAAATGCTTTGTTGTCTTTCATACAGTAAGGACATGATTTCGGACCATGTGTACTCCAACCAGATAACATTCCATATGCCAGAAAGTCACTAATCGTCCACATCAATGGAGCTTTTAATATGAAATTTTTTTTCACAGCAACATCATATATATTAACACCATCACTCCACAATGCATTTAACTCATCAATCAATGGTTTCAAATAAACATCAATATTCTTTTTCGGATGTCCTGGGATTAATAGAGTCAAAAAGATATAAGGCTCCTTCATCAACATCCATGGAGGCAAATTGTACAGAGTTATAAAGACAGGACAACATGAATATTGACTACCATAAGAACCAAACGGATAGAAATCGTCAGTAGAAAGACCCAATAGCATGTTTCGGGCTTCTATAGAAAAAGACAGATGCAGACGGTCAAAATGTTTCCATGAATCACCATTAGATGGATGATTTAAGCTTTTGTCAGTTGAAATCTTGGTTTTGTGCCATGACATCATTGACGCTATGTTCTGAGACATAAATAAACGCTACAACCTGGGTGTAAGGGGGAAATATCTCAACTGTTTTACTGGAATCGATCTAGAATTCCCTGGTTGAGCTTCTTTATACCTTGATTTTCCACGTGTGGGACAACTATCCAATGACTCATTTTTTCCAGAATATAAGATGCAATCATTTGGACATGCATGAATCTTCTGATAAATAAGGCCCAGATTACGAACCATCCTCTTGCTCTCATAGTAATTTGCAGGAAACACATTTCCTTCAGGTAACAGTGTTTTAACCAAAGGAAATATCTGATCAAAATAGTTGTTTGACATTGCATTATCTGATTTAATAGCCATAAAGTTTTCAACTGCTTCTAATTTTCTTATCTTGCAACCAGGATATAATGCATCCTCAGAAGACCTCAACAACTCATAAAATTCGGATGGTGCCAACTCAGGAGTTAAATCAATATCATCGTGAGTTTTAGTTTGTTTCACAGATGGACCTGCAACATCATGTACTAAATTTTGAAACCGTGATGGATTCGGAATCGAGTTATTAGGATCTTATCTGGAATTGCGCTCACCGTGTTGATACCAAAAAAGATAATCTGGTTGAAAACCAAACCACAAGAGATGTCCCCCAACCTTGTCAATCGTGTCAAACGTTCTCAAAGAACATTTTTTACAAGGAAACTTAATTGTGCCTTCTGAAACATATTTTGGTTTTGATGATGCAAATGCTAAGAAAGATTTAACACCCTCAATATATACAGGATTTAAACCAGAATCATTTGGATTTCTGCGCTGATTTATCCAAGCGTGATCATCTAATAATGACTGATGTCGACTTCCTTGTTCCATATTTTTCTACATAAAATATAAGATCATCACTATTTTTGAATAATTTGAAATTATAAAAACACTATCTGCAAAAAGAAGATAAATAATTACAACTACTTCTTAATAATTACCATTAATTAAGGGAGACATAATTTCCAGTGGATTGACGGCTACTCTTTTCATCGATGAATCGTCTTCTTCCAACTGTCACCGCCTGAAAACATTATAAAAAATATGATCCTATGAATGCATATCCCATCTCGTGCATACAAGATTGAATATGTCTATGCAACATAATATTTTTCATAATATTTTGATTCGGTGAGAGTTGAAAGGAGAAAAGTCATCGAGCAAAAGGAGTGTCATCAATCCACTAGAAATTGTGCCAAGTTCTTAAAATTTATTAAAATTTATTAAAATTTCTTCCTAACTGTTCCTAACTATTCCTAACTAATTATTACTAATTATTACTAATTATTCCTATTTATTCCTATTTATTCCTATTTATTCCTATTTATTCCTATTTATTCCTATATATTCCTATTTATTCCTATATATTGCTAATTATTACAAATTATTACTAATTATTACAAATTATTACTAATTATTATAATTTATTACTAATTATTACAATTTATTTCTAATTATTACAATTTATTGCTAATTATTACAATTTATTGCTAATTAATACAATTTATTGCTAATTATTCCTAATTATTGCTAATTATTCCTAATTATTTCTAATTATTCCTAATTATTTCTAATTATTGATAATTATTCCAAATTATTGCTAATTATTCCTAATTATTACTAATTATTCCAAATTATTGCTAACTATTCCTAATTATTGCTAATTATTCCTAATTATTGCTAATTATTTCTAATTATTGCTAATTATTACTAATTATTACTAATTATTACTAATTATTACTAATTATTACTAATTATTACTAATTATTACAAATTATTACAAATTATTACTATTTATTACTAATTATTACAAATTATTACAAATTATTACTAATTATTACAATTTATTACTAATTATTACTAATTACTACAATTTATTACTAATTATTACTAATTATTACAATTTATTACAATTTATTACAATTTATTACTAATTATTACCAATTATTCCTAATTATTGCTAATTATTTCTAATTATTGCTAATTATTGCTAATTATTACTAATTATTACTAATTATTACAAATTATTACTAATTATTGCAAATTATTACTAATTATTACTAATTATTACAATTTATTACTAATTATTACAATTTATTACTAATTATTACTAATTATTACAATTTATTACTAATTTAGCAATACTTAGCAAAATGAAAACCGCTTGATTAATGAAAGGAAATTTGGTAATCATCATTGTGGAGATGATTACAAATTTTCCCTTCATTATCCAAACAGTTTTCGTTTACTAATTATTACTAATAAAAAATTATATTATCAATATTTATGAAAAAACAATATTAATATTATTAAAATAATAAAAAATTTATAAAATATTAAAATTATCAATATTCGCAACAGACTTTGCTTTATTCTTAACATGTTCAAATTTCAAAGGGTCACCAATTGTCAGGTCATGCGCAATAAAAAGTTTGTGTCAGCCATGTCCAATGTAAACTCTATAATTGTCTTTGCATGGTTGATCACCTCACAAGTAGTGTTGCAATAGGACGACCAAAGTAATGTCATTCTCGTCTCTAAGAATCATCTCACTCCCTTTTCATAAATCATTCTTCCTTAAAAATTTGAGGGGACATCAGTATCTTTCCCTTAAATTTTCAAGGAAGAATGGTCTATGTAAAGGGTCATGTGAGATAATTCTTATAGATGAGAAGGGCATGACTTGGGTTGTCCTATTGCAACGCTACTTTCAAGGTGATCAACCAAGCATATCTAATTATATCTAATTATATCTAATTATATCTAATTATATCTAATTATATCTAATTATATCTAATTATATCTAATTATATCTAATTATATCTAATTATATCTAATTATATCTAATTATATCAAATTATATCTAATTATATCTAATTATATCTAATTATATCTCATTATATCTAATTATTACTAATTATTACTAATTATTACTAATTATATCTAATTATAGCTAATTATATCTAATTATAGCTAATTATATCTAATTATTACTAATTATTACTAATTATATCTAATTATTTCTAATTATATCTAATTATTACTAATAATATCTAATTATTACTAATTATATCTAATTATTACTAATTATATCTAATTATTACTAATTATTACCAATTATTACCAATTATTACCAATTATTACCAATTATTACCAATTATTACTAATTATTACCAATTATTACGAATTATTACCAATTATTACCAATTATTACTAATTATTAAGAATTATTACTAATTATTAAAAAAATATTACTAATTATTACGAATTATTACTAATTATTACCAATTATTACTAATTATACCGAATTATATCTAATTATTACTAATTATATCTAATTATTATGAATTATATCTAATTATTACTAATTATATCTAATTATTACTAATTATATCTAATTATTACTAATTATATCTAATTATTACTAATTATGTCTAATTATTACTAATTATATCTAATTATTACTAATTACCCCTAATTATCCCTAATTATATCTAATTATGACAAAATTCCGCTAATTATCTATAATAATCTCTAATTATTGCAAATTAACACTAATTATTTATAATTATCACTAACAATATCAATTTCTTACTAAAAATAAATATAAATATAAATCAATTAAAATCTAATTTAATTACAACTAATAAACAACAATTAAAATTAATATGAAAAATATTAAAAAATATAAAAAAATAAAATATAAATACCTTAAACTTTGATATTCTGAAGGTATTTGCGCCTTCCAATTGCTCTCGTATAAAAAATTTTAACTAAAAGAAATTTTTTCCTTAAAACTGGAGAATGGAGAGAGAGGGAGAGAAAGATCTGAGCGATTGGGAAAAAATGGGTGGGGTATATATAGGTTAGATTAGTTGTGATGGGGTTAGTTGCGACGGGTTTCCCGTCGCAAATGGTGGTATTTGCGACGGCCGCATTAATTACAGTCGGCGGTTAAAAGGGTATTTGTGACGGGTCCCGTCGCAAATACACACCTACCGACATACTATTTGCGATGGGCGGCTTTGCCCGTCGCAAATGGTATTTATCGCCACTGGGCTTTTGCGACGGGGCCCGTTGCAAATACCCTTGCCCGCATTAATTACATTCGGCGGTTAAAAGGGTATTTGCAACAGGTCCCGTCGCAAATACACACCTGCCGACATACTATTTGCGACGGGCGGCTTTGCCCGTCGCAAATGGTATTTACCGCCGCCAGGCTTTTACGACGGGGATGCACCCCCGTCGCAAATACCCTTCCCACGTTTTGGCGAGCAAACCGCGCCAAACCTATTATGATGGGTCGCCTATTCCCGTCGCAATTAACCTACTATTTGCGACGGGAAAAGGCTCTCGTCGCAAATACGTATTTCGTCGGACCTTTTGCGACGGTATATATTCTCGTCGCAATTAACCCGTCGCAAAAAACCACTTTTCCCGTAGTGATACAGTTCACTTTTTCCTTACAATTTTTCACTATTAAAATTTTGATTTTTGATTCTGATATTTTAGTTTGTATTAATATTTGATATTTAATCATATAACTCGAATTTCTTTATAGAAAAACTTGTTGCATGATTTTGATAGCGGGGATGTGGTGTGATGTAATATTGTAATGTGTAGAGACTCTACAGCTACAACAAACCATAACAATGGAACACAATCATCTGCAAAGACCAACTTTGAAAAGAATACTGAAAAAAATGAGTGACATTTTATCATTCAGTTTTTTAGTTTCCTCTTATCTATATCAAAACTAATTGCCTATTTTAAGTTTTCTAGTACTATTCATTTTAATGTAATCTAACCTATTCTATTCTCGAAACAACATTATATTTTCTTTTTTTATGAAAAGTAATGGTGAGCATAATCTTGCATTTGCATGGGTAAATTACTAGTATTATATAAATGTGTGTGTACACAGGAAGATGGGAAAGTGAGTGTGCATGTGTATGGGTGGGCAGGAGTTCACTCGTGCATGGGTGTGTTGGAACTTATCCAATGATCTAATCATTTCTCTATAACTATCTGAAATGGGGTTTGAATCTCAAGCAATAATAGTTTCACTACCACAGGTCGACCCTTTTATAGTGCAAAAAAAGCATTGTTGCCCAAAGTGCCATTAAAAGGGGACCCTTTTATCATCACTTTCATCAAAACTAGTAATGGGGGACTTTATTAGCACTAGAAATAGCACAAATAATGGTCCTACAATTGCAGTGTTCTATTTGAATTATAGAAAACTGTAGCAGTAACTTGTGTATGGAAAATTCATAATTTAATTGAAATAAAAATGACATCAAAAATACATAAAAACACTACATTATATACATTTCAAACAATGTTTTGTACAATTAAATTATCAATTACTATCATAAAAATTCAAAAGCATCAATATTTCTTTGTCTTTGGCACCCAACCCCCTCTCAAAAAAGCATGGTCATGGTGTCAGTTGATGAAAAAACCACCCCAACTCAGTAAAAATAATCCACCAGTATAAGAAAATAATTATTATATTAGTAATACAATAAAGAAAAAAATTAAACATAATATGAAATAATACAATAATAAAATGTTAATTTTAGATAAAAGGACACACTTAGAGTCATACGGGTCACACCATACATCGGATTGATATGGAGTTGATTCGTAAATATCACAAATTACTTATGGATAATTTTCCTAAAGTATCGAAAGAATTCAAATATTTTTGCTCAATTTTGATTATGTCGCTTGTATTTTTTACTAAAATGTCATTTTAAACTAAAAACACACACTTTGAGTCATACTAGTCACACCGTACATCAGTTTCACATGAGAATAATTCTTAAACATCAAAAATGACTTATAAATCATTTTTCTAAAGTGTCAAAATAATCTGAGTGTATTTTCTCAGTTTTTAGTGAGTGACATATGTTATGAACTAAAATGTCAATTTTAGACTATTAACAGACACTTTGAGTCATACCGGGCACACCATGTATCTGATTTAGGTACGGATGATTACTACACATCAAAAATGACTTATGGATATTTTTCCTAAAGTATCAAAACAATATGAATGGATTTTCTTGGTTTTGAGTATGTCACTTTTCTTTTTTACTAAAATTTCAATTTTAAATAATAAGACACACTTAGATTCATACTGGCCACACTGTGCATCGAATTGTAGTGTGGTTAATTTCTACATGTCAAAAATAACTTATATATCATTTTCCTAAAGTAACAAAACAATGTGAATTCTTTTTCTTGGATTTGAGATTGTCACTTATGTGTTTTACTAAAATGTCATTTCAAATTGAAAACACACACTTTGAGTCATATCAGTCAAATTTTGTATTGGTTTGATGTTAGATTAATTCGTACACACAAAAAATAACTTAATAATTGTTTTCTTAAATAATAAATACAATCAAAGCATGTTTTCTTAGTTTTTAGTTAGTAACACACATTTTGAACTAAAATGTCAATTTTAAAATAATAACGAACACTTTGAGTAATATCGGGAACACCATGTATTAGATTGAGGTGTGACTAATTCCTAAACATCAAAAATTAATTATGGATTGTTTTACTAAAGTATCAAAACAAAATGAATGAGTTTTCTTAGTTTATAGTATGTCACTTATGTTTTTTACTAAAATGTCAATTTTAAATAAAAATACACACTTTGAGTCATATTGGTCACACCGTGTGTCGGATTGAAGTGAAGTTGATTCCTACATGTCACAAATGACTTGTGGATAATTTTCTTAAATTCTAAAAATAATATAAATTCATTTTATTGGTTTTGAGTATGTCACTTTTGTTTTTTACTAAAATGTCATTTTAAACTGAAAACACGCACTTTGAGTTATATCAGTCACATCGTGTGTCGGTTTGATGTGAGACTAATTCCTACGCATCAAAAATGAATTATAGATTGTTTTTTCCAAATTATTATGACAATAAGAGAATTTTTCTGTGGTTTTCATTGAGTGACATGTGTTTTGAACTAAAATTTCAATTTTAAACTGGTAACAGACACTTTGAGCCATACTGGAGACATCGTGTGTTGGTTTGATGTGGGACTGATTCCTACACATCAAAAATGACTTATGAATAATTATCCTAAATTATAAATACATTCGGAGTGTGTTTTCTAAGTTTTCATTGAGTGACACGTGTTTTAAACTAAAATGTCAATTTAAACTAATAATAAACACTTTGAGTCATACCGAGCACACCGTGTAATGGATTGAGGTGATGTTAATTCTGACACATCACAGATGACTAATGGATCATTTACCTAATGTATCAAAACAATATGAATGTGTTTTTTCAGTTTTGAGTATGTCAATTGTATTTTTTACTAAAATATCAATTTTAAATAAAAAGACACACTTGGGTTCATACCAATCACACTGTGCATCAAATTGAGGTTCAGTTAATTCCTACACATCAAAAATAAATTATGGATCATTGTCCTAAAGTAACAAAATAATGTGAATGTGTTTTATATGTTTTGAGTATGTGATTTCTGTTTTGAACTTAAATGTAAATTATAAACTAAAAACATACAGTTCGAATCATACTGAGCACATTGAATATTGGATTGAGGTGCAGATGATTAAGAATGTGATGTGTGTTTTTCTTTAAAATATATGAAATAAGATATAAAAGAGAGAACATGTTTAATTTGGATGGAAGAAGAAACCCCATGCTTCTTGAAACACTTCACATTTCTTACAACATAGGGTTTCCTCTTCCATCCAAAAGAAATATATTCTCTCTTTTCTCACTTGTTGTAGATAGTTGAAAGGAAAATATGAATTTCTAAAAGATCTGTGAAAAAACTAAATAATTATTAGATAAAAATGATAAGGAAACTAACTTAAAAATATTGGATAAAATGATTAAAGAAATAACTAAATAAGTAGTGGGAATTAACCTTTTCAAGATGTCTGTATACATTCTTGACCCATTTTATTATTGTCATTATCTCAGTTGTATCCTTGAAGTCTAATTTCTCATGAGTAGGAGCAGCTTTGAATAAAACACCCCAACTCAAGAAAAATAATCCACCGGTATAAGAATATAATTATTATGTTAGTAATATTATAAAGTAATAAATTAAACATAAATATGAAACAATGCATTAATAAAATTCCATTTTTAAACAGAAACCACACAATTTGAGTCATAACGGGTACACCGTGTATCAGATTGAGGTGAGGTTGATTCCTACATGTCAAAAATGACTTATGGATCATTTTTTAAAGTATTAGAATAATATGAATGTGTTTTCTTGATTTTGAGTACGTCGCATATCTTTTTACTAAAAGGTCATTTTAAACTGAAAACACTCACTTTGAGTCATACGGATCACATCATGTGTCAGTTTGATGCAATACTAATTCCTACATGTCACAAACAACTTATTAATCATTTTCGTAAATTATCATAATAATCTGAGTGTATTTACTCAATTTTTAGTGAGTAACATGCATTTTTTAATAAAATGTAATTTTTAGACAGATAACAACTACTTTGAGCCATACTCAGAAAACCTTGTATCGGATTGAAGTGCAGATGAATCCCACACATCAAAAATGACTTGTGGATTATTTTCCTAAAGTATCAAAACAATCTGAATGTGTTTTCTCGGTTTTGAGTATGTCACTTATCTTTTTTACTAAAATTGATGTCAATTTTAAATAAAAAGACACATTTGGAGTCATACCAATCACAGCGTGTTTTGGATTGAGATGATACATAAGTTTCATTAAGTGGAATGTAAGAGTAACTTAGAATATTCATTAGATATTAGTGGATAGGTACAGATTGCTGTAAGAAATTGGAGGTTACTTGGCTGAATTGAGGGACTTCCATGAATATCAAAATTCGGTACTACTTATTGACCCCTTGGGATGCACTATAAGTGGGTGAGACTACTTGTACATGTGTGATGATGCAATTATCATGTAATTGATTTTTATTAGTGATATAATTGGTTGAATTCACCAAAGTGATTGTAATAATTGTAACTTTTGAAGAAATGAAAATCGAGTAGTTGTCTACCCGGAATGTTGAATGTATTGAAGAATAAAAAGAAAATTGCATCATCGTGAGTGCATCATCCTTGTTGAGAGAACCATCATATCAAAGAATATTGGTGGGAAAAATATTTCTAATTCACATAATATATTTATTATTTAAATATATTTATTATAATTTTATAATTATTTAAATATATATTTAATTATTTATAATTATGATTATAAATAAATATATTTAAAAATATGTGTACAAAATTATAAATATGTTTATATAATTTTATGTATTTATATAATTATATATACATATATAATTATAAATATAATAAATATATTTATTATTTAAATACATTTATTATAATTTTATAATTATATAAATATATGTAATTATATATATTTATATAATTATATATATATATATATAATTATAAATATTAATATATATATATATATTATTCAAATATATTTACTATAATTTTATAATTTTTTAAATATATATTAATTTATTTATAATTCTAATTATAAATAAATATATTTATAATTATTTGTAAATAATTATAAATATATTTATAATTATTTTTATATAATTAGAAATATATTTATATATTTGTATATATTTATATAATTATATATATTTATATAATTATATATATTTATATAATAAATATATTTATTATTTAAATATATTTACTATAATTTTATAATTATTTATTTATTTATTTATTTATATTTATAATTATAAATATATATATATATATATATTTGTTTATAATTATAATTATAAATAAATATTATTATAGGTACTTAGGGGAACAATTACAACGAAATATAGAAATGTGGCACGCACAATCCGATAGGCGGGTCATAGCCCCCCACAAGGGATAACCTGCCCTTTTTTTATGGCCCGAAGATCTTGTGGTCATGAAGTCCATTACAAAGCTTATAGCTCAGGTACCCAGCACCTGTAGCTATTTTTGCATCACAATTGTCTGCCTGAGGAGTCACCATGAAGGTGTTCACCCCGCAACACGCCCCTACCGCGATTCTCGTCACCTGACCGATCCACCCTGCACACCCTGTCACGATTCTTGTTTTCGTCTGCATCACCTGACCGATCCATCGCACGTCACGGCCCGTCTCCACTGCATCGGTTGAGCATCATCACCCCTTTCATCCTCGGATTTATTTGAAGCTGTCTGGATTTGAGCTCAGGTTTTTTTGATATAGTATTACTGGTTGTTTACCAATAAGTCAAGCTCTAACTACATATAATTATAAATAAATATATTTATAAATGTTTGTATATATTTATAAATATATTTACCTAATTATATATATTTATTAATATATAAGTATATATAATTATAAATATAATAAATATATTTATTATTTATATATATTTATTATAATTTTATAATTATTTAAATATATACATATATATATTGTCAACGAGCTTATACCCGAGTGGTAAAGTCTTCTTCTTATCATCCAGGAGATCTTGGGTTCAAGCCCTATTGGGTGCAGGTACTATTATAGTACTATGCAGGCGGTGACACAGGCATGTCTTAGACTTGATGATGCAGACAGGATGATGTAGGTATGACGATGCACAGAGATTTCGGGTCACGTAATGGGATTCATGCCCACTAGGCCTACGGGACATATACTAAACAAATAAGACTTGATGGGTGTGTTATCCCCTGAGGGGGGCTATAGCCCGCCTTTCTGATCTGCATTTATAATGTGTGTGTGTGTGTGTGTTTGAATGTAATTGTGTATATATATATATATTTATTTATAATTATAATTATAAATAAATATATTTTAAAAAATATTTATATATAATTATAAATATATTTATATATAATTACATATATTTATATAATTATATGTGTATGTGTGTTAACATATAAATATATATAATTATTTATATAATAAATATATTTATTATAATTTTATAATTATTTAATAATATATATCTATTTATTTATAATTATTAATATATAATTATAAATATATTTATATAAGTATATTAATATAGTAGGTGTTTTGGGGGTATAATTACATTAAACACACACACACCTCACACAAAGGCCGAAAAGGCAGGTCATAGTCCCCCAAGGGGATAGCCCACCCATAAAGCCTTATTTATTCAGTATATAGCTCGTAGGCCCAATGGACATGAAACCTGTTACATGGATCGTAGGCTCAGTGGACATAAAAGCCCATTACATGGTTCATAGACCCAAATTTTTGACCAAAAGGCCCATTGGTGAATAGTTCCGTTATAGTACCTGGACTACTACAATGTTGTCGCCGCTACAGTTCCTGCTACAGTAATTTTATAATTATTTAAATATATATTTATTTATTTATATTTCTCATTATAAATAAATATATTTATAAATATTTGTATATATTTATAAATATATTTATTTATTAATATATACATATATATTAGGTGTTTAGGGGTACAATTACATTAAACACATACACAGGTCAGAAAGGTAGGTCATAGCCCCCCCAAGGGATAACTCATTCATCAAGCCTTATTTATTCAATACATGACCTGAATACCCAGTGAGCATGAAACCCATCACATGGCCCAAAGAATCACGAATCGGTCTGAATGTTCGGTGCAGCATCATGTCTACACCATATTGTCTATATCATCGGGCCTACGTGATGCCTACGCCACCACTTGCCTGCGGAAATTTGCTCCCACCCGGATTTGAACCTAGGTCTGATACAGGATTACAGGGAGCCTTTATCACTTGGGTAAGCCCTCAACTACTATAAGTATATATAATTATAAGTATATATATAAGTATATATTTATTATAAATATATATAATTATATATAATTATAAATATAATAAATATATTTATTATTTAAATATATTTATTATTATTTTATAATTATTTAAATTTATTTATTTATTTTTAATTTTGTAAATACCTTTTTAAAAAATTATATATATTTATTAATTTATAATTAACTATTTAAGTACATGTCATGCATACACATGTACACATGTTATATATATGTACATCCCACATACACGTGCACACGTATATACATACACAATATACATCTATACATGTACAATATCTATATATACACATGTGCAAAACACACACACACACACAACATAATGCATACACATACATCTAGTGATACTTTATTCAGCTACATCAGAGAGTTATACTTTTGGGATCCCTTTTATTTTTTGGATTCTCTATCATGTACTCATTTTTTATAATGAATCTTCTTTCTGGAGTAGGTTCTGTGGTTTTTTTCTTCATTGGGTTTTTCCACATTAAAATTTCTGGTGTCAACATTTATTTTTCCTGCACATATTATTTGCTTGCTATGCATCTGCTTTAATTTGTTTGGCTTGTTTGAAGGGAAAGAAATATATTTCCACTACACGTTTACTTTGTTGTTGTTTGTGTGTTCATCGCTTGTCATCTTTCCCAACATCTGGTATAAAAGGGTTTGGTTTTGTCTAGATAAATTATAGAATCCAATTACAGTTGGATGAGTTTTTTGAATGGTAACAACTACCATATGTGGTGACTAAAAATTAAGGATCTACTTTTTTTCAAGAAAATGCATATTCTGGTGTTTAGTACTCATAACATAAAAAGAATGTCAGGTGAATAATGGGAGTTCGAGCATGATATGGTTTGTGGTTTCATTCACCAATGGGTCAATGATAATGTGATGAACCATATTTTCAACATTTCTCACACCATAACTTTATGGAAGAAGCTTGAGACTACCAATGCTTCCAAGTCAAGAAATAATAAGTTGTTTCTTCTCAAACAAATGATGAATCTGAGGTATAAATAAGGTACGCCTATTTTTAACTATTTGAGTGAATATCACAGATGTTTTGATCAATTTTATGGTATGGGTATTAATTTTGAAGATGAGGTTTTAGCACTTTTGTTACTTAACACTTTACCTAATTATTGGGAGAATTCACATGTTACTATAACCGGTTACGCTCCTAATGGTGTTGTGACATTCAGTTTTTTTAAGAATGATGTTTTGAATGAAGAGGGAAAATGACATACTCAATAGAAATATTCTTCATAGCTTTTAGTCATAGATAACAGGGGTAGAATCCATGAAAAGAATCAGGGACAGAGTAGTCGAGGTAAGAGAAAAGGTAGAAGAAAATCCAAATCAAAGCAGAGATAATTTGAATGTCATCATTATGGTAAAAAATGACATGATAAGAAATTTTTATATCAGCTAAAAAGGGAAAATATGATGAAAGAAAATAAACATAATAAGAATGGTGATGGAGATGATCGTGTCACCACCGCTACAAGGGGTGATCTTGTTATTGTTTATGACTCCATTAATATTGTTTCTGATGATTTTTTTCGGTTATTAATAGTGGTGCTTATTTTCACATGAAGTAAAAGGAGTTCTTCACATCTTACAACCTAGGTAATTTTTGGATTTTTAATATGGGTAATAATGGTCATGCTAATGTTGTAGGTATCGGGACTTTTTTTTTGAAGACCAGCATAGGAAGTAAACAAATTTTGAAGAGTGTTTGACATACGCCTGAGGTTCACTTGAATCTTATTTTTACCAACATTCTTGATGATGAAGGGTTTATCAGTACTTTTGTTGATAGTCAATGGAATATTTCCAAGTATTATTTTATTGTGTCTTGAGGGAATAAACAGTCAGGTTTATACTGGACTAGATCTTTTAATTCTTGTGATATTGCTTGTGTTGTTGAGTGCAGTGTTTCGTCCAAGTTATGACATAAGAGGTTCAGTCACATTAGTGAGAAAGGGATTGTTTTTCAGATAAGATAAATATTATTCTATATTTTAAGAGTGTTAAATTGAATACATGCAGTCACTTTATAGATGGAAAATAGAGCATGGTGAGTTTCAGCAGTCATCCTTTGCACAGGAAGTCACAAGTACTTGAATTAGTACATTATGATGTTTGTGATTTTTTAAATCTAAGACCTTAAGTGGTGATATTTATTTTGTGACATTTATTAATGACAAATCACATAAGATTTGGTTTTATGTTTTGAATTCTAAAAGTCTGGTGCTCAATTTTTTTAAGAAATTCTAGGTTTCTGCTGAGAGGGAATATGGTAAGAAATTGAAATGTATTCACATTGACAATGGGGGGTGAGTATTGTGGTCTATTTGATCATTATTTTAATAAGGAAGGTGTTCGGAACTAGAAGACACCTCCCAATACACCTCAACTAAATGGTGTAGTTAAGTGGAGGAATATGACTTTGTTGGAAAGAGTTTGTTGTTTTCTTTCTGTAAGATCCCAACCTTTTCTGGAGTTGTATCATGCATGTTTACAGGTACTCTTTTGCCTCATGTTAATTTATTTTTGATCAGGTTTCACCTTGGGATGTGTTTGGGTGAATTTTGAGAAAAATTGAAGGAAAGAGGGTTATACATAGTTGGCACATAGTGAGTGCAGCAAACCGTGCAACCCTATACAATGGGTAGTTGAACGAATGGCACATGGTTTGTCAAACCATGCACCCTAAAAGGAGAAATTGTGCACCCATAAAATAATAGGCACATGTTTGGCACACGGTTAGGGAAAATTGTACGCCCCTACCCAGGAAACTATGCATGATATTTTTAATGTCCCGAAAATTAGTTTTGATTTCCCCCGAACCCTCAAAACTCACCCATTTCAACTCAAACTCAGACTCTTATGATTTTGGATGATTCTAGAGCTTTCGGAGGAATTTCAAGACCTTCCAACCTCCATTATTCATGAT
Source organism: Viscum album (assembly GCA_963277665.1). NCBI lineage: Eukaryota > Viridiplantae > Streptophyta > Magnoliopsida > Santalales > Viscaceae > Viscum > Viscum album. Next base: position 746,628,611 of record OY728121.1, on the reverse strand, counting down.
TTAAATCTTGGATTGAAGATCTCCACCTCTCCCAATAAGTGGACCCTATTTTGGTGCTTTCATGTTCATCCTCCTTCCTTCTATTGTTATTTTGGTGGGAAGTAATCTCTTTTTTCTAGATCTAGATCTAGATTTGGTGAATCTAGATCTAGTCTTGTGGATCTAGATCCAGATTAAAGAGATCTTGATTTTGTTAATCTTGATTTAGGGTTTAGATCCAGAACCCGTTCTATGTCATTGTGCTGCTCAATTTTGGGGATTTCAATTGGGTGATCATTCCTTAACAAATCAAGGTAGGTGTTCTATTATTCAATTACCAAAGTCATGATATTAATTACATGTATGTGATTGTATAAATTTCTAGGGTTCGTTGAGCAATTATAATTCCTAAATTGAATTAATTAATGTATTAAATTAATTAATTGGTGAAATTGGGGTTTTAATTGAGTAATGGAATTTTGGAATCAGATAATTAATTGATTAATTAATTATTAGGGTATTTAAATTTGGAATTGTGGATAGTTAATTGTTGGGTTAATTATTGGAATGTTGAATATTTAATTAAGGGAAATTAATTGTTGAATTGTAAATTGAGAATAATCAATTGATCGATTAATTATTAGATGTTGAGTTTGTGAAATGGTTAATTAATTGTTGAATTGATTAACAGAAGAGATGTGATTAATTAATTGGTGAATTGATTAATGGGAAAGATGTGATTAATTAATTGTTGAATTAATTAAAGGAAATTGATATTATTAATTAATTGTCGAATTAATTAATGAACTTGGATTAATTAATTTTTGAATTAATTAATAGAAGTTGTGGTTGTTAACTGTGATAAGAGGATTAATGTTGTTTAATCTTGGTTGATGTGATAACGTGAAAACATGTGACAATGAGATACATGTAATATTGTGATGTGTTATGATATATATGCATGGTTGATAAATAGGGTGCTAGACATGATGATATACACCAATGATATATATGCATAGTTTATAAATGGAGTGATATACATGATAATTTGGGTCAATGATATGTATGCATGGTTGATAAATGGGGTGCTAGATGTGACGATCTCCGTCAATGACATATATGCATGGTTGGGAATTGTGGTGCTAGATATTATGTTCTATGTTTTGAATTTGGTGGCCTAGAACCAACTAATTTTTACTTTATTCATTAATAAATACCTTATCACATCTTGGTTGTTCTTCTACGTGACAATGCATGTGATAATGTTCTAAGGATAGCTGTTGCATTAAAGCGTCATATTGGATCCCTATTATGATGAGAACCCAGAAGTGTCATAAAACTGTTCTTGAATATATGTTCTATGGATAGATGATGTTATTTGAGGGACACAAATAATACAAGCCATTAGGGGTGAGGACTCATAAAACTTTGAGGCACCTTATCATGGTGTGCGCCCTTGGTAATATCCAGGAGGATATTATGAGAACGAGACCCGCAAGTAGGAAATCCACATTTCATAGTGTCATTGGATGTTCCTATCTATGGACGTGTGTATTGGTCCTTACACTTTAAGATTATTATTAATGGGTATTACAACTTGTTCACTTAGATGTATTGACGAAAACTATGATGACACATTGTTCGCAGTGAGGTAGGATACGTTGGGTGCGTCATGAGTGATACTGCATTAATAGATAATGTGAGAAAGGATTTGTACCTTATGTTCCATAACAAAAGTAGATATCTCAGGCCCTTTGATGGAATTGATATAGCCTAAGTAAATCCATGGCAATGGTAAGGTATGGGCGAGTTCAATTTCGGGAAGTCAAAGAAAGAATAATCGAGCACATGGGTTGATGGCACTATCATGCAACCCACTTGATTAAAGATATCAAGAAAAAGGGATTAAATTACATGGTAAGCATTCGTATGAGGAGACACGTCAATGCATCATCAACTTATTTCTCTTGGGTGCCTTGTCTCGTTGCTAGATAGTAATCTTGGACTTTAGGCAAGCCCACCTAATGTCAATGAGAAAGAGGCCTAGAGGGTCACACACTAAGTGTATCTAAGTATCTCAAGTAGAATAAAGATTATTCCTGTATGTGGTTTAATGATTATTCAAGGAAGCCTAAATCGTTTTAATGTCGGAGGAATAATAAAATAAAAAACAAGATATGCACGCTGTGTACATTGAATGTACACGTCGTATAGTTTTCATTTTTTAAAGGAAATGAAAAACAAGTACATGTCGTGTATTAATGATTACACGTTGTGTAGTCCTTCCAGTCGGTATTTTGAGGAAATAATATTGTTTTATTAAATGATATTTATTATAATCACAGTGGGCACATGTCAAAGAATTAATGATCTGACATGGGGGTTTTCAATAAGAGTTAATGAAATAAATAAAACGCGTAACTCATTTATTTATTTTCATAACTCTATAACCTCAAACCCAATTATAAATATCTTCACAAACCCAACACTTTTCCATGAATAGTTGTGCACAACAATTCTAGAAAATTCTCTCAATGCCGAGAGATCTCCTTCCTCCAAGAACTCTCTCAAGACCGAGAGAGATCCTCCTCCATCGGATCAAGGTAATCTAAGGTGGACAATGCAAGCAAAGGCTTCTCCATGCTAGCACCTGAAGATTCCTTTGTCGGCATCCAGAGATACGTGGTGCACGTGTGGATCACCGCTAGAGGAAGTCTACACTTGGCTTCTACGACACAACGACGAATCACATCGAAACGTGACCGGAAAACATCAACGAAGAATTAATTCCATCAAGGAAATTATTTTCAATTAATTAAATTAGTTATAACCAACATATGATGATCCACTCAATGGTTCCGGGACCCTTCTCTTTCTTTTCATTCTTCGTTCTATTTCAAAGATCTGCGTTTTATTATCATGATGGATCTCAGATTGAACATTGTTTAACGCTAAAATTAAAGTTGGGCAAACCCACCAACGCGCTTCCACTGCGCCCAGAACCTATAAGTGGTATCAGAGGGATCATATCGTTGATTATAATTATTTAGTTTTTTGTTGGTGATTTACGCATTTAATAATTTAGTTGTTTCAATTCAAGTTAATCGTTATTTAAATATGAATCTTGAGATTTGTTCCTCCTCTCTCGTTTCTCGTTCACCTTACATAAAAGAATTTTTATTTTAAATTTGATTAAAATAAAATATAGGATCTCATCCGGAGGTGCCAAATGTTCCTGACTGTACAACACAAGAATACACGGCATGTATTCGGAAGTACACGCCATGTAGTCTAGGTTCAATTCATCGGACTGGTCCACAAAATCAAGTCATGTATTGGAGTATAACTAAGTCATAAATGACATCGTGTGTTGACCAGGAACAGGTGGCACACGGTTTCCAGGTTACATGTTGTGTGGTCCACTGAACAAGACATGTAGTCCCTTCAGGTTAGGGTTGGACCATGTACCTCGTACATGGCTTGCCTGGCTGGAAATCGTGTAACGCGGATACTACACAGTGTGTGTCCCACTGAACACACCGTGTACTCCAAAAATTTCCAAAGTAGATCTACACGCTATGTCCCTGGGCGTGTACTTCGGATGGACGGTGAACAAAAGTACATGTCGTGTAGTCGGAACTACATGTCGTGTACTCATCTAAATTACACAGATTTATTAAAATTTATTATTATATTATACAAACCTTTGAGACATGTACCATAGTGTAGGCGTAAAGCTGAGGCACAACACGTGATAGGTGTTTTATATATATGTGTTTAATTTAACATATGCGTAATGAACAGGAATTCACCAGGTTGCCTCCAAGGTACAAGTTACGTAAAAAGATAATTTTCAATTTATTTGTTTAAAATTATGATGGATGAGAATCTCAAGGAAATTCAGAAAAGGTTTTAAGATAAAAGGATTGATTAATTAAAGATAATTAATTGATTTGAGCTTGATTTATCTTAAGCAAGAAGGATTAAATAATTGAATGCTAGTTTTATTTATGCGTAAATATCATTGCATGTATGGATGATCATGAGCTAGACCAAGACCTTTGTATGTGAATGGTTTCTTTTAATTTATTTATTTAAATTAAATTTTTTGGCCTACGAGCCTTCTCCTCATTAATATATAGGGCCTTCATGCCTATAGATTATTTTATGTAAAAACCCCTTTTACCCCTCACCTAGATGTGAGATAAATGCATATGTAATGGATGGATCTCCCAAGCTAGTGGAGGCAGCTCAAGTTAGGAGTCAAGGTGAAACCAATCCAAGGAGATACAAAGGTGGACAGGTGGAAAGCTGTAAACACGAAACCGAAAGGTTCAAGGTGTTTCTCCCCTAGGTCTTGGGTTAGTTTATCAATCGCTAGATAAACTAACTAGTAGAACAAGCTCATGATCATACCATTTATTTTATTTCTGTCAGTTTCATGGTTTATTTATTGTGGGTGTGTTGTCATGATCACACAATTAATGAATTAAACAAGCATGCAAGATGGAACTAAAATAAGATCAGCTTATGTGTAAATATTATCTTAGACATGGTTAATCACTTAAGTATATCCCATTTAATATTAACAAGCATGTAATCAAAGATAATAAAATAGAAATTTACGTATAAGGATAAAATCCCTCAAAGAAATATTAAGTCGGTATAGCCTTTCATAATCTTGGTTAGAATAGAACCATAGTTCAAAGTGCTTGACCAACCCTAGTTGGGCTGATTTCAATTATTGGGGAATTATAATTCAAGGTTTTGGGTTGACTTGACTTGGTTCGCATCAAGGTTTGAATTCCACAGTAAGACTTGGTGTGACCAAGAGGCAAAGGTTGAGGAAATCCAAAATAAAAGGATTTTAGGATTGGGGAGTCCACTCAGTAGATAAAGGAGCTGCGAGTTAATGCAGTTGGCATTTGGAATACCAACCTAAAACCCTTCAAGTTTCTTTACCAACCCTAGTTGGGGTAATGCGATGGGAAATATGGATCTTTGCCACTAGAATATTCAGGCAATAGAATATTCCAAAGTCAATGGTGAGGGCTATTGGATTTTGATAAAATAGTGGGAGACTAATAAGTATTAATTTATTTATTTGTCTCAGTTTTATAAAGTACTAAAACCTTTTCTCATCTAAATTTGTAGAAACGAAAAGAAAAATGACTTCAAACATATCATTTCGAACCATACTCGAGAAGGAAAACCTTCTCACTAGCAGCAATTTCCAAGAGTGGTAGAGGCGTTTACGCGTCATCCTTCGCCACGAGAGGAAATTGTATGTGCTGGAAGAGCATGTTCTAGTTGTGCCTGGGAAAGAGGCCAGTGATGAGGAAATATCTCTCTATGTGAAACATATGGATGATGCCACAGATGTCTAGTGTTTCATTCTATTGTCCATGTCTAATGAGCTCTTGAAGCAGCATGAAAACATGGACGTGTATAGCATGATGTCTCACCTTAAGGATCTCTACCAAGAGAAGGCGAGACAAGAGAGATATGAGATCTCCAATGCTTTGTTTACAACTAATCTTGGAGAGTCTGCACCAGCTGGGCCTCATTTAGTCAAGCTTATTGGCTACATTGAATGTCTAGACATCTTAGGGATTAAATTCCCAGATGAGTTTCATACAGATCTCATCCTATCATCACTACCCAAGACCTTCTCTAGATTCATTGTCAATTATAACATGAGAAACAATGAGAAGAGTCTATCAGAACTTTTGACCTTAATTCACCAGGTAGATAAGGACATGGGTCATGAAAAACCCGCAGTCCTTATGGTGAATAAGAAAAGGAAGGACAAGTCAAAGGGGCCAAAGACTTATAAACGGTCTGAAGCCCCCGAGCATTGTCCCTCCAAGAAGTGGAAGATCCAGAGGCAGGGTAAGGAACGGGAGGCAGTATGTTTTTCATGTGGCAATCAAGGCCACTAGAAGAGGAACTACACTCAGAAGCATGGGGATGCTAAAGGTGCATTCGTTATCGAGTGTAATCTTTCCATTTCTACACATTAGGTATTAGATTCAGCTTTTGGGGATCACATCTATATTCAAATGCAGGAACCAAGTATATTTAGAAATATTTCCATAGGAGAGGTGGATCTTCGAGCTTCCAATGGTGCAAGGCTGGTTGTGTTGGCTATTAGAAATTACCACCTCTCATTGCCAACTGGGATGATTTTGGTTTTACATAACTGTTATTATGTGCCTAGTGTTACCAAGAACATAATTTTTGTATCTTTTTTGGATATGGATGGATTTATTTTCAAGTTTGAAAATAAGGGTTGTCTCTTTTATAAGAACAACGTATTTTATGGAATGGCACATTTAAATAATGGTTTGTATGTATTAAATTACGAAAACCAAGTGTTGGAAATCGATAACAAAACAAACTCACATGACTCATACATCACCTAGTTGTGGCATCACTGTCTCGGTCATGTAAACGAGAAGCGCTTAACAAAGATCTGCCAAGATGGTTATTTGGACTCTACTGAGCTAAAACCACTTGATAGATGTCACACTTGTTTATAAGGAAAAATGACCAAGCCGCCCTTCGGTGGACAAGGTGAAAGGGCCACATAGCTTCTAGGATTGGTTCACATGGATGTGTGTGGACCATTTCCAGTGGAAGCTAGAGGTGGATATTCTTACATCATTACTTTTACTAATGATTTGAGTAGATATGGTTATGTCTACTTAATGAGGTATAAGTCAGAAGCCTTAGAGAAATTTAAGGAATTCAAGAATAAAGTATAGAATCATCTTGGTAATAAGATAAATAAACTTCGATCGGATCGAGGTGGAGAATATCTGAACCAAGAGTTCATCGATCTTCTATGGGAGTCTGGGATTCTATCTCAGCTCACTCCTCCTTATACACCATAGTGGAATGGTGTTAGTGAAAGGAGGAACCGCACCTTGTTGGACATGGTGAGGTTGATGATGAGTCATGCAGATCTTCCATTATACTTTTGGGGATATGCATTACAAACTGTAGCATACACATTAAACCGAGTACCAACTAAGGTGGAAAATGGAATTCCCTCTGAATTATGGAAAGAAAAGAAACCCATTTTGTCACATACACATGTATGGGGATGTGAAGCATTTGTTAAGGCCTTCTCAGGCAACAAACTAGCACCCTGGGGAATGAGGTGTATCTTTATAGGATATCCCAAGGAAACAAAAGGATATTACCTATATAACCCTCAAGAAAAGAAAGTGATTGTCGCTAGACAAGCCGTATTTCTTGACAGGGAGCACATCCTCAAAAGGGATAGTGGGAACAAGATTGAATTTGACAAAGTTGATGCTCAAGATACACAGGAGTTGGTACAGGAACAAGTTCCACAGGTCCCCATGGAAGAGGTTCCAGAAACACAAGTACTGCGTAGGAGTTCAAGAGAGGTAAGGGAACCAAAGAGATTTGGTTTCCTAGTTACCATGGATGGTGAATCATTATTATTGGACAATGATGAACCTTTCTCCTACAAGGAAGAAGTAGAAAGCTCAAAAGCTGCAAGATGGCTAGAATCTATGAATTCTGAGATGGATTCCATGTATCAGAACCAAGTCTAGGTTCTGGTCGATGAGCCAGTTGATGTAAATCATGTTGGATGAAAATGGGTATTCAAGAGAAAACGGGACATGGAAGGTCAAGTTAGCACCTATAAAGTAAGGCTAGTGGCTAAAGGATTCAGACAGCGTCAAAAAATTGACTATGATGAAACCTTCTCACCAGTTTCCATGTTTAAATCCATAAGAATCATACTTGCCATGGCATCTTACCATGACTACGAGATTTGTAAAATGGATGTCAAAACAGCATTCCTTAACGGGAACCTTCAGGAAGATATCTATATGACACAACCAGAAGGGTTTGTGACACCAGGTGAAGCCAAATGGGTTTGTAAGTTGCAGAAATCCATTTATGGATTAAAGAAAGCATTCAAGTCATGGAACATTTGATTTTATGAAGCTATAAAGGAATTTTGTTTCATTAATAACGAATGTGATCCATGTATTTATAAGCGGTTTAATGGGAATGCGGTCGTAATCCTAGTAGTATATGTTGATGACATATTACTTATTGGAAATGATGTATCATTCTTACAGTCATTTAAGGACTGGTTGAACAAGTGTTTCTCTATGAAGTACTTGGGTGAAGCAGCCTACATTCTTGGGATCAAGATCATTCGTGATAGATCCAAGAGGCTACTTGGACTAATTTAGGGTACATACATTGACCAGATACTAAAGAGATATAGTATGGAACAATCCAAGAGTGGATTGGTTCCAGTGTCACATGGCCTACATCTTTCTAAGAAAATGTGTCCTTAGACACAAAAAGAGAAATATAGAATGAGTAAGATCCTATACACTTCGGCTATAGGATCCATCATGTATGCCATGTTATGTACCAGGCTTGATGTTTTCTATGCACTGAGCATGGTAGGAAGATATCAAGCAGATCTAGGAGAATAACATTGGACTGATGTTAAGACTATCCTTAATTATCTAAGAAGAACTAAGGATATGTTCTTGGTGTATAGAGGAGACGAATAACTTGTTATCAGAGGGTATATTGATGCTGGTTTTTAGACAGATCAGAATGATCTGAAGTCGCAATCTGGATATGTTTTCTGTCTTAATGGAGGAGTTGTGAGCTGGAAGAGTTCAAAGCATCCAGTTGTCGCCGATTCTATAGCAGATTCTGAATATATAGCGGCCTCTGATGTAGCCAAGGAATCCGTCTGGATTCGAAACTTTGTCCAGGAGCTTGATGTGGTGCCTAGTAGTAAATATCCTGTCATGTTGTATTGTGATAATACTATAGTGGTGGATCTTACAAAATAACCAAGGTCACATCAACGGACAAAGCACATACTCCGGAAGTATCACCTCTTGAGGGATTTCTATCAAAGGGGTGAATTTGTAGTAAGCAGAGTGTCCACGGAAGAGGACGTGGTGAACCCCATGACTAAAGGCCTATCTTAGCAGAAGTATGAATATCATGTAAGAGATAGCGGGTTAAAGGTTGTTAGCATTTGGCTCTAGTTCAAGTGAGAGTCTGTTGGAGTTGGTGGCCTAGAACCAACTAATTTGTACTCTATTCATTAATAAATACCTTATCACATCTTGATTGTTATTCTTCATGACAATGCATGTGATAATGTCCTAAGGACAGTTGTTGCATTAAAGGGTCATAGTGGATCTCTGCTATGATGAGAACCCAGAAGTGTCATAACATTATTCTTGAATATATGTTCTATGGCTGAATGATGTTATTTGAGGGACATAAATAATACCGGCAATTAGGGGTGAGGGCTCATAAAACTTTGAGGAACCTTCTCATGGTGTGCTCCCTTGGTAATATCCAGGAGGATGTTATGAGAACGAGACCCGCCAGTAGGAAATCCACATTTCATAGTGTCATTGGATGTTCCTATCTACGGATGTGTGTATTGGTCCTTAGACTTTAAGATTATTATTAATGGGTATTACAAATCACGCACTTAGATGTATTGATGAAAACTATGATGACACAATGTTCGCAGTGGGGTAGGATACGTTGGGTGCATCACGAGTGATACTGCATTAATAGATAATGTGAGAAAGGATTTATCCCTTCTGTTCCATAACGGAAGTAGATATCTCAGGCCCTTTGATGGAATTGATATAGCCTAAATAAATCCATGGCCATGGTAAGGTATGGGCAAGTTCAATTCCGGGAAGTCAAAGAAAGAATAATCGAGCACATGGGTTGATGGCACTAGCATGCAACCTGCTTGATTAGAGATATCGAGACAAAGGGATTAAATTACACAGTAAGCGTTCGTATGAGGTGACACGTCAATGCGGAATCAAATTATTTCTCTTGGGTGCCTTGACTCGTTGCTAGACAGTAATCTTGGACTTTAGGCAAGCCCAACTAATGCCAACGATAAAGAGGCCTAGAGGGTCACACACTAAGTGTATCCAAGTATCTCAAGTAGAATAAAGATTATTTTTGTATGTGGTTTAATAATTATTCAAGGAAGCCTAAATCGTTTTAATGTTGGAGGAAGAATAAAATGAAAAACAAGATATACATGTCGTGTACATTGAATGTACACACCGTGTAGTTTTCATTTTGGAAAGGAAATGAAAAACAAGTACACGTCGTGTATTAATGATTACATGTCGTGTAGTTTTTCCTGTTGGGATTTTGAGGAAATAATAATGTTTTATTAAATGATATTTATTATAATCAGCATGGGTGCATGTCAAGGAATTAATGATTCGACATGGGGTTTTTCAATAAGAGTTAATGAAATAAATAAAACGCGTAACGCGTTTATTTATTGTCATAACCCTATAACCTCAAACCCGATTATAAATATTCTCACAACCCCAACACTTTTCCATGAATCATTGTGCACAAAAATTCTGGAAAATTATCTCAAGGCCGAGAGAACTCTTTCCTCCAAGAATGGTCTCAAGACCAAGAGAGATCCTCCTCCATCAGATCAAGGCAATCTAAGGTGGAAAATGCAAGCAAAGGATTCTCCATGCTAGAACCTAGAGATTCCTTTGGTGACGTCCATAGATACGTGGTGCACGTGTGGATCGCCGCTAGAGTAATTCTACACTTGGCTTCTGCGACGCAATGACGAATCACATCGAAACGTGACCAGAAAACATCAATGAAGAAATAATTCCATCAAGGTAATTCTTGTCAATTAATTAAATTAATTATAACCAACATATAATGATCCTATCAATGGTTCTAGTACCCTTCTCTTTCTTTTCATTCTTCATTCTATTCTGAAGATCTGGTGTTTTATTATCGTGACGGATCTCGGATTGAACATTGTTTAACGCTAAAATTAAAGTTGGGAAAACCCACCAACGTGCTTCTGTTTCGCCCGAAACCTACACTATGCCCATGATATATATGCACCATTGATAAATGGGGTACTATACATGTCATTCTACACCTAAAACATTGGCATTGGAGTATGGTTCCAAGTGGTCATAATAATGTAATTGAAGTTCCATGGATAATGTAATCCCATGTGTCATAATAAAAACTGAGTTGAATATGTAACATAGTTCATACCTGGCGTGGGCCGAAGCAGGTATTGAGGTACGATTATCCTAGGGAATCTGGTGGTCTATGCGGTTTGATAAAGATTAATTGATAATGTGATAATTGTTTACTTATGCATTGTAATTATTTCTTTTTGCAACTGCATGCACTTGTTATTGACTGGATTTGTTTTAAACACCGTTGGTGGTGGCCTACTGAGTTTTACTCACACCCTACTGGGACTGCCTGATCGGTACCCGAATAGGATTTATTGCTGCAGGACAGATTAAGGGAAAAGGTCATGTGTTATATGGATAATTTGAGGATGGAGCATGGTTGAGGGAACCAAACGTGGTTCGGGACCCGTTGGGAGTTGTCAGTGTCTTTCTTTTGGGTTTGCATTTTAGACACTAGACACTTACATTAGCATGACATATTTTCTTCTTTAGTTTGGATGTTGTATCTCCTGCTTTGATTGTCTTGAGATATTGGTATTGTTTATAGTTATATGTATGCTTCCTCTATTGTTTATTATTTTCTTTGGTGTATTACTCTGATAAAATAGGGTATGGTATCCCCATGATCGACTTATCAGACATGCACTGCTAGTCGGCAGCCTCTGGCGTACAGGGAGGCACGCTTGAGGTCATTTGATTGATCAGATCAGGGCACCGATGTGTGGAACCCAGGTCGGGATGTTGCACTTTTGGAAGCAAAGTTGTCTAGACATTTTTGGGGTGAGCCTTTACTTATTTCTACTTATATTATCAATTTACCACTTATGGTTGCTTTGTAGCCAGACACTCCTGATATGTTTTGGTATGGAAAAGAGATCTGGTATGATCACTTATGTGTTTTTGGTTGCAAAGCTTTTGTTCATGTGCCTAGAGATGAGAGATCCAAGATGGATGGTAAGTCATGTCTGTAACACCCCAAGCTTCCACGGTATGCTTCACTTTGAATAATACAGTAGCATGTGTTGTACGCTACTTCAAGTTCTAACACACACCACAACCAATCAAACTAGCCGTTATGAATAGTAATACCCACTTTTTGAAATTTTATAAATTTTATCTTTAAAAATGGACTTCATTTTTTGATTCAGAATATCGAAATTAGCTTATGGTGAAGTTTTGGTATTTTTCTGAAAACTTTCAATTTTTGATGAATAGTGAAAACACTGAGTTATAGTTTAAAACCAAATTTTTATTTAAATAATTATTTATTTTATTTAAATTAATTTTAGATCAAAATAGATACATAATACCTATATAAGTTCAATGTAATTCATTGGAGTCAGTTTATAAAAATTTTAGATATATAAAAATTTTATTGAACTTTTCACCGTCTTTTACCCATCTCCTAGGAGAATTTGAAAATTCAAATAAAACTTAATTTTATCGCTTCTGTGAGTGGAATTTAGAAAATCTGAGAGACACAGTTAATATCAAGGAGTAAAATTTGGTTCAATAAGATAAAAATAATTTTTGTTGAATAGTAACTTTTTACTTTTATTTACCACGGTTAAAAGTAATAGGGTAATTAAGGGTAAAAATGATATTAATATTACCCTAAAACATGTCCTAATTCTATTTGACAAGTGTATCTCGACCAAAAACAACCTTAGGAATAAAATATTATCATTTAGGTCCACTTGGATCAGATTAGGACATTTATTATTATTTAATTCAAAGAAGAGTTAAAAGAGTTAAAATCAAAGTTTAATAACTAAAACATTTTTAATATAGAGTTATAAATAAGATAAATTAGATTATAAATATTCCTTAGAAAGCTAAAAATATTTCCTAAATAATTGTATTTTATTTATAATTTTTAGACATTAAATAATTTAATTTATTTATGACACAATGATGATGCAGTAATTACCGTATTAATGAAAGATTAAGAAAATTGATATTATAAATACCTAAATAAATTTCATTTGAGACTTTTTATGAATTAAAATAATTTTCTAGGTTAATATGATATATTAGGATTTGTTATATGAATCTTTTTTGAAGTAATAATGTTGTTATGAATTTATCAAAAACAAAATACCCAATAGTGTCAAAATTGACATAAAAGTGTTTTTAAAACAAATATTATATTATTAATTGATATTCTATTCCTAAAAATACAAGGTTCATCCAAAGGACTTATATCATGATAGGTGTATCATTAATGGACCACTTGGGGGTCATTTGGAAGTTTATAGTAAGTTTATTAATCATATAATATAAAAATACAAAGAGACATAGTAAATGTCAAACTAATTAACTAAGAGTTAAAACTAAAAGATAAGGTTAATAAAGTAACCCAAACCTATCTAAAACCTATTGTTTGAGTGGATTTTTACCCATCCCTACCTTATACTATAAATAAATCAATTTGGAGCTATTATAAACCGAATATGAATTTATTATAAAATAATATTTTAAGTTTTTCCAAAGGTGCCCCTCACCCCTCTTATAAAAGGGAACTCCCCCTTCACTCTAATTCACACCTTCAAAGCCATTTGGCTCATCCAAACCCCGGCAAAATAGCCTATAAACTATCCTCCATTCAATCCAGAGGCCTTATTGTGATCAAAAATCCAACCTAAGAAGCCCTTTTGATCAAATCAAAAGGAAGAACCCGAAGAAGAGGTAATGATTTCACCACCCTCTTTCAAGTTCCTTTCTTCTTCCACTTCCTTTTTCTTTGTTGTTTCCATTATAAAAAAATAACTCAAGTATCTTCTATATACTATGATGTTATTATAATTATGGTACAACCAAATTCATTATTCTATCCACCCTTTGAATGACATGTCACCATACGTGCGTACGTACGGCTTACCGTCTCCACGTCGTGGTGTAATTTTTATTCAATACATTATTATTTGGATGGGTATAATAATGATGTGTATTTGATGTAAATAATAAATATAATATGATAAGTATTATGTATATATGATATACCATCCAATTATATATTATTTTAATATCAAAAGAGAGATATTTTCGCTCGTGCGTACGTACAGATTACCGTCTCCACGACGCGATGAGATTCATTTCCAAGTTCACCATTCATCGACGATTATAAAAATATATATTACTAATAAGTATGTAATATATGACATAATAATTATACTGGAGATATATATATTTATATATATAATTATTTATGTATTTACATATATCTTATTCACTTACTTCTCTTCAATACTATATGAAAACGGAAACAACGTTTATGCGTAGGTACGGACTACCGTCTCCATAAACGGTGTTTTCCATTTCACATATATGTCTATTATACATATTTATATTCTAAATATATATGATATATAAATCATGTTTTATATTCTGTAAGTATTTAAATCATGATCTAAGTGATACAATCAAGAGTAACAAGTTAAAACACGTACGCTAAAGAAGGCGATTATTACCCGAAATATTAATATAACATGGAAGTTATTATTAAATGGGTAGTATAAAGTCATAAATGAATAATTTATGATATCATAAATATTAATATGGTTCTGTTATAATTTAATAACATACTATAGTCTTCATACAGGAGGTTAAACATACCCTCAACTAAAGGAAAGTGCAAGGTAAGGGGTTTTCATCTCACTCCTTATTCCCGTAAGATTCATGCCATATTTCCACTATTACCTTTTGTGCGGTGTATGTACTACCCATAATTGTATTAATTGTGTAATACACTTTAATTTAGGTGTAATTACATATTCATTGTATGATACTCCTTTCATGGGGTATATGTTTTGTAAGTTACCAAATTGGTAAGGGTTAGTTCCCCAATCTCATTATTATCCGAGATTGTTTATGTGTAAGTATTTATTGGGACATTTTTATCATCCTTGTCCATTTTTCATAAAAATGATTTCAAAATGAATATTTTAAGGATTTTTGAAAGGTACTCTTTATCAAGATCATAATTTTAAATGTTTTAAAGATTTATCTTTCTAAATCTTTTTAATTAATGTCCATGTTTTTAAAATGATTTTAAGGATTTATTTATATGGACATGAATGTTTTGAAATGATAATTCTTTTCAAAAGTTTCAAAGTGGTATGGGACACTTTGATTCAAAAATCTCTTTTAAATTACTTCCTTTATAAATGTGTGACTTTTAAATGATTTTACATAAAGGATATTTCTCTCAAAAAAATTTACTCGTCATTTTTTAACTATATCAGCATCCTTTACTGGATATTAATTTTGATTGAGGTTGATTTATTATAATAAAATCTTCCATATTGTATTGAATGAATTATGATATGTTTGACTTTGGATGTTCTATTTATATACCATTCATGGTTTATGGTTAATGTAATGACATTTCGTATGCTAATTTTAATACGAATGTGTTTGTTATGTTTCAACTTTTTCATATGAGGAATGTAGTGGACTTAGTAAGTGACGGGTGGAGCCTGTTATAGCTCCTCGATGAATCGGTAGGTCTCATGAGACAAAATAGTGTCTTGGAATAAGGCCTTGACAAAAATTTTATTTTTAGTCTTGGTACGAGGCCTTAACTATGTGGTAATGATGTTCAGCGTTAGGCATTCCTTTATTATGAAATTAGTTATTACATGTGATTATTCGACTAGTAGAATATCCATGTGCATGTTTATATGGTAATGTTTGATTTATTTTTTCCATATTATGTTCAAGTTTATGTTTAAAAAGGGTTTTGTTTTTATTACAAATCCTGCCTTAAATGTTTATAGCTTCCGCTAAATTATTTACCCTTACTGAGCATCTGAGCTCACCCCTTTCTTATGTTTTATTTTCCCAGGATTCCAAGATGTGTATTATGATTGCTAAGCAGGGTTAATCTTGGGGAATAATGGCGTTCTCAAAGGATAATTTATGTTGTGTTTTATTTTCTAATGTGTAATGTAATGTTCATGTATGTAATCTATTTTCCAAGACTGTTAAACTGATCGGTCCTTCGGGACTTGATTCCTTGTAATCATGCAAATGTATTAAAATAATGCACCGACTCTGGGTAACTGGTGTCGGGGTGTTACAGTTGGTATCAGAGGAAGTTTAGCAATAACCTTGGAAGCTAGATTTAGATAAACTCTGATTAGAGCACATAGACCTAAGATAGAATTTGAGGATTAGTATAGAAGGACTTCCTAGAATTTTGGTAATGTAGAGATTTTGTGAGTTTTCCAAGAAAATACATCCATGTCTGGATACGAGTAGGTAGAGGCGGCTCTGGCACAGATGTACCTAGGGGTAAAACCCAAAAACACCGCTTTGAGCTAGACTCGAACGGGAACTGGTTCACGACAACGGGCCTTGCTGCACTCTTGGTTACGACACTCCCGGAGGATATGCTTAGGATAATTATCATTTTATTTACAAACCACTATGAAGTGTTTATGAGTATATACCTCCTCAAAGAAAACATTTTTGTGATTATGGATTATATCCATAAACTGTTCAATTTACGTTAGGTATTTTACATGTTTGGAATTATGAATTGTGATTCATAAACTAACCTAGTGTATGCCATTATTTAGAAATGGTGTCCAGTATAAGGAATGAGAACTCCAGTAATAAGTATGATCCAAAGAGTAAGAAGGGTCATATCATTCATGGTATTAAGCCAAAATTTAGAAAGGAAATAGTCTCTTATGTATTATCATCATATGAATAAATAGTATCATGTGTTAATAAGATCAGTAAAGAATTATCTATATCCTATGGTTTTGAAGGGAAGCCAGAGAATAAAAGGATTGTAGAAGGAAAGATGGATAAAGGGAACAAGGGGAAGAAGGATTTTCCAATATGTGATAAATGTAGAATGAATCACCTTGGTAAATGCTTGAAGGGAATGGGAGTTTGTTATAAGTGTGGAGAAAAATGACACCAAGTACGTGATTTCAAGGGTAAGAAAAAGTTTTCAAATGTAAAATGCCTCATCTGCAAGGCATTGAGACACTACGCGAATCAATGTCCCATTCATAAGAGTATACCACAAATGATGTTATTGGATAATAATCAAGTTATGATACTACCTCAGATGAAGAAGAATGACTAGTGTTATTATGTTGTTATTATAGAATTATTTCATTTGAGTGTTGTATCAACAGTATACTGGTTACATGAATTATGGAGATAAATAAGGATTGTACTGCAGTACTCTTTTATTAAGGATTTGAGATTATATGGTTCTAAGAAAATTGACATAATAGTGAGCTAAACGTTTGGTAAAATACATGGTTTAAGGAAAGGTAATCATTAATATGGTCCTGATAATGAGATAGTGATTTTGGAATAAGAGATGGTTGATTTGAATAATTATATTGAATATTCTTGACTACCTTGAAATTGATTAATAATTTGTCATCATTGGAGTTTAAAACATTTTTTGGATAAAAGGAGTATATCTAGTATTCTATAAAGAATAAGGGAGCATGAATGTAATCAATAAGGCTTTATGGTAATTCAGGATGTTACCATGTTTTAAAATAATACATGATGAAGGTGTTCACATGTTATTACATGGAAAAAAGGATCTTCATTGTGTTTAACTTCCTTATAAATTTTGGACTATGAGTTTGGATAGTAGTATTTTGAATAAGTCTAAATGTTGGAATGGATTAAGTTTGAAAGGTTATTTTTGGATTTTTATAAAAGGACAACACGCAGATCGTGTGACAACTCATCGCGTCGGACAAAGCTGCGGGAATCGAACCCACAACCATAGTGCGATTGGGATTTATCACCTACCACTGGACTACGTGAAGTGTCTGGATGGTATAATGTAGTTTCTTTTTTTTAAGGGTCTGATATGTGAATTATAAATTCATTATATTTGGAACCCTATATGATTAGGATAAATAGAGTATTTTTGAGTTGTATTATGTTTTGGAGTGAAAGATGAGTTTTTTTGTAGAAATTTATTAATGGATAAAACTCTAATTATAAAGTAGGTATATCTTCTTATGATCTTATACAATCTCATAAATAAATTACTCAACATTAAGAAAAGGAACTTAGAACAAAAAATTTGTCCTAGATGATACCTTAGATCATCACAAATTTATGGCTTTGTGATTGTTGGCCTTTTCATAGCCATGTTCTCTACCACTATACATCAAATATTGATGGTTATATTTCTTTTCCATATCCATGTTTTCCTACATGGAACCCTAGTATGTATTATTTTCAGTAACCTTCATACTTACCACTCTTTATTTTAAATAGAGGCCTCATTAATCCATTTTTCGATGTGGGATTTCAACTAAGATATTTTGAAATGTCAACCCCAAGTTTCCAATACCAAACATAAATTGCAAGGACGCAATTTATTGAAGGAGGGGAGAATGTAACACCACAAACTTCCACGGTACGCTTCTCTTTGAATAATACAGTAGCGTGTGTTGTACGCAACTTCGAGTTCTAACACATACCACAACCAATCAAACTAGCCGTTATGAATAGTAATACCCACTTTTTAAAATTTTATAAATTTTATCTTTCAAAATAGAATTCATTTTTGGATTCAGAATATTGAAATTAGCTTAGGGTGAAGTTTTGGTATTTTTTTGAAAACTTTCAATTTTTGATGAATAGTGAAAAACACTGAGTTATAGTTTAAAACCGAATTTTTATTTAAATAATTATTTATTTTATTTAAATTAATTTTAGGTCAAAATAGATACATAATACCTATATAAATTCAATGTAATTCATTAGATTCAGTTTATAAAAAATTTAGATATATAAAAATTTTATTGAACTTTTCACCGTCTTTTACCCATCTCCTAGGAGAATTTGAAAATTCACATAAAACATAATTTTATTGCTTATGTGAGTGGAATTTCAAAAATCCGAGAGAGACGGTTAATATCAAGGAGTAAAATGTGGTTCAATAAGATAAAAATAATTTTTGGTGAATAGTAACTTTTTACGTTTATTTACCACGGTTAAAAGTAATAGGGTAATTAAGGGTAGAAATGGTATTAATATTACCCTAACACATGTCTTAATTCTATTGGAAAAGTATATCTCGGCCAAAAAAAACCTTAGGAATAAAATATTATCATTTAGGTTCACTTGGATCAGATTAGGACATTTATTATTATTTAATTCAAAGAAGTGTTAAAAGAGTTAAAATCAAAGTTTAATAACTAAAACATTTTTAATATAGGGTTATACATAAGATAAATTAGATTATAAATATTCCTTAGAAATCTAAAAATATTTCCTACATAATTTTATTTTATTTATAATTTTTAAGACATTAAATAATTTAATTTATTTATGACACAATGATGATGCAGTAATTACTGTATTAATGAAAGATTAAGATAATTGATATTATAAATACTCAAATAAATGTAATTTGACACTTTTTATGAATTAAAATAATTTTATAGGTTAATATGACATATTATAATTTGTTATATGAATTTTTTTTGAAGTAATAATGCTGTTATGAATTTATCAAAAACAAAATACTCAATAGTTTCAAAATTGACATAAAAGTGTTTTTAAAACAAATATTATATTATTAATTGATATTTTATTCCTAAAAATCTAAGGTTCAGCCAAAGGAATTATATCATGATAGGTGTATCATTAATGGACCACTTGGAGGTCAATTGGAAGTTTATAGTAAGTTTATTAACCATATAATATAAAAATACAAAGAGAAATGGTAAATGTAAAACTAATTAACTAAGAGTTAAAACTAAAAGATAAGGTTAATAAAGTAACCCAAACCTGTCTAAAACCTATTGGTTGAGTGGATTTCGACCCATCCCTACCTTATACTAGAAATAAATAAATTTGGAGACATTATAAACCGAATATGAATATATTATAAAATAATATGTTAAGTTTTTCCTAAGGTGCCCCTCACCCCTCTTATAAAAGAGAACTCCCACTTCACTCTAATTCACACCTTCTAAGCCATTTGGCTCGGCCAACCCCTACCCAAATACCCTCTCAACTATCCTCCCTTCAATCTAGAGGCCTTAGTGTGATCAGAAATCCAACCTAATGAGCCCTTTTGATCAAATAAAAAGGAAGAACCTGGAGAAGAGGTAATGATTTCACCACCCTCTTTCAAGTTCCTTTCTTCTTCCACTTCCTTTTTCTTTGTTGTTTCCATTATAAAATAATAACTACAGTATCTTTTATATACTGTGATTTTACTATAATTATGGTACAACCAAATTCATTATTTTATCCACCCTTTGAATGACATGTCACCATACGTGCGTACGTACGGATTACTGTCTCCACGTCGTGGTGTAATTGCTATTCAATACATAATTATTTGGATGGGTATAATAATGATGTGTATTTGATGTAAATAATAAATATAACATGATAAGGATTCTGTATATATGATATACCATCCAATTATATATTATTTTAATATCAAAAGAGTGATATTTTCGCTCGTGCGTACGTACGGAGTACCCTCTCCACGACGCGATGAGATTCATTTCCAAGTTCACCATTCATCGACGATTATAAAAATATATATTACTAATAAGTATGTAATATATGACATAATAATTCTACTGGAGATATATATATTTATATATATAATTATTTATGTATTTACATATATCTTATTCACTTACTTCCCTTCAATACTATATGAAAATGGAAACAACGTTTATGCGTACGTACGGACTACCGTCTCCATAAACGGTGTTTTCCATTTCATATATATGTCTATTATACATATTTATATTCTAAATATATATGATATATTAATCATGTTTTATATTCTGGAATTATTTAAATCATGATCTAAGTGATACAATCAAGAGTAACAAGTTAAAACACGTACGATAAAGAAGACGATTATTACCCGAAATATTAATATAACATGGAAGTTATTATTAAATGGGTAGTATAAAGTAATAAATGAATAATGTATGATATCATAAATATTAATATGGTTCTGGTATAATTTAATAACATATTATAGTCTTCATACAAGAGGTTAAACGTACCCTCAACTAAAGGAAAGTGCAAGGTAATGGGTTTTCATCTCACTCCGTATTCCTGTGAGATTCATGTCATATTGCCACTATTACCTTTTGTGTGGTGTATGTACTTACCATAATTGTATTCATTGTGTAATACACTTTAATTTAGGTGTAATTACATATTCATTGTATGATACTCCTTTCATGGGGTGTATGTTTCGTAAGTTACCAAATTGGTAAGGGTTAATTCCTCAATCTCATTATTATCTGAGATTGTTTATGTGTAAGTATTTATTGGAACATTTTTATCATCCATGTCCATTTTTCATAAAAATGATTTCAAAATGAATATTTTAAGGATTTGTGAAAGGTACTCTTTATCAAGATCAGAATTTTAAATGTTTTAATGATTTATCTTTCTAAATCTTTTTAATTAATGTCCATGTTTTCAAAATGATTTTAAGGATTTATTTATATGGACATGAATGTTTTGAAATGAATGTTTTGAAATGATAATTCTTTTCAAAAGTTTCAAAGTGGTATGGGACACTTTGATTCAAAAATCTCTTTTAAATTACTTCCTTTATAAATGTGTGACTTTTAAATGATTTTACATAAAGGATATTTCTCTCAAAAAGTTTTACTCATCATTTTTCAACTATGTCAGCATCTTTTACTAGATATTAATTTTGATTGAGGTTGATTTATTATAATTAAATCTTCCATATTGTATTGAATGAGTTATGATATGTTTGACCGTTGATGTTCTATTTTTATACCATTTATGGTTTATGGTTAATGTAATGACATTTCGTATGCTAGTTTTAATACGAATGTTTATGTTATGTTTCAACTTTTTCATATGAGGAATGAAATGGACTTAGTAAGTGACGGGTGGAGCCCGCTATAGCTCCTAGATGCATCGGTAGATCTCATGAGACAAACTAGTGTCTTGGAACAAGGTCTTGACAAAAAATTTATTTGTAGTCTTGGCACGAGTCCTTGACTATGTGGTAATGATGTCTAGCGTTAGGCATTGCCTCATTATGAAATTAGTTATTACATGTGATTATTTGACTAGTAGAATATCCATGTGCATGTTTATATGGTAATGTTTGATTTATTTTTTTCCATATTATGTTCAAGTTTATGTTTAAAAAGGATGTTGTTTTGATTACAAATCATGCCTTAAATGTTTATAGCTTCCGCTAAATTATTTACCCTTACTGAGCATCTGAGCTCACCCCTTTCTTATGTTTTATTTTCCCAAGATTCCAAGATGTGTATTATGATTGCTAAGCAGGGTTAAGCTTGGGGATTAATGGCGTTCTCAAAGGATAATTTATGTTGTGTTTTATTTTCTAATGTGTAATGTAACGTTCATGTATGTAATCTATTTTCCAAGACTGCTAAACTGATCGGTCCTTCGGGACTTTATTCCTTGTAATCATACCAATGTATTAAAATAATGCACAGACTCTGGGTAACTGGGGTCGAGGCATTACAATGTCAGTGTATTTTTATTGACTGTGGACATGATGAGTTTGGATATAGGTTCTATAATCCTGCTTTAAAGAAACTTGTCAGAAGTTGTGTTGCAGTGTTTAAAGAGGGTCAGACTATTGCAGATATTGATATGGGAGAAAAATATACTTCTCCAACTTCGGATGGATTTGTGATTCTTGAGCCAGGTTCTAATTCACGTTTACCTCATATTGTTGATTCTGATGATCATGTTGATGTGCAAAATGATGTTCAGGGTGAACATATTGGAGTTGATATTTTTGGTGGACCTTTTGTTTATAATGATCCAGTTCCAAGGGTTATTAATGAACCTGCAGTTCCACTCTGGATGTCATCTTGGCGGCGTACCATTTCTACTCAGTATTCACCTGATGAGTATGTGTTCCTCGTTGAAGGGGGGAAACTAGAACCTTTTAATGAGGCAATGGAAAGTGATCAGAAGGACATATGGGTTGCGGCAATGGATGATAAGATGACATCATTTCATGACAACCATACTTTTGAGCCGATGAAGTTACCTATAGGTAAGAGAGCTTTGCAGAATCGGTGGATTTATCAGATTAAAAATGAAGAATCCAATTATGTTCCACGATACAAGGCAAAGTTAGTTGTCAAAGGCTTTCATCAAAAGAAAGGTGTTGATTTTGATGAGATTTTTTCAGTTGTTGCCAAAATGTCTTACATTCGTGTTGTTCTTGGTCTGACTACTAGTTTGGATCTGGAGATTGAGCAGATGGATGTGAAGATAGTTTTCCTCCATGGATATTTATATGGAGCAGCCATATGGTTTTGTTGAAACAGGTAAAGAGAATCATGTATGCAGGTTAAAGAAGAGTTTGTATGGTTTGAAGCAAGCTCTGAGACAGTGGTATAAGAAGTTTGAATCTGTTATTTTTCATCAGGGTTTTAGGAAGACATCTTCTGATCATTGTGTTTTTGTTTAGAGATTTACTAATGATGATTTTATTATATTGTTGTTTTATATTGATGGTATGCTCATTGTTAGCTATGATGCTTCTAGAATTGATAGATTGAATAAGGATCTTTGTCGGTCTATTGTGATGAAAGACTTGGGGTTAGCACGGTAAATTCCTAGCATGTCGATCTCTTGTGACAAAAAAGCCAAGAAATTGTGGTTATCTTAGGAGAGATATATTGAGAAGGTTCTTCGGAGAGTTTCTATGGATGGAGCGAAAGTGGTTAGTACTCATCTTACTTTACATTTTAAGCTCAGTATCAGTCAGTCGCCTTCTACTGATGAAGAGAGAGAGGAGATGCAGGACATACCTTATTCATCTGTCATTGACTATTTGATGTATGTGATGGTATGTATTAGACCTAATATAACTCATATGGATGGTTTGGTCATTCGTTTTCTATCTAATCTAGGTAGAGAGTATTGGAGAGCAGTGAAATATATATTTCATTATCTTCATGATACTTCTGATATGAGATTGTGTTTTGGCAGAGGAATCTATGTTTTGTGGATTTACATATTCCGATATGATAGGAGATATCGATTTGAGAAAGTCTATTCCAGGCTATTTGATCACTTTTATAAGGGGAGTTATATCATGACAGTCTAGATTGCATAGATGTGTTGTTTTATTTACCACAGAGTCAGAGTTTATTGCAGCTATAGATGCATGCAAAGAAATGTTGTGGATGAAAACATTTATTCGAGAGCTCAATTTTGATAAGGACGGATATGTTTTATTTTGTGATAGTCATAGTGTTATTTGTTTAAGAAAGAATTTCATTTTTTATGACAGGTCGAAACATATTGATGTCCGGTATCATTGGATCTGCGACGTCCTTGATTCGAGACTGTTGGAGCTCGAGAAGATCCACACTGATGACAATGAGTTAGATATGTTGATCAAGAGTTTACCCAGAAGTAAAATTGAGGCTTGCCAACTGATTGCAGGGTTGGCGGTGATCCCAACTTGAGTCGGATGGAGAGTTTGTTGGGGGCGTCTTCAATTGGCACACACAGTTTTTAGAAAATGCGGAGACGTGTTTTTGTGGTTACGTTTTTTTGACGTAGACAATTTTCCTTTAAAAGGGGAGGCAGTGGCTGGTGCTTTCGACACACAACGTCAATACGGAGAGCAAATCCCAATTTTGCGATCGACTTTATTTGACGATCTTTTTTTCCTGATCTTGATGATTTTCCAGCACCCAATTATTTAGTCGATGATTTTTAGATCTGTACTGTCAGATTTATTGTTTGTTTTTCTTTCTCAGACGACGTTCATTTGTCAAATTTGCTTTTTGCCTCTCTTGTCCACTTATACTTTCTTCTGATGCATCAGAGAGTTATACTTTTGAGATCTTTTTCATTTTTGGGAGTCTCTAATGTGTACTTGTTGATTAAAGTGAATCTGATTTCTGGACTAGTTCTTGTGGTTTTTTCCCTCATTGAGTTTTTCCACATAAAAATTTCTGGTGTCAACATTTATTTTTCTTGCACATATTATTTGTTTGTTGCACATCTGCTTTAATTTTTCTGGCTTGTTTAAACGGAAATAAATATATTTCCGCTATGCATTAGGTTTGTTGTTTGTGCATTCGTCGGTTGTCATCTTTCCCAACAAATTATTTATATATATATATTAATAATATTTTTTCTTAAAAGTTTTTATCAACGCTAATAAAATTGGTGATAAAGATCAACTTTTATCAGCGCTTAGTGTTTAATAGACTTTTTCTATCGCTCTGTTTTTTATTTTTTTATTTTTTTTAAATTAACATCAATTTTAGAACAGCCAATATATATTTTTTTATAAAATTAGTGACAGTTTATTCAAAATATTATTATTCATATATGTATATTTTTTTTGAGATTTAATCGCGGCTAAAATTTCAATATATTTTTTATTTTATTTTATTTCAGATTTAATCGCGACAATCATGGATGACCGGTTTGGTCACGAGGTTTTTCTAAATCCCTCGAATTTAAAAAATAACCGTCATCCGCCAGCAAGACCCAATGCCGTTGACCCTTCCCGTCGAAGTCGCCTGCGCCGGTCGATCGAACTCCCGCCGCCTAAGCCACTGCCGTGGCCCAACGCAGTCACCACCGCCTTTTTGCCGTCATCCGCAACCGCCGCGTCCAGCCTCGTCGATCGCCTCGCCGAATTAGCAGCGCCGTCGGCGTCCGCCCCCGCCGCCTCGCCCACTGCCATATGGTGACGGTCCCCTAACACCCCTAGGTAGGTTGAACTCTACTTTTATGGTGGGTTTTTTCTCAGATTAGGTTAAATAATTATGCTCCCTCTCACAATTATGAACATCGAAGAAAATCAAAATGAGAAGCAATAATTGAATTGAAATTAATAAGAAAAGATGCCCCCCGCATCATACCAGCTGAATATTCTGTGCGTATAAGTCAAGATGAAACAGCATACGACCGAAACCAAATTTAAAAAAAGAAAAGAAATTCGAATTACATTATTTTCAACACATAATCCTAGAAAGGTCAATGCTTAAGAAACTATCCAAACCTAAGCATTAAAAGATGCTATATATATATATAATACATATATTTAGCGAGAGAGAGGGATTGGACTTAGGTTATTTAAAATCATTTTTTTTCAATAAAAAAATGACTTAAAATATTATAAAAATATTTCTATCATTTTAGCTCCTTTTAATGCAGTTTACCTATTTTTAAATTTAGAAAAAATGTAAATGCATAAACATAAAGAGATTAGATTTAGGTTCCTTTAATTCAGTTTAATTTTTTTTTAAATATTCCAAACAGACCTCCGACATGTTGGAAAAAAATATCTATAAATTGCTAATTGTTATTTTTTAAATATTTTTTGATTTATTAAAATATAATAAAAGTAATCGGTGAGACGTGGGAAGGAGTTGCAATTGCAGGAGACGGAGTTGATCAAGAAAAATTGAGTGCAAATATTTTAATATTCGATAAAATCCGTCAAAAAATCATCTCATCTCCGCACCCATATCTAAGTTTCTTTTTTTATAGCATAACAAAAAACTCTCTTATATTCTCATGTTTTTCAAATTATTGAAGGGATATTTTTGAAATATTAATCAGTATACCAGATGAGATTTGGAGATAAGAGATATTTTGATATGAAATATTAAGCAATCACAATTATATCTTAAATGACAGAACTCAAGTTGGCATACATATTTTCATTGGTTTTAATTTATATTTTTATTGTGTTTTGATTGACTTATTAGGATTTTCTTGCCAGATTTTTTTGTTCTGTGTGTTTTTTATGGCAGAGTCGACATTGTTGTGAAATCATGAATAATGTCAGAGTGAAGTGTAAAAATTTAGGAACATGCAGAGACTTCGCACCGCAACCAATTTTGACCAAATGTTTGATCGTTTCAAATTTAATTAATTTATTAAACTAAATTGAAGGTGGAAAATGAAAATAAACAAATGCGCACAGAAAAACATGAGAGATGAACCAGTTTCCAGAGGCGGGTTGCTCTCAATAGATTATTTTATCTTCACTTGCAAAACAATAAGATTAATTAGGTGCACAGTTGTAAGATCCCAAATTTTCTTAAGATATGTTTCAGTTTAAGTCCCTTCTTTTAGTCAAATAATTGACTCTCAAGTTCATGAGGAGACCCGGGGGTGTTTCGGGGGTTCAAAACATGAAAAAACGAAGAAAATGGAGTTTCTGGACATGCTGAACGGCTTGCGCACTGTTAGTGCAAACCGTGCGGAAATCCCAAGTAACCGCGCAACTATGGACAAAGGCTTACACACAGTTGGCGCATAGTTAAGCAAACTGTGCAGAATCCCCAGGAAACGGTGCAAAGGGGTGTTTTTTGGACAGTAGCTCACGCACGGTTTGACAAACTGTGCATGTAAACCGTCCAACCCCGTATTTTTTAGAAAATTACAAAAATGTCATCCCGGGATTTTAAACCCCAACTCAGGATTCTCCTCCATTCCACCCCCTGCAACCCTAGTGACGAGCTTGGACGAACCAAGCTTCCCAAGGGTGGTTCTCCTTCGATTCTTGGCCGTTTGGAGCGCCGTTGGTTGCGGATCGAAGCCCCGAGTAAGTCTAATGCTCCTCTTGCTTCTCTTTTTCGGATTAGGGTCTGTAGTTTCTTCCATCTCATTCCGAAGACCTAAAACCCTCCTTTTTCGGCGAAACCTACGTTGGGGATTCAAGGAGTGTTTGAATCCGAATCCAAGGCCACAATTAAGAGTGCGTTCATCATCAGATCTGAGGTAGGTGGTCTACAAGTATTATCCCATAGTTTTATTTTAGATTTGTGCGTGGAAGATTGCGTTCTTCCTTTTCCTTAATTGTGTTCTTAGTTCCGTTGGAGTGTTTGATAAAAATGGGCTGTCTAAGTGACCAATTGAAACCCTCACGATCCTCGTGGGATGTGTAGAGGATGACTTGACCATTCTAGGGCCACCCATGAGGTGCGCCGACAATCCCATACCTAGAGAGTGGTAGGGTTAAGTGAAGGATTACCGAGTACAGTGTGAAGCCCATGTAGAACATGTTTTAATGGTCAATTAAGTTGTAAATGGAATGATGATAGATATGCCTAGGGTGATAAGGACATAAGGTGTTGTTGGAATGACATGAAAATGGGCAATTGGGTTGAAAGAGACTATGTCGATGGTTTAATGAATTTTGGTTAGAAATGCCTAAGGGAATTAGTGCATATTAAACGGTGAACTTGTAATTGGGTAATGGAATGGGAAATAGGGGACATGTTAATGAGATGTAACAAGGGAATGGATGAATAAGTGGAATGAGTTAATACATGAGAATTATGTGGTACACCTAAATGATTCAACGTAAAAAAGTGGTTGTGTTGTGTGATATGAGAATTGTACTTGAGTGCATAAAGGGTAAATGCTTGTGAAATGATGGATGGGCTAAGTGGGTTAATATATGGTAATTGATGAATATTGGATAAGGTTTGGGATTGTCAAATACACTTAAGGGGTTAAGGCACGAGAATGGAGATTTGGATAAATGACTATGAATTGCAATTGGTAAATGTGTTAACGGGTTATGACATATTGTTATTTTTCATGTTGTTGTTATGTATTGTGAATTCTAATGACATTGGTTATGTTTGGTTGTGTTATGGTATGGTTGTGGTGATTTGATAAATAAACATGCGCACATGGCTTGGTAGAGTGGGGTATTGACATGAGGTTCTACGCTCATGGGTCGAGTTAGACTGACACTCTAAACTCCACCCCATAAATGCAAGGGTTAGGGAAGGGCATGGATGCTCTATTCCCCTAACGGTTGCCTTCCACCCAGACTGAGCCTTCGAGGTGAGGATAATGTGTTGATGTGATATGTGTAGCCTGAGTGAGATAGGGACTTGACTTATTTCCCTTATGCATAATGATTGATTGCCTTAGACCCATGTAGAGATGATGTATATGCCTAACCCAAAGAACATGTGTTAAAATGGATTATTTTGTAAAAATGGTATAAGAAATGGAATTGGGCTAAATACTAGTCATTAATAAAATGAACTTTGTTAACTAATGACACCCAAACTGTCCCTTGTTTACTTACCATTTATTTTGTACTTTCATGCACTATCTATTAGACTGAATATTTTGTAGACACCATTGGTGGTGGCCTACTGAGTTTTGTACTCACACCCTGCTCGGGCCGTGGTTGGGTACCCGAGCAGATTTCTTGGTTGCAGGTCAGGATAAGGGCAAAGACCCTACCCTAGGATGTTGATTTGGGCTCAAAATGTACATGGAGAAGGATCCATACTTGGAGTCGGGACCCGTTTGGGGATTGGCCGTTTGTTGTATTTTTGGGTTTTATTCACTTGCACTACTAGTATGTCATGACATTGTTAATGTTGAGTTATGGTTTTTACCCATTTAGGAGATGTTTATCTTGTATGTTTATTGGTTGTTCATATTTTTTCCACTATTTATATTGTGTCCTGTTTTGGCTTACTCTGGTAAAGAGGGTATAGTCTCCCCACGTGACTCATTAGACCCTCATCGCTAGTCGGCAACCTCTAGCGTATGAGGAGGCACACTTGAGGTCATGTGACGACTCAACTCAGGGCACCAATTTAGTGTCTTTTGGGTTGGGGACGTTACAAAGTGGTATCATATGAGTTCTTTTCTCATTCTTACTATTTGGGGATGGTAGACGGGAGATTAGGATGTGTCGGGCCTTGGTAATGAGCTCATGCTTGGGAGTAGCTAACCCATGTATGAGGGAAAACCCAAGTCACCCTGGGTGGGAATTGTTGTTCTTGATGTGTGTTGCTACAGTTGAATGATATTTCACCGTTGGGTGATGCACATGGTGTGTGATTTGACTAATTTATGATATTTTCTCATTTTTAGAATGACATGAGGTTGTGTGTTCATGCATCATTTTAGGCACCTAAGGATATGGGTGGCATGCATCATTATAAGTACACACACAAGATGGGTGTGCAGGGCATAGAGTGTAGAATGCATTTTACTTCCTTGATAAATATGAAGAAAATGATGCCCAATAATGGTAATGTAAGTGGGTGAATGAAAATAACGAAAATGAATAGTTAAGTAATATCATGTATAAAGAAATGTTATGAATGGGTTAATATTTTGGGTTGTGATAAATTGTAAAGGTTGATTCGGTGTCTAAAAGAAAAAGGATTGCATAATGGTGATAAAATTGTTAATGATTTTTTTCTGAATGAAGGGTGTAAATGAGTTAAAGTGATGATTGTAACAAGTTGTAGAATGGGAAATGTGCCTAAGAGGAAGGGATCGTGTTGTAAAAGAATAATTGGTTTGAAGAGGTGTTGATGAAATACTTGTGAATAAGTAAATTGATTACCCCATGTTGACCATGACCCATGGTAGGTATGGTAGAGGATAGTGTTCAAAGTGTGATGATGACCGTTGGGATAGAGTATGAAAAATGGTTTGTTTAAGGTTGATAGCATGAGATCTTTTCCATATGTGGTTAAATCCTGTTGATCATTCTTTAAAGCATCGAGTGATCGATAAGTTTAAAATGAGAATGATTGAGTTCAAAGGTGGGTATCCTTTGTGTTTTCAGTTTGACCCTTATATGTGTGGTTGGGGGCAATGAGAGTACCCTAGTTTGAGACTTTGTATTTGGATTGTGAGGCCTTACCGGTTATGATGTGGCCTAGGTGTTGTGTTTAGGGAACCCTTGGTAGGGTTGTGACCTTTGGGTTACGAGGCGTTTTTTAGTAATGTGAGTGAGGAAACTCTCGTGGTTCGCGACCGTACGGAGTGCATACTGGACCCTAAGGATGGTGCCTAGGTCTTAGTGACCTTGTGAGTAGAGGCCTTACGAGTTGCATTTTGAATCCCAGAGAGGATGTTTTTCTCGTAGTGCCGATGAATGTGTACAACTTTGGCACGAAACCTAGAGTAAATGGTTGTTTGGTGCACTAGGCACAGAGTGCACTAGAACAGGGGTGAGAGTTCCATTCATGAGCATTGCTCTGTTCATGTCATGATATGTATGGTTTAGAGAGAGGATCAATGGATTTTCCTGGTTGTGACTCCAGTCTAGGGAATTGGTATCATTCGACCTTCAAGGTGACCCATGAGAGGGGTTAGACAGGGTTTCTAGTGCTTTTGGGTGTGTGTCTCACATGTAGATGTTTTGAATTTTATAGTGGGACTCAAAGTGTTTCATGGTGCAGGTTTGGCCTTGAGGGCTAAGTGGGAATGTTGATGGTTGGCTGTGTCACTCGAGTTGTGGTTATGCGATGATAGTTTCAGAAAATCAAGGGTGACCTCGTGGGAGGTTAGGCCAGCGGTGTAAGTAACTTGGAATATGAAGCATGTGAGATGCTTCAGATGTGGTGTTAATGCTTATTAAGTACCACCAACTTTTATTAAATGATATTCATAAAGGCACCCAGGTGTTTGTGATAGGAGGTAAGGTTTGTTTCGAAGGGTTGTATCGTATGGATGCCTGACTCACCTTTTTGGATGATGATTTACAGAGTACTCGATGTCCTTTTCGAGTGTAAGAGACAAGGGTGGATGAAGTACGATTATATGCTTTCGCTCGGTGGTGACACCCTATGTGAGGGTGGTCATGTATCTAAACTTATTTGTATGAATGGTTTGGTTGTTGGGTGAGATGCAGAGACCGCCTCAGGGCTGATGAGGCTGACTAACCAAGATACATGGTTAGGTAAGTAAGCAGACTATGGGCTATACATAGATAAAGGTTGATTTGCGAGAGAAAATTGGTTTGATTGGTGTAGTAGACCATTGTGTTTCGGTTGTTAGCTGTCAGGGACACATCGAAAGAATTCGAGTGGTGTGGTGGAAGTAGTGCCACCTAAAATGTTGGTTCACGACTGCCTTGCAATTTGGTCGTGGAGTAGTGGTGAGACTTGGTTGGCAATCACACCTGAGCAGTGGTGGTTAAGTGTTGATGAGATGCATTCAGTAAGGGATCCTAAGATCCTTGTAAGGTCATGGTATCCCATAATTCGACATCAAAAATGGATAAGTGAGTGGTGGTGTTATTCGAAAACTTCTTAGCGTACCTCAACTAATGACGATCATGCCCAATATCTTGATATCATCTCAGGTATGTTGAGAATATTTGGATTTATGCTAAGAGACTTAAAGGTGTTTGGTTGGATGAGGGACTTCATGGAGTTTACACACATGGAAATGGTATGTGTGGAGATTTATGATGGGATGTACACCCTCTATGTCTTGGGGTGAGGTCCTCAGGATGGACCAAATGTCAACAAACATCATGGGTTCCGTTCACAGGAGCTGGGAACGGGCACTTGGCGATGTTTGTTTTCTTATTTTGGAAAAAATATAGATGGCCATGTCTAAGTTTTTGGGTTCGGCCTATGATCGAGTGTAAGATGCGGTGGTTGGAATCCCTCATGGAGAGCAATGATAACAACACTCTTAAGATGGGGAGTGATAAGTCAACCCTGGATGTGGAGAGGAGAACATTGAGTTGATGTAATGGCACTGGGATACCAATGAGGAACCTGTGAGGTGCATGTTAGGTTCCTCAGAGAGGTAATGTGGGACTTGGATGTGGTGACTGATGAGCCAAGTGTTGGCTTCGAGCTTAGGGTGGTTCCATGTGAAGCTTTTGATGTCTGTGCTGAAGTCGTAGAAGGGTGTGGTTGGATACAACAATAGGTTGTGGCAAGAGAAGTTTGGTTCTATAACTCCAACAAAGATCAAGGCTAGACTCGGGTAATTTCTCGTTGGGTGGTTTTAGAACATCTCAAAGTTGAGGGAAACTTGGCTATGTGATGTGGTTTCATTCCAAGGGTGAAGCCTAATGACGGTCTGGAGGGAGGTAATCCTGCGATGATGGAATTCTACTATAATTTAGGGACCAAACTCAGTGGGTGCATGTGATGATAATGATAAGATTAAAGTTAGTAATCACCATGGGAAGGTGAGAAAGGGGTAGCGTACCATCAGTGTGAGGTGGGTGTTCTGGGATAAGTCAGTCAGGTGTGGTACGACCTGAGATGGTAAACTTGAATGGGTGTGGTGAGAGTGACCCACCTCTGGGTTCATGTTGTGGCAACAAGTGCCTTTTTGGAAATGAAGTCGTAACTAAGTGAGGTTGAGTTGGTCTTATTCCTTGAATCGATAGTGTAGGAATGTACACCCTAATGGCTTCGAAGGTGCGGATGGATGCCAATGCAGGGTAATGCCCCTATGGATGTCTGGGCACAGTGAGTTAGAACATGTCAGGTAATGTGAATGTTGAGTTGAGATTCAGGTGATCTTTCCTCGATAGTTCTGAATCAATGTAAGTTGGGAAATGGGGTTTAAAGGACCATGTGTTCTCCTTTGGTAGATATTGAGTTTGGTCACTATTAGAGTTGTGGGAAAACAGTGGAAAAAGGACTCCAAGTGATTTGGGTCTTGAGTTGTGTAGATGATTGGACCAAGGGGGTGCCGATTGGTTCCTCCATTATGATGTGATGTTGTGTGTGAAGTTTCTATGTGTAGTGAGTCATGAAATATTGTTTAAGTTTTCTTTATGAAGTTATATAGTTTGGGTATGGTTTTAGTTCATGCATCCTTGAGGAATTTTCGGTTCGTGTTGTGGTTGTGGTGAGGAAGACTTGTGGGGAAAGTTCATGCCCTTAATCCGTGTTCGATGGTCATTATGATCTGAAACCAGAAACTTAAAATATGGTAATGGATAGGCAGGACTATTGGAATGACCTCTAGTTATATAAGCTTAGTGATGCTTGGAAGAG
This sequence comes from Viscum album, assembly GCA_963277665.1. Classification (NCBI taxonomy): domain Eukaryota; kingdom Viridiplantae; phylum Streptophyta; class Magnoliopsida; order Santalales; family Viscaceae; genus Viscum; species Viscum album. Next base: position 746,594,788 of record OY728121.1, on the reverse strand, counting down.
CATCTTGAGGATGAGCCATTATAAGGTGGGGAGGTTGTAAGATCCCGAATTTTCTTAAGATATGTTTCAGTCTATGTTTCAGTTTAATTCCCTTCCTTTTGTCAAATAATTGTCTCACAAGTTCATGAGGAGGCTCAAAGGTGTTCCAGGGGTTCAAGACATGAAAAGATAAAGAAAAGGGAGTTCTTGGGCATGTTTCACGGTTTGCACACGGTTAGGGAAAACCGTACAGGAATCCCAGGTAACCATGCAGCCATGCACATAGGCTTATACACAATTGGAACACAGTTGAGTAAACTATGTGGAATCCCCAAGAAGCCATGTGAAGGGGTGTTTTTCATATAGTGGCTCATGCATGGTTTGTGCACGGTTTGATAAACCATGCGGGTAAACCGTGTGACCTAATATTTTTGAGAAAATTACAAAAATACCATCCCAGGATTTTAAACCCAAACTCAGGATTCTCCTCTATTCCACCCCCTGCAACCCTAGTGATGAGCTTGGATGAACCAAGATTCCCAAGGGTGGTTTTCCTTCGATTCTTGGCCATTTGGATCACCGTTGTTTGTGGATCGAAGCCCCGAGTAAGTATAACACTCCTCATGTATCTCTTTTTCAGATTAGGGTTTTTAGTTTCTTCCATCTTCTTACAAAGACCTAAAACCCTCCTTTTTCAGTGAAACCTATGTTGGTAATTCAAGGAGTGTTTGAATCCGGATCCAAGTCCATGATTAAGAGTGAATTCATCATTGGATTCGATTTAGGTGGTCTACAAGTATTATCCCATAGTTTTATTTTAGATTTGTGTATAAAAGCTTGTGTTATTCATTTTCCCTAATTGTGCTCTTGGTTCCGTTAGTATGTTTGATAAATGGGGGTATCTAAGTGACCAATTGAAACCCTCACTATCCTTTTGGGATGTGTAGAGGATGACTTGACCATTTTAGGGCCACCCATGAGGTGCGCCGATAATCCCAGACCTAGAGAGTGGTAGGGTTAAGTGAAGGATTTCCAAGTAAAGCATGAAGCCCATGTAGAACAAGTTTTAATGGCTGATTAAGTTGCAAATAGAATGATTATAGATATTCCTAGGGTGATAGGGGCATAAGGTGTTGTTGGAGTGACATGAAAATGGGAAATTGGGTTGAAAGAGACTATATCGATGGTTTAATGAATTTTGGTTAGAAATGCCTAAGGGAATTAGTGAATATTAAATGCTGAACTTTTAATTGGGTAATGGAATAGGAAATAAGGGACATGTTAATGAGATGTAACAAGGGAATGAATGAATAAGTTGAATGGGTTAATACATGAGAAATATGTCGTAAACCTAAATGATTGAAGGTAATAAAGCGGCTGTGTTATGTGATATGAGAATTGTACTTGAGTGCATAAAGGGTAAATGTTTGTGAAATGATGAATGGAATAAGTGGGTTAATATATGGTAATTGATGAATACTGACTAAGGTATGGGATTATCGAATACACTTAAGGGGTTAAGGCATGAGAATGAAAATTTGGATAAATGACTATGAATTGCAATTGGTAAATGTATTAACGAGTTATGGAATATTGTTATTTTACATGTTGTTGTTATGTATCGTGAATTATAATGGCATTAGTTATTCTTGGTTATGGTGATTTGATAAATAATCATGTGCACACGGCTTGGTAGAGTGGGGTATTGACATGAGGTTCTACGCCCGTGGGTTGATTTAGACTGAGGATTTAAACTCCACCCCATAAATGCATGGGTTAGGGAAGGGGACAAAGGATCTATTCTCATAACAATTGCATTCCACCCGGACTGAGGCTTCAAGGTGAGGATAATGTGTTGATGTGATATGTGTAGCCCAAGTGAGATAGGGACTTGACTCATTTCCATTATGCATAATGATTGATTTCCTTAGACCCATGTAGAGATGATGTATATGCCTAACCCAAAGAACATGTGTTAAAATGGATTATGTAGTAAAAATGGTATAAGAAATGGAATTGGGATAAATACTAGTCATTAATTAAATGAACTCTGTTAACTAATGACACCCAAACTATACCTTATTTACTTACCATTTATTTTTTACTTTCATGAACTATTTATTAGATTTGATATTTTGTAGACACCGTTAGTGGTGACCTACTGAGTTTTTTACTCACACCCTGCTCGGGCCACCGTTGGGTACCCAGGAATATTTCTTGGTTGAAGGCCAGAATAAGGGAAAAGGCCCTACCCTAGAATATTGAGTTGGTCTTGAAATTTACATGGATAAGGATCCATACTTCGAGTCAGGACTCGTTTGTGGATTGGCCGTTTGTACTATTTTTGGGTTTTGTTCACTTGCACTACTACTATTTCATGGCATTGTTAATGTTGAGTTATGGTTTGTACCCATTTGGGAGATGTCTGTCTTGTATGTTTATTGGTTGTTCATATTGTTTCCACAATTTATATTGTGTCCTATTGTGTATTACTCTGGTAAAGAGGGTATAGTCTCCCCACATGACTTATTAGACCCTCACTGCTAGTCGGAAACCTCTGGCATATAGGTAGGCGTGCTTGAGGTCATGTGATGACTCGACTCAAGGTACCAGTTTAGTGACTTCCAGGCCGGAGACATTATAAAAGTCATTTATTTGTATCCAATGATAATTTAGTAAATTCTTATTAAAAATACCCCAACACCCCGACACTCTTGATCCTAAAAATAAGAATAACTAAAATGCAATTGGTTTTTTTGCAATGGAGAGGAATAATCCAATTCATAGTTCATGGATCAAACATCTATATTGTAGCGAGGATCATTCATTATTAAAGTATTAATTAAATAATTTAATGATAAATAATATTGGATGTTAATCATGCCAAAACACAAAAAGAATCATATTATCGGATGAGTGAAGATGAAATTAAATCACACGGTACACACCCATTTTAATTAGATTCGTTATCTCTTACAAATTTGGCCACTAATCATCATGAAATTGCTAACAACAAATAAACCAAATTTCATAGCACATAAAAAAGAAAAGAGAGAAATTGGAGGATATAAAAATTAAAAACATACAATGATTTACAAATACAAATAAGTGACGATATTAAAAGAGAATATAAAACAGAATAGAGAAAAATAAATTGAAAACATATAAAATTCAGAATTACATAAACAAAGAAAGAACAGAAAATAGAAAGAAAATCCTAACTATGAAAAATAGTATTCAGGTCATAAGCCTATTGGAAACCTCTCAGTGGTGAACCCATTATACAATATTCACCTTTTTCCATGGTTGAAATCCTCTATTTATAGGTCTCAAAGTTACACCCAAAGTGTACTAGTCAAAGAAGCATTAAAAACCCCATAAATGGGTCAAAAATGCGTCTCCTGAACTATTGATGGGCTGAATTCATGTTGTGAATTCATAATTCACATGGTGAATTAGTTGGAGGCTAGAGAAATAATTTATTTCATATTCCATGAACTTTGACAGTGTGACTTATGTGTCACATCGCGAATTCTTTCATATCCAGTTTTCAGCTTCTCCTCCCCGCACAACTTGCCTTCTTCATGGTTCATGGATTTGGGTGATGTTTTGTAGCATCAAATTGCATCCTTTATGTATTCTTTAATGGAATGAACAATGCTTAAAAGTGTGAAACAACTTTGGCTTGAATCTTACAGATCATTTTTATCATCATTATTTTGGTGTCTCCCTGAGATTCAACGTTTCACTCCACATTATTCATGATTTCACAATAATGTTGACTTTTCCATAAAATCTCACAAAACAATAAAATTAGGCAGGAATATCTTAATAATTCAATAAAAACTCAATAAAATACATATTAAAACCAATGAAAATATTTATACAAAATAGATATATCATGAGGCCCCATCTGAACCAGTAGTAAGTCGAGAATACCGCCTCAAGTTTGCCTCCTGTCACGACCCCCACCCCCTCTAAGGAGTACCCCTCTTGGGATGGAAATGTGAGAAGGGAGATGGTGACCGTCCGAGTCCCACCTTCAGTAAGACCCAGGTTGATAACTAGCACCGAGGGTATAATAAGCATACAATGAGAGACATTACCCTCTAAGAGAACACGTGGAAGCAGGAGATAACTCAGATACACCAATCAACACCTACTTCGATATACATAAAATAATTCTCAAGTGCATACATGTAATGTCATACAATACTAATATAACTAAAAATAAATATATAAGTACCAAAAAGGTAAACTCGGTAGAAACCACGAAAACCAAACAACTCATGCAAAACCATGAGCTAGTAATACCCAACCCGATCTTTAACTCACTCATACTGACCTGAAAACAGTTTATATATAAATGGGATGAGTATAAAAATATATTCAATAGGATCCTCCCCAAAGCCTCTCATGCAAAAGATAAAGAAAGAATGCTAAAACACATTGACCAACATTGAAACTAACTCACCACCTAAATAGGCAAACTAAGTTCCCAACCTCATCAGGACTAACTATCACTAATTATCGCATACAAGAGAGAATATAATATAGTAATCAAACATCAATGGTGACCCTCTACCTCTTCCCCACTAGTTTGCTATTCCGCCCCAACATTACCATCCTGAGCCATCCCTCTCCAAAATAAGCCAACCCACAGACTCCTAGGCTACATATCAAAAACATTAAACTCATGTATCAAATCATCACAAGATCCCATATCACACCTCCATATAGTAACCAAGTAGTTTTTGGGAGCCACCACATCTTGTATGACATGTACATATATCAGGTATTGTACTTCAAGCCGCCACAACCTATACACTGAGTAAGGTACCACAAGAAATCACAACCTATACACATCATACCTATAATAATTATTTAGATATTACATGAAGAGATACATGTGTGTGAAATAACCACAAGCCATTATAGACCTCTACACAGATATATGGGAAATCTAACCATCATGCATACAAGCACATACAAAGGACATAGGTGACAATCATCCTTTTATCCTCACACTAGGATGTTGGGGAAAAAACTCTATCATAGTCCACTAGGTGTTGATCACCCTAACCGACATGGGTGGGGTAGCATATGAAATCACTAAACATACATGATATAATATAGATCAAAAAACACTATGGGCATAACCTAGTCTTAGACTCAACTACAGCTAGCGTCACTCAGACTCCCGACTGCTACTGCTAAGACTAGATATCCTATAAGCACACAAAAATTTTAAAGAGATATATTAAATTACTTACTTTCATAGAAAAAATCACTTTACATTAATTAATACATTATCCATTAATTAACCATAGGAATTATTCTACATTAAACATTATTATCCATCAAATCCAAGTCCATTCTCTCCAGGAATAATCCAGACAGATTCCACGATTTCTCAAGAGTAACATCTCATTTTCATTCCAGCAAGAAAAAACCCAATAGGTTAAACATTTATTATTCATTGTTAACATCATTACATAATCCAGGTACTCTAGGAAAACATCCAAAGCTACTATTAAGAAATTCAACCAAGCACATCCAGCTAGCTCAAGCAGTGGAGAAAGGAATGCAAATAAATAAGAAACTCAACAATCAACCATTAAACATATTTATATCAAGCAAGCATCCAACTTTAAGCACATCAATGGGTAATCATAGCTTCAACTCATTCCATCATCTCTATTTCCATCCCTAATACCCTCATGCATATCCCGATGCATCTCGTCACCATAAGCGTTAGCTGATGACACATCATCTGGGCCTCCCCACCCCACATCACATCATCCACCCCAGGATCAGCCATCACGAGCTCATAAAAAATCACATAACAAGGCTCACATACAGATCACATCCAAATGAAGAAAGAAAACAAGCATAATCAACCCAAAAACTTGATCTTGAAATGAGGCATTCATCCTTTGCACACAAAATGGGCTCTCACGATGCCAATGCAAGGCATCCGACCTTTCTAAGAAAACATAAACTCACAACCCCAAAGATTTATCTTTATCAAACAAACAATTCTTATTACATCTTGAATTAACCGATTCGTTATTTAGAGGTCCCAATTATGGGCAAACTAAGACATCTATCTATAATAAGCTATCAAAAGTTAATCATGCTCTAAGTATTTATTCCAGTTTTAACAAACTTATAGAAGTACTGTTCTCATTTAACATTCATTTTTCATTTCATCATTATCAATAAGAATTATCATGATTCACATCATTCATAAATTCCATTATCACATGGAATATCAAATTCAATTAAACTTGTGCAATGCATCAATTTGATTACCATCAAATTACAAGGCACACATAATTCATTTAAACACACATCTTATTTAATTCTTTATCCAAACAATTGAAAATTAACATATTTATGTTATTTACCAATTTCCAATGATAGAAAAATTCTAAATCAAACATAAAAAAATGATATACAATCATAGAATTGACAACACACTATCTATAAAATCAAGAGGTAAATCGTTATCACGATATAAAGCAACACATGTGATCGCTACAAATAATTCTCTTCTTTAAAAAGGGAATTCCCATGTGTGTACTTTTCAAACCCTCCAAACATGGAATCCCTTCTCCCCCACAAAGAGGGAACTTCCCTGATGTAGAGCCTCAGCCGGGGAAGGAGCTGTTGCCAGCCGAGATGGAAGAGAGTCCCAGAGGGTAATGACCCAATTAGTGATGGTTCGTCAAAGCAATCCGTCAGCACAGTGGGTCACACCTCATTTTCCCACCCAATAGAGACCAGGAGACCTGATAAGACGGGTGTATCCCAGGGGAGAGGCTCATCCTGAAAGTTGACTCCCAGGATTCAAACCCTGAACCTCTTAAAGAATGTCATGTTTGTACCACTCACCTTCACCACCGTGCCACCACCGAAGTGGCTACAACCAATTCCTTAATTAATCCAATTTAATATTTATTAGGTTAATTAAATTTCCATCTAAAGCTCTAAAACACACAAACTTTATGATAAAATGTAAATAAATTGGAGAATCAATGAATCCCCTACCTCATAAGCGTCAACGTTCTTCGCACAAGAACATACCAACATCGCATATCTCTAATCACCTCTCCCATGAGGAACTACGATCTCACAAATACTTCATGCCACAAAACATCTAAAAACAATAGAATAAACCCCATAAAAATAGCATATATAAAGCACCATATCACGATAAAAATAAAGGAGAGGAAAACAAAACCAATCGGAGAGAAACCGCAAGAGAGAAGAGGTAGAACTCACCTCAGACCACCACAGATTAATCACTGGAATCTGGGATCAAAACCTTTTGAAAGGGGATTTGAAGAACCTCAAAAATCACCTTTGGTATCCTAGTATTCGAGAGAGAGAAGTGGGAAAGAATGGGGTTCGAGGGTATCAAGGTATTTATAGACCTGTTGAAAAACAGAATACCATGACATAGCCCCTCATATCACATTGTAGCTTTGTATGACATAGGGAATTCTATAATATAGCTTGAGGGATCATGCCACAACCACCCTCAATTAAAGTAGATTCCAAGAATTTATGCGAAATCTTATAAAAGTGGGTCAAAGGGTAATAATGCAGCTATAATCACTACACTATAGGACCCCCTCTGCCAAGAAAGGGACCACACCACAATCTATAACCCATGACACTGTTACCCCCCAATTTGGTTGTATCCTTGAAACTCCTACCAAGATCACCTACGCTACAACATGGACCCACTATGTCACATCCACCAACATTATGATGCAACACACCTCTAACGCCACAACCATACCATTTTTGGTAGTGGCTCCCCCCAAATCTCCTCAAACACCCTCCAAGACACCTGAAACATCCTTTGGGTGCCTTCAACACCTAAAACTCACAAAGGAAAGGGATTTCAGGATCTGGGACCTTACATTAGAAACCTATCAAAACATTTTTTTCCTCAAGAATTTAAAACCAAACTCGGGGAGAAAGAAAGAAAAGGGGGTCATTCGAACAACAACCCTACAAGATACCTCTAAAGGATCTCACCATCACAGAAGTTCAACCACCTCATTAAAGGAAAAATCACAAAACAATGAAATAGAAACAACCATCTCTTAAACTCTCTCTCTCAGGGGGGGATACACTACAAAAAATAACAGATTAGTGGCGGTTTTTTAGAGGGATTATGTACAACCCCCTCTAAATTTTTAGCATCATTTTTTTAGTATTTGGTTTTATTTTAGAGATGGTTATGTCAAAACAACTATTAATTTAATAATTAGTGGCACTGTATATTCGGTTGGATTTTAGATGATCTATATATATAATATATATATATATAATTTAATTATTTTAGAAGGAATTAGTGGGGGTTCACAACCCCCTCTAATTTAAGATATTAGAGGGGGTTCATGAACTGCCGCTAATATCTTAGATTAGAGGAGGTTTTGAACCCCTTCTAATTTAAGAATTTAGAGGGGGTTTTGAACCCCCTCCAATTCAATAATTTTGATGGGGGTCATGAATCGTCACTAATCCATTTGATTGAAGGGGGTTTTAAACCCCCTTTAAATATTTATTTATTTTTTAAAATAAATCTCATATTAATTCAAATTTTATAATATATATGTGTGTGCACACATGTGTGTATATATATATATATTACATAAACACATTATATAAATGTATTTGAATACGTTATAAATAAATAAATATATATAAGGACATTACATGAATACATTAAATAAATACTTGTACATATAAATAAAAATGTACTCATATATAAATATTGGTATACATAATATAAATGTAATTATAAATATATTTATTCAAATTTATAAAATTTATACATGGTTTTATAAATACTATACATTTATATTATGATTTGTATTATACATATATTTTATTAAATACATTTTTATCGTATATTTTTGTATAGATACATTTATATTATATTATGTATACAAATATATATAATATAGACAAAATTAAATATATATACATATATATATATATATATATATTAAATCATTATATTATATATATTATATTATAAATATTTAATTATATATAAATTTATATATATTATATAATTATTTTATATATATTATGGTATACCCTATTAATTATAAATTAATTTAGTAGATATATATATATATATATATAGATAATTTAATTATATTATATATTTCCAATTATATGAATGTATTTATTTTTGTATGTGTGTATATATATATGATATAATATAAATGTATATAATCATATACATAAATTTATAATATAAATGTATTTAATATAATATATGTATAATATAAATCATAAAATATATAAATGTATAATATTTATAAAACCAACATATAATTTTTATAGTTTAAAAAATATGTGTAATAATAATAATAATAATATTATTATTACAAACATGTACATACATACAAATATATAAAAATGATTATATAAATATATATAATAGAATTATATTATATCTATAAATGTTATATAAATACATAAATACACACATACACACAAATATATATGTATTTACAAATATATGTATAAATATATATTTATATATGTAAATATAATTATTTATATATATATTATACACAAAAATATTATATATTATGTAATATTTATGTATCAAATATTATATATATATATATTATAGACAAATATATACACCAAATTTTATTCATAAATATAATAATATTATATATTATACACAAATATATATTATATATAATATTATACACAAATACATCCTATATAAATATTTATATCTATTTAAATATTTATTCAAATAATATATATTTGAATCTCCTTTCATATATATATAAATATAATAATGTGTAAATAATAAAAAAACCCAATTGTCATAGTGGAAAATGGTCTTGCGGTATAAGCAGGTGGTACAAGGATCAAAACCTAGAAGTAACATTTTATAAAAGTGGGGGAGGGGGAGTTGGGTGCGGCGTATAGGGTAGGGATTCAACGCGAGGGGAAGGGGATAGACTAGAACTAGAGGGTTTTTTATCCGTGCGAACTAGAACCAGAGGGGATGCCAACCAGAACTAGAGGGGTGGTGGGCGGGATGAGACAAGACCAGAATCAGAGGGGGGGGGGGGTGAACAGTAGAGGGGGCTCAAATTAAAAAAAAATTAATTAGAGGCGGTGTTCATAACCGCCTCTAATATTTCCTCTAATAGAGGGGGTTAAACCCCCTCTAATATAGCCTTAAATGGAGGTGGTTATTGAAACCACCTCTAATATGTAGCTTATTTTTCCAAATAGTGGCGTTTGGAAATCACCACTATTCTGATATATAGTTTAGAGGGGGTTTTAACCCCCTCTAACCCAACCACCACTAATTTTCCCATTACTTTACCAGCGATTCTTCAAAACCGCCTCTAACAAGAGTGGACAAGCACATTAGCGGTGGTTCCTCATAACTGCCTCTAATGTGTTTAGAAGGGGTTATAACCCCTTCTAAAATAAAAAATAACCCCTTTAATCAGGTCATTTTTTTAGTGATACCTCTCAAACAGGAGTAAGGTTACAAAAAAACAATAGGAGGAAAAACATCTCATAAAATAGAAAGGGTTCAATAACCGCACCCAGCGTTACAAAAATAGAAGAGTTAAACATAAAAAAACTCAGGGTATTGAGTGTGTATCTAAGACTCACATTCCCAGGTACTCTCCTCTATGTCACCATGTCACTATAAGACACAAACCAAGGGAATAATTCACCTACAAAATACCTTCTCCCGACAGTCCAGAATCTCTACTAGCCGCTCCTCGAAGTTTGTGTCATCATCATCATCAATATCACACCAATCAATGACACTAGAGTCATCATAAATATAACTACGAAGCTGTGACACATAAAAATATTCTTATATCTATCCCATTTATGAGGGAAGTGTTATCCAGTATTCCATGTATCCAATATGATCCAACACCTCGAATGTTCCAACAAATCAAGGAGAAATCTCACTACCATGACCAAACTTTCACTGCCCATGATGAAGATTCACCTTTAGGGACATGTTATATCAAATATTAAACTCCATAGGTCTCCACCTATGATCAACATAGTATTTTTGATGTTATTGTGCTACTTTTATCCTATCACATATCACTTGAACTATCATTTCCGTATCCTACACCAGTTCCGACCTAAGAATTACTGAATCTCCAACCCCATTCCAGCACAATGGAGAATAGAATGGTTGGTCATATAATTTGTCAAATGGAACCATACCAATGGTGGAGTGGAAACTATTATTATAAAAAAAATCAACAAAAAGTATTTTACTCATCCATAAACCTTTAAAATATAGGACACAAGAATGCAACATGTCTTTAAGAGTCTGGATGGTCTTCTCTATCCAACCGTCCTTTCGTAGATGAAAATTAGTACTAAGGAATAAATGAGATCCAAAAGAATGCTGGATAACTCTCCACACTCAGGAGGTAAAATGAGGATTATAATTAAAGATGATCATCCTTTGAACTCCATGGAGTCTCACCAACACCTCCAGAAACTTCCTTGACAAAACCTCCACTGAACTAAACTCTATGATTGCTATGTAGTGGGATGATTTCATCAAATGATCCACTAATACCCATATAAAATGATATCACCCCTAAGATTGAGGTAAAACAGTAACAAAGCCCATTTATATGTCCTATCACTTCCAATGGGTAACATCTAACAACTAAATAAAACCACTGGAAACACGACACTCAACCTTCACCTTCTAGAAGACAAAATATTGAGAAACAAACTTGGAAACTACATGATTTAACTCAGACCACCAAAACCGACCTCTCAAATATTAAAACATATTTTTCACCCCAGGATGTACCACCAAGGGTGAAATATGGAATTCAAGAGGGACTATCTCATACATCATCAAAGGGATGGAAATCCTCCCCTAGAATAACACTCAGTGTTGTTTATCCTCAGACCAACCATTGGGGGTATATTCAAACACTACTCGGTCTCTCCATACCTCCAACTCATAATCCCCTAGATGGGACTCCTCCACCCACTACACCAAATATGAATTCACTTCCATCTATAAAATACAACCAATTCCTCCAACCTCTCCCATATCTATATGCATCATTGAGAGTTCTCCTACCACTCTCCAAAAATATATAGATTCACACACAACATCACTATGTGAATTATTGCTTAGTTCATAAACTACAAAATTTAATTTTCATAGTGTATATGAAATCTTGATGTCATAATAATTTAAGAATTCTATCCACCATTTCTTTTTCAAGCTCAAGTCACATTGAGATAAGACATGCCTTAGGATCTTATAATTGGTGAAAACCAAAAAAATTTCACCAATGAGGTAATGTCACAAAAAATTCAATGTGAACACTACCACTTCCAAATAAATATCATGGGTGGCATAGTTATGTTTATGGGGATTTAATTAACAATACTAATAAGAAATAACTAATACCTACTGCATTAGAATACCTCATAAACCAAGATGAAAAGTGTCAAAGAAAATCTCAAACTGAACCCCCTATTCTAGAAAAAAAAGGACCAAAGCACTGACCAACTTCTATTTTAGGTACTAAAAAACTACCTGACACTGGCCAATCCACAATAATTACTTTAACTTTCTAGTCAAGGATGGTATCAAAGTCTCAACCCAAGAGAAATCTGCTACAAACCTCTTATATTAACCTACAAGACCAAGGAAACTTCTCACCTCTACAATAGTCTCAGAGGTTTCCCAAGAAACAACTACCTATATCTTTAAAGTATCCATATACACTCATTGATGGGATACCAAATGCTACAAGAAAAAAAATTCCTGATCTCATAACTCACACTTAGATAACTTCTCAAATAGCTGCTGATGATGAAGAACTCCCAAAATGGCACACAGATGCTCTGAATTCTCCTCCTTAGACATGGAGTACACAAGGATATCATCGATGAAAACTACCCAAAATTTATCCAAGAACTCTTTGAACACTACATTCAACAAAATCATGAACACATATGAAGTGTTCATCACACCAAACAACATTATAATTAAATCACAATTCATATGGAGACAAGAAAAAGTAGTTTTCAAAATATCCTCATATTTTACTCGTATATGATGATATAATGACCATAAATAAATAATAGAGAACCAAATTACTCCTTTAATATGATTGATTAAATCATCAATATGAAAAATAGGATAGTGATTCTTCACTATCACTTGGTTAAGGAAATGATAATCGATACAAATCCACAAACTTCCATCATCCTTCGTTACAAAAAAAAATGGTGCACACCAAGGTGTCACTCTTGGACAAAAAAACTTCACTGTAACAGATCATCAATATATACTCATAGATATCTCAAATCATAATTCACCATCCTATATGGAGACATAAAGATATGAGAAACACCAAAATTTAGCTTGATCTCAAACTTGATCTCTCTTCGGCGGGGTAATGATAAAAACTATTTAGGAAATACATCAGAGTACTCTTCTATAACCCTAGGAAACACCATCAACTGAACCTCTAACAAACTCAACATCCACTCAACTATCAAGGATGATAAAGACAGAACACACCTCTAACCCATCCAAGGGTCTCGCTCACCAATGAACACTGCTAGCTCTCCATCAATATCATAGAACAAAACCTGACTCCTGAATAAATCCACAATAACCTACATCAAATACAACCAATCCATGATGAAGATGATGTCATAAGGTTATATCTAAAAACATAGAAAGTCTCCCTAAGAGTGATGCTTCCCTAACACTAGCTCGAATTCTCTACATACTTCATATAAGTCATCTTGACCTTTAACTGGTGTAGTCAACTCCAAGGGCACTAGAAGCCCATAAAACTTAATTCTTAAAGAATGGATGGGGGTGGGTGATATGAAAGAGTGTGTAGCTCTAGAATATAAAAGCATGAACCCATGTATAAAACAATCAAAGGGTACCTTGAATGATGTTTGGATAGCATGGAACTAGAAATGATAAATCATGAAGCTGGCCACAACTTTCTCCATGACCTCTCTGGACCTTCTAATGACAACCTCCACAACTAATATTTACTCTCTAAGGATGATGATCATCTAAGGGTAGTCCTCTACTGTAATGCCCTGACCCCAGTTACCTAGAGTCGGTGCATTATTACATAACATTGGCATGATCACAAGAAAGATCAAGTCTCAAAAGACCGATTGGTTTAGTAGCATTGGAAACACTAGATACATTCATAAAGTTTTACATTACATCAAAAAAAAACATCTTGTCTTCATATCCCCTCATACTATCCCTGCAGGTCATTCATAAATTACTTCTTCATAATCCTAGGAAAAATAAAACATTGAAAGGGGTGAGCTCAGATGCTCAGTAAGGATAACATTATAGCAGAAGCTTTCATAGATAAGCATAAACACTTAAGGCAGTTTATAACTAAAACGAAAGCCTTTTAAACTTGAACTTCAGTATAAAATGGAAAATATAAAATAAAATAATGCCATTTACTTACTCACATGGATATTATACTAGTCAAATGATCACATTCAATATCAATAACCACTTTAATAATGATGGAATGCATAATGCCAGACTATCATAACCACATAGCCAAGGCCTCGTGCCAAGACTACAAATAAGATTTTTCCAAGGCCTTGTGCCAAGACACTAGTTTGTCTAATGATACATACCGATGCATCTAGGAGCTATAGCGGGCTCCACCCGTCACTTACTAAGTCTAATTCATTCCTCATATGAAAAGTTTTAAACATAACATAAACATTCGTATAAAACTAGCATATGAAATGTCAATACTTTATCCACAAACCATGAATGGTATAAAAATAGAACATCCACAGTCAAACATAACTCATTCTATAAAATATGGAATATTGTATTGTATCATAATAGCCTCAATCCAGAATGATGAAGGATATTGACATAGATGAAAATAATCATCAAAACAATTAGAGTGAAATATCCTCCTTTTTCTTGAAATCATTTAAAAGTCACACTATTTGTCAAGAATCCATTTAAAATAGATTTTAGAATCAAAGTGTACCATACCACTTTGAAACTTTTAAAATGATTTTTAATTTTAAAACTTTAATGTCCATATAAATAAATCCTTAAAACCATTTTTTAAAACATGGACATTAATGAGAAAGATTTAGAAGAATAAGTCTTTAAAACATTTAAAAATGGTATTTTAGTTAGAGTTTCTAACCAAAATAGAGACACTTGAATAAAAATAATTGAGGTAATAAAAACTTTGTAATATCATGAGAATAAAGGTATTCATGATATACTATGTCAAAGTACATTATATACACCACATAAAAGTGATTTGGTGTATAACAACAAAGAAGTCTCAATGGAATTTAAATTGAGATGAAATCTCTCATAAAGGCCGTATCCTTAGGTTAAGGATAAATCAACGACATAATTATGTGTGACAAATATAAATACACTAAATATGATTGGATATTCAGTGTAAAAAAATCAAGGGACATTCACACATATTCTAGTAAAAACAACACCAATGAATTGGATGTTTATCTCAACAAATCGAGATTGAGTAAAAATTACTCTTATCAAGTTCATACCGATGACTTGAGAATTTATCAATGGAGTGATTATGTGTATAAAAGTATATCCACAGAAAGGGGAGTGGAAATTATGACATAATCAAATGAATAGTGATTCCACACATAATCTTGGAGTAAAATAATCAATGAAGTATGCGTAAAGCCGAATGAGTGGAAATTGGAATTTCAAATTCCCTTATTTATTTGGTAACATACAAAACATAAACCCATGAAAGAAGGATCATACAATGATGATCTAAATATACATGAATTAAAGTATATTACACAATGAATACAAACATGGGAAGTACACACACCACATGTAATAAATAAGTGGTGAACAATGGAATTCTCACGGAATTAAAAGTGAGATAAGAAACCCCTTACCTTGTACTTTTCCTTGTTTGGGGGTAGGTTAAACTCCTGTATAATTTTTAAATAATTTTTATTAAATTATTCATGAATCATATACATTAATATGATATCATATATGATCTTTTAACATTGCTTTGTTAATAATATCTTAGAATTATCGTCGTTTCAGGTGTTAACTTACTCGTTTTATTTTATATGTTTTGTTACGTAAGCCATGTTTGTCATGGATAGGTTGTATCTTATTAATATCCAGAATGATATCAAGTCCTTAAACATTATTTTTAAATCATAAAATGATAATTATACTTGAATGGATACGATAGAGAATGAATCTCATCGCGTTCGTGGAGACGATAGTCCGTACGTACGCACGAGCGACAATATCATTCTTTTGATATGAAAATAATATATAATTGGATGGTATATCATATATACAGAATCATTATCATGTTATATTTATTATTTTCATGAGTTAAACATCATTATTATACCCACCCAAATAATAATATATTGAATAACAATTACACCACGAAGTGGAGACGGTAAGCCGTACGTACGCACGTATGGTGACATGTTATTCAAAGGGTGGATAGAATAATGAATATGGTTGTACCATATTTATAATAAAATCAAAGTATATATAATATACTGGAGTTATTATTTTATAATCGTAATAACAAAGAAAGAATAAGTGGAAGAAGAAAGGAACTTGAAAAGGGGTGGTGAAAACATTACCTCTTCTTCGGGTTCTTCCTTTTGATTTGATCAAAAGGGCTCCTTAGGTTGGATTTCTGATCAAACTAAGGCCTCTAGGTTGTAGTGAGGGATTTTTAGAGAGTATTTGGGCAGGGTTTGGCCGAACCAAAAGGCTTTTAATGTGTGAATAAATGAGAAGAAGGAGTTCCCTTTTATAAGAGGGGTGAGTGGCACCTTTGGAAAAGCTAGAAATATTAATTTATAATAAATTCATATTCGGTTTATAATGGCTCAAAAGTTGATTATTCAAAGTTTAAGATGGGGATAGGTCGAAAACCATTCAACCAATATATTTTATACAGGTTTGGGTTACTACATTAACCTTATCTTTTAGTTTTAACTCTTAGTTAATTAGTTTGACATTTACCATGTCACTTTGTATTTTTATATTATATAGTTAATAAAATTACTATATACATACAAGATACCCCCAAGTGGTCAATTAATGATATACCTATCATGATATAAGTCTCTTGGCCGAACATTAGATTGTTAAGAATTTAATATCAATTAATAATAAAATATTTGTTTTAAAAACTATTTTTTGTCAATTTTGACACTATTCAATAGTTGATTTTTGTGAAACTCATAAAAGAATGATTACTTAGAAAAAAGTCAATTAAATCAATACTAATATGTCATATTATCCTAGAAAATTAGTTTAATTCATTAAAAGTATTAAATTATATTTATTTGGGTATTTATAATATCAATTATTTTAATTTTTCACTATTATGGTAATTACTATATCATCATTGTGTCATAAATATATTAATTATTTAATGTCTAAAAATTATAAATAAAATATCATTATGTAGGAAATCTTATTATATTTCTAATGAATATTTACAATCGAATTTATCTTATGTATAACCCTGTATTAAAAATGTTTTAGTAAATAAACTTTGATTTTAACTCTTTTAACTCTTCTTTGAATTAAATAATAATAAATGTCCTAATCTAATCCAAGTGGACCTAAATGATAATATTTTATTCCTAAGGTTTTTTTTGGTCGATATAAATTTGTCCAATAGAATTATGACATGTGTTAGGGTAATATCAATATCATTTTTACCCTTATTTACCCTATTTACTTTTAACCGTGGTAAATAAAAGTAAAAAGTTACTATTCATCAAAAATTATTTTCGTCTCATTGAACCACATTTTACTTCTTGATATTAACCGTGTCTCTCGGATTTTCGAAATTCCATTCACAGAAGCGGTAAAATTAAGTTTTATGAAAAATTCAGTTTTTTTAACTACCACTTAGTAGTTTCACTATTCATCAAAAATTGAAGTTTTTCAGAACAATGCCAAAATTTCACCTTAAGCTATAATTGTTATTATGAATTCAAAAATGATGTCTATTTTACAAAATTCTAAACATATAAGTTGAATTAATTAATTTTATAATTAATTCTCGCTGTCACAACAAATAGTGTGTTTTTAAGAAACAATATATATCAAAAGATTGACAATTGTTTAGGTCCAATTTCAAAGTGAAATTAACTCTAATGAACACCATTGGATAAAATGGTAAAAATTTATTCTAATTATACTTTAAAACCACTCAATAATATAATTTATCAGTATAAATTATTTTGATTTAAAAAGTTGTTTTTAATTAAAATTTAGTAATTTTCACTATTCATCAAAATATAAGTGTTTTCTGAAAAGTTCCAAAATTTCACCCAAGGATAAATTCGATATTCCGAATCCAAAAATGAAGTCCATTTTGAGAGATAGAATTTATAAAATTTTAAAAAGTAGGTATTACTATTCATAACGGCTAGTTTGATTGGTTGTGGTGTGTTAGAATCTTGAAGTTGCGTACAATGCACGCCATTGCATTATTCGAAGGGAAACGTACCGTTGAAGCTTGGGGTGTTACATTCTCTCCTCCTTCAATAAATTGCGTCCTCACAATTTTTAAAATTTGTGCTTGGGAATATAATGGAAAGTCCCACATCGGAAAAAGAGTCAATAAAACTATCACTTTAAAAGAAAGAAAGAGAGGTATAAAGATCAACCAAGATAACCCATACTCGGATTCCATGTAGGAAAACATGGATATGGATGATAAACTAAGTGTCAAGTTCTGATGGAGAGGGATAGAAATCATGATCATGAGAAAGTTAACAATAAGAAAACCACAAACTTGTGTTGGGACAAACAACCATTAGTCTCCTAGTAGGAAAGTAAACAGAAAACATTTTTTTGTTTTAAGTTACATTACATAAGGATGAGGAATTCATTTATGATATTGACTAATAATATAAATATATATACTTAAATTTTAAGTAGAGTTTCATTCTTTAATAAATTTCCACCACTGAATCATTTTTTTTAAACGATGAGTATTCAAGAAGACTTGGTCAAACTAGAAGAGCTAGAATAAACTTCTATAGAATCACATGATCCATGCAGGATGAACTATATATTTAAATTGTCTTTAGAGATTAATCAAAACCAAAATGGTTAGTACACGATCTAATGATCCCCCAAAAGGATATTACTTGAGAGAAATAAACACTAATCTTAATTTCCAAAATTAAACCAACAATACCCCAAAGTTAAATAAATACCATTCAATAATCAATTGTCCTTAAAATCCTTCAATATAATAAAAACTAATATTGAAAACCAAAACTTATTAAGAATGTAGTCTTCCACATTAAATTGTATCTCCAAATGACATTAATTACTCTTAAAGTCATATACTTAAAAGTAATTAACCCAATCATTTCCACAAATAACCCAAATCATTATAAATCCACAATAAAAACATAGATAAAAATCCACCATTACTCCTCAAATGAAATCCCATACTATTCTATTTTCCTTGGGCATATAGTGTTCACACCAAAGCGAACAACTTCCAAAATAACATTTATCACTTAATCACCAAATCATTTTACTATACTAAGGGTATTCATTTGATAAGACATAAGATCCCAAATCAAATTATTATTGATCAATAAAATCATTTAACTAAAAATAATAGTCACACTAACCAGGGACTTCACGTAGTCCCGTGGTAGGCGATAAATCCCAATCGCACTTTGGTTGTGGGTTCGATTCCCACAGCTTTGTCTGACGCGACGGGTTGTCACACGATCTACGTGTTGTCCTTTTTCAAAAACTATATTTTATAATATTACCAAAATGAGATAAATTCCTCAAAATACCATAACATAATTTAACCACAAATGTTATATCATACCTTGCATTTTCATCCCAAATTATAATAACTTATAATTCTCTCAAACCCCAATGATCATATAAAACCAAATGGTTATTTATACCTATATCCACAAGAGAAGAGATAATTCTTCCTCAAATATCATTCTCACATGGCAAACTGCGGGGTTACAAATACAAGAGAAAATTATTCCAAAGTAAACCCATCAACAAGGAGCGCTAATAATTTTTAAACATTTCTCCAACCATTTATTTCCACATAGCTTCTTCTTTGACCAAGAAAATATCCTATAGAATAGGGCATTCACTCAGGTAATGTCCAGGTCCCCTACATTGTTGGCAAATGACTGTAAATGGACTCTTGGGACCATTTTTATCTTCTTCCATAGTACAATTCATTTTTCTTCGGCAATTCTTCACTTTATGTCCTTCCTTCCCGCATGTAAAGCATTTCTTTGTCCCATTGAGACACTTTCCTGGGTGTCTCCTTCCACATTTCCTGCATGATGGAAATTGAGGATTCCTTTCCCCATGGTCTCCACTGCTGGAGCTCTTATCATTCATCACCTTTCTCTTCTTTTTTGAGTCCGGGAATTGGTTAATATATATATTGTTGATCATATTTTTGGAAAATTGATTTGGCATAAAGATGATATCTTTTAGGCCTATCAACATTCCATTTTGTTGCTCATTGCCACCACCGTTCCCACCTTTTACATCATTCCCAAAGTCACTATGACTTCCTTGGAATCCAACCATTGACTAAAACCAGAAAGCATTATGTGAGTAACATTATTCATAAAATCATTTAGAGATTAACATGTCATCATATTCTCAATTTGAAACACATTAAGATTAACCAAGGTCATTTACTCTCATCTTATATATTTAATACTTCAAATCGGTTAGTAAAGAAAATGTAAATTATCCTAAGTATATCCCCCAGGAGTTTCGTAACCAAGAGTGCAGCAAGGCCCATTGTCGTGCACCAGTTCCCGTTCGAGTCTAGCTCAAAACGGTGTTTTCGGGTTTTACCCCTAGGTACATCTGTGCCAGAGCCGCCTCTACCTACTCATATCCAGACAGGGATGTATTTCTCGGAAAACTCACAAAATCTCTACAATACCAAAATTTTAGGAAGTTCTTCTATACTAATCCTCAAAGTTCATCTTAGGTCTACGTGCTCTAATCAGAGTTTATCTAAATCTAGCTTCTAAGGTTTGTACTAAACTTCCTATGATACCAACTGTAACTCCCCGACCCCAGTTACCCAGAGTCGGTGCATTATTACATAACATTGGCATGATCACAAGAAAGATCAAGTCTCGAAAGACCAATTAGTTTAGTATCCTTGGAAACACTAGATACATTCATAAAGTTTTACATTACATAAAAAAAAACATCTTGTCTTCATATCCCCTCATACTATCCCTGCAGTTCATTCATAAATTACTTCTTCATAATCCTGGAAAAAATAAAACATTGAAAGGGGTGAGCTCAGATGCTCAGTAAGGATAACATTATAGCAAAAGCTTTCATAGATAAGCATAAACACTTAAGTCAGTTTATAACTAAAATGAAAGCCTTTTAAACTTGAACTTCAACATAAAATGGAAAAGATAAAATAAAATAATGCCATTTAATTACTCACATGGATATTCTACTAGTCTAATGATCACATGAAATATCAATAACCACTTTCATAATGATGGAATGCATAATTCTAGACTATCATAACCACATAGCCAAGGCCTCGTGCCAAGACTACAAATAAGATTTTGCCAAGGCCTTGTGACAAGACACTAGTTTGTCTCATGAGACCTACCGATACATCGAGGAGCTATAGCGGGCTCCACTCGTCACTTACTAAGTCCAATGCATTCCTCATATGAAAAGTTTTAAACATAACATAAACATTCATATTAAAACTAGCATATGAAATGTCAATACTTTATCCACAAACCATGAATGGTATAAAAATAGCACATCCACAGTCAAACATAACTCATTTTATACAATATGAAAGATTGTATTGTATCATAATAACCTCAGTCGAGAATGATGAAGGATATTGACATAGATGAAAATAATCATCAAAACAATTAGAGTGAAATATCCCCCTTTTTCTTGAAATCATTTAAAAGTCACACTATTTGTCAAGAATCCATTTAAAATAGATTTTAGAATCAAAGTGTCCCATACCACTTTGAAACTTTTAAAAGGAGTTTTAATTTTAAAACTTTAATGCCCATATAAATAAATCCTTAAAACCATTTTTTAAAACATGGACATTAATGAGAAAGATTTAGAAGAATAAGTCTTCAAAACATTTAAAAATGGTATTTTAGTTAGAGTTTCTAACCAAAACAGAGACACTTGAATAAAAATAATTGAGGTAATAAAAACTTTGTAATATCATGAGTATAAAGGTATTCATTATATACTATGTCAAAGTAAATTATATACACCACATAAAAGTGATTTGGTGTATAACAACAAAGAAGTCTCAATGGAATTTAAATTGAGATGAAATCTCTCATAAAGGACGTATCCTTAGGTTAAGGATAAATCAACGACATAATTATGTGTGAAAAATATAAATACACTAAATATTATTGGATATTCAGTGTAAAACAATCAAGGGACATTCACACATATTTTAGTAAAAACAACACCAATGAATTGGATGTTTATCTCAACAAATCGAGATTGAGTAAAAATTACTCTTATCAAGTTCATAACGATGACTTGAGAATTTATCAATGGGGTGATTATGTGTATAAAAGTATATCCATATAAAGGGGAGTGGAAATTATGACATAATCAAATGAATAGTGATTCCACACATAATCTTGGAGTAAAATAATCAATGAAGTATGCGTAAAGCCGAATGAGTGGAAATTGGAATTTCAAATTCCCTTATTTATTTGGTAACATACAAAACATAAACCCATGAAAGAAGTATCATACAATGATGATGTAAATATACATTAATTAAAGTATATTACACAATGAATACAAACATGGGCAGTACACACACCACATGTAATAAATAAGTGGTGAACAATGGAATTCTCACGGAATTAAAAGTGAGATAAGAAACCCCTTACCTTGTAATTTTCCTTGGTTGGGGGTAGGTTAACCTATTTTATAATTTTGGAATAATTGTTATTAAATTATTCATGAATCATATACATTAATATGATATCATATATGATCTTTTAACATTACTTTGTTAATAATATCTTAGAATTATCGTCGTTTCAGGTGTTAACTTACTCATTTTATTTTATATGTTTTGTTACGTAAGCCATGTTTGTCATGGATAGGTTGTATCTTATTCATATCCAGAATGATATCAAGTCCTTAAACATTATTTTTAAATCATCAAATGATAATTATACTTGAATGGATACGATAGAGAATGAATCTCACCGCGTTCGTGGATATGGTAGTCCGTACGTACGCACGAGCGACAATATCATTCTTTTGATATTAAAATAATATATAATTGGATGGTATATCATATATACAGAATCATTATCATGTTATATTTATTATTTTCATGAGTTACACATCATTATTATACCCACCCAAATAATAATATATTGAATAACAATTACACCACGACGTGGAGACGGTAAGCCGTACGTACGCACGTATGATGACATGTTATTCAAAGGGTGGATAGAATACTGAATATGGTTGTACCATATTTATAATAACATCACAGTATATATAAGATACTGGAGTTATTATTTTATAATTTTAATAACAAAGAAAGAATAAGTGGAAGAAGAAAGGAACTTGAAAAGGGGTGGTGAAAACATTACCTCTTCTTCGGGTTCTTCCTTTTGATTTGATCAAAAGGGCTCCTTAGGTTGGCTTTCTGATCAAACTAAGGCCTCTAGGTTGTAGTGAGGGATGTTGAGAGAGTATTTGGGCAGGGTTTGGCCGAACCAAAAGGCTTTGAAGGTGTGAAGAAATGAGGAGGAGTTCCCTTTTTATAAGAGGGGTGAGGGGCACCTTTGGAAAAGCTAGAAATATTAATTTATAATAAATTCATATTCGGTTTATAATGGCTCCAAAGTTGATTATTAAAAGTTTAAGGTGGGGATAGGTCTAAAAACATTCAACCAATAGAATTTAGACAGGTTTGGGTTACTATATTAACCTTATCGTTTAGTTTTAACTCTTAGTTAATTAGTTTGACATTTACCATGTCAATTTGTATTTTTATATTATATAGTTAATAAACTTACTATATACATCCAAGAAACCCCCAAGTGGTCCATTAATGATATAAATATCATGATATAAGTCTCTTGGCCGAAAATTAGATTTTTAGGAATTTAATATCAATTAATAATAAAATATTTGTTTTAAAAACTATTTTATGTCAATTTTGACACTATTCAATAGTTGATTTTTGTGAAACTCATAACAGAATGATTACTTCGAAAAAAGTAAATTAAATCAATCCTAATATGTCATATTATCCTATAAAATTAGTTTAATTCATTAAAATTCTTAAATTATATTTATTTGGGTATTTATAATATCAATTATTTTAATGTTTCACTATTATGGTAATTACTGCATCATCATTGTGTCATAAATATATTAATTATTTAATGTATAAAAATTATAAATAAAATATAATTATGTAGTAAATCTTATTATATTTCTAATTAATATTTACAATCGAATTTATCTTATGTATAACCCTGTATTAAAAATGTTTTAGTAAATTAACTTTGATTTTAACTCTTTTAACTCTTCTTTGAATTAAATAATAATAAATGTCCTAATCTAATCCAAGTGGACCTAAATGATAATATTTTATTCCTAAGGTTGTTTTTGGTCTAGATACACTTGTCCAATAGAATTAGGACATGTGTTAGGGTAATATTAATATCATTTTTACCCTTAATTACCCTATTTACTTTTAACCGTGGTAAATAAATGTAAAAAGTTACTATTCACCAAAAATTATTTTCATCTCATTGAACCACATTTTACTTCTTGATATTAACCGTGTCTCTCGGATTTTCGAAATTCCATTTACAGAAGTGGTAAAATTAAGTTTTATGAAAAATTCAGTTTTTTTAACTACCACTTAGTAGTTTCACTATTCATCAAAAATTGAAGTTTTTCAGAACAATGCCAAAATTTCACCCTAAGCTGTAATTGATATTCCGAATTCAAAAATGATGTCTATTTTACAAAATTATAAACATATAAGTTTCATTAATTAATTTTATAATTAATTCCCGATGTCACAACAAATAGCGTGTTTTTAAGAAATAATATATATCAAAAGATTGACAATTGTTTAGGTCCAATTTCAAAGTGAAATTAATTCTAATGAACACCATTGGATAAAATGGTAAAAATATATTCTAATTATACTTTAAAACCACTCAATAATATAATTTATCATTATAAATTATTTTTATTTAAAAAGTTGTTTTTAATTAAAATTTAGTAATTTTCACTATTCATCAAAATATAAGTGTTATCCGAAAAGTTCCAAAATTTCACCCTAGGATAAATTCGATATTTCGAATCCAAAAATGAAGTCCATTTTGAGAGATAGAATTTATAAAATTTCAAAAAGTAGGTATTACTATTCATAACGGCTAGTTTGATTGGTTGTGGTGTGTTAGAATCTCGAAGTTGCGTACAATGCACACCATTGCATTATTCGAAGGGAAACGTACCATGGAAGCTTGGGGTGTTACATATACCCACTATATCTCCCCCTACTGATCCCAAATTGGAACATAATGATTCTTCTTCATTGGTTGAAACTGCCTCAATGGAGGGACTTGAAGCGGATCTCTTTCTACACATTGATTGCTTAGAAAGGCCAAACACTCATGCTGCTGATGGCCTTAGACTTCATAATAAAAAAAAGTGTTTGATCCCTTGACATAGGTATAAGATCCACCACCCCTAGAGAAACGAGAAGATGAGGGATGCGACCTACCCCCAGATAACCAAAAAATCTTCTATATAGACAACTAGGAACCCCAAATCACATCTCTGCTTTGTATAGAATCTTGAAGACCCCCTCTTGTGATGATCTGGTTCTAGCCAAGTTCCTCTGAATAACCTATGCTCTTACTAGTACCTTGATATATGTATTCAACATAAATGGGGTGATCTGGAGTTGGATCACTGGATGAAAATCGTCTTCAAAATGCCTCACCCTTGCCTCCCCATCTGGAAACAGTTTTTGAAACATATCACAAAAGGTTCCTGAAACGGATCCCAAACTATCACACACTAGAAGTCCCCTACCGAAGGATATGAATCTCTTGGTGACTGACCGCCTTCATGGTCAAATAAAGAAACTATAATCAAAACTGGTCTCATAAATTCTCCTATGAGACTAAAAACTCCTCATGATCCCCGAGGAACAAGAACCACCACCACCTCATTACCCAATGCGACATCATCACAACCAATGAAACCCAATACTCCTTCCGAGCATTGATAAAACTAAAATATATCCTAAATTCATCCAACTATTATTCTATGATTGTATTTAAAATGAAGCCTTCATAATTATTCAAACTCTTTTACTAAAAATCTTAGAGTGTACTCCTCTAAGTGTCATCACGATTGACCTCTACTTTGTGACGATCTACTGGCACATCCTGCTGAACATCTTTAATGTGAACCCAATAAGGACGTTGACCTAGATCCATGACTTAAAAATAACATATGGTTAAAGCTAATAAATTTAGAATATTGAATAATTAACATTGATTATTTATTTATTTTATTTTATTTAATTTTAGGTTTAACCTATCCTAAGGTCTACCCATTTCAAACACAGGCACAAAGTAGAATGATGCATGATCATTTACTAGGTCTCTACTCCAAAACTAGTATCGCTTAATTTAGAAGACTCAGTAAACATAAAGGTACATGTGTCATATCAAAGGGGGACTTAAATACATGTGTCTTAGCTAGTATTTCATGTTTACATTTCTTACTAAACTTTGATGACACTATTTTCCCTCCAAACCATTCTGTCTCACCTATTACTAACTTTAAACTCCATCCTATCCCTCAACTTGAACCTTTGATACCAATTTGTCTTGAATCCCCTATAGAGTACCCCTCTTAGGCTAGTAATGATAGAAGGGAGATGGTGACTACCTGAGTCCCACCTTCAGTAGTCCCTAGGTTGGAGACTAGTACTTAGGGTATAATAAACATATATTGGGATGCATTACCCTCTAAGAGAATATACAGAAGAGAGAGATAAGAAAAATACACCAATAAAAACCTGATCAGATATATATAAAATAAATCTCAAGTTTATACTTGTAATTTCATAAAATACTAATACAACAGAAAGGAAATATACAAGTACCAAAAAGGTAAGCTCGGTAGAGACCATGAATCCCAAACAACTCCTTCAAAACTATGAGCTAGTAATACTTATCCCAATCTCCAAATTTCCATTGATGACCTGAAAATAGTTTATATATATGTGGGGTGAGCATAACATATACTCATTAGGATCCTCCCTGGAGCCTCTCATGCAAAAGATAAATAAAACATGCTAAAGAGAAATGAACAACAATGGAACTAACTCTCCACCTAAACAAGTATAATAATTTTCCATCCTCATCATGGCTAACTCTCACCAAGTATCACATAAAAGAGAGAATATAATATAGTAATGAAATATCAAGGGTACCTTATTACTACTTCCCCACTGGTTTTCCACTCTACCCCAATGTCACACCTCTTGATCCATATCTCTCCAAAATAAGCCATCCCGTAGACTCCTGGGCTACGTATCACAACACACACATCATGCATCACATCATGACATCATCCCATATCACACCTCCAAATAGGAACCAAGTAGTTTCTAGAATCCACCACAACCCATATAGCATGTATCATACATTGTGTATTATACCTTAATCCATCATAGCCTATACACAAAGTAAGGTACCACAAGCCATCACAACCTACATACGCCTTACCTATAAAAATAATTTGGATACTACATATAGAGATACATGTGCATGAAATAACCATGATCCATTACAAAACTCTACACAAATATATGGGAAATCTAACCATAATTCATATTAGAACATATATCTACCAAGATAAGAGAGCGGGGATAGAGGGGGTAGTCAACCATCCATCCTCCCACCAGGATATTGGGGAAAACACCCTCCCAGAGTCCACTGGGTGTCATTATCCCTAACTAACATGGGTGGTTAGTGTATAAAATCATAGAATGTACATGATATAATATATCTCAAAACCACACTATGGGAATACCCTAGTATTATAATCAACTAAAACTAACGTCACTCAGACTCATGACTGCCTGTGCTAAGACTAAATATCCTATAACCACACAATCATTTTAAAGTGAAACATTAAATTAATCCTTTTCATAGAATAATTAAATTTACATTAATTAATACATTATCCATTAATTAAAAATTAACATTATTATATATTAAAAATCATTATCCATCAAATCCAATACCATTCCCTCTAAGTATAATCCAAAATGAGTCTAGGGTTTCTCAAGAGTAATATCTCATTTTTATTCCAAAAATAACCAACCCCATGGGTTAAAAATTTATTTTTAATTATTAACATCATTACATAGTCCATGTATTCTAGGAAAACATCTTAAGATACCATTAATAAATAAAACCAAGAACATCCAACTGCCTTAAGCAGTGGAGAAATGAATGTAGTTAAATAAGCAACCGGACCATCAACCATTAAAAAGATTCATATCAAGCAATAATTCATCTTTAATAAAATCAACAGGTAATCCCATATTCAACCCATTCCAACATCTCCAATTCCATCCCTAAAAACTTCATACATATCCCATTTCATCTCTCTGTCATAGGCATCAACTTCTACCACATCATTCAGGCCTCCCCACCCCATATTACATCATCCACCCCAAGATCAACCATATCAGGCTCATAACACATCACATATCAAGGATTACATCAAAAGAACATCAAAATATAGAAATCAAAAAATCATAATCATCTGTTAACTTGTCCCAAAAATGAGGCATTTAACCTTTTCACACAAATGGGATATCATGAACCCAACACAATACATCCAACCTTTATAAGAAAACATGAATTCATGACCCCAAATATTTATTTTTTATCAAACCACATGTTATTATTATATATTAAATTAACCAATTCATTATTCATTGGTTCTAACTGCGGGAAACCTAAGGCATCAAGCTATAATAAGCTATCAAAATTTAATCATTCTCTTAACATTAATTTTAGTTTTAACAAACATAGAGAAATACCATTTTCATTTAACATTCCCCTTTCATTTCATAATTCTCAAAAAGAATTATCATGCTTCAAATTATTTATCAATTCCATTATCACATGGAAGATTACATTTAATTAAACACGTGAAATGTATCAATTTTATTACCATCAAATTGTAAGGAGCACCAGATTCATTTAAATATTCCACTTCTTTAATTATTTATCAAAATAATTGAAAATTAATAACATTACATTATTTAAAATTTTACAGTCGGATAAACATGATAAATCATGCACAACAAAATTCTATAAAATCATAGAATATATAGAACACTATATATCAAATCAGGGGGCAAACCATTATCACGGTATAAAGAAATACATGTGATCGCTACAACCAATTCATTTATTAATTATGTTCAATATTTATTTTAATTATATTTTCATACAAAGGGATAAAACATGAAAATTTTATGATTGAACATAAATAAATAGGAGAATAAATGAATACCCTACCTTGAAAGCATCAATGTTCTTTTCACGAGAATGGAAAAATGTCACAGATATCCAATAACCTATCCCATGAGGAACTGTGATCTATCAAAGATGTTGTTCCATGAACACACCAAAAAATGATAGAATAAACCCCATAATAATAGTGGAGATCAATCTCCATATCATGGAAAGAATAAATGAGAAGAAAATGAAACCAAATAGAGATAAACCACTAGAGAAAAGAGGTAGAACTCTCCTTGGATCACCATGGACCGATCATCGGAAGACATGATCAAACCCTATTGAAATGGGATTCAAAGAACCTCAAAAATCACCCTTGTTCATTTGGGATTTGAGATAAAGAAGTGGAAAAGAACATGATTCAGGGGTCCCAAGGTATTTATAAACCAACTGAAAAATAGATGACCACAATGCAACCCCTTAGACTATGTTTCAACTCTGTATAACATATGGAATTCTATGATATAGTCTGAGGGACCACTCCTCAACCACCCTTGATCAAAGGTGATTATGATAATCCATGTTAGAACCTATAAAATTGGATCTATGGGTTATGACGTAGGCATAAGCACCACACCATAGGACCCGCTCCGCCAAGAAAGGGACCATGCCACAACCTACAACCCATGGCGTAGCTACCACCCAATTTGTAAGTTTCCATGAAACTCCTCCCAATACCCCTTACACTGCAACATGGATCCTCTACACTGCATCCACTAACACTATGTTGCAACACAAATCTCCACACTGTAACCATGCCATTTTTGGCAGTGGATCCCCCCAAATCTCCTTAAACCCCCTACAATACACCTATAAACTCATATGGGTGACTTCAACAACCAAAAATCACAAAGTAAAGGTCTCATGAGACCTGATATATTAAACCACCAATAGTCCATGGACTGGTGATAAACACCAATAATACATATCTCACAATATGGAAGGTCTTAGACTAAACCAACCTACAAAAATGTACATCTCAAATTCATAAAATAATCAACACCAATAGTACATCAATATAATCAATTGAACTATATAAAATGCATTCATGAGACATCTGATATAAATACATCACCACATAGGAAAATATAAAGGAACTTTACATCCGATAAGTCACCGAATCCGAAGGAAATAATACACTAGATAATTAATCACTATATGAATTCCCAAATTGATCACCAACCAAAATAGACATCGTTACCACCATGAACCATAATTCATCACCAAGAACTACCAAATTTCATTTGAAGTAAGCTTATAACAAGGAACACCAACCCAGACCCATCAAGACCTTTTCGAACATGTCTGTCATTTGTATAGACACAACATGTGTGGACACAATGTAAGTATTTAATGAATCATAATATGATCCTTTGGAAGTGGAAGAACACATAAAAAATCAATATCTATCCATGAACAAGAGAAATGTGTAATGAAAATGAAAATACTTAAAAAATAGTGTGTACCTAGTATAATGATACAAAACCCTTATTCTTCTTAGATATAAGAAGAATGCTTGAGGAAGATCACAAGGAGCAGAAAAAAATATCTCCTACCTCTAGTGTGATGGGGGTCATCGGTTGTTAGATCCTAGTATCCCAGTTAGTAACTGGAGGATACCCACACTTCTTAGTAAAAGTCATATTCCCTAAATCCATATTTGTATATGATATAATTATGACCTAATTTGTATTGCATGAAAATTATGATTTTCATGAAAAATAGGGTGTATAATTTCATACAACTATATATATGTAACTTAATGATAATGATTATCATTTAATATATTCTTCCACATAAGTTATCATTAAGGAACTATTTCACAATGAAATGGTAGGGAGTAAATTCATACGATGCATTCATAAACTGACTATGATATTTATTCATGCGTTTCAACACATGAATAAATGAGTGTATAATCATGGAACATCCTCGATTCACTATTTAACTAATTCCATGAGATGATAGTGCATTGGAAATTCCCATTATGCTTGGTAAAACCTCCAAAAAAACTAGAAACACTCTTTTTCTTCCTTCTTTTCATATCAGATGCTAGCACATCGTGAATGGAATAAGGATCCCATCTAAATTTCATATGATTTAGATTAGATTTTGGATACCTATGGAGGTGGTATGTAATTTTTATGCCACTATGTGATCTTTATCAAGCATATATGATAAACATCTAAAGGTTGTAGATTCTCTTCAGTGGAAGGTGCAAAAAATTTACAACAGTGATCTTCATTTTAGTTTCATATGAAGGTTTCATATTATCTTTCATGGGGATCCTTAGATTTAGTTTATAATTTATTACACTAAGTCTAATAAGTTTTAATATATTTTTATGAAACCTAAAAGTGGTATTAGATGGAACCCATGTTTTAGATTTATGAAATCACGCATGGAAATGAAGAAGAACACCAAAACAGATCATCATTTTTTAGTTTTTTGAAAATATGGAAAAACGATTTACATTTATGTAGTTGGGATGCATAAAAGTAAGCAAGGAATTACCCTTACGCAATTGAGTCATGTAAGGGTATCAAAGATGTTACCCAATGTGAGTGGTCAGGTCAAGGTAACCCATAAATTACCTTTCGGTGAAGGGATTCACGTAAGGGTAAACACATTTTTCCTTAGACTATGTAAAGATAAGTTTCAATTTACCCTTACATGGATCACTGGTTGCGTAAAGGTAGCCAATGTGTTGCCTATATGTGGTAGTTTATGTAAAGGTGTCATGTAAGGGTATGATAATGTTTACCCTTACATGAAATGATGGTATATAAGGGTAATTAGGATTTTCCTAAATCCATATAAAGTTAAGACCTGATGTACCCTTACATAGAGTCTGCTATGTAAGGGTTATGGGTATCTACCCTTACGTAGATAGTCTGTATAAGGGTATAATGAGGTTACGCTTATGCAGAATAGGGATTCTATGTAAGGGTAATCATAATTGTTTTAAAAATTGTTTTAACATTTAAAATTATTTTAATGGTTTATAAATTATTTATAAATCATTATAAAAGGTATTTTGGGAATATTTAATTTATAAAAGGTTAATTAAATAATTAATTATAATTTTTTTATAATTAATTAAATGTTTATGAATTATTTTATTCCCAAATATTAAATGTTAATATTTAAAATACTTTTTATAAAATTATATGGAATAAATTATGATCTACACTACTACAAAACTGGGTTTATCTAGCTCTAGGGTTTTAATAGCACTAGCTAAAAGCACTATTAAAATTCCCCTTTGTCAGTGCTAGAAAAAGCGATGTTAAAAGGGGCATTTAACAATGATTTTTTTAGCACTGTTAAAGGGGGTGTTTAACAATGCTAAAAAAGAACTATTAAATGGGTCCATTTATCAGTGATTTTTTACAAGCACTGATAAAGGACCCCCTTTATCAGCGCTAGTAAAAAATCATTTATAAGAAGGGTATTTATCCGTGCTTCTAAAAAAGAACTAATAAAGGGGGGCCTTTATTAGTGCTTGTAAAAAAGTTCCGATAAACGGTATATTTAAGAAAGAAATTATATTTCATTAACCTTGATATATTAATATATAAATATATTTATATTGATATAAATAATATATATATATATTAAATATGTTTTAGATAAGGCTAAATAGGAATTTACACATAATATATAAGATATTTAGTGAAAATGACTTATAAAAAAATTTAAAAAATATTCTTAATTAATAATTTGATAATTATTATTTATTAATAGTCATTTAATAAAAATTTGAATATAAAAAAATAAAAAAATCAATAAAATATCTAAAATAGGTTGAAGATGTAACTCGAACTTCAAACGACCATAACTTTTGATCTGGGTGTCCATTTGGGATCTACCACATACCAAATAAAATCATACGATGAGCATTATGCCATGTTTTCTAGGGTAACCTTGATCATTTTTTGATGCCAAAAAATGCTTAGAAGGCCTCCAAAACTGAGTTTTTAGTCGAGGTACCCAATTTTTTTTAACTTTAGATGGATTCTTAGCCTTGTTTAAGGGGGTATTTTTTCCTTTTTTCAGTGGGGACTGAATTTATTCCTAGGTCTTACATTCATATTATTATTATGGATTTAAAATTATATATTTTTTCACAATGTAATTGTATTTATAATCAAATATATAAAAATATATACATATTTTTTTATATATTCACACATAAAAATTTAATTTTATAAATAAATAATTAAATATATTTACATATAAAATATATTTTTAAATATATTAACCTTAAATATATATAAATATATATTTAAACATACATATAAACACGCACACACAAATATATATATGTATAAAAAAATGTAACGAAATATATATAAATATATAGATATGTCATAAAATGTAAAACAAAAAAATATAGGGGTGTGTAAAAGGTGCTGATGTATAAGTTGGAGGTATCAAGTTTGAAAATCGTTGGAGCCAGGGGAATGCAAAGAAGGGTGGGATTATCTAAAGCGCTGATAGGGGGTGGGGGCCATTGATGGGGGGGGGGGCTTGTGGGAAGCATTGATAAGGGGGGGGGGGATGAACAAAAAAAATTTATCCCCTTTATTAGTGGGGACTTTGTTAGTGTTTTTTAGTGATATTAAACGAGGCCTTTAATAGCACAAAAAAAGTGCCGATAACGGTGGCCTTTAACAGTGCTAAAAAAAGATCTAATAAAGGGCCCCTTTATTAGTGCTAAAAAACACCGATAAAGGCCCCCTTAATTAGCGCTTTTTTAGCACTGTTAAACGGGGATTTTATCAGTTCTTTTTACAAGAATTGTTAAAGAAAAACCTTTAACATCGCTTACATTATCAGCACTTCTATAGCACTGATAAATCCCTTCTACTAGCACTTTTAAAAACTTGATTTGTATTTGTGCTATAAATAAAAGTGTTTATTTAGAGATCATAAGTGAAAATGTATAAAGAGTTATAAATTATGAAATAAGGCCAAAATATAAAATTTTTATATTTATTTGTTCATAATTAATTATTTTGAAAATTTCAAAGTAATAAAGGGGCCTTATTTAGATATTATTTAAACCAAATAATTTTTTTTGGTGATTTATATGATCAAGGTTTAAATAATGATTAAGTAAATGATATTTATCCTGAATTCTTGAAGGATTTATATTTTTTTTATTAATTTTTATGATCCCTTTTTAAAGGTTGAGTGTAACCTTTTCATAGTCCGTAGACCCAGAGGCACTAAGCCTTAATACATGACCAATTTAGGCTCAAGTAATAAACACCCAACCACAATCCCTACCCAATTGGTTCTAATAACAAATCACCTTGCATTGCATGATAGGATTGAGTCTATAATGATTTTAGTTTTTTATCTACCATGATCTCAACTTCTAATTGAAGTTATTAGGTTAGATTTATTTTTTTAATACAGTTGTTTCATAATATGTGTTAGAGTTATGATGAATTGGATTCTATATTCAGTAAATTATCCTAAGGTAGAGGGACTTGGGGTTGGACTACCTACCTACCTGAAGGCTAATGTCTTGTCTAGGGTGGTGAATGAGGTTGAATATATGTCACTTCAGACTCACTCATATGAATAAATATATGTCTTTACATGAAGTTTTCATTCAATTTATGCATATGATACATCTGGATATTTATGAATATGTTTGACTTTAATTTTTGGGTAAGTAACATAAACTCATGGGTTGTGTAAGGAGTTACACATCAATATGGTTTGAACATATTGATTTGGTGGAGGGAATATGATTCCAAAAAAAAATACACTAAAATCATGCATACATAATGGTAATAACATGAAATAATATTTTGATATTAAAATCCATTGAAAATAATACATGTGAGATTCCTTTTAAAGAAACACTTGTCAATAACCTTGATCATTCAACTAGGTATTGTCAAGCTGAGCATGAGTATCCCTGAATTATCTTATACAGGGAAAGAAATTTGTAAGTAACTTTAGATTATTTTATGGGTATTTTCAAGATCAACATGATTATCCATTGATTTTCATTTATTGGATTATTCTTGGAATTTTCTATAGGTTACAATTAGCTGGGAAACCCTAATGGTTATGATACCAAATGAATAAATTTGAGTATATTCATATTATGGATTGGAAAAAGAGTTTTTTGGTCAACTATCCAGGAGTCATATATGATATGATTTATTTTTTCCTATAAAATATAGTCATGGCTTATTTATGTGATAACCAGTGTAAGTCATGGTGAAATATGGATCTTGGGCCACTAATGGATATGATGGATTTTAAAAGGGGTCATCATTTTAGTGGGGGTCCATTCAATAAAATTATTTATTAAATGTTTTATAATACGTGATAGTCATCCTATGAAATCTTTCATTATAGATAATATCATCATCACCATCAAGCTAAAATTTATGATCAATTATTGAAAGAATAATCATAAAGTATGATACTCCCAAGACTGGTAACTTAAGAAAAGTTCTTAAGCTATATTAGTGATTTAATAAAAGTCCATAATGAAAATTCTATGTGTTAGAATAATTCCTTCCTCAGTAACCAAGTGTTTAAATTGTTCAAAAATTGAATATAGATGATTATGGAAGCTTAGAGTTATTCATTTAAGGTTTTAATGGCATAAGATAAAAAATAACCAAAGGAATCTTGGTCTCCACTCATGTACTCAATTTGATTGGGTAAATAAATTATTTTAGTCTCATATACTCAATATGAATGGGTACATAAAATGATATTCAATATGATTAAATATTCTACATTAATTAGTTAGACTAAAGGTTTACTTAAATATTTAGTGGTTATAGAAATCAATTCTATGGTTTTGAAATATATATGATATCGACTGTATGATTTATAAGTGTTGTAAATATATAGAAGGTAATAAAGAGAGAGAAATTTTTTTTGGAGATTAAAGTTTTATTTCAAGTATTGTAGTGAAGGATTTTATTTATTGATAACTTGGATACTTAAATGTTGGATAAACTTGTCATAAGATGTGTATTTTATCTTATCTATATCTTGAGAAGAGCATGTAAACATTGGTTATTTAAATGGAATGAGATGAGAGTTTTTTTAATACAAATGGTTTATTATTTTTTTAATTCTATAACATACTTTAAGGGGATATTAAAATGTATTGTTCTGGTTAGGGATTTTACCTTATTGTCGTCTATGGAAATGTTTCAACCATATGATTAATTTCAAAGAGTGTTTAACTAATTTTATAAAAGTTTTAGGAATATAAATATGATCTCAGAATATGATGTCCAGGTTTTAAAGTATTTTATAGACAATACAAGTAAGTAAAATTTCAAACCAAAATAATAAATTTTGGTTGAAAATTTCAATAATGTTTCTTTAAGAATCCAATCATGGTCGTTAAAACATAGGGTTGTTAGGAAGGAATAGTAATAATTCATTATGATTGGATTATCCAAGATATACCTGAAGGAGTTTGTGAAACTCCATGGAATTTACATGTTAGGTATGGATGTTATAAAAATTAATTCTTTGATTTTGAAAGGTATGTGATACTGAATGTAT
This sequence comes from Viscum album, assembly GCA_963277665.1. Classification (NCBI taxonomy): domain Eukaryota; kingdom Viridiplantae; phylum Streptophyta; class Magnoliopsida; order Santalales; family Viscaceae; genus Viscum; species Viscum album. The sequence continues at coordinate 746,557,468 of OY728121.1, read as the reverse complement.
ATTTTAAAAAGTGTTATAAATATATATGAGTTCAATATAAAAGGAATAATTGATCAAGATTTTATTTTATATTAATGAGATGAAGTAAATAGTTACTATATTTAGGATTTAAATGTAAATGATTTTATCAAGATCAACTAAATCCATGTAAAATATGTGTATCTTAATCTAATTTCCCTTATGAGATAAGAGAATATGTTTGATAATAAAGAGTTTCTATGATTAATTGTATACACATGTTTTATGATTCAAAAATTTATATAATATGTTTTGAGAAGAAGAATTAGATAAAAGTGTTTATCTAGGATAAAAATGTTTATACAAATATTTGTTAAAATATGTGGGAATATGTTGCTTCCACCCATCAGTGGTATAGTTTAATAAAGTATTCTTTTCAAATAAAAATGTTTCAAACACATAGAATACCATATGTGACACAAAAAGAAGTTTATTTGTTAAATATTCCTACTAAAATGAAATAAATATTTTTTACTGATATAAAAGGGTTTGTGCTTCTTAACAAGATATTCTAAAAAAATAGTGTCTAAGAGGATAGTGGGAGTTTGTTTGGACTTAGAGAAGTTCAAAATAATCAAATAAAGGATAATACCAATCTAAAGTTAAAGCTTTTTCCACTTAATATACTAAAATATTTAGGATATGTGATGGTAAATAAAAATGTAAAGTGTTACATTTAGTTACCATTTAAAAGTGGATATCACTTTTTCTTGGAGGATTATACTTTTCAAAGTGAAAAGGTGAATTAAAATTGATATCCTAATAAAGTTTATGGTATCATGGTAAATAGAAATGTAAATAGTTATATTATTTATCATAAAAAATTGTTATCACTTTATCCTAAAAGAGTTTAGGATAAAACGGTAAAAATAAATTTAATAATTACATTTAGTTACCATATTAAAGTTATTTTAAATTCATACTAAAAGATTTTAGGATGAAAGTAAAACAATAATGCAATTATCCACATCATTTAAAGGAATTTTTTATGGAATAGGGTTCTAAAGATGATGATGATGAAATCAGAAAGAGTTCTAAATAGACAATAAAATTTGACATCGTAACATTTGATGTTGTAAAGTTAATAAGTTTAAATATGTTTAACAAGTTGAATAGTTAGGAATATGATTCCTAAATATCATAATTATTCAAACTAGATTTCTTTTTAGATGTTTCTTAGTAAATAATTATTGGAAGTGTTTTATCAGATGGTTATATTGAGATGTGATAGGGATTACATATGATGTAATGTGTTAATAAAATCTAGAAAGTGTGGAAAACATAAGGATGATATAAAAATTTATCATATATATCATGTTAAACCAATGCTTATGTTGGGTTTATTAAAAATTCTTAAAGAGTTTAAGAATATTAAAATGTATCAAATTAAAAGTAAACCACCATTTTATCATTATTTCATGTTGTTTACATAGATGTATATATATACATTTCATGAAGTGAAATGATAATTGACTTCTCAAAGCATGACTTTGAGTTTATCCCTAACTGATGTCTGTAATGGTGTATTATAGGTTATGATGAAATTTTAAGGTTAGAATGAGTTAGATTATTATATAGAGATACAAAATATATTCATGAGGCATAATTAAAACAATAAGATTCTTTGCATGTGTTGGATGATCTGCTAAGTATACCACATGGAGCATCATAATGATTTCTTTGGTATACTAGGGGTGTATGGATCATATTTTAGTCCCCACTACATGACATTGGTGATATACCTAGCATGAAAACCTTCATACTTTGATACCCTTCTCAATAATCTGTACATATTTAATTTTATAATATGGGGGTGGTTGTGTATTTTGTTGATCATGCCATCGATTAGAGCATAACCAAGATGATATTTTTTCCTCTCGTATGATGAGTATGACATTAGGGGCCTCATTTGAGAAAGACTGTGGAAGTGTGTGGTTAAAACTAGATATTATATATATCTATCTGGATGGGATGTGATTATCAAAAAGGATGAATGACATGTGATGTATTCATAAATTAGTTCAATATACACTCTAAGAATCAATAATATATTATTTGGATATATTTAATTGACATGTTCTGTGTCCCATGGTCACTCGATGACTTGGAAAAAGGGAAAATTTGAGGATGCATATTTTCATATAATGAATACTGGTGGACATAGGTATAGAGATACATGAATTTTATGGAGGTCACACAAGATCCATTTATATCTTGAGTATCATTGATTCTTTACTAGATTCCTTTATTTAATTATATATATATATGGATATGAGGATTCATATTTGTTTTCAATGCTATAAAGTCCCATTAGGTCGCACTTTGTGGTTGATTAAATGTGTATTGAGTTTCACTTAGAGAGATACTCTAAAATTGTTTTAGTGTTAAATTTTTTTTGGCTTGGATGTGTATTCACAAGGTATTTTATATGATGTGATATAAGGTGAAGTTAATGATAGATTTATAAAAATATTTTTGGAATACATCAAAATGATTTTTAGATATGATTTCAAAAGTTATTGTATATGATACAATATAAGGAGAAGTGGTACACAATCTTTTAGGATTTAGTGTATGTGGGATATTGAACGAGATATTCCCTAAATCTATATTTATATATGATATAATTATGAGATAATTTATATTGCATGAAAATTATTATTTTCATGAATAATAGGACTTATCATTTCATAAAACTATACATGAAACAGAATGATGGTGGTTTTTATTCAATATAATCTTCCACATGAAATATCATTAATGAATCATTTCATGATAAAATGATAGGAAGTAAATTCATACGATGCATTCATGAAATGAACATGGTATTTATTCATTCATTTCAACACATGAATAAATGAGATGATAATCAAGGAGAGACTTTGATTACCTATTTAACTACTACTATATGATGGTAGTACATTGGAAATTTCCATTATGCTTGGTAAAACCTCACACAAACTCAAAACCCTCTTTTTTTTCCTTTTTTTTCATATTATATTATAAAACATCATAAATAGAAGAATAATCCCATCCAAATGTCATGTGATTTAGCTTAGATCAAGGATATAATCATATTTGGTTTTTAATTTTTTCCATTATGTCTAATAAGTGTTATTAGATTCGTATGAAACATAACACATAGGGGTGTTAGTGCCTTCGCTGGTGCGATGAATGAAGTCACAGGTTGAAGGATATTATAAAAATATTTGCATGAAACTGATGATCGTTAAATGTTTTGAACAAACTCGACCAATCCATACCAAATGACACTAAAATAAAATCACCTCATAGTGGTGGTTTAAACCGCCACCTTATGCTTCTACATAGGTTTTATAAAACCACCACTAAATTGGGTTCTAGCGTACAATACGTGGAGGTTTCTTTAATTTAGTGGCGGTTTTTGGTAACTGTTGTAGTAAACACATTTCACGGTGGTTTTCCCAGAAAAAACGTGGCGAAAACCACTTGAACCACCAGAAAATGGTAATGAAAAATGAGAAATTTTTAAACCGCCGCTACAAAAAAAAACAATTTTTTTTCACAATAACCGCCATGAAATCAAAATAACCACCACTAAAATTATACCATTCATGAATGTAGCGGTGGTTGTAACCACTGTCAATAATACAATACCAAATTATAGTGGTGGTTTAAACCTCCACAAAATATGGTCCATTTACATAGGGGCGGTTTAAACCACCACTAAAGGTATATTTAAAATAAAAAATTGCTGTAGATTCTGTATCCCTAGTACCAGTACCCTAAAAACATGTAAACATGTAATACAAAAAATTTTAAACTTCCAAACATGAATTCCTTCAAACTAGAAATCATTCAACCAACAAACATTAAAACTAATGATTTCTTAAAAAACAAAACTATAACCTATAAGAATGAAAACATGGAATCCCCATACCTATATAAAACAATCCTACAACTTTAGATATCATTAAACATGATATATCCATTCTTAAAATCCTACAATATTACAAACTTCCTTATTGAAAACAAAAACGTGAAAACATAAAACCATTAGACTAAAAATAAAAACATATAAAATCATCAAATTTCAAAGCCTACAACTTGAAAACATGAAACATAATAAATATGAAATTTATAAATTTTAAAATATGAAAATTGGATAATCTATTTCTAGAAATTTGATAAAGTATAATTCATATGAATATATGACTTTAAAATATGTAAAAAACATCTTATAAACATGAAAACATGAAAAGTGAAAAACTAAACACCAGAAAGGTACAAAAATTGAAACATATAACATGAAATCCAATAAAACATTAACTTAAAAAACAAAAAATGTATAAACTGTTAAATAAAAACAAAAAAGACAAAAAATATGTAACTAAAAACCTACAAACCTATAAACCTGAAAAACATTAAACCTAATACTTACAAAATTGGAAACCTAGAAACTAGAAAGTTCTAATGAGAAACACTGTATCCATTAAACCCATATATTTAAAACCACTATACCATAAATCCTATAACCTATAAACCTATAAACCTATGATTTTTTAATCCAACAAACTTTAAAACTTGAATGTAGTGAATCTATATGCCTATGAAACTAAAAAACTTTAAACATCCAAATTTTCAAATAAAACCCCCCCTAAACTACATAAGTATAAAAATACATTGTCATATCTTATCAAGAAGAGGCTAGACCACATCCCTTCTCTATGGTGCAACTATTTCTAAAAAGGTATAACCACTAAAAACTCCACCGTTTACAACTATGTTGAAGCCATTATCCCTATGATAAACCTATGATGATTTTAGAAATAGCACTAAAAACCTCCTCCTGATCCTCTACAACATAGATATAACAACCTAGAAATTTTTACACATATTATTATATGATTAATAAATATAAATATCCACTAATACAACATAATTATTGTAAATTCCTTATGTATTTGGAAGACTGAGTTCATAATACATAAAAGGAAATATGAGAAATCAAGAAAATGTTAGGTTATGAAAATTTTTGGTGACTACTCTGTGCCACACATGATACATATACAAATACTATTACCAGAACCCTCTCCACTAATCACTATCCGATGATGAACACAACTCATCACCCTCTCCACCTCCACCTATACTTCCTACTACCAACAACCATAATAACATTATATTGAAAATCAAATACTATTGTGTATTTATATTTAAAATTAGAACCAATAAATGTTGTCAAACTAAATGATTTTTAATTTTTGTGATTTACCTTCTCACCACCAGTTGATGCAAAACCACCGGGGACAGGTCTAGTCATCTTCTAATATAAATCAATCAACTCTTTTTGAAAAGTGGATATCTAAGTCCCCTGTTCCTGAACTATGTTTTGTAAAGAAACAATATCTCTCTAAGAATCTTGGGGTATGAACTAACTACAACTAAGAGTATATGAAACTGAAATCTTCGGTGACCTACCAAAGACCTCAAATGATACAGGTCCCAAACCCATCCCGCACACTTGACCAAGATGCTCCTTACTAAGGACTTTACCAACTGGGTCATCCTGAGATACTGAGTAGGACTGCGTGGGATTGGAATCCCATAGTTCTTTAATTTTTACCTATAAATAAAATATAATTTATATTATAAACAATATATATTAACATAGTGACAACTGATAATAAGTTATTATAATGAAAAATGAGTTCATACCCCAACATCTTTGGCAGGCTCGTTAACAAAACTTCCATCAGATTTTTTTGTGAACATCTGACCACACTTCTCTTCGGGATGCATGGTGCCCTAAATTATGTTATTTAATTAAACAAAGATAAATCAACAATTTAATATATTAAAAAGATAATATTTTCTTATAAATATTTAAACTAATGAAAAGTTTACCAGAGTTGATCAGCTTCTAGAAAAACTCTTTGACCCCACAATGTGAGGGATGACATGCTTAGTCCGACTTGATGCATTCTTCCTTGAAAGATCATAAAATAAATAAAATTTAATTTAATTTTAATATATTCAATTTCATATCCTTTTCATATACTTGTATAAATGTAAAATTATATTAATATAATAATATATATTTAAATACCATCTGCTTCTCATCACGATGTTTGTCAACAAAAACATTCCATTTCTCTTTGGGTATCCCATTGGGTATCTTATCATACATATTTTGGGTGGTCAATGAAGTATTGTTGACATCGCTCCACAATCTCCATTTAAATTCTTTCCATTTATTTCCCAGATTTTTCAAAATCCAATTTCATGCTAGCACATTAGTAACTGTAAATTGGAATAACATCTGTACAAAGAAATTAATTTTGAAAATATTATAATTTAATAACATAATGACATTAAATTACACCATAATGTATTAAAATTACCTTTATTTAGGAATAAAGAATTTTATTTTTACAAGTTATAGGCATATGCCTCCAATCATCATACGTAATAGGAAGAGGAACCGAATTCGTGGCCAGCTGGTCTAAAATCTGGCCAAGTAATCCTACGACGTAATCCATAGGGACAAAATAGGAATAAAATGGGACAACTATCTTCTCTCTGATCAGATTCCATATATCTGAAATTTTCATATTTTTCTCCATACTTTAATTATTTCCATCTTTTATGAACAAATGGTTAGTATAAAAAAAGTTAAATAAATTTATTTATATTAAAATTTGTACCTATAGTAGTCACCATCCAGTATCCCCGTGAATAACTAGAAGTGTCGACCCACTCCCTCACTCCTGAGGCTCCTGAAAGGGAAGGAGACGACTGAGCAGCTGAAGGGATGCTCACAGAGGGTGTGAGAGATGGTGCATGGAGAGATGGTGCAGGGGCAAGTGGATGGTGTCTCAGATACCATAGGGAGAGAGATAGATGGATTTTCATCAGTTGGTGTGGTCTATGAAATAATGTAATGCTTCATTTTTGGAATTCCTATCATTTAATCAAATAAAGTTAAGTTCAGAACATATATTTCAAAAAATTTATGCAGAAAAAAATTTAAAAATGATAACAGATGCACATTACTAACTAAAAAAATATATAATAGTTGAAATAACTTTTGAAATTTTAATGATTTCCAAAATTTTTGAGTTAATAATACTTTTTTTATATTCTAGGCATAAAACACATAGAAATTGATTTATCCAATTCATGTCCTACTACTTTAAGAAATTCAATTTCATCTTCCTCTCAATAAATTCATGCCTTAAATTCAATTTAGTGGAAGAAAATCGGAGAAGGAAAAAATGGTTTTTTGTTTGAGGAAGAGGTAAATGTGTTAATGAGGAATGTGGATTTTCATTCCTATGGAACATAGGATATTGTGCTGTCAAATAAAAATGGGAAAGATGTGATGGCTTCATTAGTGGATTTTGTTGAGATTCTTCATTTTCCCCATGAAGGGAAGTAAAATTTTAGATATACATTGGTTGCTAAATGTACAGTAGTACCAAAATAGGTTTTTAAATTCATGTTTAGAACCTATTCCTTTGAGAAGAATCTAGTTAAGGATTTAGAGCATGAGTGGAAGGTTTTCTGTAAGTTTGTTCAAACTATGATTTACCAGAGAGATTGATAAATAGAGAAAGTATTTTTTAGGATATGTATGTCTTATATATCTTGATCAATAATCTAAAGTTAAACCTTCCAAGATACATGATGTGGTTTATGCATCATTTTTGCAAAGGAAAATAAAAAATGAATGATTACCCCTATTGTATGTTGATCGACCTGGTTTATTGAAAAAATAAGTGGATATAAATTAGAGATATGTAGTAAAATTCCATAAGACTAATACAATATTTTTCATGCTATTGAAGACTATTGGATAATAATGGGAAACCAATTAAAACTCTTTGAATCATGCAGGTTAGGAAGGTGTGGCTCAGGGGGTATCCATATCAAACCCCACCACCTAGGGATATAGCACCTCTTGAGACGGTGACTACTAGGGAGGTGCAGGAATCAAAAGTGGCTAGAGAAAAGACTTATTTGTGACAGGTTAATTCTATAGTGTAAGAGGTTGTTCAGATTCAAGGATCTAGAGTAATTGAATCCACTAAAGGAGTTCATTATATTGATCTAGTTGTTGATACAACTATTTTAGTTCCTAAAGAAAGGCCAATCGAGATGGTTCTTTGTGTTTCAGTTGTTGAAGGAAGACCTAGATATACATTTGATCATCAGTCAGTGTATCCAATTCTGCTTGGACCACCTACTAGTGTAGATAGAGTTGTTTATGTGGGTATGGAGACTATTGACCATTCTCATACACCCCATATGTCATCACCACCTCTAGTGAATAATGATTCACCATCAGTGAGTAAAAGACTAGATAGTTCTGAAATGAGATACTTTTTGTCTACCTTATTAACTGAATTTGATAATATCATAAAATATTATAATAAATTGAAATAGGAGATGAGATCCTCTGTAACGACCCAAAGTTTCATTAATGGAAAATCCCTCTTGATCCAGTTAAATGTTTCTTTATGAAAAAAAAATGTTTTTATAAGATGTCAACTTCTTTAGTATTATGTTAAGATTTGTGACCGTTACTTTTATAGCCGTTGAACAGTGATCATCTGAGTAGTATAAATATAAGGCTTTAACGAAACCATTTCTACTCAGACAAAGGAAGCGATGGCCTCATCCAGTAGAATTGCCCCTTACGAAGACCATTTGTCGAAGCTCGGAAAAGAGGTGGCGTCTTTGGGCTTTGCCCTTGACCAAGCCCAAGCCGAGCTTCATCAAGTCAAGCTCGAACGTGATCGTCTACGGGAAAAATGGAAGTTGATAGAGATTACCACTCAAGCGATGTTATCCGAGTCACCCCAAGAGTCTGTCACCATCGCACACCTTACCCTTAGGTCTTATGTGGCTATTTTAAGGGGTTATGTAACAAATAAGTAGCACCATGTTCATGTACATTATTTTTTGTATATAATAGTGAATATAATTTTTTTTGATACATTGTAATTAGTTTTTAAAGTACAAATGGTGTTTTTAGTTATTATTTAATTAAGAATTATATTTTATTAAATTAAAGGATTTTTGAATTAAATAATATTTTAATAAAATATTATTATTAATATTAAATTAATTTTTATTAAATATAAATGATCTTATAATTTTATGAATGCAATTAAAATTTTTATTAAGGTTTGAAAGCCATTTTTGTCAAAACCCGTGAATTTTTTTATAAATGTCGGTTTTTATTTTAAAAGTGAAAATTCACATATTTATAAAAGTATTTAGATAAAATAAATATTATTTTTGGAATCAGGACGTCGAAATTATCCAACGGTGAATTTTTCATAATTTTCTGAGAGAGTCAAATTTTTGGGTAAAAATTAAATACCATTTAAATATATAATGTGTTTTATGACATCATAATGACCCTATGGTGATGTAATAAAATACCATAACCCTTATGTTCTGCCAATATGTGTTTTATCATTAAAATAATGAGGTTTTGGGTTTGTTTGACTGACTTTTCAAAGCATTAATGGAGCCCTCAAGACTTATTCAACACTTTTCCTTTTTAAATTAATTTCCATGGGAGTGTGACTCACCTCCACATAAGCAACCCTAATTTTTTAATAAGTTCGGACCTTGGACTTGTAAAATATTTTTTTCCTCTTTCCTTTTCCAGAAACCATGGGCAAATACCATGGGATGGTTTGTGGTTTGGATTATTTTAATATAAGGGGTCCCAAACCTAAATAATAAAGAATTCTCTCACCTTTCCTATATAAACCCACCCAAACTTTCACTTCCTCCTCACTCAAAGCCCTTTAAGATCGTCCAACCTCTGCCCTACTCTCTCTAGAATCCTCTCAAGGTGCCCCAAGCTCCCAAGAAGCCTCTCACAAGCCTCTCTCTAGCCTTTGGAAGCACACTTCCAAGTAAGGGTTTTTTTCTTCCTTTCTCAATTTTGTCAATTTTCTTTAAGTTGTATTGCCCTTTTAATTTCAATTATGAATGTTGGGGTATGGTTTCTCACCTCCCACATACTGCCCTCTTATTGTTTGAATGATGGGAAAACCCTTTCTCTCTCATTATATGCCTCCCATGTACACCCGTTACTATGCCAAAATTCCGAAAGGAACTTCTCTCTCTTCTTTTACATTCAAGCAATACTTTTGTATCATGAATCTAAATTCCATTTCTATTGTTGGGACATGTATATATATGATCTCATTACTGTCCATTACATGTAAATATGATGAGAAACCCATTTCTCTCTCATCAACCTTTTTTATGAATTCTTATGTCACGCCGTTACGCTGCCGAAATCGCACCGATTTTCTAAGCCAATGTCTTTTTGTAGTGAATACCATGCCCATTTCTCCATCAAGGGTATTCACCTTTATGCACATTTACATATTGATTATAAAGTTTCATGTATGAATTCCACATTCCTTTATCGTGGAAGAAATGATTATGTTTTATGAATCCATGTTTTATGATCCATGTGGCACACTTATGCATGAAATGAAATGTTTAAGAAGGGTGCGCCCTTTATAGCGCTCCAATGCATTGGGTAAAGTATAGTATCATGATACGTCATGTGCAATGAGTGTTTACTCATGCTAATTCAAGTGCAACGAGGGTTTACTCGTGATTCAAGTGCAATGAGGGTTTACTCATGCTCCATGTGCAATGAGCCTTGGCTCATGCTAATTCAATGTTAAGTGTTGTTGCCACATTTCCATGTTATGATTATCATGCTTTATCATGACTTTACGTTCATGTTTCTCTTATTCCCTATTGATATGCCTATTTCCTAACATGTATTGTACTCCTCATGTTATTCATTGTGTACTCCCTTACTGGGCTTTATAGCTCACCCTTTTCTTATGCATGTCCTCAGGTTATCCCATGCAATGCTAAGTATGAAGGAATGTAGTGGTCATGTAAAGGAAGTTTTCAATAAAGATGTTGTATTTCAAGTTTAAAGTTTTTATTTAATGATATTAAGCCCCAAAGACACTAAACCTCTCGATCTTCTTTGTTGTATCAAGTGAAGTTTTATGTAATAAAGCATGCTTAAGTTGTAATAAAAAGCAGGGTTGTCATAGTTGGTATCAAAGGATAGGTTTAGTTATTTTTGGGATTAGGAAACCCTAGTAAAGCCTTAGATACAAGACTAAGCATAATAAAAATATCCCTAAGTTTTAGTAAATACTAAGTAAGTGGTTTATCAAACAAATACATCCCTGTCTGGATACGAGCAGGTAGAGGCGGCTCTGGCACAGATGTATCCTAGGGGTAAAACCCGAAAACACCGCTTTGAGCTAGACTCGAACGGGAACTGGTGCACGAAAACGGGCCTTGATGCACTCTTGGTTACAACACTCCCGGGGGATATGTTTTGATAAATTCACAATCTTAGTATGAACCCTTATTAAGGGAAAAATTCCCCTAAGAATATATGTTAGAAGGAAGATCATGAAAAGCCTGGATTGAATCCTATAGACTCATGAGTTAAAGAGATTAAAGTTTATTTATAAGTTATCAACTTTTGTCTTTGGATTACCCTTTATGTGTTACCCCTAACTTTCCTTTTATTCCAGCCAATGGCCGGTAATAGGAGAACTCGGGCTAACAACCGTTGTGAAGATCAGTGTGATGATTGTACTTATGAGATGCCCAATCCAATGGGAGCGGGAATCGCGAACTTTGTCATGCTTCTCTCTCAGCTAACTCATGTTTTGAATAGAAACACTGGTCAAGAGGAACGTTCAACCCCCCCTAAGAAATAACAAGTCGCTATTGAAAGCTTCATGAGACAAAGGCCTCCTACTTTTAGTGGATCATCTGATCCCACGATTGCTGAACAATGGATCAACTCCATTGAAAAGATATTCTCCATCCTCCAATGCTCTGAAAAAGAGAAGGTTCTCCTGGCGGCTTACCGTATGGAGGGTGAAGCTGATCAATGATGTACATTGATCAAAAATACGAAGCCTGAGGAGGAGATCGAGGCTTTGGAATGGAAGGTATTCCGGAATATGTTTTTCGATAAATATTTTCCACGCACCCTCCGTCTTAATATGGAAAGGGAATTACTTTCCCTCAAACAGAAAGATGAAGAATCTGTGGGAGAGTACGAGGCAAACTTCACAAGGCTTGCACGATATGCTTCCGGCTTTGTCGTTACCCCCGAATGCAAGGTTGACCGCTTCTTTGGTGGGATGAAGCCTAGCTTGCGGAAAGCATTAGCGATCCGTGACTTCGACAGCTATGAGGAAATTGTCCGATGTGCCCTCAAGGTTGAAATGGAGATCGGAGAATCACAGGGGTATCATGGGGACAAGAAGCGTAAGGTGGACTTCAATGCTGGTGGTCCGATGGATAAATCCAACGGCGCTAAGAAATTCCATCACCCCACTTGCCAAAAGTGTGGAAAGAAGCACCCTGGAAATTGCCTTAGGGGGACAAGAAAATGCTTCAAGTGTGGAAGAGAAGGGCACCTAGCTGTTAACTGTCAGCAAGAAGGAACCGCGGCTGTGACAGAGGAGAGGAACGCTCCATTCGAACCTCAACGCGTTGTTCAATGCTTCAAATGCAAAGAACCGGGTCATTTTGCGAATCAGTGCCCTAATCCAATGGTTATCGGAGGCAATCAACAACCTCCAAGACAGCAAGGAAGAACTTTTTCCATCACTTCTGCCGAAGTGAACCCCGACAACGAAGTGGTGACAGGTACACTAGTTATTCATTCAAGAATAGCGAACGTACTTTTTGATTCAGGTTCTATGCATTCTTTTATATCTCAAAAGTTTAGTAGAACAATCCCTTCACCACCACAAATCATGAAAGTAAAGATGTCGGTGAGTACGGCAAATGGGGCAATCATTGCATCCCATGAATATAAGTCCTCCCCTGTTATAATATGTGGATTTAATTTCCCGAAGAACCTCGTCATACTCCCTTTGGTGGAATTTGATGCAGTTCTTGGCATGGATTGGCTTTCCTTATATAGAGCCAACATAAATTGTCGGGAGAGGGAAATCACACTCCATATAGAGAATCGACCCCCGATTCTTTACAAGTGTCAGGAGGAAGATGAATCTCCTTTAGATCCATCATCTCAAGCATGGATATTACTGACTTATGAGCACGCATATCTGGCTCAGATGATTGAGTCCAAGGAAGAAACCACCCTTGAAGAAATGCCTATTGTGAGGGAATTCACTGAAGTATTTCCCGAGGAACTTCCTGGTCTTCCTCCAAGAAGAGATGTTGAGTTCTCAATTGAACTTATACCTGGGGCGCTACCAATATACAAGAATCCATATAGAATGGCTGTTGTTGAGCTTGAAGAGCTGAAGAAACAACTACAGGAGAATCTGGATAAAGGGTTTATACGCCCAAGTGCATCACCATGGGGTGCACCAGTCCTCTTCGTCAAGAAGAAGGATGGGTCAATGCGACTTTGCATCGATTATCGTGAACTTAACAAAATCACGATAAAGAACAAGTATCCTCTCCCAAGAATCGATGACTTGTTTGATCAGCTGCGTGGAGCACAATACTTCTCCAAGGTCGACTTGCGGTCGGGATATTATCAAGTAAGGGTGAAGAAGGAAGATATCCCCAAGACTGCTTTTCGTACAAGGTACGGGCACTATGAATTCATAGTAATGCCTTTAGGACTCACCAATGCTCCAACAATATTCATGGACTTGATGAATAGAGTATTTAGAGATTACCTAGACAAATTTGTGGTAGTCTTTATAGATTATATTCTAATATACTCCAAAACCGAGGAGGACCATGAGGAGCATTTAAAAACTTAACTAGAGACTTTGCGCAAGGAGAAGCTCTATGAAAAGTACAGAAAGTGTGAGTTTTAGTTGAAGGAAGTCTCATTCTTGGGTTATATCATCACAAGCAATGGGATATCTGTGGACCCCTCCAAAACAGATGCAATTGAGGGATGGCCGAGGCCAACATCGGTAACTGATATCCGTAGCTTCTTGGGGTTAGCTGGATATTATCGACGATTTGTGAGAAATTTCTCACGGTTGTCCAACCCTCTTACCAAGCTAACTCGAAAGGGAGTAAAGTTTTCTTGGAGTGATGAATGCGAAGAAAGCTTCAAGGAGTTGAAAAGGAGGCTTATCACTGCACCCGTGCTCACTTTACCCACAAGTGGGGAGCTTTTTGTGGTATTCAGTGATGCTTCGAAGAAGGGATTAGGATGTGTGCTGATGCAGAATGATAAAGTGATATCCTATGCCTCAAGGCAGTTGAAAATCCATGAGCGAAACTATCCAACGCATGATCTGGAGTTGGCGGCGGTGATCTTTGCCTTGAAAATCTGGCGGCATTATCTCTATGGAGAGAAATGTGAGATATATACTGACCACAAGAGTCTTAAATATATATTCACACAGAAAGAGCTTAATATGCGCCAGAGAAGATGGATAGAGCTCATCAAGGATTATGATTGTTCAATACATTACCACCCTGGGAAGGCGAAAAAGGTGGCGGATGCCCTAAGTAGAAAGGATCCAGCAATTCTATCAATGATGAGAATTGAGAAGGATCCAATCTTCTTAGACTTTATGAAGATGGATGTGGGAATCATAAAGAAGGGAACATCATAAATCCTTTCACAAATGATTGCTCAACCATCTCTTTTGGAAAGGTTAAAGGATGCTCAAAAGGATGATGCGAGAATCCAAGAAAAAGTGGAAGCTATCAAAAAGGGAAAATCCTCAGAGTTTAATGTTAATGAAGAAGGAATTGTGCGGTTTGGGAAAAGACTATGTGTTCCATCAAGTCCGGAGCTGAAGAAGGAACTTTTGGATGATGCACATAGTTCAAATTTCTCTATTCTCCCAGGGATCACAAAGATGTATCGAGATCTCCGAGAAAACTTTTGGTGGGATAATATGAAGAAGGAGATCGCTGAATATACATCAAAGTGCCTGGTGTGTCAGCAAGTGAAGGCAGAGAGGCAGAAGTCTAAGGGGATGATGCAACCATTGCCCATACCAGAATGGAAATGGGAGAACATCACCATGGACTTTGTCACCGGACTTCCAAGGACATCCAAAGAAAACAATGCAATCTGGGTTGTTGTGGATCGTCTTACAAAGACTGCACACTTCATTTCTATTCGAGAGGATTTCTCTTTGGATCAACTGGCACAGATATATATCAGGGATGTGGTACGGTTGCATGGAGTACCACTATCTATTGTGTCTGACCGAGATCTAAGATTTACCTCTAAGTTTTGGAAGAGTCTTCAACATGCTCTGAATACTGAACTGAACTTCAGTACGGCCTATCATCCTCAAACTGATGGCCAATCCGAGCGGACTATCCAAACACTTGAGGATATGTTGAGAGCGTGCTCAATGGACTTTAAAGGAGGATGGGATCAACATCTTCCTCTAGTTGAGTTCTATTATAATAATAGTTTCCACTCGAGCATCCAAATGGCACCATATGAAGCCCTGTATGGGAAAAGGTGTATAACACCAGCATGTTGGGATGAGGTCGGTGAACGTAAGCTGCTTGGACCAGAAATGGTCGAAGAAATGGTCGAGAAGGTGAAAACCATTCAGCAGCATATCAAGGCAGCCCAAAGTCGACAGAAGAGTTATGCAGATAATCGTCGACGAGACCTTGAGTTTAAAGTCGGAGACATGGTGTTTTTACGCATATCTCCATGGAAGAAGGTCATGAGGTTTGGAAAGAAAGGGAAGTTAAGTCCAAGGTACATCGGCCCCTTCGAGTTTCTTGACCGTGTTGGGGCTGTGGCCTATGGACTAGCACTTCCACCTACTATGGCCAAGGTGAATGATGTCTTTCATGTATCCCTCTTAAGGAAGTACATACCGGACCCTTCACATGTACTCTCTTCCGAGGTGGTACAATTGGAAGATGATCTTTCTTATGAGGAGCAACCAGTGAAGATCTTAGATTCGTAGAGAAAAAGTTCTATGAAATAAGACAATGCCCCTCGTCAAGGTGTTGTGGAGAAACCATAAGTTTGAAGAAGAAACTTGGGAGTCGGAGGATATGATGAAGCTAAGTTACCCACATTTGTTTTAGTGTGGGAAAAGGAAAATTTCAAGGGCGAAATTTCTTAAGGGGGGAATGTTGTAATGACCCAAAGTTTCATTAATGGAAAATCTCTCTTGATCCAGTTAAATGTTTCTTTATGAAAAAAAAAATGTTTTTATAAGATGTCAACTTCTTTAGTATTATGTTAAGATTTGTGACCGTTACTTTTATAGCCGTTGAACAGTGATCATCTGAGTAGTATAAATATAAGGCTTTAACGAAACCATTTCTACTCAGACAAAGGAAGCGATGGCCTCATCCAGTAGAATTGCCCCTTACGAAGCCCATTTGTCGGAGCTCGGAAAAGAGGTGGCATATTTGGGCTTTGCCCTTGACCAAGCCCAAGCTGAGCTTCATCAAGTCAAGTTCGAACGTGATCGTCTACGGGAAAAATGGAAGTTGATAGAGATTACCACTCGAGCGATGTTATCCGAGTCACCCCAAGAGTCTATCACCACCGCACACCTTACCCTTAGGTCTTATGCGGCTATTTTAAGGGGTTATGTAACAAATAAGTAGCACCATTTTCATGTACATTATTTTTTGTATATAATAATGAATATAATTTTTTTTGATACATTGTAATTAGTTTTTAAAGTACAAATGGTGTTTTTAGTTATTATTTAATTAAGAATTATATTTTATTAAATTAAAGGATTTTTTAATTAAATAATATTTTAATAAAATATTATTATTAATATTAAATTAATTTTTATTAAATATAAATGATCTTATAATTTTATGAATGCAATTACAATTTTTATTAAGGTTTGAAAGCCATTTCTGTCAAAACCCGTGAATTTTTTATAAATGTCGGTTTTTATTTTAAAAGTGAAAATTCACATATTTAGAAAATTATTTAGATAAAATAAATATTATTTTTGGAATCAGGACGTCGAAATTATCCAACGGTGAATTTTTCATAATTTTCTGAGACAGTCAAATTTTTGGGTAAAAATTAAATACCATTTAAATATATAATGTGTTTTATGACATCATAATGACCCAACGGTGATGTAATAAAATACCATAACCCTTATGTTCAGACAATATGTGTTTTATCATTAAAATAATGAGGTTTTGGGTTTGTTTGACTTACTTTTCAAAGCATTAATGGAGCCCTCAAGACTTATTCAACACTTTGCCTTTTTAAATTAATTTCCATGGGAGTGTGACTCACCTCCACATAAGCAACCCTAATTTTTTAATAAGTTCGGACCTTGGACTTGTAAAATATTGTTTTCCTCTTTCCTTTTCCAGAAACCATGGGCAAATACCATGGTATGGTTTGTGGTTTGGATTATTTTAATATAAGGGGTCCCAAACCTAAATAATAAAGAATTCTCTCACCTTTCCTATATAAACCCACCCAAACTCCCACTTCCTCCTCACTCAAAGCCCTTGAAGTTCGTCCAACCTCTTCCATACTCTCTCTAGAATCCTCTCAAGGTTCCCCAAGCTCCCAAGAAGCCTCTCACAAGCCTCTCTCTAGCCTTTGGAAGCACACTTCCAAGTAAGGGTTTTTTTCTTCCTTTCTCAATTTTGTCAATTTTCTTTAAGTTGTATTGCCCTTTTAATTTCAATTATGAATGTTGGGGTATGGTTTCTCACCTCCCACATACTGCCCTCTTATTGTTTGAATGATGGGAGAACCCTTTCTCTCTCATTAAATGCCTCCCATGTACACCCGTTACTATGCCGAAATTCCGAAAGGAACTTCTCTCTCTTCTTTTACATTCAAGAAATACTTTTGTATCATGAATCTAAATTCCATTTCTATTGTTGGGACATGTATATATATTATCTCCTTACTGTCCATTACATGTAAATATGATGAGAAACCCCTTTCTCTCTCATCAACCTTTTTTATGAATTCTTATGTCACGCCGTTACGCTGCCGAAATCGCACCGATTTTCTAAGCCAATGTCTTTGTGTAGTGAATACCATGCCCATTTCTCCATCAAGGGTATTCACCTTTATTCACATTTACATATTGATTATAAAGTTTCATGTATTAATTCCACATTCCTTTATCATGGAAGAAATGATTATGTTTTATGAATCCATGTTTTATGATCCATGTGGCACACTTATGCATGAAATGAAATGTTTAAGAAGGGTGCGCCCTTTATAGCGCTCCAATGCATTGGGTAAAGTATAGTATCATGATACGTCATGTGAAATGAGTGTTTACTCATGCTAATTCAAGTGCAACGAGGGTTTACTCGTGATTCAAGTGCAATGAGGGTTTACTCATGCTCCATGTGCAATGAGCCTTGGCTCATGCTAATTCAATGTTAAGTGTTGTTGCCACATTTCCATGTTATGATTATCATGCTTTATCATGCCTTTACGTTCATGTTTCTCTTATTCCCTATTGATATGCCTATTTCCTAACATGTATTATACTCCTCATGTTATTCATTGTGTACTCCCTTACTGGGCTTTATAGCTCACCCTTTTCTTATGCATGTCCTCAGGTTATCCCATGCAATGCTAAGTATGAAGGAATGTAGTGGTCATGTAAAGGAAGTTTTCAATAAAGATGTTGTATTTCAAGTTTAAAGTTTTTATGTAATGATCCTAAGACCCAAAGACACTAAACCTCTCGATATTCTTTGTTGTATCAAGTGAAGTTTTATGTAATAAAGCATGCTTAAGTTGTAATAAAAAGCAGGGTTGTCATATCCTCAAAGTATGATATCAAGAAACTCAAGGTGAATTCTTTTTATATCCTTTTTAAAATATTCAAAAAAAACATTTGTATTTATAAGGAATTATTCATTGAAAACAACATTAATTTATTCAAGATACATTAAGGGATATGTTTCATAACACTCCATATGGGAATATCCTTCACGAAATCTAGTTTTTAGAACTGAAATTTGATAATTCTATTTTACTACAAATGAAAATAAATAGGGAATATAAATTTGTTTGATGAAAAATAAATAACCATAAATTATATAATAATTAAACCATTTTTAATCATTTTTTATATAATAAATTAATAGTTTAGTTATTTTATAATGAATCATATAGATAATCCTACCTAAAATCATTAAACATAAAGAAAATGGTTTTTATTCTAGTCATGATGGAAAGATAAACCATTAAACCACCATAATGATCCCTAAAATAATGAAAACTATAAAGAAATTAGATTAGTGGAAAATCCCTATAAACTAAATCCATATTAGAGGAATAAAATATTGAAATTGTGATGATGAAGAAGCTTGATAAAGGGAGGAAGTGGTGTTTTTCAAATTTACTTAAGTGTTATCACCAAGGGTAAAAATAATCCATTAATGAAACCAAAAGAAAAGGGTTGAAATGAAGGGGATATTCTTGAGTGTCCTATAATTGTTCAATAGGAATGAAGATACCCTAATTGTTTTTTAAATTGAGAAAGGTAAAAGGGAAAAAATAAATAGTTTTAAATTTAAATCATGCACACTATTTAGTCATATGGTTTGGGAAAATGTAATCCACCATGCAATGCTATTAGTTATAAGCTTTCACTAACATGGTTAGGAGACACAATTACTCATAACAATGGAAAACCCATATTTATCCAATACAATAACATTTCACCCTAATTAGGATTATGACACATTTTAACTCCTCAATAAGTTTTAATCCTATACTAATAATGAACATTAAATCATTCTCTATAAGAATAGTTAGTCAAATTGCTGATAACCACATGCACGCCATGTGACACAATATTTTCCCAATATTTTGAATATTCCAAACTTGAAATTATCTAATTTAATAAAAATAAATAATGAAATAAAATAATATGAATATGTTACATTGGAGAGTCATATGAAAGAACATGAATTCTTTAATATAATGTATCATGAGCTATAGATCATGTGTGGAGAATATGGGTGGGTTATAAGATGAATTCCTTATGTTATGAAAATCTCGGATCAACTGAACTACATTGGGACTATATGCATGAATATGGTAATGTTATAAATTATTTATCTTCCTAAAATTATGTTATTTCCTAGAATACAGACTCCAGTGGAGGATTCAAGGGGCAGTGAAGCGGCGATGAGCTGCGGCGAGGGGAGGTGAGGTGCGATGAGGGCGGCGAGGCACAACAAGGGCGACGATGGGCGGCGATGGGGACGGTAGGGATTTGGGGAGTTAGGGGTGTTGGGGGAGGGGGAAAGTGTCATGGGTATGAAAATATTTAATGGTTTAGCGGTGATTTTTTAGAAACCACTACTAACAAACCGCCACTAAACTGTAAGTTTGGTGTGGTGTGAGTATAACCACTTATAAATTTATAGGTGATATCAGATTATATTCATGAATGAATATTGCATATGTTATTCTCAGGTATTATCAAATAATACCCATGATATACACCTCCTCGATGAGTAAATTAAATCTGTTTAATAATTATTATACAAGGATTTAAATCTAGATAAAACCGCATGGGGATAAATTCTATGCATAGGTTGCATCGTGATGTGTTTTCTACATGTATATTAGGTGTTCATGCATTATATGCTTCTACATTATATTCATGTATAATATGAATCCTTTGGATGCATTACATGCATCACATTCATGTAATATACATTCATAGTATTATGACTTATATGCGCTCTTATTTGCACACATATATACAGTATCACATATTGTATATTAGCAAGATATATATATATATATATATCACAAACACACATGCACGCACACATACACACACACCACATGCATCATATACATGTATTCTAAGTACATGAATTATATTCATTTATATTTAAGTGCACATACAAAAATCTCCCATTTACACTAAAATCTCATCGAGACTTTATGCCAAAACTCAAAACTCTTATGAATCCATCTAATCTCTTTTGGATATAGTTCCATCAATATCTCTTCTTTTTGAACAAACACTTTGTCCAAAATTTTATCTTTACCTAAGATCTTAACCGTGTCACCTGAAAAGCCTTAGTAGTATTGAAAACAAATATGAAATACCCATTTTATAAATGTAAGCAAATAGTGGCCTCAAGCAAAGCATTTATATTACTCAAGATAATAAGGGGATGGTGTGATCTCCATAAAACAAACTGATATCTCTATATGAACATCTAAAACATAATATGTATCATAAAAATCATCTATACACATATATAATCCATTTTTTCATGACATAAAGTTACCACTAAACATGTAACATATCAATATAATATAGAAATTTTAGGTTTCATATGAATATAATGTGAAACATAAGCAATTAGAAACCAAATCCAAGGATCAACATGCAAGATAATATGAAACTGTGTAAAAAATGAAATGAATAACATGTTACAAATACTTACAACTTAAACTTAAGAAGCCACTACATAATCTTTGAACTCCATCATATGGGTTTGAGAGGGATCACCAAAGTGAAAAAAGTATCCCACCTCTATGGTGTATCCACAGGTTGTGATAAATCATTCGATGTTCCAATGGGATCCATCTTCTATCCATAGAATTATAGTACCTCAATGTGAAAATTAGTAAGAATAATGGAGTTGTGAGTCACTGGGAGTTTTTTCCAATCATGAGGAAATCACATACACTAAAACCATCACATGGTTATATAATTTATAATCCCGAAAGATTCTCATTGAGATGTCTCATTTATTCATGCATTAAAATTCATGAATAAATACCATGGATAAAATGAATTCATCTTATGCATTTACTACCTATACATTTCATATAAATATGAAATTATTTCATTTAATGACATCTTACATGGGTGAAATGGTTTAGGTGTCAACAAAAAATGAAATAATATAACCAATGCATGAAAACCATAATTTTCATGCAATCCAATATACAACCCATAAATATATCATATATAAATATGGATTTAGGGAATATCTACTTTTAATCACCCACTTATACTAGATCCTTATAAACTTTGTGTAATTTCACCCTCTATTGTATCATATACAATAACTTGTGAAATCACATCAAAAACTCCTTTTTGATATCTCCTAAAACACTTTTGGAAAGATATAATTAACATCACTTTGTATTAAATCATATGTAATACCTTGTTAATACCCATCCAAAACACTTTATGGATTAACTATAATTTTTTAGAGTATCTGTCTGATTTAAACTCAATCCTCATTCAATCAAACACAAAGTGTGACCCCACATGCCTTTACAACATTGAAAAAAATAAAAATATTTGGATTAATATATGTAAGAAAAAATTATCCTCTAGAAAATAATCAATGATACTCAAGATATAAAGGGATATGACTTGATCTCCATCAAACACATGTATCTATATACCTATGCCCACCAATCATCGTTATATGAAAACATGAATTCTCATATTTTCACTTTTTCTAAGACATCAAGTGACCATGGGACATAGAAAATGTCAATCCAATATAACCAACTTATCTGTTTAGAGTGTAGACTAACCTGATTGATGAATTCATCACATTTCATTCATCATTCTAGATAATCACATCACATGTCCCTTATCCAGATAGATATACAATATCTAGGTGCAATAAAACACTCCCACAGTCTATCTCAATTGAGGGCCCAGATTCCATACTCGTTAAATGAGATGAAAAATCCCATATGGGTTAAGATCTAACTGATGAAATGATTAGAAATAGACCCAACCATCCCTATATTATCTAAGTCAATATATTTACTTGCGTAAGTAGGGTATCAAAGTATGAAGGTTCTCATTCTAGGTATCTCTCCAAATTCAGGTAGTGGGGACTCAAATATGATCCATACACCCCTAATATACTAATGAAATCTTCATGAAACTCCATGTGCTATACTTAGTGGGTAATCAAATTAACACAAAGAATCATATTCTTTGTCTTGTGCCCCATCATAAAATTCCATATCTCTATACAAGAATCCTAATACGCCAACCTTAACATGTCATCATAACCTATAATAATCCATGAAAAACATCATTTAGGGATAAAATCGAAGTCATAATTTAAGAGTTTAATTATCATTACACATCACGAAATGTATATATATACAAATTTATGCAGTCAATGTGAAAGAATGATAAAATTGAGGTTGCCTATCAATTTGATACATTTTAATATTCTAAAAATCTTTAAGAATATTTAAAAAACATAGCATAAACACCAGTTTGACATATCATATATGATAAAATGCCAAATCATCCTTATGATTTCTCCACCTTTTGTATTTTGATAACACATTACATCATATGTAATACCTATCACATCTTGATGTGACCATTTGATAAAACACTCCCACTAACTCTTTAGTGAGAAGCATCTATAAAGAAATCCAATTTTAATAATAGTGAGATTTAGGAATCATATTCCTAACTATTCAACTTGTTGAACATATTAAATTTTTTTAACTTCACAACATCAAATGTTACGATGTCAACTTCTATTTTCAACTTAAAACTCTTTCAAAGTACATCATTAACATCCTTGTAACCTTATTTCATAAAAATTTTTCCTTGAAATAATGCAACTACTTACATTATTGTTTACCATTCCTCCTAAACTATTTTAGGATAAAGTGAAAACCACTTTGTTATGGTAACCAATGTAACTATTTATATTTATCTTTAGTGATATAACCTAAACCCTTTTAAGATATCAATAGTAATTCTGTTTTCATTTTGACTTCTATAGTCCTTTAATAAATAGAGTCTTTAATTTTTTAGGATAACTAAATGCAAATCTTTACATGTTTTTCTTTATCATCACATATCCTAAACTCATTTAGGATATTGAATGAAAAGTAATTTAATCTTAGTCTGGTATAATAGTGATATCCACTTTCAAAATGAAAAATAAATGTAACATTTTACATTTTTCATCACAATCACACATCCTAAACATTTTAGGATGTTAAGTGGAAAAAAATTTAACTTTAGATTGGTGTTATCATTTATTTATTAATTCTGAACTTATCTAAGTTCAAATACACTCCTACTATCCTCTTATAAAATGTATTATTTTCAAAATATATTACTAAGATATACCAACCATTTGGTGTTATAAAGTAATATTTATTTCCTTTTAGTAGGAATATTTAACAAATAAACTATTATCTCCATATCACATATGGTATTATATGTTCTTGAAACATTTTTTCATTTAAAAAAAGAATTTATGAAAATATACTACTCATGGGTGTCAGGAACACATTCCCTCATATTTTAATAAACATTTGAATAAAAATTTTATCCTAGATAAAAAATTTTATCCAATTATTATTCTCAAAGCATGTTATTGAAATTTTTGGATCATAAACCATGTGTATAAAATTAATTATCTCATACATTTTCACAAAAAATCTTTATAATTAAAAAAATTATCTTATCACATAAGATAGATAATATGAAGATACACATATTTTATATGGATTCATTTGAGATTGATAAAATGCAACATCCTATTTTTTTATAATATCAATAAAGCCCTCTTTGATAAATTATTAATTTGTTAAATGGGAAAAAATGGTTTATGAGTGAAAAGTTGCATTTTTTGTTAAACACATCACGAAAGGGTAAAACACCCAATTAATAATCTAGAATATATAATTAAATATTTTTTTTGAGTTAAAAACTGAGTAAGAATGAGTTTCTGAGGCTTGTGAAGCCTCGATGAAGATAGAATAAAAATATTAAATATATTATTTCTAGTATAGGAAATTTATGAAAAATAAATTAATAAATTAAAAATGATGCATTAGGTGACAAAAAAAAAGACCTCCGTTGGATCCAAAATATAATGTTTACCACAGTGGGGGTATAACATTCTAGAGAATCATACATTTGGATGCCCCGCTCATGAATTATAATTTTTACATAAAATGTAAAAAATATTAAATTATTGAAAATGATTTTGCATCTTTTAAAAATCGCATCACAAGGAAATGATGACACCTCCATTGTTTCCGGAATGGTGGGTTTACCCTAGTGGAGATATAATTTTTATGTGCAATAAGCGCATAGATCAGAAAAAATTATTAATTTGATAATCATATTTTTTTTTCAAATAGAAATCACCCAAAATTATCAAAGATAATTATGCAATGTTATCAATCGATGATTGTAGTGGTTTATTGCATAAAATTATCAGATATAGTTTTATAAAAAAAATTTAAAATATAATTATGATTCCATTATCATGTGACAAGGTTATCAAAACTATCAAAGGATGATCATTTTAATTATTAAATGATAAGCATTGATTTATTGAAGATAATTTTTAAAAATTATCAATATATATATATATGTATATATATATGTATTTGTGTATATATATACACACACATAAGTGTGTATATATATATATAGATAATCATAAGGGGATAAGTTTTAATAAAATTATCGTTGTATAATTGTAATGAAAATTTGAATTTATAATTATCAAACACACATGATAATTTAAATACAAATTCAAAATTATTATTATCAACACATGATAATTTATTTATAATTTGAAGTTATAATTATCAATGCATAATATATTTCAATGATAATAATTGTAATTAGAATTACACATGATGGATTAAATGATAATTTAAAAATTGTAATTATCATTTAATGTGAAAAAATTATAATTTAAATTATCAACGCATGTGATAGAACTTTGTCATTTTATGTGACCCATTTTAAAATGATAAAGTAATATTTTAAACTATCAATGCATATGATAACAACTTTATCATTTCATGTAATATTTTAGAAATGACAAGGTAATAATTTAATTTATCAGCGTATGCAATAAAATTAAATCAAAAAGTAATAAATTATAATTTCATATGATATTTAAGAAATGATAAAATATTAATTTAATTTATCAGTTCATGATATAAAATTAAATTAAAAGTCATGAATTTTCATTTCATGTGACTTATTAAAGGGTAAAGTGATAATTAAAATTTATCAACACGTGCGATAAATTTAAGGATAATTTGAGAATTATTCGAGAAAGAGAAATAATTATCACATGTGATGTTTTTTCACTTTTGAAATAAAATAAATGTTATGATTATAGGAAAACCTTTACTAAACCTCAATCACCTACATGAAAAATTCTTGAGACTTTGACGTGCCACTCTGATGTTAGAAAAAACTAAGAGGTTTTTACCAACTATTAAGGTAGGAAGTTCCTTAACTTTTTGGGCTTATTTACAAATTATTGTCATTAATAAGATGATGCACAAACATGTTTAAATAGTGAATGAATGTGGGTATTCCATGAGTAACTTTTAGATTTTTATTCACATTGCTGTGTGATTACGTGTACACTATGTGCTACTTACTCATGATGATGTGATTATTCATGCATATATATATATATATATCCATTCTATGTATACCTCAAGGTTTTTTTGATCCAAGATAGGTGGACCATCGACTCGTGTTATCATTTGGAGGAGGTATGCACATTAATAATGATGAGGGTCCAATGCATGGGTTAGGCACATGATGATGCCTAGGAGAATCCATGTAGTGGACCGTTGTGACTTGTGTTATCTACTGGAGGGGGGATGCACATGACTGATGACAAGGGTCCAATACATGAGGAAGGAACACGATGATGACTTGGGATGCACATGTCTAACAATGAGGGTTACGATTATGCCTTGGAGTATCGTGTAGTGGACCATCACGCCCTGTGTTATCCTTTGGAGGAGGTATGTGCATGAATAAAGATAAGGGTTCAATGCATGAGAAGGGAATAAAATGATTCCTTGGGATGTACTCAATGAAGAGGGGACTAATTAGCTCTTGGTCCCTAGTATTTCTTCTCGACGTTGTGCTTTGGTGACTAAGGGATATGATTATCTCTCAATCCTTAGTATGTCAACTCGAGGATTATGGGAAGCTAATTAGTACTCATTTCCCTTGCACATATAGAGAAAAATATGTTCTTACAGAGCACCTATACTATCACATGATGAAACCGATAAACATGGTTCATTAGCCTAATGGAAAATCACTGATTCACATGACACCATGGTTATCCATTCTGACATAGAGCCGAAGTAGGTACGATCGGGGGTTGTGGCATCTTGGTTAGTGCACAACCGCTTGGTTTTGGTTTGTGTATTTATTTTTCATTATTTATTATGACATACACTTTTATTTTGAGCACATCAGGTTTAAATTTCATTTCCCTTGCACATACAGAGAAAAATATGTTCTTACAGAGCACCGATACTGTCACACAATGACGCCGAGAAACATGATTCATTAGCCTAATGGCTAATCATTGATTCATATGACACTTGGTTATCCATTCCAGCATAGAGTTGAAGAAGGTACAACCGGGGGTTCTGACATCTTGGTTAGTACACAACCACTTGTTTTTGTTTTGTGTAATTATTCTTCATTATTTATTATGAAATACACTTTTATTTTGAGCACATCAGGTTTAGGATGCATCAGTGGTGTCCTATCAGGTCTTGTACACACACCCTACTTGGAAATTTTGGTGTTCTTGTAGATTTCATGGATAAAGATATTGTGATGGGAAAGGGCCCTATAGAGGATGGATGAGTGATGGAGCATGGATAAAAAGTAGACTAGGACAACCACTAAGTCACTCTACAGAAGACAATTTACATACTTTTTATTTTCTTTACCGCTTACTTGATTTTTCTTGCCACTTTGGGATCTGTTTCATTGATTTTATGTAATATTTACTTTCTAATTTTTTTACATTGATTTATTATATTATTGTTTTGTTATCTGATCTTATGACATGGTACATGGGGAATAGTCTCCCCTAAGTTCCACTTGAGACCCTCACTGCTAGTTTTTGACCTCTTATGTACAGAGAGGTGTGCATGAGGCTACATAACATTCCAGCTCAGACCTAAATATTCAGATTGGGATGTTACAAAATGGTATCAGAGGTTATTATTTTTAATAACTTGTTTATTCTCTTTGGGTTGGGATAAGTTATATAGGATTTATGATGGTTGGGACTCCAGTGGTGGAAACTATGTCAGTGTTTGTCCGCACTACATAGTGGACCTTGTAGTACCCCCAGTTTCCAGTATGTAATTATTATTTGATGCTTTTCATGGTTTTAAAGTTAAGGGTGATGATTGGGAGAGTCAGTATAACTTTGAATGAAGTTTTGAGGCAAAGGGGAAGTCACACGGATGGCGCACGATTTGTCTAAACCGTGCAGAAAAACCGTGCACAGTTGGTCTTGGAGGCAGCAGCTTCCACACGGGCGATGCACGGTTTGTATAACCATACGGCCAAACCATGCATGGAGGGTCTGTCAAGGTAGTGTCTAATGCATGGTTAGCGCATGATTTTTCTAACCGTGCGAGCAAACTGTGCGACCACTTAAACGAGATCCTATAAAGGTGGATATCATGCGTTTTTACCTCTAAGTGGCTCATTTTTTCTCCTAAGCGGCCTTAACTCAGGATTTTGTTTCTCCTAAGGTCAAAGATGGTTCTTCCATCATTCTAGAGGTGATCTGAAGGCTTCTATTGGTGAATCAAAGCCGGATTCTTGAGTTATGTCACTGTTCTTCATCGTTCTTATTCGGTTTCTTATATATACTTGGATCTACTTCTCCTCTGCCCTCGGTTTCTTAGATCTACACCTGTTATGGGCAGATCTAGGTGTTTGGATGAAAAATATGATGATATTTGGTCTTTGTCTTTCTAGGAGAAGAGATCTATGGTGGGTTTTTGAAGAATCAACCCGGTTTTCTTGTGTGTTCTTTGTTGGTTGTGGTTTTCGTCAAAACCCTAAAGGTAGGAGGATTCACTCTCTACTCCTCTTATTAGAATTGAATGGATTAGTCTCAAATTGGGTTATTTAAATGTAATTTATTGTGAAAATCATAGAATAAATATTCTTTAGTGATGATTTATGGTTTTAGTGAAATTGTGAAATCTTGGTGAATTGTTGTGCAAGTGGTTTGGATTCTTGAATTTAAAATGTTGATTTTAAATTTTGGATTTGATGAAATTGTAAATGGTTTGATGAAAAATGGTTTTCAATAAAAAGGGAGTTTTATTGAAATGGTTTGGAATTGAAATGGTTTGGCATTGAAATTATTTTTATGGAATTGGTTTTCAATAAAAATGGAGTTTTATTGAATTTTTTTGGAATTGAAATGGTTTGGCATTGAAATGGTCTTGATGTAAATGGTTTTAAATAAAAATGTGTTTTTATTGAAAGGGTGTTTTGGCATGATTGATGGGAATATGTGGTGTGTATTCATGTTGCATGTACGAGGCTTGGTTAAAATATGACCTTGTGCTCAGTTCCGAAGGTGTAATGGAACATGGTAACTATATGTATGAGGCTTGGTTGAAATATGACCTTATGCTCAGTGCCAAAGGTGTAATGGAACTTGGGAAACAATTACCTTGTGACGACTTGGTAGGTCGATGAGAAGACACTCATGAGTATGGAACTGTCATAACAAAGCATGCATGGTCGGTTGAACGGGTTGGGGAAATGGTTGGGTATGCCAAAACGAGATGTTTGTAAAATGATTCTAAAGATTATTTAGTTATTTTTCTGGAAAAATAACTCGTTGGAAAATTGGTTTCTTTTTCACCGAATGCTTTTGGTCATAAGTGGTTTTGGGAAACTTGTTTATATTTTGTTATAAACTTCTTTTTAGAAAATGTTTTATATAAAATGTTTTTATATAAATGTTTCTAACTCTTCTATCCTAGTGGAATGAGTAGGGAAGTCATTGGGGAAACCTACTAAGTTTTATACTCACCCCTACATTGTCACTTTGGTGCTTTTGCAGGTGCTATTTTCCGGGATAGGGGCAAAGGTAACGCTTCCCATGTTTTTAATACTACCTCGTGATGATTGGGGTTGTTCAGTAAATGTGGAGCTTGGAGCTTATGGAGCATGGAGTTTTGGTGTCTTTTGAGAGTCTTGAGTTATTCTTCTGCTATGTACTTTGATGTTTGGTTTGGTCTTCTGTTGTTGTGTACTTGATGAGGTTTGACATAAATGAGGTTGTTTAGTGGTTATTTATTTGTTCATGCATCTTAGTGAATGTTGGTTGGTTGGTTTGTTGGTTTATTTCTTAAAGGGTAAATCATCCCCCACTTGTATTTGAAACACTTCGACATTTATTTCCATCCTTTGGCATCTTGGGGATGTCACTTAAGTCCAAGTAATAACTCATTGTACTCTCATGCCAATGAGAATTGGCGTGTCATTACAAATGGTATCATCTTGTTCGGTCCCTGCCTAACAAGTATTCATCGATGTTCCTAGCTTTGGAGTTGAAATTCCTTCTTGTCTATTCCTTGGGTAGAAATATTATACAGGAGTAGGATTGTCAAAACTTGAAATGTATAGCATAAAAGGACGTAGCTAACCCGTTTATGCTGAACTTCAAGTTACCAGGGTGTTGGGTACATAAGTGTTTTGGACACACTTTTAGAATGTTGGAAATCTCATTGTCAGGGTTTTAGCCAATGAGATGAGCATGACATGCATTGCAGAGGAATGAATTCCCACTAGGATTTCATATCTCATTTTAAGGAATGACTTATTATTTTCTGCAAGGTGTGAATTTTTGAAAATGCAGAAATTGTTTTAAGTGAATGATTTTGAAAACATGATATTTGGTGTATTTTAAAAATGGAATGATTTTCAAAAAGCATGTTGAAGGTTTTCAAAAACATTTGAACATGGAAAAAGTATGTTTTGGAAAAAAATGTTGTGATAGTTGATGTGATAGAATTTGAAATGCTAAACCATCAGTTTCTAGAGAGTGATATTGGCAGAGGATGTTGTTGGTTTAGAAAATGGCACCCGATAGGTGTCGTCGAAACCAACCCAATGAAACTACGGAGAACGTGGTTGCACCTAAACCACGGGTGAACCAAGAGATGGTTTAGAGTATTTTTCAGGCTTTTCATGCTGTGGATATGGGGAACTAGAGGAATGAACCAAATCATGTGGATCATAACATCCAGTTCATGAACAGAATCCACAAAACTTTCGAGGTGATGCTGAACCTGAAAAGGTGGAGGTGTGGCTAAGTAGAATGAATCGTATATTCAATTTAATCGGCACACCATCAGAGCTCAAGGTCAAGTTGGTGATGTATATGCTTGACGATATTGAAATTCAATGGTGGGATTTAGCGATTCAGGATAAATTGGATGAAGGACTTACATGGGAGGATTTTGAAGAATTTTTCAACAAACAATTCTATCCTCACATGTTCAAAATCCAGAAAACAACAGACTTCTTTAGCTTGAAACAGGAGAGCCTCTCTGTCATAGAGTATGTGGCTAATTCCATGAATTTAGTCCATTTTTCACCAGAGGTTGCGGAAAGTGTGTCCTTGAAGGCACACATCTTCTAATCGGGGCTAAGGTAGGATATTCGATCAAATATTGCGGTGCTCTGTATTATGGATTATACAGAAATGGTGAACAGAGTGATTGTTGCTAAACATGATATCTTAGGATCGATAGGAAGAGGAATAATGATACCTACAAGAAATGGTGGGATCTCTACTGCTAGGAACAAGAGGAAAATGGACACCTATTTCCATGGTGCAAGTGGAAATCAGAACCAGTCGGTGGGATCAGTGAACCTTCCTCCACGACCCCAGATCAAAGCAGGTTGTTTTCAATTTTGTTCTCAAGACCACATAAAGTGGGACTATCCGACACAACCTCGAGCATGTCAAAATTTCAAGCAAATGTGGCATCTACAATGCTATTGTAGAAATGCTCTGAGGTCGGTTGCGCGTGACACTTTCCAGGCGTCGCAAGCATCGTATGCTTTGACAGGACGAGGATAGAAGAGTCAGTCTCACTAGCATAGTAGAGCTATCTATGGAGATTCTAGAAATACCATGACTCCTCAACCGAGGCAACCTCATCAAGGAAACAAGGAGAATAATATAGTGAAGAATCAATTGTATGGAGTTGAGAAAATTATTTTCGATGATCAGGTTGGACCATCTAAAGTAAGAGGTAAGATTCTTTTGAATTCTACCTTTGTGTAAGTGTTGTTTGATACTGGTGCATCACTTTCTTTCATTGCTTCTCGTGTTTTTTACTTGCTATGTTTAAAACTGGAAATGATGCCTTCTGTTTTGAAACTTCAAACTCCTCTTGGTGAAAGAGAATGTCAAGCCTTTGTTTGTAGAGAATGTGCTATAACTGTTGATGGAGTTGAGTTAAAATGGGACTTCTAAATGTTGGAGATGGATGTCTATGATGTAATCCTAGGTATGGATTGGATGACAACGTTCAAGGCTCAAATCGACTTTTATAGGAGAACAATGAGTTTCAGGATGGAGGACGACATCAAGCATCTCTTTAGAGGAGAAAGGATTCTAAGGAGCGGTGAAAATAGATTTTTGGCACCAATGGTCAGAATGATCTCTTAAAAATTGTCAATTTTGACTTTGGCATCAATGAAATAGATCTAGGAACATAGTTTTCCAGCTACTGTGGATCAATTTCCTGATGTCTTTCCCAACAACTTCTCAGGGTTACCACCTCTAAGGGAAGTGGAGTTTATGATCGATCTCCTTCCGGGGACTAGTCCTATTTCTCTTCCATCTTATAGGATGGTAACAATAGAGTTGTGGGAATTGATAGTGCAGTTAGAGGAGCTGGAAAGAAAAGGGTTTATTTGACCAAGTATGTCTCCGTGGGCAGCACCAGTTTTGTTTGTGAAGAAAGCAGATGAAACACTTCGATTGTGTGTTTATTATCGTAATCTTAACCAAGTTACGATAAAGAATAGATATCCACTTCCACACATTTATGATATGTTCAATCAATTAAGGGGATCTCAGTGGTTCTCCAAGATTGACTTGTGATCAGGATATCACCAATTGCGAGTTCAGAAGGAGGATATTCCAAAGACAGCTTTCAAAAGTAGATATGTCCATTACGAATATGTAGTCATACCTTTCGGTCTAACAAATGCACCAGAAGTCTTCATGGAATTGATGAATCCGATATTTCAACAATATCTGGATTCTTTTACTATGGTCTTTGTGGATGACATTTTGGTCTATAAAAAAACATGGGCTGATTATGAGGTGCACCTAGAAACAATGTTATAAATCTTGAGAGATCATCGCTTGTATGCCAAATTATCAAAGTGTGATTTTTGGATATAGGAAGTACATTTCCTAGGACATGTCATTTCTAATAAAGGTTTTTCTGTTGATCCTGAGAATATAAAATCTGTTATCTCTTGGCAACCACTGAATAATGTGTTTGAGATACGAATTTTTCTTGGTCTAGCTGGTTACTACCGATGCTTTGTGCATTATTTCTCACAAATAGCTTCACTAATGAAAAATCTGACAAAGAAGAATGCTTCATTACTATGGATAGAAGAATGTCAGAAGTCCTTCCAAGAACTAAAAGTTCGGCTTACATCAGCAACTATCTTGATTTTACCAGAATTAGGACAGGGGTATGTGGTGTATTGTGATACTTCAGGATCAGGGTTGGGCTATGTTCTCATGTAAGGAGACCATGTGGTTACTTATGGTTCAAGGCAGTTGAGGGTGCATGAGAAGAATTACACAATGCATGATTCAGAGTTAGATGTAGTCGTTCATGCTTTGAAAACATGGAGACAATATCTCTTTGGTGAGAAATTTACTGTGTTTATGGATCACCAAAGCTTAAAAAACATTTTCTCACAGAGAGATTTGAATCTGAGGCAAATGAGGTGGATGGAGTATCTCCAAATGTTTGAATTTGACTTGTTGTACACACCGGGGAAAGGAAATTCGGTGGCAGATGCATTGAGTATAAAGTCATATGCTCAATTGGTGAAATAAGCTTCAGATGAATGACAATTGATGTCGGTTTTAGCTGACATACATTTGGAATGTGAAGACCAAGGTGATGTTGCAGTTTTCTTTTCATCTACGCTTGTTCCTAATCTAGTAAAAATGATCAAAGAAGAACAAACATCTGATGCAGAATGTTTGGTTATAAGTTCAAAACTCAATGGTGGGGAGACCATTGAGGGATGGAAGTTTGATGGGGTTCAGTTTTGTGTTTCAGAGATCGGATGGTTGTACCTATAGTTTTTCAGGAACAACTCCTTCATGCTTACCACCATTCAAGATGGGCAGTACATCCAGGTACACAATAGACGTATAAGGTGTTGAAGGCGCAGTTTTGGTGGAGCGGCATGAAAAGGAAGGCGGCCGAGTTTGTGTCGCAGTGCTTAACTTGTCAGCAGGTTAAAGAAGTTCATCAGAGACCAGCTGGTATGTTACAATCTTTGTCCATCCCAGTGTGGAAATGGGATCATATAGCAATGGATTTTGTTACAGGTCTTCCAAGAACGGTCCGGAAACACAACGCCATTTGGGTGATAGTGGATCGTCTAACCAAGTCGGCCCATTTCATCCATATTCATGAAACTCATACGGTGGAGG
The DNA here is from genome assembly GCA_963277665.1 of Viscum album. Classification (NCBI taxonomy): domain Eukaryota; kingdom Viridiplantae; phylum Streptophyta; class Magnoliopsida; order Santalales; family Viscaceae; genus Viscum; species Viscum album. Next base: position 746,522,893 of record OY728121.1, on the reverse strand, counting down.
ATACATCAAAAATCTATATCCAAGAAGTGGTAAAGAGGAATTATGTACCAGTTTCTATAGTATCAGATAGAGATATGTGGTTTACATCTCATTTCTAGAAATCATTACAACAAGCCCTTGGAACTCAGTTGACTATGATCACGGCATATCATCCTCAGACGGATGGGAAATCTGAGCGGATGATACAAACATTGGAAGGCATGTTGCGGGCTTGTGTAATGAATTTCGGTGGCTCATGGGAGGAGCATATATCCTTAGTGGAGTTCTCATACAATAACAACTATCAATCCTCGATACACATGGCTCCATTTGAAGCATTGTATGGGCATCCTTGTCGTTCTCAGTTATGCTAGGTGGAAACGGGTGAAACTTCAATAGTCGGGCCAAGACTTGTCCAAGAAACAATAGAAAATATCCAGTTGATTATAAAAAGAATGGAGACAACTCAGAGTCCTCAGAAATCTTATGCAGATCACTGTCGAAGACCGTTGTCGTTCATTGTGGGTGATCCTGTCTTCTATAGGATCTCTCCAAGGATTGGACATCGTCATTTTGGGAAGCAAGACAAGTTATCTCCTAGATATATTGGTTCTTTTGAGATACTGGAATAGGTTGGAGAGGTGGCATATCGGTTGGTATTACCACCACAGTTCAGTTTGGTGCATAATGTGTTCCATGTATCTCTGTTGAAAAAGTATCAGCCTGGTCCTGGCCATGTGATCAGATGGGATCACATTGACCTATATCCGGATGCTTCGTTGATACATATCCCGATAAGGATTGTGGATAGGCAAGATAAATTCTTGTGTGGAAAAATCATCGGTCTAGTGTGGGTTTTATGGCAACATGGTAAGATTCATGAAGAGACTTGGGAACATGAAAAGGAAATTAAAGAGCAATGGCCGAAACTCTTTCATTTGGGTGAAGGTTTTCTACTTTCTGAGGATAGAAAGACCAATGGTGGGGAGAATGTAGTACCCCCGATTTCTAGTATGTAACTCTTACTTGATTCTTTCCATGGTTTTAAAATTAAGGGTGATGAATAGGAGAGTCAGGAGAACTTTGAATGAAGTTTTGAGGCAAAGGGGAAGTTGCACGGATGACGCACGGTTTGTCTAAACCACGAGGCAAAATTATGCATAGTTGTCCTTGGAGGTAGTAGCTTCCACACGGGTGGTGCACGGTTTGTCTAACCGTGCGGCCAAACCGTGCGTGGAGGGTTTGCCGAGGCAGTGGCTAACACACAGTTAGCGCGCGGTTTGTCTAACCGTGCGAGCAAACTGTGCGACCACTTAAACAAGATCCTATAAAGGTGGATCTCTCACGTTTTTTCCTCTAAGTGGCTCTTTTTTTCCTCCTAAGTGGCCGTAACTTGGGATTTTGCTTCTCCAAGGTCAAATAGGCTTCTCCCATCGTTCTAGAGGCGATCCAAAGGCTTCTCTTGGCGAATCGAAGCCGAATTATTGAGGTATGTGATCGTTCTTCATCATTCTTGTTCGGTTTCTTAGATCTACTTAGATCTACTTATACTCTTCCCCCATTTTCTTACGCCCGTTATGGGTATACCTAGGTGTGTGGATGAAAAATATGATGAGATTTGGTCTTTGTCTTGCTATGAGAAGAGATCTAAGGTGGGTTTTTGAAGAAGCAACCCGGTTTTCTTGTGCGTTCTTCATTGGTTGGTTTTCGTCAAAACCCTAATGGTAGGAGGCTTCACTCTCGACTCCTCTTGTTATAATTGATTGGATTAGTTTCAAAATGGGTTATTTGAATGGAATTTATTGTGAAAATCATAGAATAAATATTCTTTAGTGATGATTTATGGTTTTAGTGAAATTATAAAATCTTGGTGAATTGTTGTGCAAGTGATTTGGCTTCTTGAATTTAAAATGTTGATTTTAAATTGTGGATTTGCTAAAATTGTAAATGGTTTGATGAAAAATGGTTTTCAATAAAAAGGGAGTTTTATTGAAATGGTTTGGAATTGAAATGGTTTGGAATTGAAATGATTTTGATAGAATTGGTTTTCAATAAAAAGGGAGTTTTATTGAAATGGTTTAGAATTTAAGTGGTTTGGCATTGAAATGGTTTTGATGGAAATGGTTTTCAATAAAAAGGTGTTTTTATTGAAAGGGTATTTTGGCATGAGTTATGGGCATATGTGGTGTGTGTTCATGTTTCATGTACGAGGCTTGGTTGAAATATGACCTTGTGATTGGTTCCAAAGGTTTAATGGAACATGGTAACTATATGTACGAGTCTTGGTTGAAATATGACCTTATACTTGGTGCCAAAGGTGTAATGGCACATGGGAAACAATCACCTTGTGACGACTTAGTAGATCGACGAGAAACCACTCATGAGTATGGAACTGTCATAACGAAGCATGCATGGTTGGTTGCATGGGTAGGGGAAATGGTTGGGTATGCCAAAACGGGATGTTTGTAAAATGGTTATAAATCTTGTTTAGTTATTTTTTTGGAAAAATAACTCGCTGGAAAATTGGTTTCTTTTGCATTGAATGCTTTTGGTCATAAGTGGTTTTGGGAAACTTGTTTATATTTAGTTATAAACTGCTTTTGAGAAAATGTTTTATATAAACTATTTTTATATAAATGTTACTAACTCTTATATCCTAGTGGCGTGAGTAGGGAAGTCATTGGGGAAACCTACTGAGTTTTATACTCACCCCTGTGTTGGAACTTTGGTGCTTTTGCAGATGCTATTTTCTGGGACAGGGGAAAAGGTAATTCTTCCCATGTTTTTAGTACTACCTCGTGATGATTGGGGCTGTTCGGTAATTGTGGAGCTTGGATCTTGTGGAGCATGGAGTTTTGGTGTCTTTTGAGAGTCTTGAGTTGTTCTTTCGCTATGTACTTTGATGTTTGTTTTGGTCTTTTGCTGTTGTGTACTTGATAAGGTTTGACATAAATGAAGTTGTTTAGTTGTCATTCATTTTTTATGCATCTTAGTGAATGTTGGTTGGTTTATTGGTTTATTTCTTAAAGGGAAAATCGTCCCCCACTTATATTTTAAACCCTTAAACATTTATTGTTATCCTTTGACATCTTGGGGATGTATCTTAAGGCCAAGTAATGACTCGTTTTACTCTCAAGACAATGAGAATTGGCAGGTCATTACAGACCTCTAAGTTACTACAAAATGGGAAAATTTTGTTTCTATTTACTATTGATTAAATTCACTTAGCATGAAACACATGATGTCATCTATGATTTATAATATTTCAAGCATGATCATGCATCATGATTAGGCACACAGTTTCAAATTCCATATATATACCTATTGTGTGCTACATAGTAGTTCATTAATTAAATGCCTTGATTTGTTCTATCTATTCGGGATAGTGGTTTTATGTGATATATCTATGTTACCATGTTGTGTGATATATCTTATAGGAATTAATTTAGTTGATAAAATCATGATGTTGGGTTAGTATATATATGAATGTTACTAATATGCAGGGACATAGACTAGGGTAAGTTCTACAAGGGGTATACCTTGGTTTATGTGTAGACTCCTAGAAAAACCTTGTTTGATCCCATAGAATATCAGGAAAACCTTTTGTGATACCATAGACTCATTAGGACCTATTCATATTCCTAATGTTCCATCTTTTGTAGAGATTCCACCTTGGAGACGTGTGATGGGACTGCCAGCTGCGATAGCCCAAGATGCTCTCGTACCACCGCCAGTGGTACAAGGGGATATGCCCCAGCATGAACCTACATTAAAACAGGAGATTTAGACAATATGTCTTATTCACCTGGGAATTTTCCAGATAGTGCCTGTCTAGGGTGGACCCGCACAGAGGACTATGACTGACCATGCTAGGGATTTTCATCTTCTGCACCATCTACCATTCCAAGGCACTGGTGGATCACAAGATGCTAAGGAATAACTGGAATATATTGAGAGTATCTTTGATATAGTCTAGACTCCTGAAGAAGGGTGTGTGATCCTAGCGGCTTTCTTGTTACAAGGACCTACTAGGAGATAGTTGACTACTATGAGCTAGTCTAGGAGACGTGAGGTTATGACTTGGATGACCTTCAAGGAGCTGTTTCTCGAGTAGTAGTTTCTCAACATGATGAAGCCAGACCGTGCCCAGAAATTCATGGAGTTATGATAGGATTCCATGACTATCTCAACTCACTCTGCTCATTTTACGGAGTTACTTCATTTTGATCTTTTCTTAGCTGGAAATGAGGCATAGAAGGCTCAAAAGTTCAAGATAGTCCTTCAACTTGAGCTTCGACATCAGTTTATGGGTTTTGACATGACAACATATACATAGGTCTTCCTAAAGGCCCTAACCTTTGAAAGGGGACTGGAGGAAGAAAGATTTTTGTGATTACACTCAGCTCATGGAGGGGAAGTGATCGAGTTTCCTCTCACCACTACAATATTCTCTTATGGTAATAAGAATAGGAAGACCACAAATGTGAAGAGGAGTACCAACATGTATGTGGAGTAGAGTGTGGTTCAAACAACCACTTTGGTAGGAATTTAACAATGTTTTAACTATGGAAAGGATGTGCACTTTCATAGGTTCTGTAGAGGACCTAATAGTATGTGTCATCTTTACAAGAAGAAGGGAAATCTATAACAGTTTTTCTATAGAAATATAGATCCAATTTTCCATAGGGTAAAAGGTCAGAAAGGGGAAACTAGTTGGGATTTATAGTAGATGAGTCAGACTAGTCATACACCTTAGGAGCAAGAAAGAGGAGCTATAGAAGGCCGCATGTATATTCTAGACTAGACTTCAGAAGATGGTAGAGAGAGACCATTCACTATTAGAGGTACCTTCATGATCACCTATACTGTGTTTACTACCTTATTTTACACTGGTGCTTCCCATTCTTTTATATCGGTACAAGTAATTGTTGGACTTGACTTACCTGTCAAGTTGTCATCCGATTTAGTCTCCCTTAATACACCTTTGGGTACGAAGGTAGAACATATTCATTAATTCTGAGAGTGTCCACTAGTTGTTTCTACCTATGGAAATTTATGGGAATTCATGATTCTAGAAATGATGACCTTCGATGTGATTCTCAACATAGACTAGATAACCAGTTTCTGAGCTCACATTGATTGCTATCAAATATGGGTATTTTTTCTTCAACAAAGGGAGAGAATTTCATGATTACTAGAGTGTGGGAATTGGGATCATACAGATTTAGACTAGAACTGAGCCAAATTGTGTCAATCACAACAAAAATGGAGGGCTTGGATCTTTCAAAAGCATCATTTGAAACCTCCTCATATCTTCCACTAGTTGAAGATCTCTATCAGGATGTCTTCCCGAATGACTTCATTTGACTCCATACTGAAAGAGGATTTTAATTTGAGATAGATCTCATACCTGGTGTGTAGCCTATTTCAATACCTCCATATCTTATTGCTCCATCTAAACTAAAGGACCTCAAGGTTCAACTGGAAGACTTAGAGAGAAAAGGGTTTATCAGAACTAGAACTTCACCATGGGGTGCACCTATTTTGTTCACCAAAAAGGTGGATGGTGGTCTTCAAATATGAATTTATTATCAAAATCTAAACTAGATGACGGTGAAGAACCGATATCCTTTTACAAGGATTTATGATCTCTTTGATTAGTTATGAGGATCCTGATGTTTCTCAAAGATTGATCTTTAAATAGGCTACCATTAGTTGTGAGTTAAAGAGGAGGACATATTGAAGATAGATTTTTGGAATAGATATAGATTTTAAGAGTATTTGATAATGCCTTTCGGACTGATGAATGCCCCATCTGTGTTTATGCAACTCATGAACAAAATATTTCATCCATACCTGGACTCTTTCTTTGTGGTGTTTTTTGAAGATGTCCCCATTTACTCACCGACACCTGAGAAACATGCTAGGTACCTGGAGATAGTTTTGAGTACACTCTGAGCTCATAGAATTTACGCTAAGCTATTAAAATGTGACTTCTGGATTAAAGAGTTTAAGTTACTTGGACATGTGGTGTCTAAAATTGGTATATCATTAAACCTTGAGAAGGTCGAAGCAATTATATCATGGACACATACATGAAACGTGTTTGAGATCAAGAGTTTCCTAGGGTTAGCTGGGTATTACCGATGGTTTATCCATGAATTTTCTAGACTATCAACACCCATGAAATCCTTGATGAAGAAGTGAGTAAATTTACAGTTTTCAAACAAGTGTGAATAGGCCTTTGTGAACTAAAGAAAAGGTTGACAACAACTCCAGTACTGACACTTCCAAAGTCTGGGATTGGTTATGAAATGTATTTTGATGCATTGGGAGTTGGTATGGGAGAAGTGATGATGCACAGAGAAAGGGTAGTAGCATATGGGTATTGAAATATACGAACCCATGAGAAGAACTTCCCTACGCATGACTTGGATCCAATAGCAGTGCTCCACACACTAAAATGTTAGAGGCATTATCTCTTTGGTGAAAGGTTTATTATTTACATGGATCATAAGATACTTCTCTATATCTTCCCTCAGAGGTACCTGAATCTGAGGAAGAGATGTTGCATCGAGTATCTATAGAAATACAACTTTGAGATGACATATTCCCCTAGAAAGGGAAATTTCGTATCATATACCCTTAGCTACAGGATACAAGATGAGTAGGAACTTAATGAGAAATCCTCAAAGTAGCAGTATAATTTGATGTGTTTATTGGATGATTAGAGGGTTGATGATTCAGGGGATCAAGGATCTATGATTTTCACTCCTTTTCAGATTACATCCTTCCTTAGGGAAAGGGTGAGGACTGGTCAAGATTTAGACCCAGAGTGCACTATGATGAGAGAACTTCTTTCTAGAGGTGACCCGATACTCAGATGGCCGATGGAGAGTAATAACATGATCTCGGTCCATGGAAGAGTAGTGGTTCCTACTTCCATTAGAGAGGAAGTGATGAGGGATTACCGTACCTCTAGGTGGACTGTACATCCTGGTGAAATGAATATGTACCATGACTTCAGACTATAGTTCTGGTGGCCAGGGATAAAGAGGGACATTGCAGGTTTGTCTCTTGATGCCTCACCTATCAGAGGGTGAAGGTTGGGAACCAATATCCTGTAGGGTTATTGCAGTAACTCCCGATACCTATGTGAAAGTGGAAAAACATTACTATGGACTTTTTGACCAGATTACCCAGGACCCCAAGGAGTCATGATGTAGTTTGGGTGATCGTCGATCAGTTAACGAAGTCTTCCCACTTCTTACCAATTAGGAAGACTCAATTGGTGGATGAGTTGGGAAAAATTTATGTCTAAGAGATTGTGTACCTACATGGAGTTCCCTTGATAATTGTTTCTGATAGAGGTGATCATTTCACATCATGCTTTTGGAAGGGCTTACAGAAATCCCTAGGAAATCAGCTAATTTTGAGTATGACATATCACCCTCAGAGTAACAGACAGTCTGAGAGGACTATACGCATACTGAAGGATATTCTATGAGATTGCATACTAGAACTCGTAGGAGCATGGGATGATCACTTGTCCTTGATTGAGTTTGAATATAACAAAAATTATCATAATTAGATTCAGATGAAACCTTACAAGGATCTTTATGGAAGACCATGTCACTCACCACTCTATTGGAATGAAGTGGGAGAGACATCTGTTTTTGGCCCCAACATGTTTCAGGAGACCTTTGAGATAGTTCAACTGATAAAAAAGAGATTGATCATTTCTTAGAGTAGAAAAATATCTTATGATGACCGTTAGAGGAGACCCTTGGAGTTTACTGTGGGATATTGGGTATTCTTAAGGGTGACTCCTCAGTTAGGGCATAGATGTCTGAGGAAATAGGGCAAGATAGCAATATATTTTGTTTGACCCTTTGATGTCATCGAGCAGATAGAGGCAGTGGCATATCGTCTAGAACTCCCTTCACGCTATCGTTCTATGCACAACATTTTCCATGTGTCACAGCTTCAGAGGTATATAAATGATCCTATGCATATTCTTGATAGTGAGTACATTGAGATGGATATTGAAACATATTATGAGGAGCGTCTAATACAGATCATGGACCATAATGAGAAGGAATTACGAGGGAGGACAATACCACTAGTCTGAGTTCAGTGGCAGCATGAGCATATCTTGGAAGAGATGTGGGAATGCGAGTCTAATGTTTGATCCCAATGGACTATGTTGTTTGAGGACCACTAGAGACTTCTTGAGAATGAGAAATCGATAAAGGGGGAGAATTGTAACATCATTTTTTTTTAAAATATCAATAAATCTCTCTTTGATAAATTATTAATACGTTAAATGGGGTAAAATGGGTTATTAGTGAAAAGTTTATTTTTTTTGTTAAATGCATCATGGAAGGATAAAACGCCCAATTAATACTCTGGAATATTCAATTAAATATTTTTTGAGTTAAAAACTGAGTAATTATGAGTTGATGAGGTCTGCAATGTCTCAGGGAAGACATAACAAAATATTAAATATGTTATTTTAAGTACAAAAAATTTATAAAAAATAAATTAATAATTCAAAATGGTGCATCAATAGAAAAAACTGAGACCACCGTTGGATTCAGAATATGGTGTTTACCCTATCATGGGTATAAAATTCTAGGGAAGTGAGCATTTGGATTCCCTGCTCGCTAATTAATATTTTTACATAAATTATTAAAAATATTAAATTATTGAAAATACTTTTATATCATACAAGGGGAACGTCACATGGAAATTATAACACCACCATTTTTTTCTAGAATGTGGGGTTTACCCTAGTGGAGATATAATTTTTATGTGCAACATGTGTATAAATAGAATTTTTTTTATTAATTTGATAATTATATTTTTTTTCAAATAAAAATCACCCAAAATTAGAAAAGATAATTATGTGATTTTATCAAGTGATGATTACAGTAGTTTATTACATAAAATTATCAGAAAAAGTTTTATACAAAAATTTAAAATATAAATACGGGGTGATTATCACATGACAAGGTTATCAAAATTATCAAAGGATGATCATTTTAATTATTAAATGATAATTATAGTGATTTATTGAAGATAGTTTATTAAAAATATCAAAAGTTATATATATATATATATGTATGTATGTATGCCTATGTATACACACACACACACACATAAAAGTTTATATATATATATATAGATAATCATAAGAGGATAAGTTTTAATAAAATTATCATTGTGTAATTGTAATGAAAATTTGAATTTATAATTATCAAACACACATGATAATTTAAAGATAAATTCAAAATTATGATTATCAATGTACATGATAATTTATTTATAATTTGAAGTTATAATTATCAATACATAAGATATTTAAATTATAGAAATTGTAATTATCATTACACATGATTATTTAAAGGATAATTTAAAAATTGTAATTATCATTTCATGTGACAAAATGATAATTTAAATTATCAATGCATGTGATAGAACTTTATCATTTTATGTGACCCTTTTTAAAATGATAAATTAGTATTTTATACTATCAACACATGTGATAAAAACTTTATCATTTCATGTAATATTTTAGAAATGATAAGTCAATAATTTATTTTATCAGCGCATGTAATAAAATTAAATTAAAAGTAATAAATTATCATTTCATGTGATATTTAAGAAATGATAAAATAAGAATTTAATTTATCATCACATGTGATAATATTAAATTAAAAATCATGAATCTTCATTTCATGTGACTTATTAAAGGGTAAATTGATAATTAAAATTTATCAACGCATGCGATAAATTTAAGGATAATTTGAGAATTATTCGAGAAAGATGAATAATTATCACATGTGATTTTTTATCTCTTTTTAAATAAAATAATTGTTATGATTCTAGGAAAACCTCAACTAAACCTCAAGAATCGATGTGTCGATAGATTGAGACTTTTACGTGCCGCTCTCATGTTAGGAAAAACTATGAGAGGTTTTTCCCAACTGTTGAGGTAGGAAGTTCCTTAACTTTTTGGGCTTATTTACAAATGATTTTCATTAATAAGACTATGTGAAAACATGTTTAAATAGTGAATTCATGTGGGTATTCCATGAGTAACTTTTAACTGTTTATTCACATTGCTGTATGATTACGTGTACACTGTGTGCTACTTACTCACGATGATGTGATTATTCATGCACACACACACACACACATATCCTGCCATGCTATGCATACCTCATAGTTTTTTTGGAATCAAGATAGGTGGACCATCGACTTACGTTATCCTTTGGAGGAGAGATATGCATGAATGATGATGAGGTTCCAATGAACGAGGTAGTCACATGATGATGCTTAGGGAATCCATGTAGTGTAATGTTGTGACTTGTGTTATCCTCTGGAGGGGGGATGCGCATGAATGACAAAATGTAACATCCCTGGTAAATGAAGAATAAGAGATTTTCATATTTATTAATATTTGTGAATTAAATTTTAATTTTACTTTAAAAGGGTTTCTATGTTCTATAGCGTACCCGATAATAAAAAACGAGTTTCTTTGAAATCTTACGTTGCACAGTAATAATATAATAATATTATTTTAAATGGAAGTTAACTCCTAACCGTTGTATTGACAAGAATGAACAAAACTAACTACAATATGATTATACATGTTTGTTAAATTTATTTACTTTTATCCAATAAAAGTTAGAGGCTTAAAATGTGAATGAATCTAATTTTAAGCATAATTTACATTAAAAGGTCAATTTACCACCTTTTCATGGAGAACCCTCTTTAAATATAGTTTTGATCACTTTAATAAATTCTATTTGACCAAATAAAATCCTTATTTATAATGGGGATATCAAAATTTACTTTGTGTCAATTTTTGGAATTTTTCTGATAAAGTTCATTTTTTAATGAATAGTAAAAAATATTGCCTTTTAATTAAAAACTGTGTTTTAATATAATTTATTTATATGGTTATATTATATTTTTAATTTGTTTTAAAGTGTAATTAGAATATATTTTTACCATTTAATCCAATTTTGGTCATTGTAATTAATTTCAATTTGAAATTGGACATAAACAAGTGTCAATCTTTTAATAGTTATAGTTTCTTAAAAATGTTGAAATAGTGGGTGCCCTAGACCCAACTATTATGTGCTTTTGATTACCATATCGTGTATACAGTATGGTATGCATGATTTCATCTTACCATTATAGTGTAGACTTTTCTGCATCCACTATTGAAATGGTAATGTCCAAAGATTAATTGTCGTATCGAAAGGTTATAGCAGTTCCCAGGCTATAATGAGAACCTCTAGATATTATGACATTAATCTTAAATATATGTTCTATGGTCTAGATACATCTTACTAATTGGACATAGTAGATGTCTGACCATCAGGTGCTGGGGGCTCATAAGCATTGAGACTTCTTCTCATGAAGTTCGCACTTGGTGATCTCTAGTAGTGAAATCATGAGGACTGACCCGCCAATAGGAACACCACATGTTTCAGGTGTCATTGGATGTTCCTATCTACGATCATGTGTAATGGTCTCCTGACTTGAGATCATTACCAATGTATGTCATTTGATTGTGTACTTTGATGCAAGATGAAAACCATGGCAATGAAGTCGTGGCGAGGTAGTTTGTGTCGAGTGCGTCATTAGTGGCATGTCATTGGTTGAATGGTCAAGAAAGGATTTGTCGCTTCCAGGTTATGGAAGTAATATATCTCTAGCCATGTTGATATGGATGGCAGTACCTTTATAAGACCATGGCCATGGCAGTCGAGGGTAAATCCGTCCAGTTACATCAACAAACAATAAAGCAAGAAAAGGGCGATGACACGAGAGTGCATCCTGCTTTATGAGATATTATAGACAAAGAGATTATATTACACAGTGCGTGTTCGTAGGTTGGTTGTCGCTGCTGTGACAATCCTTATTTCTTCAGGGGCCATGATGGGTTGCTAGATCCCGCTCTTGGTCTGTGAATATTATTCACGGCTGTCGAAATAAGGGCCTAGAGGGTCACACACAATAGAGTATTCAAGAATCTGCCCTATTCAGTTGAATAGGAGTATTGGACATAGTGGGCCCCGCCCTAGGGGTCCGGGAATTTTCCAAAGTTAAATGATCACCAATGCGATAAATATATTCATATTATTCGAGTTTAGAATAATGAGTATTGAATTTATTTATTAAATGTATTTACGAGTTTTAAGTAAATACATGAAAAATATTAATTGACGAATATTAAATTATTCAAGGTTCAATTAATATTTATGGGAGCGACGAGTCAGGTTAATGACTCAATTATTATCATGTAATATATTTTAATATATTACAAGTGAATGATAATAATATTTATGGCTCAGTTTAGTAGTCATAAAATGTAGTTAATAGTGCGTTAAGTATTCGGGGCTAGCGAGGCGATACCGGGTATTTTAATTGAGCACTATAAATATAAGAGGAGGGGACTTTGCCAAAGACTATTCATGGAGTTTATCTCTCCTCTCCTCTCTCCCACATTCTAGAGAGAGATGCTCTGGCTCCAAGGAGCTCGGATGGAGCTCTCTCTCGGGCATCGCTAGTGAAGCGATGCGGTGGTCGTTGGAGCATCGAAGGCATCATCGCAGATCCGCGCTAGCACCCGGATTACGACGAACGATGCTCCCGCAGATTCCTTGAAGCACGTGTGGATGATCTAGAGGAATTCGGCTTCAGATTCTTCGAGCAGCGATCGCCAACGACAAGCAGACATCGTGCGCGGCTTTGGATTCAAACCAGGTATTTTACGGTTTAATTTTGTGCTTAAAATCCTCCACGCGTGGTCCTCGGCTTTGACCGGGCTGCCCTTCACCGACGTCGGCAAGTTTACGGCGAACGACGGTGGAAAATTTTTAAAAAACCCACCTTTTTGGGGCTTCCGCTGCACGCCCGGTTCCAACAAAAAACACGCTATTTATTTTAACAATGGGAATTAATTAACGCCACTTATATGCTTTGAATTTGTAAAAATAGACATCATTTTTTAATTTGGAATATCAAATAAATCTTATGCTGAATTTTTGGCATTTTTCAGAAAAACATCAAATTTTGATGAATAGTGAAACCACTTAGAAGTAGTTAGAAAAACCGCCTTTTTCATTTAAATGAAATTTTACCACTTCTGAGAATTGAATTTAAAAAATCCAACATACATGGTTGTTATTAGTAAGTAAAATGTGGTTCAATAAGATGAAAATAATTTTTTGTGAATAATAACTTTTGACTTATTTACCGCAGTTAAAGGTAAATATGGTAATTCAAGGTAAAAAGAATATTATAATAATTCAAAATTACCTTAACACTTGTCCTAACCTTATTGGATGAGTAATGACCAACCATGGTCATCCTTGAGTCGATTTTGGGACCCCATGGATCCACTTATGAATGATAATGACACTTTAGATTAATTAATTTAAAGTAAAGGCAAAAATGACATAAACATATATCTTTTTGTAAATTAAATTTTATACAGTGTTATATAAGTAATAGTTTTGACTATAAAAATTATTTGGAAATATAAAAAGATTTCCTACATCATGGTATTTTTTTATAATTTTTAGACATCAAATAAATTAAATTATTTATGACACAATAATGATGCAATATTTACCTTATTAATAAATTATTTAAATAAATAAGATTATAAATATTAAAATAACATCCAAAACTTGTACAATTATTATTGGATGATTTTATTTTGACCATGAGTCATCTTATATGTGACTATAATGATTTTTGGATCTTTATAAACCGAATATCATTATATAATAAAATAATATTTTCACACTTTCCTAAAGAGCCCCTCCTCCCCCTTATAAAATGAGACCATTTCTAACCAATTCCACACACCTATCAAGCCTTTTGTCACATCAAAAATCTTCCCAATTAAGCCCCCTACATCCCTATACTCCACTTAAAAGCCTTACCTTAGGCAGAAGGCACTTCAAAAATTCCTTTTGGTTCAAACCAAAGAAAGTTACCCAAATTAAAGGTAACGATTTCTCTTATTTTTTTTGTTTTATTTTACTTATCCAACCCCAAACTCTTTTTATTCCTTTATTTTATAAAAAAATAACTATCCTCAATATACTAGTATGTTTTGATGAGAAGGATTCAAACTACACTTACACACACCTCCATCTAATGGGTGAAGAACATATTGTTTCTGTGGATGGAAAACTAACGCCTCACGAAATGATGATTGTTCGATTATATCCTACCACATATCATGGTGGCCATTAAGATGGAACTATATTTATATATGATATATATTATGTTTATGTTTTCTTTATGCTTCTATATTTTTACTTTATTTCATACCTTTATGGTTTCCATTATGTGTAAACAGGATAATTTCATTTGAGGAAGCGCAGACTACCACCCCCTCAAAGTGATATGACTCATTAATTCCATATGTGGTAAGTATAAAGTATGAAGTTAATGATATTATATATGATATTATACTGTAATTATAATATATTTATGTATCATTATGTTTTAATTAAAATACAAAATAGAAATGAAAGTAGCGTTAATGCGTACGTACGGCTTACCGTCTCCATGAACGGTGCATTTCATTTCTTACCTCCAAATGTTATGTAATATTATAAATACATGTATATACTAGATATATATGATATATATGATATCTAAATCATGAATATCATTCTGGATATAATGAAATTTTGACTATGTGAACAACTTGTAACTATATAGTGTTCATTTGTGACTCAAGTACCAAATATCGACAAAACGAACATTATTAACTTGAATGATTACATAATGTTTATAACATGGTAATAAGTGATATAAAAAGAATAATAAACTTGAAAAAGGTTCTTAATCTAGTATAAATTAACTTTAGTTTATTATTCATGATATTAAATAACGAACAGGTCAAGTCGGACACGAGGTAAGGGACTTCATCTCAATCTCCTTTCATTAAGGCATATTTTGTTTTAATACACAATTTTATTTTATACGATGTATAAAAACCCTTGAATTTTCAAAGGTAATATTTTACTATGAAGAGTTTTACTAAACAAAAAAAAGGAATGTTTCTTTTAACGTAAGCGGGGACAACGCCCTTTCCTTCTCCGCATGTATTATTTGTTCTTTAGCTTCCTTAACAAGCCGTAATGTTTTTTTTCAAGGAAAATAAATACCATATACTCTTTTATGTATTTTGGTATTGAAAATGGTTTTGATAATGGATTTTTTATGTCAATATATTTAAGTGATATATTGTGATTGAAATTTGGTAATGTTTTATTTCCTTTATATTTGTTTTATGTGTTATGATTTTATAATGGTACTTGGACATTTTATAGGTGGTTATATGATAAACCAAATGATGGGTGGTTCCGTGATAATCCAGGACAGGTGGTGACATTATAACCTCTAATGCATTGGGTATGGAAGTTAGTCGTATGGCTATTCCATTTAGTGATATGTGTGGAAGTCGAACGTATGGTTATTTCATTTAAGTATGTTTATGTACCAAATTACCTTTATATGTTATGTGTTCTATATATGGGTTTTATGGTAATATTTTGGTTACAAAAGGGTAAGTAGTGATCTTTTATTCAGTGAAGAGTATTTACTACTTCATAAAGGTGAAAAGTATTACTTATGTTAAAGTATTCATGGTTTACTTGTTGTTTTGAAAAACTAACAGTTTTCCTTCTTTGTGTATCCCTTACTAAGCTTTTTTATGCTCATCCCATGTTTTTGAAATGTTTTTCATAGGAAATAATGTGGAATAGGCTCAAAGATGGGATCAATGAAAATTCATGCTGTCTTAAACATGGAACTAGACATGACTCTTTTTTTCAAGAGTTTTTATTTTATGAAAAAAATGGAAACTGAGTAGAAGTGTCTACTTTGTAATATTTTGATATGTAATAGTTATGTCCTATTTCTCTAAAACTCTAAATCTAAAAATATCCTCAATGTGAATTATTCGTTTAATTCAATATTATGAAATGTTTTAAGGTTGGGTGCTTATAGTTGGTATCATAGGTCGGTTTAGAAAACTTTATAAGTTAGGGTATTGTTAAATAAATGTCCATAAATTAATTTATGGTAATATTGAAATGATATAGCATTTATAGATTACCATGTTTCTTTGCTTAAGATATTTCTGTGTTCAGAATGGTTTTCCACATAGGAAACACGAAAACTATGTTGGGGCGACATTAGTAGGAAGACAACCTTCCAAATCAGCAACCTGATATGGTCAGAATCGGAACTGAACAGTTTGTTGCAGTGATGGAACAATTGAATCAGGATATAAATGGTGGTGGTATCCATGCACGAGATCAGCCAGATCAACCGCAGAGGAACATGTCAGTAGTGGAGCATTTCACGAGACAACATCCCCCATCATTCATAGGATCATCTAACCCTGTGATAGCTAAAGGGTGGATTAAACCACTGGAGAATATTTTTGATGTCATGGGGTGTTCATAACATCAAAAGGTTTGTCTCACTGTTTACCGTTTTGAAGGTGAAGCTTATCAGTGGTGGTTGATGGTGAAAAATATCAGGGATAGTGAGGAGATTGATGCTCTTGATTGGGATGAATTCAAAGGTATGTTTCTTGAGAAATATTTCCCTAAGGTGGTTCATCTTAGGATGGAAAAACAATTCCTGGAATTAAGGTAGGAGGATGACTCAGTGACTTCTTATGAAGAAAAATTCACTCGACTGGAAAGGTATGCTCCAAATTTCATCTGAGATCTTAATAGTAAGATAAATCGATTTTAATCAGGATTAAATCCACGATATCGAAGAGAATTAGCCTCTCGTGAGTTCAAAATTTATGAAAAACTTGTTCGATGTGCAGAGAAGGTGGAAATGGAGTTTTCGGATGATCAGGTATTTGTTGACAAACAATAGAATAAGAGGTCTAGTTGGAAGGCCAAGGGAAAGAATTCATCAAAGAAGCCCGGAGGTAAGAAAAATTAAATATCCAACTTGTGATAAGTGTGGTAAAAAGCATCCTGGAGAATGTTTATCAAAGTATGGAAAGTAATTCCGGTGTGGTAAGTTTGGTTATATTGCTCGTAACTGTAAGGAAGATGATCAAGCAGGGAATGAAAAGACATCAGTAAGATGTTTTAAGTGTAATGAAATGGGTCATTATGAAAATGAGTGTCTAGAAAAGAACTCAACTAAGGGAAAGCAGCCAGACTACAAGAAGAAAGGGGTGGTGAAATCCTTTGCAACTACTTCCGAAGATGTTGGGCCATCAAATGAAGTAGTATCAGGTACACTGTTTGTTTGTTCAGATTATTCCAATGTGTTGTTTGATTTAGGGTCTACACACTCTTTCATTTCTGATAAGTTTTCTAATAAATTGGGAATTCCATCTTAATATATGAATACAAAACTTATGGTAAAAACACCTGGAGGAAATTTTGAGACAAAAAGAAAACATAAGACCCTTCCTGTCCTTGTGTGCGGGAATAATCTACCTGCAAACCTTATTGTTTTTCCTTTAGTAGAGTTTGATGTTATTTTGGGCATAGATTGGCTGTCTGTTTATCATGCTAAGATTTAATGCAGAGCTAAAGATGTTTCATTTTAGAAAGATTTACAGTTTTTGTTCAAGAATTAACCCTTGCTTTTGATAACATATCTGGAAGCTGAGAAACTAGTAAAATATGGAAATTAATGTTACCTTTCACATATTGTTGAAAATAAAGAAACTGTTCAGATTAATGATGTTCCAGTGATAAATGAGTATCTTGATGTTTTTCCTGATGAGTTTCCTAGTATTATACCTGATCGAGAAGTTTAATTTACTGTTTACTTAGTTCTTGATGCTAATCCAATTTCAAAACCCCCTTATCTAATGGCTGAAATTGAACTTTTAGAGTTGAAGAAGCAATTGAAGGAGTTATTAGATAAAGGTTTCATTCGACCTAGCACATCACCATGGGGTGATCTTGTCTTGTTTGTTAAAAATAAAGATGGTTCAATGAGACTTTGAATTGATTATAGAGCATTGAATAACATCACTGTTTAGAATAAGTATCCTTTACCTCATATCGATGATTTGTTTGATCAGCTCCAGGGAGCTCAGTATTTTTCAAAGATTGACTTGAGATTGGGGTACCATCAATTAAAAGTAAAGGAATCAGACATTCCGAAGACCGAGTTTTGTACTAGATATGGAAATTATGAATTTGTAGTTATGCCTTTTCGGTTAACCAATGCACCTGCCGTATTCATGGATCTTATGAATAGAATTTCCATGAGTTCTTGGATAAGTTTTTGGTTGTGTTCATTGATGATATTTTGGTTTATTCTAAAAGTAAAGAGGATCATGGAAGTCATTTAAGGGTCATCTTGAAAACCTTAAAAGAAAAGAAAATTTATGGGAAATTCAGAAAGTGTGAGTTTTGGTTACAAAAAATTTCTTTCCTTGGCCACATTGTTTCAAAAAATGGCATAACTGTTGATCCT
Source organism: Viscum album (assembly GCA_963277665.1). Lineage (NCBI taxonomy): Eukaryota > Viridiplantae > Streptophyta > Magnoliopsida > Santalales > Viscaceae > Viscum > Viscum album. The sequence goes on along the minus strand of OY728121.1, from coordinate 746,504,398 downwards.
GCTAAAACAAAACTTGTTAAGGAATGGAAAAGATCCACAAATATAACCGAGATCCATAGTTTTCTTGGTTTGTAAGGTTATTACCAGAGGTTTGTTGAAAATTTTGCATGGTTATCTAGTCCAATGACTAAGTTAACTCGAAAAGGTGTTAAGTTCATTTGGACAAAAGAATGTGATGATTGTTTTTAGGAATTGAAAAGAAGATTGGTGAATGCTCCAGTTTTGGCACTTCCTTCTAGAAATGGTGAGTTTGTTATTTACAATGATGATTCATTGAAAGGACTTGGATGTGTCCTTATGAAAAATGATCAGGTAATTGCTTATGCTTCATGTTAGTTGAAACCTCATGAGTTATATTAACCTACACATGATTTGGAATTAGCTACTGTTGTTTTTACTTTAAAAATTTGGAGGCATAATTTGTATGGAGTAAAATGTGAAATATATACTGACCAAAAAATATTAAAGTATATATTCACTCAGAAAGAATTGAACATGAGACATAGGAGATGCCTGGAATTAATCAAGGATTATGATTGCATGATCCATTACCATCTGGGAAAAGAAAATAACGTGGCTGATGCTTTGAGTCAAAAAAAGTAATGTCTCAATAACCATGATACATTTGGAACGAGATCCTTTGGTTTTTGATTTGATGAACATTGGCATAGAAGTTGTTGGTGCCATAAATTCTTCTATTTTTTTTTCAGGCGTCAGTGAAATCTATTGGAGTTGGTGGCCTAGAACCAAATACTTTGCACTTTATTCATTAATAAAAGCCTTATCACATCTTAATTGTTCTTCTACGTGGCAATGCATGTGATAATGTCCTAAGGATAGCTGTTGCATCAAAGGGTCATAGCGGATCCCTGCTATGATGATAACCCGAAAGTGCCATAACACTGTTCTTGAATATATGTTCTATGACCGGATGATATTATTTGAGGGACACAAATAATATAGGCCATTAGGGGTGAGGACTCATAAAACTTTGAGGAATAATCTCATGGTATGCTCCCTTGGTAATATCTAGGAGGATATTATGAGAACGAGACCCGCCAGAAGGAAATCCACATTTCATAGTGTCATTGGATGTTCCTATCTACGGACGTGTGTATTGGTCCTTAGACTTTAAGATTATTATTAATGGGTATTACAACTCGCGCACTTAGATGTATTGACGAAAATTGTGACGACACACTGTTCGTAGCGAGGTAGGATACGCTGGGTGCGTCATGAGTAATACCGCATTAATAGATAATGCGAGAAAGGATTTGTCCCTTCCGTTCCACAACGGAAGTAGATATCTTATGCCCTTTGATGGAATTGATATAGCCTAAATAAATCCATGGCCATGGTAAGTTATGGGAGAGTTCAATTCCGGGAAGTCAAAGAAAGAATAATCGAGCACATGGGTTGATGGAAATAGCATGCAACCCGCTTGATTAGAGATATCGATACAAAGGGATTATATTACATGATAAGCGTTCATAGGAGGTGACACGTCATTGCGGCATTAACTTCTTTCTCTATGGGTGCCTTGGCGTATTGCTAGATGCTAACCTTGGACTTTAGGCAGGCTACGCCTAATGCCACTGAGAAAGAGGCCTAGAGGGTCACACACTAAGTGTGTCCATGTATCTCAGTTAAATATTAATTTAACAAGTTAAATAAAGATTATTCCTGACTGTGGTTTAATAATTATTTAAGGATTCCTGATCACATTTATTTCGACACTAGTTATTCGAGAGAATATATTGTGGACGAAATAATATTTATTAGAAAATGATGTAGTTATATTTATTTAAGAAAGAAATAGCCATTACTAAAGGTCTAATAAATGTGGTGGAGAAAAATGGAAAATAAAAGTACACGCCATGTATATTAAATATACACGCTGTGTAGTTTTATGGAAAACAAGTACACACCATGTATTAATTATTACACGCCGTGTAGTTTTTCCAGTTGGGATTTTGAGGATATAATATTGTTTTATTAAATGATATTTATTATAATCAGCGTGGGTGCATGTCAAGGAATTAATAATTCGACATGGAGGTTTCAATAAGAGTAAATGAAATAAATAAAACGTGTAACGCGTTTATTTATTGTCATAACTCTATTAACCTCAAAACCAATTATAAATATCCTTACAACCCCAAAACTTTGGAGAGCCATTGTTTTGCACAATAGATTTGGAAATACTCTCAAGCCAAGAGAGAATTCCCTTTCCACCAAGAACACCCTCAAGTTATGAGAGCGAGATCCTCCACCGGATCAAGGCGGTCGAAGGTGGACATCGCAAGCAATGGTTCTTCCGCGCTAGCACCTAGAGATCCCTTCGGCGACGTCCAGAGATACGTGGAGCACGTGTGGATCACCGCTAGAGGAATCCTACACTTGGATTCTACGACACAACAACAGATCACATGATCGTGACTGGAGACATCAATGAAGAAAGAATTCCACCAAGGTAATTCTTGTGAATTAATTAAATTAATTATAACCAACATATGATGATCCCATCTCTATGGTTTTGGGATTCCCTCTTATGTTTTTCATTCCTCATTCTATTCCGAAGATTCGGCATTTTACATCGTGACAGATCTCAGATTGAATGTTGTTTAACGTTAAAATTAAAGTTGAAAAAACCCTCCAATGCGCTTCCACTACGCTCGGAACCTACAAGTGGTATCAGAGGGGTCATATCATTGATTATAATTATTTAGTTTTTTGTTTATGTTTTACGCATTTAATAATTTAGTTGTTTCATTTCAAGTTTAATCATTCTGGAAATATGAATCTCGAGATCTGTTCCTCCTCCCTCATTTCTCGTTCACCTTACAGAAATGATTTTTTCTTTTAATTTTGATTAAAATAAAATAGAGGAACTCCTCCGGAGGAGCCAAACGATTCTGGCCGTAAAACACCAGAATACATGGTGTGTATTCGGAAGTACATGCTGTGTAGTCTAGGTTCACTGCATTGACTGATCCGCCAAATCAGGCCGTGTATTGGAGTATACCTATTTCATTTATGACACCGTGTGTTGACTAGGAACAAGTGGCACACAGTTCCCAGATTACATGTCGTGTGGTCCAACTAAACATGACGTGTAGTCCCTTCAGGTTTGGGTTGGACCATGTACCCCGTACACGGCTTTCCCGACTGAAAAAAATGTAACGCGGAAACTACATGGCGTGTGTCCCACAGAACACGCCGTGTACTCTGAAAATTTCCGAAGTACATTAACACACCCTGTCCCTGGGCATGTACTTCGAATGGATGGTGAAGAAAAGTACACACCATGTAGTCGGAACTACACGACATGTACTCACCCAAATTTTGTAGATTTATTAAAAGTTATTATTATATTATACAAAACCATGAGACATGCACCATGGTGCAGGCGTAAAACTGAGGCACAACACGTGATAGGTGTTTTATATATATGTGTTTGATTTAACATCTGCGTTATGAATGAGAATTCACCGGGTTTCCTCCAAGGTACAAGTTACATACAAGGATAATTTTAAATGAATTTATTTGTTTAAAATTATGATGGATGAGAATCTCAAGGAAGTTCAGAAAAGGGTTTAAGATAAAAGGATTGATTAATTAAAAGATAATTAATTGATTCGAGCGTGATTTATATTAAATAAGAACGATTAAAGAATTGAATGCTAGTTTTATTTATGCATAAATATCGTTGCATGTATGGATGATCATGAGCTAGACCGAGACCTTTGTATGTGAATGATTTATTTTAATTTATTTATTTAAATTAAATTTTTTGGCTTTCAAGCCATTTCATCATTAATATGTAGGGCATGCGCGCCCAAGGATTATTTTATGTAAAACCCCTTTTTACCCCTCACCTGTGTGTGAGATAAATGCATATGTAATGGATGGAGCTCCCAAGCTAGTGGAGGCGGATCAAGTCAAGAGCCAAGGTGAAACCAATCTAAGGAGATACAAAGGTGGACAGGTGGAAATCTGTAAACACGAACCTGAAAGGTTCAAGGTGTTTCTCTCCTAGGTCTTGGGTTAGTTTATCAACCGCTAGATAAACTAACCAATAGAAAAGATCATGATCATACCATTTATTTTATTTCTGTCAGTTTCATGGTTTATTTATTGTGGGTGTGTTGTCACAATCACACAATTAATGAATTAAACGAGCATGCAAGATGGAACTAAAATAAAACCGGATTATACATAAATATTATCTTAGACATGGTTAATCACTTAAGTATATCCCATTTAATATTAACAAGCATGTAATAAAAGATAATAAATTGGAAATTTGCGTATAAGGATAAAATCCCTCAAAAGAAATATTAAGTCGGTATAGCCTTCCATAATCTTGGTTAGAATCGAACTATAGTTCAAAGTAATTGACCAACCCTAGTTGGGTTGCTAATTATCGGGGAATTCTAATTCAAGGTTTTGAGTTGACTTGACTTGGTTCGCATCAAGGGTTGACTACCATAGCAGGACTTGGTGTGACCAAGAGGCAAAGGTTGAGGAAATCCAAAATAAAAGGATTTCAGGATTGGGGAGTCCACTCAGCGGATTGAGGAGCTGCGAGTTAATGCAGTTGGCATTTGGAATGCCTACCTAAAACCCTTCAAGTTTCTTGACCAACCCTAGTTGGTGTAATGCGAAGGGCAATATGAATCCTTTCCACTAGAATATTCAGGAAATAGAATATTCTGAAGTCAATGGTGAGGTCTATTAGATTTCGATAAAATAGTGGGAGACTAATAAGTATTAATTTATTTATTTGTCTCAGTTTTGTAAGAAAGTACTAAACCTTTGATCATATTAATTTTTAGAAACGAAAAGAAAATGACTTTGAACATATCATTGAGAACCATACTCGAGAAAGAAAACCTTCTCACCGACACCAATTTCCAAGAGTGGAAGAGGCGTTTACACATTATCCATTGCCACGAGAGGAAATTGTATGTGATGAAAGAGCCTGTTCTAGTTGTGGCTAGATCATAACTTTTACCCTTAACTCACCAGGTAGATAGGGAAATGGGGCGTGACAAACCTGCAGTCCTTATGGTGAATAAGAAAAGGAAGGACAAGGTAAAGGGGCCAAAGACTTATAAACGGTCTGAAGCCCCCGAGCACCTTCCCTCCAAGAAGGGGAAGATCCAGAGGCAGGGTAAGGATTGAGAGGAAATGTGTTTTGCATGTGGCAAGCAAGGCCACTGGAAGAGGAACTGCACCCAGAAGCATCGGGACGCTAATGGTGCATTTGTTATCGAGTGTAATCTTTCTATTTCTACACATTGGGTATTAGATACAACTTGTGGGGATCACATCTGTATTCAAATGCAAGAACAAAGTAGATTTAGAAAGATTGCCAAAGGATAGGTGGATATTCGAGCTGCCAATGGCGCAAGGCTGGCTGCATTGGCTATTGGCGACTACCACCTCTCATTGCCGACTGGGATGATTTTGGTTTTACTTAACTGTTATTATGTGCCTAGTATTACCAAGAACATAATTTATGTATCTTGTTTGGATATGGATGGATTTATTTTCAAGTTTGGAAATAAGGGTTGTATCTTTTATCAGAACAACATATTTTTTGGTATGGAACATTTAAATAATGGTTTGTAAGTATTAAATTATGAAAACCAAGTGTTGGAAATTGATTACGAAACAAACTCACATGACTCATACATCACCCAGTTGTGGCATCACCGTCTCGGTCATGTAAATGAGAATCACTTGACAAAGCTCTGCCAAGATGGCTATTTAGACTCTACTGAGCTAAAACCACTTGATAGATGTCATGCTTGTTTACAAGGAAAAATGACCAAACCATCTTTTGGTGGACAGGGTTAAAGGGCCACAAAGCTTCTAGGATTGGTACACACAGATGTGTGTGGACCATTTCCAGTAGAAGCTAGAGGTGGATATTCTTACTTCGTTACTTTTACTGATGATTTGAGTGGATATGTCTATGTCTACTTAATGAGGTATAAGTGAGAGGCCTTAGAGAAATTTAAGGAATTCAAGAATGAAGTAGAGAATCAACTTGGTAAGAAGATAAATAAGCTTCAATTGGATCGAGGTGGAGAATATCTGAACCAAGAGTTCATCGATCTTCTACGGGAGTCTGGGATTCTATATCAGCTCACTCCTCCTTATACACCATAGTGGAATGGTGTTAGTGAAAGGAGGAACCGAACCTTGTTGAACATGGTGAGGTTGATGATGAGTCATGTGGATCTTCCATTATCCTTTTGGGGATATGAATTACAAACTACAACATACACATTAAACCGAGTACCAACTAAGGTAGCAAATGGAATTCCCTCCGAGTTATGGAATGGAAAGAAACCCATTTTTTCACACACATGTGTATGGGGATGCGAGGCATTTGTTAAGGCCTCCTCAGGAACAAACTAGCACCCCGGGGCACGAGTTTTATCTTTATAGGATATCCCAAAGAAACTAAAGGATATAACCAATATAACCCCCAATACAAGAAAGTGACTGTCGCCAGACAAGCTGTATTTCTTGAGAGGGAGCACATCCTCAAAAAGGATATTGGGAGCAAGATTGACTTCGAAGAAGTTGATGCTCAAGATACACAGGAGTTGGTACAGGAACAAGTTCCACAGGTCCCCGTGGAAGAGGTTCCAGAAACACAAGTACTGCGTAGGAGCTCAAGAGAGGTAAGGGAACCAGAGAGATTTGGTTTCCTAGTCACCGAGGATGGTGAATCATTATTGTTGGACAATGATGAAACTCTCTCCTATAAGGAAGCAGTAGAAAACTCAGAAGCTGCAAGATGGCTAGAAGATATGAATTCTGAGATGGATTCCATGTATCAGAACCAAGTATTGGTTCTGGTCGATGAGCCAGTTGATGTAAAGACTGTTGGATGTAAATGGGTATTCAAGAGAAAGCTAGACATGGAAGGTCAAGTTAGAACCTATAAAGCAAGGCTAGTGTCTAAATGGTTTAGACACCATCAAGGAATTGACTATGATGAAACCTTCTCGCCAGTTGCCATGTTTAAATCCATAAGAATCATACTTTCCATAGCAGCTTACCATGACTACGAGATTTGGAAAATGGATGTCAAAACAGCATTCCTTAATGGGAACGTTCAGGATGATGTCTATATGACACAACCAGAAGGGTTTGTGACACAAGGTGATGCCAAAAAGGTTTTCAAGTTGCATAAATCCATTTATGGATTGAATCAAGCATCCAGGTCAGGGAAAATTTGATTTGATGAAGCCATAACAGAATTTGGTTTCATTAAGAATGAATGTGAGCCATGTGTTTATAAGCGTTTAATGGGAATGCGATTGTTATCCTAGTAGTATATGTTTATGAAATATTGATTATTGTAAACGATGTACCAGTCTTACAGTTAGTTAAGGATTGGTTGAACAAGTGTTTCTCCATGAAGGACTTGGGTGAATCAGCCTACATTCTAGGGATTAAGATCATTCATGATAGATCCAAGAGGCTGCTTGGACTAAGTCAGAGTACATACATTGACCAGATACTAAAGAGATTTAGTATGGAACAATCCAAGAGGGTATTGGTTCTAGTGTCACATGGCCTAAATATTTCTAAGAAAATGTGTCCTCAGACACAACAAGAGAAAGATAAAATGAGTAAGATCCCATACGCTTTGGCTATAGGATCCATCATGTATGCCATGTTATGTACCAGGATTGATGTAGCCTATGAACTGAGCATGGTAGGCAGATATCAAGTAGATCTAGGAGAAAAAAATTGGACGGCTGTTAAGACTATCCTCAAGTATCTGAGAAGAACTAAGGATATGTTCCTGGTATATGGAGGAGACAAGGAGCTTGTTATCAGAGGGTATACTGATTCTGGTTTTCAGACAGATCAGAATGATCTGAAGTCGCAATCTGGATATGTTTTCTGTCTCAATGGAGGAGCTGTGAGATGGAAGATTTCAAAGCAGCCAGTTGTCGCTGATTCTACAATGGAGTCTGAATATATAACGGATTCTGATGCAGCCAAGGAAGCCGTCTGGATTTGGAACTTTTTCTAGGAGCTTGATGTGGTGCCTAGAAGTAAAGATCCCATTACATTTTATTGTGATAATACTACAACGGTGGCTCTTGAAAAAGAAACAAGGTCACATCAACGGACAAAGCACATAATCCGGAAGTATCACCTCTTGAGGGATTTCTATCAAATGGGTGAAGTTGCAGTGAGCAGAGTGTCCACAGAAGAGAACATGGAGAACCCCATGACGAAAGGCCTATCTCAGCAGAAGCATGAATATCATGTGAGAGCTAGCGGGTTAAAGGTTGTTAGTAGTTGGCTCTAGTCCAAGTGGGAGTCTGTTGGAGTTGGTGGCCTAGAAATAACTACATTGTAATTTATTCATTAATAAAATCCTTATCACATCTTGATTGTTCTTCTGCGTGACAATTCATGTGATAATGTCCTAAGGATAGATGTTTCATTAAAGGGTCATAGCGGATCCCTGCTATGATGAGAACCCGGAAGTTCCATAACACTGTTCTTGAATATATGTTCTATGGATGGATGATATTATTTGAGGGACACAAATAATACAAGCCATTAGGGATTAGGACTCATAAATCTTTGAGGAACCATCTCATGGTGTGCGCCCTTGGTAATATCTAGAAGGATATTATGAGAACGAGACCCGCCAGTAGGAAATCCACATTTCATAGTGTCATTGGATGTTCCTATCTGCGGACGTGTGTATTGGTCCTTAGACTTTAAGATTATTATTAATGGGTATTACAACTCATGCACTTAGATGTATTGACGAAAACTGTGATGACACACTATTCGCAGTGAGGTAAGATACGTTGGGTGCGTCACAAGTAATACCGCATTAATAGATAATGCGAGAAATGATTTTTCCCTTTCGTTCCACAACGGAAGTAGATATCTCAAGACCTTTTATGGAATTGATATAGACTAAATAAATCCATGGCCATAGTAAGGTATGGGCGAGTTAAATTCTGGGAAGTCAAAGAAAGAATAATCGAGCACATGAGTTGATGACACTAGAATGCAACCTGCTTGATTAGAGATATCGAGACAAATAGATTACATTACATGGTAAGTGTTCGTAGGAGGTGACACGTCATTGCGGCATTAAATTCTTTATCTATGGGTGCCTTGGCGTGTTGCTAGACGCTAACCTTGGACTTTAGGCAGGCTCCGCCTAATTCCAATGAGAAAGAGGACTAGAGGGTCACACACTAAGTGTGTCCATGTATCTCAGTTAAATATTAATTTAAAAAATTAAATAAAGATTATTCCCAACTCTGGTTTAATAATTATTTAAGGATGCCTGATCGCATTTATTTCGACACCAGTTATTCGAGAGAATATATTGTGGAAGAAATAATATTTATTATCGAGTGATGCAGTTATATTTATTTAAGAAATAAATATCCATTACTCAAGGTCTAATAAATGTGGTGGAGAAAAATGGAAAATAAAAGTACACGCCGTGTATATTAAATATACACCCCGTGTAGTTTTATGGAAAACAAGTACACGCCGTGTAGTTTTTCCAGTTGGGATTTTGAGGATATAAAATTGTTGTATTAAATGATATTCATTATAATAAGTATGGGTGCATGTCAAGGAATTAATAATTAGACATGGAGATTTCAATAAGAGTAAATGAAATAAATAAAACGTGTAATGCATTTATTTATTGTCATAACTCTATTAACCTCAAACCTGATTATAAATATCATCAAAACCCCAACACTTTGGAGAGCCATTATTGTGCACAACGGATTTGGAAATACTCTCAATCCAAGAGAGAATTCCCTTTCCACCAAGAACGCCCTCAAGTTACGAGAGAAAGATCCTCCATCGGATCAAGGCGGTCGAAGGCGGACATCGCAAGTGAAGGTTCTTCCGCGCTAGCACCCAGAGATCCCTTCGGCGATATCCAGAGATACGTGGAGCACATGTGGATCACCACTAGATGAATCCTACACTTGGATTATATAACGAAACGATGGATCACATGATCTTGACTAGAGACATCAACGAAGAAAGAATTCCACCGAGGTAATTCTTGTGAATTAATTAAATTAATTATAACCAATATATGATGATCCAATATATATGGTTCCATGATTCCCTCTTAAGTTTTTTATTCCTCATTCTATTCCGAAGATTTGGCGTTTTACATCGTGACAGATCTCGGATTGAACGTTGTTTAACGTTAAAATTAAAGTTGGTCAAACCCTCCAATGCGCTTCTGCTGCGCCCGGAACCTACAAAATCATCTCTTTCAGACAAAATAAAGCAAGCACAGAAAGAAGATAGTGATTTGCAGAAAAAGGTAGAGTTGGTTCATAAGGTTATGTTTCCTGATTTTAACATTGATAATGATTGTGTTTTGAGGTTTGGGAAGAGATTATGTGTGCCTTGTGATTCACAGTTGAAAAATGAGTTGTTATGTGAAGCTCATAGTTCTCAGTTTTCAGTTCATCTAGGTAGTACTGAGATGTATAGAGATATTCGGGAGTATTACTGGTGGGATGGAATGAAAAGAGATATTTCTAATTTTACTATGAAGTGCTTGAATTGTCAGCAGGTTAAAGTAGAGAGGCAGTTACCAAAAGGGATTCTTCAGTCTTTATTGGTGTTAGAGTGGAAATGGGAAAATATATCCATGGACTTTGTTGTGGTATTACTGAAGACATCTCGAGGTAATAATGTAATCTGGGTTATAGTTGATCGATTGACTAAATCTACTCATTTCCTTCCTATTCGAGATACTTTGTCTCTAGATCAGCTTGCTCGATTGTATATTAAAGAGACAGTCAGGTTGCATGGAGTTTTCCTCTCCATTGTATCTGATCATGATCCTAGGTTTACTTCTAACTTTTGGAAAGGAATTCAGAAGTCATTGGGTACTGAATTAAATTTTATTATAGCTTTTCATCCTCAATCAGATGGGCATTCAGAACGAACAATTCAGACCTTGGAGGATATACTACGTGCTTGTTCATTGGATTACCAGGGAAGTTAGGACCAACATATTTCTTTGGTTGAATTTTCTTATAATAAAATTTGTCATTCCAGTATACGGATGGGTCCATTTGAGGAATTATATGGAAAGCGTTGTCGAACTCTAGCTTTTTGGGATAAAGTAGGTTAAAGGAAGTTGATGGGACCAGAATTAGTAGAAGAGATGGCAAAGAAAGTTTTGTTGATTCAGAATCACATGAGAACAGCTCAGAGAAGACGGAAAAGTTATGCGGATAACCGGAGGAAGGATATATATTTTGAGGTAGGTGATCATGTCTTTATAAAAGTTTCTCTATGGAAAAGTGTGATGCATTTGGGTAAGAAGGTAAAGTTGAGTCTGAGGTTCATTGAACCTTATGAAATCTTCGAAAAAATTGGATCAGTTGCGTACAGAGTGACTTTACCTCCATGTTTATCTCAAGTACACAATTTTTTTCATGTTTCATTGTTGAGAAAGTATATGCCAGATCTATCTCATGTTTTGAGTCCATAGGTAGTTTAGTTGGAAGAGAATCTCTCTTATGAAGAACAACCAGTCAATATTCTTGACCGTAGAGAGCAAGTTTTGTGGAATAAGGTAATTCACTAGGTAAAGGTTTTGTGGAAGATCCCTATGATTAAATAGTCAATGTGGGAATTTGAAAATGCTATGAGGGATAAATACCCCCACTTATTTTGATAAGTGAATAAAAATTGCGAGGATGAAATTTACAAAAGGGGGGAAGGATGTAACATCCCAGGTAAATGAAGAATAATATATTTTCATATTTATTAATATTTTTGAATTAAATATTAATTTTACTTTAAAATGGTTGATATGTTCGGTAGCGTACCCAATACGCAACAACGAGTTTCTTTGAAATCTTACGTTGCACAATAATAATATAATATTATTATTTTAAATGGAAGTTAAATCCTAACCATTTTATTGGCAGGAATGAACAAAACTAACTACAATATGATTATACATGTTTGTTAAATGTATTTACTTTTATCTAATAAAATTTAGAGGCTTAAAATGTGAATGAATCTAATTTTAAGCATAATTTACATTAAAAGATCGATTTACCACCTTTTAATGGAGAACCCTTTTTAAATATAGTTTTGGTAACTTAAATACATTATATTTTACCAAATAAAATCCTTATTTACAATGGGGACATCAAAATTTACTTTGTGTAAATTTTTGGGATTTTTCTGATAAAGTTCATTTTTTAATGAATAGTGAAAAATATTATATTTTAATTAAAAAATGTGTTTTAATATAATTTATTTATATGGTTAGATTATATTTTTAATTGGGTTTAAAGTGTAATTAGAATATATTTTTACCATTTAATCCAATGTTGGTCATTGCAGTTAATTTCACTTTGAAATTGGACATAAACGAGTGTCAATCTTTTGATAGTTATAGCTTCTTAAAAACACGCTATTTGTTTTAACAATGGGAATTAATTAATTCCACTTCTATGTTTTTAATTTGAAAAAATATAAATCATTTTTGAATTCAGAATATCAAAATAAATCTTAGTCTGAATTTTTGGTATTTTGTTGGAAAAACTTCAATTTTTGATGAATAGTGAAACCACTTAGTAGTGGTTAAAAAAACTGACTTTTTCATTTAAATGAAATTTTACCACTTATGTGAATTGAATTTCGAAAATCTGACATACATGGTTGTTATTAGTAAGTAAAATTTGGTTTAATAAGATGAAAATAATTTTTGGTGAATAGTAACTTTTGACTTTTATTTAGCGCGGTTAAAGGTAAATAGGGTAATTCAAGGTAAAAAGAATATTATAATAATTAAAAATTACCTTAACACTTATCCTAACCTTATTTTGTGATTAATGGCCGACCATGGGCATCCTTGGGTCGATTTTGGGACCCCATGGAGCCACTTATGAATGATAATGACACTTTAGATTAATTAATTTAAAGTAAAGACAAAAATGACATAAACAAATATCTCTTTGTAAATTAATTTTTATATGGTGTTATATAAGTTATATTTTTGACTAAAAATATTATTTGTAAATCTAAAAAGATTTCCTACATCATGGTATTTTTTTTATAATTTTTATACATCAAATAAATTAAATTATTTATGACACAATAATGATGTAGTGTTTACCTCATTAATAAATCATTTAAATAAATAAGATTATAAATATTAAAATAACATCCAAAACCTGTCCAATTATTATTTTATAATTTTATTTCGACCATGAGTCATATTATCTTTGACTCTAATGATTTTTGGATCTTTAGAAACCGAATATCATTATATAATAAAATAATATTTTCACACTTTCCTAAAGAGCCCCTCCTCCCCCTTATAAAAGGAGACCATTTCTAACAAATTCCACACACCTATCAAGAATTTTGGATCGTCCAACCTCTTCCCAATTTAGCTCCCTAAATCCTTCTACTCCACCTATAAGCCTTAAATTAGGTATAAGGCACTTCAAGAATACCTTTTGGTTCAAACCAAAGGAAGTTACCCAAATTAAAGGTAACTGTTTCTATTAAATTATTTTGTTTTATTTTCTTTTATTTTACTTCTCCAACCCCTAAACTATTTTTATTACTTTCTTTTATAACAAAACTAGTATACTAAATATACTAGGATTTTGTGATAAGAATGATTCAAAATACACTTATAAACACCTCCATCTAATGGGTGAAGAACATATTGTTTCTGTGGATGGAAAACTAACGCCTCACGAAATGATGATTGTTCGATTATCTCCTACCACCTCTCTTGGTGGCCATTAAGATGGAACTGTATTTATATATGATATATATTATGTTTATTTTTCCTTTATGCTTCTGTATTTTTTTATAGTATACCTTTATTGTTTCCATTATGTGTAAACACGATAATTTAATTTGAGGAAGTGCGGAACACCGCCCCCTCAAAGTGATACGGCTCATTAATGCCATATGTGGGATATATAAAGGATGGATTTAATGATATTATATATGATATTATACTGGAATTATAATATATTTACGTTTCATTATGTTTTAATTAAAATACCAAATAGAAATGAAAGTAGCATTCATGCGTACGTACGACTTACCGTCTCCATGAACGGTGCATTTCATTTCTTACCTCTAAATGTTATGTACTATTATAAATACATGTATATAATGGATATATATTATATATATGATATCTAAATCATGAATATAATTCTGAATATAATGAACTTTTGACCATGTGAACAACTTGTAACTATATGGTGTTTATTTGTGACTCAAGTGCCAAATATCGACAAAACGAACATTATTAACTTGAATGATTAAATAATGTTTATAACATGGTAATAAGTGGTATAAAAGGAATAATAAACTTTAAAAATGTTCCTAAGAAAGTAGAAATTGACTTTAGTTTATTATTCGGGATATTAAAGAACAAATGGGTCAAGTCGGACACGAGGTAAGGGACTTCGTCTCAATATCCTTTTATTGAGGCATATTTTGTTTTAATACACAACTTTATTTTATATGCTGTATAAACACCATTGAATTTTCAAATGAAATCTTTTTCTACGAAGCGTTTTACTAAATGACAAAAAGGAATGTTTATTTTAATGTAAGCAGTGACAACGACCTTTCCAACGCCGCGAGTATTATTTGTTCTCTGGCTTCCATAACAAGCCGTAATGTTTTTTTTCAAGGAAAATAAATACCATATACTATTTTATTTATTTTGGTATTGAAAATGGTTTTTATAATGGATTTATTTTGTCAATATATTTAATTTATATATTTTGATTGAAATGTGGAAATGTTTTCTTTCCTTTATATTTGTTTTATGTGTTATAATTTTATAATGGTACTTGGACATTTTATGGGTGGTTACTTGATAAACCAAATTATGGGTGGTGCCGTGATAAACCAGGAAAGGTGTTTACGTTATAACCTCCAATTCATTGGGTATTGAAGTCAGCCGTATGGCAATTCCATTTAGTGATATGTGTGGAAGTTGACCGTATGGTTATTCCATTTAAGTATGTTTATGTCCCAAGTTACCTTTATATGTTATGTGTTCTCTATATGGGTTTTATGCTAATATTTTGGTTACAAAAGGGTAAGTAATGATCTTTTATTCAGTGAAGAGTATTTACTACTTCATAAAGGTGAAAAGTATTACTTATGTTAAAGTATTCATGGTTTACTTATTGTTTTGAAAAACTAACAGTTTTCCTTATTTGTGTATCCCTTACTGAGCTTTTTATTATCATCCCAGGTTTTTGAAATGTTTTTCATAGGACATAATGTGGAATAGGGTCAAGGATGGGATCAAGGAAAAGTCATGTTGTCTTAAACATAGAACTAGAAATGAATCTTTTTTTCAAGAGTTTTTATTTTATGAAAAAAATAGAAACTGAGTAGAAGTGTCTACTTTGTAATCTTTTGAGATGTAATAGTTATGTCCTAATTCTCTAAAACTCTAAACCTGAAAGGATCCTCAATGTGAATTATTCATTTAATTCAATATTATGAAATGTTTTAAGGTAGGGTCCTTATATAAAAGGTTCCAATACATGAGGAAGGAACATGATGGTGCCTTGGGATACACATGTCTGGAAACAAGGGATATGATGATGCCTTGGAGTATCATGTATCAGACCATCATGACTTGTGTAATCATTTGGAGGAGGGATGCACATGGATGATGACGAGGGTTCAATGAATGATAAGGGAATGCAATGATTCCTTAATATTCACTCAATGAATATGGGATTGATTGTCTCTTGGTCCCTAGTATGTCTTCTCGATGGTGTGATTCGATGACTAAGGGACTTGATTAGCTCTCAGTCCTCAGCAGGTCAACTCAAAGATTAAGGGAAGCTAATTATCTCTAATTTCCCTTACACATAAATAGAAACATATCTTCTTGCAGAGCATTGATACTTTCGTATAACTATGTTGAGAAACATGATTCATTATCCTAATGGCTAATAATTTATTCATCTGAACCCATGACTATTCATTCCAGTATAGAGCTAATGCATGTATGACCAAGGGTTATGGAAACTTGGTTAGTGCAAAACCACTTAGTTTTGGTTTGTGTATTTAATTATTATTATTTATTTTGGAATACGCTTTTATTTTGATCGCATAAAGTTTATGAATAATTGGTGGTGTCCTACTGAGTCTTGTACTCACATACTACATGGAAATTTTGGTTCACTTGTAGATTTCTTGTCTAGAGATCTCGTGAAGGGAAAGGGCCATATGGTGGACGTCTGAGAGATAGAGCATAGAGTAGAAGTTGACTGAGATAGGCACTAGGGAACTCTAAAGAAGAATATTTATTTTATTGTTGTTTTCTTTACTACTTACGTGATTTTTTTCACCACTTTGGGAGCTGTTACATTGCTTATATGTCATATTTACTTTCCACATTTTTACTCTAATTTATTATATTTTTTTTGATTATACAATCCTATGACATGGTACGAGGGGTATAGTCTCCCCAAAGTTACACTTGAGACCCTCACTTCTAGTCAACAACCTCTTTTGTATAGGGAGGCATGCATGAGGCTACATAGCATTCCAGTTCAGACTCTGTGATTCGAGTCAGGACGTTACATAAAATCATTTACATTCAAATCCTCAATGAAATAACTATTTACTACATCTCAATAATATAAAATAGAATATAAATCAATAATTCCTTTTATTTTTTAACTCTTATATATTTAAAATTATTGTAGAATATACATTCAGCATCATATAACTTTTAAAATTGAAGAATTAATTTCTATAACATCCATACATGACAGATATTCCATGAAGTTTGGAAAAAATCCTTTAGGTAGTCCAAATAATCCCATCATATAGAATTATTATCACTTCTTCTTAAAAAACCTAGGTTTCAATAATCTTTATATATTCTTAAAGAAAAATTGTTGAAATTTTCAACAAAATTTTCTTTTTATGGTTTGAACTTTTACCCGCTTGTACTGTCAATATAGTACCAGAATCCATACATCATATTCCCAGTTCATCCATTCTCAAAACTTTGATAATATTATGTAAAATTTTCTTAAAGTCAATTATATCATTTTAACATTTATTTAGATGAAAATAGGATATATTCCCTTACTATAACAATCTATTTTTCATCTAATTCAGTGGAAACCATAAATGAATCACTCTATGCTTCCATAAGTATCTTGATTCACCTGTTGAAAAATTTCAACTTTTTTTATAAAGGAATGAATTATTATAACATATATAATTTTCCTTAAGAAAATTTCTTATGCCAACAATCTTACTCACAAACATTTCTTAGGTTATAGTATTAGGATTTACTTATATTAAGCTTCTCTTTATCAAGTATTTGATCATAAAGTTTATCTTGATGATAATGATGATATTATCTACAAAGAACCTTTTATTATATTATTATCATGTTTTAAAACCATTATATAAGGAATTTTATTAGATGGGTCCCAATAAAATGATGGCCCCTTTTAAAATTCATCATAACCCTTAGTGGGACAAGATCTACATTTCACTAAAAAATGAGTCTGCTAGGGAACTCCTCTCATCACTTAATTATTTAGGTAGGGAGTCATCCTAATAAAATAATATATGATTCTTGGATATTTGAGAGGATAACCCTTTCTCTAATACATCATATGGATAAACACAACTCTATTCCTCTAGTATCCTTCCCAAGGGTTTCTTATCTAAGTGTAACCCAATGAAAACATCAAAAATAGATTAAAAAAAGACAATCCATGGGAACCCTTCTATGTCAGAACCTACACAAGGATGATCTAGTTTCACCCATTACTTTATTTCCTTACAAAATATAATTTAGGTTCCCCCTGCTATGGCATAACCTACCTGGTTGAATGATCAAGGTCTTGACAAGTGACTCTTTGGAAGGAATCTCACACTTAGTATTTGAAGGGGATTTAAATCTCACCATATCATATCATGTTATTAACTTTTATATATTAATGATTATAATAATTTATATTGTAATCTTATTCACTCTACCAAACCAATAAGTCCAAACTATATTGATGTGTAACTCTTTACACAATGAAAAAGGTTGTGTTACTTACCTAAAAATAGAAGTTAGAAATATTCATACATATCCAGATGCATCATATGAATAAGGTACCTAAAAACATCATGTAAATTCATAGATTTATATGAGATTTAAAATCCCTATATGATTAATCCCAGAACGAAAGATATCCAACCCCATTAACCATCTCAGACAAGGCATAAGACTCCAGGTAGGTAGGTAGGTCGACCCCGAGTCCCTCTACTCGAGGATAATTTACTCAATAGAGAATCCAATTCATCATAACCATAATACCTAATATGTAAAAACTATATTCAACAAATAAATTTAATTTCATAACCTCAATTACAAGGCATGGTTAAGGTAGATGGAAAACTACATTCATTATCATACCAAGCATGCAATGTAAGGCACTATTTAGAAGCATTTTAACAATTAAACTAAATCATACACCATTAATCATATAAAAAATTTATAAATTTTAATAAATTAGGGAATAAATTTTAAATAAATTAATAATTAAAATATTTATTTATTAGATATATATTTATAAAAAATTCATAAATAACATCTAATTATAAACCCTTTTATAATTTTTTAGCTTTAACATTATGAACATTACATAATTCATCCCAATATGAAATATTTCATATTAATAATTATATGTAATTTCCATTTTAAATATATGATAATATATGAGTTATAAATAATTTATAATTCAATTTATATCATGTAAACATTTTACATAATCTAAAATTCATATACTTAATCATTATTTAAACACTGATCATATGAATAATCAAAAGATTTTTTATGTGGCTTAAATAATATCCAAATAATTTAACCTTTTATTTAGAACAATTGAATATAATTAATTATGAAAAATTCGTAATTTAAATATAAACATTATATATTTTGTTCTCATTTCATAATTAATAACCCATTGTAAATTATTACCTATGATTTCTAAATCCATAGGCGCAGACATTGGGGGTGGTGATGTAACCATGATGCGGGTAGGTGGTAACACAAACATGATGTAGAAAACTTTTCCTTTAGTGTACGGGCTATGTAATGGGTCTCCGTCAACCCAGATAAAAAGAGGTCTTTTCCTTCATAATAAAAAAAGGCTTCGACCTCAATTTTTATTAAAACCTATGATTTCTAAATAAACATTTTTATTTCTAGATCACAAGTCATGCCATATAATTTGTTAAGATGTATTTCAAATATTAATATTTAATATTTAGGTAAAATATTTCATTAATATTTATTTAATTTTAATTGGTTTAATTAATTAATTTATAAACCTTTTATAAATTAAATAATCCCCAAATACCTTTTTTAATGATTGATGAACATTTTATAAATCATTAAAACCATTTAAAATGTTAATTTTTTTTACAATTTTTCCATTTAACCTTATGTATTAACCCATTATTGTGTAAGTATATCATCCCTTTACCATTACATAGACACTCTATATTAGGGTAATCTGGTTTTTAGAGCCCTTGCATAAGGGTAGATGTCTATGAACCTTACATAGCATATACTGCATAAGGGCACAAAAGGTCATACCGTTATGTGAAAATTTCATGTAAGGGTAATTACATATATAACTTTATGAAATTATTTTAAAAAACCATATTACCTTTACACAACCACTATACATAAGGGTAAGTCTCATATAACCCTTACATAGACCATGGGAAAATATGGGATAACCCTTAGTAGGCTGCATTGCATAGGGTAACTCCATGCTACCCTTATACAAATCCTCTCCCTGTAAATGTAGGTTGCTGATACCTATAGATTTAAGGGTAAGATATGATGACCCTCACATAGATCAATCTATTTAAGGGTAAAGCAAGACTGCCCTCATGTGAACACCTCCACGTAAAGGTAATTCTCAATTACCCTTAAAAAATTGATTTCTATAAGGGTAATGACCTGGTTACCTTTACACATACCATCTTAATAAATTTAACACCTCCATTAACTTTATATAGGTCATATATGTAAGGGTAATCCATAAAAAAAAACTAAATTTACAGATAATTAAAACATAGATCTCTTTTTTTATTCTTCATTTCATTTCAAGTTCCATAAAACTTAATCATGGATTCCTATGATACCACCGGTAAGTGGAGAAATCTATATTTCTCATATAAACATATCTAAAATATCATCTACATGAACCTATAAAAGGAATCCATTTACCCAACTCTTTGGAAATACGACTCTTTTCATGAAAATGGAGCTCTTGGGAAGAGAGCCACACTTCATCATTATTCATGTGTGAGAGATATCAGAAATTAGTTAAATATTTAACCTTTCCTTTGATACCACTGTTAGATCTCCTATGAATATAATAACACTTATCATACATAATAGAAGAAATTAGAAACCAAATCCAAGTATTTTCATGCTATATATTATGAAACTATGTAAAAAATAAAATAAAGAATATGTTGTAAATATGCACACCTTACACCAAATAATCCATTGCACCATCTTCAAACTCTATCACATGGGTTTGAGAGAGATCACCAAATTGGAAAAGGTATCCCACCTCCATGGTGTATCCACAGGTTGTGCTGAATCATCCTATGTTTGGATGGGATCCATATTCTCTCCATGGTATTCTAGTACCTCAATATGAAAAGAAGGAAGATGAAGAGATCGATGGGTCTCAAATATTTTTATCCAAGTGTGAGGTAATCACATACACTATAGCCATAATATGGATGTATAATTTATAATCTTGGAGGACACTACTTGGGGTGTCTCATTTATTCATGCATTAAAACACATGAATAAATACAATGGATGAAATGAATGCATGATATGCATTTACTCCCTATACATTTCATATAAATATGAAACATTTTCATTTAATGATAGATTTTGTGGTTGAAATGGTTTGGGTGTCTAACACACATGAAATAATACACCCAATACTTGAAAATCATAATTTTCATGCAAACCAATATACATCCCATAAATATATCATATATAAATATAAATTTAGGACATATCTCTATCAATTCTAACTCATATTTTTCTTGATTCTCTAAAAAAGACCATAAAATTCAAATAATACCTCACATTTTATTCATCTTATAGATGAGTACATCACATACGCCTCATCAAAATAGCTAAACAAATCATATGTGACTCAACTAAGAATGGACATGCATTCCCTTAGTATAATTCAATCAAGGGATAAATGTCTTTACTCATTATATAATTTTAAAAATCCCATATTGGTTGTTCTCTAAACAACGACATGATCAACAACATACCCAAATATCACTATATTATCTAAGTAAATATATAGTCTTGTATAAGTAAGGTATCAAAGTATGATGGTTCTTATTCTATGTATCTCACCAACCTTAGGTAATAAAGATAGATAATTAGTATACACCCATAAGTATATCTTATAACTGTATGAAATTCCATGATATATAATTGAGAAGATAAATACAAGTAATAATTATATACTTATTACCTCATGAATCTATTCTTTTCATATCATATACAACTTTTTATAATGAGTATAAGAATCTATTAAAGCTAACATTTACATATCACCATATCCCATTATACTTCATAATGATCACCGGATAGGGAAAACTCAAATTTATACTTTGAGGGGATTTTATCATGATATCATTCATGTAAAGTGAATTAAAACATATATTAATGGATGGGGATTGCCTTTATAAAATTATGATACATGTACAATCATTACAAAAAACCCCTCTCATATTTAACACCAAAGGATTCTACATGACTCTCACCTTTCTGTTGTGGTATTGTTTTTTTGTATACTCATTACATTTATATATAATTACCACAACATCTCTATGTGTCCATATGATAAAATTATCCCACTAACTTATTAGTGAGTAAAATTTATAAAGTAATCTAGTTTTAATAGTGAAATGACATAAGAATCATATTACTAATATTGAACTCTTTGAACATTTTAAAAATTCTTAACTTTATCAAATGTTAATTTTCATCTTCTACTTAAACTCTTTATAGGATTAGAATCATCATCCATAGAACCCAATTCTTAAGAATTTTATAAAATTTAAAAGGAATGATATACGTATAAAAAACATCACATTCATTCAAAAAATTTATTTATGAGATAATCAAATAAAAATTTAAATAAAATTCATTATAGCTTGAAGTTATCCAATACTTCAATGCAACAACCACTTTATCTATCACTTCATGATCCATCCTTAAATTATTATCATCTACTTCTCAATTCTTGTATATTTACAACATTTTTAAAATGTACAATTAGAATCATATTGCATTTAGAATATAAGAATTTAATTCTATAAAATTAATACCTAGAGTGGACTCATCATAAGGCCTCTTATAACCTTTTAGGTATTTAGGAAAATTTATTATCTAATGGACGATCCAAACACAGTGATAACATTTCCCTTTCTTTTTATTCTTCAATTTTATTAGTGGCATGAAATCTTCATGTCTCCTCCTCTTACCCTAATAGTTACCCTTATTTTTATATACCATCAGCATGGTACTAGAGCCTGGACCACACATTTATTGCTATTTTTTCCTCAACATATTGAGGAGATCAGGTAAGGTTTTAGATAATTAATTTATATTATAGTTAACAAAAAACTATAGGAAAATTTTCATTAGTTATTTTAGAATGAACTTTATGGAAAACTCAAACTTAAGAGGTAAAACTGACATTTCAAGACCATTAATGTACCCAATCATATTAAGTACATGAATATAAAATAAAGTTCCTCATTTCATCATCCATTGTAAAAGATATTTTGAAACTTCATACCATTCATGACTTTATTTTTCTTGATATAACATTTTTAAGTTGTATATCATGTTATATACACAAATTATTTCACATTTCATTTTAACTTTGATTCCTTAATAATAATCATTACAAAAAAAACTTTTCGTGAGTCGTTCAACTGTTTATTATAAGCCTTGAAATCATTTTTAGGAATAGATTCTCCAATTGGTTACTTAGAAAGTGGTTTTTAAAACACATAGAACTTACCCTATTTCTTGAGAACAATTCTCAAGTTCCAGTACCTATCATTAAAGTAGTTTCTATTTATTTTTTATTTACCCAGGATTGATCTTAGGGTAAAGATGGATAATGATTCCATTATCTACTATATAATTTTTTTATATGAATATCATGTCATGTATCTTTTCATCAATGACTTTTAATAAAATTGATCCCAACAAAATATATAACCCCATTTATCATATCTATTTACTGAGTCAAGATCCATATTCCATCATGAATTACACTACGTATCACGTAAATAAGTCCTAACTGTTTAGGTGGAGAAATATAATAATCACAAAAGTTGTGATTCTTGGATAGTGGAATAGATAAATCTTTATCCTAATCCATTATATGGATTTTTTCAACATTATTCTTTTGGAATCCTAACTGTTAGGTTTTCCTAGACAATATAACCTAAAACAAGCTCTAAATGAAGGCCAAAAATGATAATACAAGGGAAACCATCTTTGGAATAACCTACCCAAGGATAATCCAGTGTCACCCATCACTTTCTTTTCTTACACAAAATAATCTATAGGCACCAAGATTTGGAATTACCTACCTAGTTGGATGATTTTGGTTTTTAAAAGTGCCTCTTTGGAAGGAATATAAAACTTAATATTTGAGGGTTTTTCTTTTAAAGTCTTACCAATTTAATATACATCATATGCATATTAAATTTATTATTATTTCATCTTATTAAATCTTTATTTTCACATTTTTTATTCCTATTTGTGTATATATACTTCCAATGATTTTTTTAGAATCCCTATTCCATCAACCAAATTAATGTGTTCATATTAAATTAATGCGCAACCATTTACACAACCAAAATTTTTGTATCACTCACCCAAATATAGAATCCAAACATATTAAAACATATATAGATGAATTCTATATATAAGGTACATGAAAAATTCATGTAAATATGAGATTGATAATATCCACATGAGTATGTCTGGAGCCATATCTATCCAACCCCCACTTTTCCTAGACAAGGCATAAGCCACCAAGATGGTGGGAAGTTCGACCCAAATTACCTCTACTCGGGGATAATTTAATCAAGATAGAGTTCAGTTCATAATAATTATGAAACCTAATAAGCACAAACTATTCCAAACAACTAAATTCAGGCTAATAACCACAATTAAAAACCAAGGTCAAGGTATATGAAAACTAAATTTTATGGAATCTAAATTAGCATTAAATGTAAGAATTTATCTTCTTGAAAAAAATTATTATAAAAATAAAGAATAAAAATTATTCACATTTCATAAAAAAATTACTAAACATGAATATAACAAGTAATAAATTTTAAATAATTAAACTTTTCATAAATATAAACATGAGAACATTTTATGAATTTATTATAAAATATTTCTATAATAATTTTATAATTAATCTAAACATTATGATAATTACATAATAATTGATGTAATGAATTTATATCCTCTTTAAATATGAACTATTTCATATTATATATTATATTGAATTTATAAACGATATTTTTATTAATTATAATCACTTTTTAATTAAATTTCTATTATTTAAACCCTTTTAAAAAAATATGATATATATATATATATATTTAACATTATTTAAACATTTGATTAAGTTAATAATCAAAACATTTTCTGATGTGGTTTAAATAATATCTTTAAATAAGGTATCCTTTTTATTTGAAAAATTTCAAATTAATTAATTGTGAAAAATTCATAAATAATAAATATAAACACCTTATATTTTTTTACCTATTTATGTAATTTATAAATTCTTTATAAATTACCATCATAATTTTTCAATAAACATTTTATTTCAAAATTACAGGGTATGACATATAATTTCCTATAAGGTTAAATTACCCTTTGTTATGATTTATATATTTTTTAAACCATATTAATTTGAAAAATATATACTTAATATTGACACATTTATATTAAAGTAATGTTTATAATACAAGTTTCAAAAACATTAAACCAATTAACCATACACATTCTCTAATTAATTAATTTATAAACAACCTTTTAAAAATCAACATTTTAAAATATCATTTTAATTATTTATAACCAACTTATAAATAATTTAATTCAATTCATAATTGAATTTTTTTGATTAATAAATAAATATTTAATTTATCCATTCACAGAAATATGAACAAGTCATTTTTTTAAAATATACAGGCTTGTCAAACAATTTTTATAAATAAAAACAATAATTTATAATAAAATTTTAAATAAAATACATTATATATATATATGAAATAAATCCTTTGTTTATATATGTATACATATTCAAAATAAAATTTAGTTTATTTTATTATTATTATATGTCATTCCAATAATTGGACCATTTTTTTCTAGACCACCTCAGCATCCATCCATCATAGGGATAGCCACCTGGGTTCTAGGATAGGTCTACCTAGATTGTATGAGGGACGTACGGGTGAGAATAGTCTTATATGGGGTAGTGTAGGTGGGAGAACCACCATACAAGGCGACACATTGACAGAGGGAAGAGTACTGTGTGGGGTGGAACAAACTATGGAAGTATGGCAACTCCCTATGGATTTCATTAGTCACCCTCTCCCATTTCTAGGATATTAAACTAGTGCCGCACTCAATTGTAAAATCGATGTGGGAGGTATTTAGAATCGGGAACTATATATCCCCTCTAACATGTGGTATCAAATGCATGATTTTCCCCACCTTCTTATCCAATGTTTCACCATGAGACATGCACATGATGCACACATTCCACATCTAAACGTGATATTCGATCATTCTAATTTCAAACCATAGTAAACATCCATATTTCAAACTTGAGCACCTACTCTACACATCATACGTCATATTTGTATACCATGATCGTTCATCCACAAGTAAAACTCATAATTTTCATGTCATACACACATACACACACATCATTTGTATGAAATGTAAGAAATCATATTATTATACTATTTAATATCAATCTTACTCTCAATAATGTTTTTACACTCAACATATCATAAAGAAAGACCATATGCTTTGGTTTTTAATAACTTTCAATTTAGGCCATGTTATCATAGAAAACTTGTTCCACATGGCCTCTTGATCATGTTAACAGATTAAAAAAATTTCATTTAATGGAATAAATCATATATTATATCATAATTATCATATAAAAAATAGGAACTATTTACATTAATATATGTAGTTTTTCAAAAAATAGCAAAGAATGCATGTTGATTTGATAAGGAGAAAAACTCTGATATAATTATAAGGATTTCATGGATTATATCCTAATCCTTTCGCAGTATAATAACACCCAAACAAGTAGGATCTATCCTTGAATAAGAGAAGCATGTGATGAAAATGAAAATACATGAAAAATAGATCATACCTAGTTTTATGATACTACATCCTTATTCTTATTGGATCTTGTTAGAATGGTTTGGAAAGATCACGAGGAGCATAAAAAAAACAAAAAAAATCTCCCACCTTTATGGGGGGGACATTGAGCACTGTATTGTGATTCATAACTATAGGATAATCATGTTTCAAATGGGTGTTGACACTTTTTCTGGTGCAATGAATGAAGCCACAGGTTGAAGGACCTATGAAAATATTTTCATGAAATCTTTTATCACCAATAACTTTGAACAAACTCAGTTAAGACACACCAAATAGGGAGAACAACTTCTCCTTTTTTAAGTGATACCAAACACTATTCATGAATAAATAACACATATGTTATTCTTGGGTATTATCAAATAATACCCATGATATGTGCCTCATTATTGAGTATATTGATTCTTTTTAATGATCATTATACATGGATTTTAATCTAGATGAAACCGCGTAGTGAGAAATGTGATGACAAGGTTTCATCATGATGTGTTTTCCATAGGCATATCGGGTGTACATGGATTGTATGCATATAAACTATATTCGTATATAATATACACCCTTTGGTTGCATTACATACATCACATTCATGTGATTTACATACATAATATACAAGATATATATGTACAATTCAAGCCATACATATATACAATATCACATATTGTACATTGTAATACTATATATATATATCACATGAATGTATATAGACACACAAGCACACACACTATATTCATAATATGTTTTTTTATATGTAAATTAATTATATACATATATATAATTTTGTGCATCAAACATAAAAAGTATGTATAGGGGTGAGTATAAACATAAAAATTATGATTGCTAAAAAACCACAAAGGAATCACAAAGAAATAGGTTAGTTAAAACTCTTGGAATGAGTATTGTTTGGGTGGTAGATAGGCTAAAACTAGATATTATATAAAAATATAAGTCACAAGGAAAAAATAGAGTCACAATAAACATTTTTCTAGTCCAAAAAGATTCATTCTAATCATCTCAGTACTAACCCATGAAGTTTTGTAGTAATCACCGCAACATGACCACTGATAATTATATGGTATACACTACCTACAATACTTTATGTGCCATCGCCACCTCCATTCCACAATCAGTTGGCTTCAACACACCATCATCTCCACCTCCATTTTCTAACCACCATGTCGATAACCCCTGCGTTTCCCCCCATTTAGTTGAGTCACCTTTCTTGCACCATGCAAACATAATAACACTGATTTACTTACACAAGCTGACTCCACTTGTACTAAAGACCCCCTCAAGACCATGAAACCAAACCCAAGCTATCAACTCTAAATCCCCTCACCACTACTATTAAATCTCCACCAAAATCTATCTCTGATGACCCTACCTCCTTAGTGGAACCCGTATAGGATTTGGGTGTCCATTATAGTGAACCTTCATTTTCTTACATAACTATTATATCAATTTAAGATAAATAACATAAAATAATTACTAAACCATCATAAAAAGGTTTACTATATTGAAAAAATTAGGACCATACATCACTTATGAATAATAAAACATAAACATTTATTTAAAAATCTTCTTATTTATCCTTCTAAATATCATGTTCTCCTTAGTACATATAGTCACCTAAGGATATACATCAAATAAAGGGGTGAGTTAGAAGCCCAGTAATAGGATAAATAAGGACATTAATCAATATAACATGGTTGAGAATAATCATAATCATCATAACTTAATCATAGGATAATAATCATAATCATTAGAGGAATCTTTAGATAAAGTCATGGAATGCGACAATGAATAAAAATGAAACATCATGTCTTAGTGGTCAAATACCACACATAGTTGTCAAAAAATATAGCATCACATTAATAGATAACAGATGTGTATAATCATAACATAATCATTTTGAACAAATATAGAAAAAATTTCACTCATAATTCCCATCATCTCATGATATACATCACATTACCCAATGAATTAGAGCGCTACATAATTTCGGGTACACCGATCACATCATAATCATGCATTCCACATAGAGTGTATATCAATAAAAGTTATGAAGTAACCCATGTAAGAGAATGGGTTTCATAAGGATATAATAAATCATGAATAAACTTGGTCTCTCTAAAAAAAATGGAAAAACATATTTGGTATAAGATTTATCATTATTGAGTGAAGAAGAAACAACTCAAGAAGAATAAAAATGTGTTTTGGAAAGAAGAGTTCTTTTGGGAAATATTTGTATTTTTCATAAAATCAGATTGAAAAAAATTATATCCTAGAAAAAAAAATTTAAGTTAAATTAAATTATATTTTTGGAATATTAAAATAATATCCACACTAAAATTTGTCATGAAAGAGGAATAACCCAAAGAAAATGAGCTGGGTTCCAGAATCCCCTTACCTTATGTTCGAATGATTTATTCACTTTAACATTCTTGATAATAAAATTAGATTTGTTAATTAATAAATAAATAATCTATTATACATATATTAAATTTATTATAATTTTATTAAGTTCGTTTATGTCCATTTTTATGAGTTATAGAGTTCAATTCCATCGTCCTAGGAGTGTTCGTTTTCTTGGTATTCATGATCAGTTCACTTGTATAGAAGTATGGAAGTTCATGTAAAACTAGAATAATTCTCTAGAATTAAAATTATATATTGTTAATGAACTTATAAAAGTTTAAATGGTCTTATATATCATTTTTTATATTTTATGAGGATGATTCATTAGATAAAATATTAATGAAAATGATTTAATTTATTTTGGTAGTTTTTTTACCATCACAAGATTATATCATTTTCTTTAATATAATGTTTATATATTGGTTAAAGAATCATTATATAACTTATAATATTTATAATAAAATCTGAAATAACCATAATAATGGTTTTTGACCATCCTTGAAGTCAGTAATGGAAAATGAAAACTCATCGTCCTCGAAGGCGGTGAATTGACACTTCACAAAAGATGTTTTCATTTTTAGAATAAAAGGGAGAGGAGAAGAGGTTAGATAATGGATATTCCATTAAGAAAATAAATTTATAGTATATATAATATATTGGAGTTATCATTCCACTTTGGGATAGTATAGGTGAGAAGATAATAATAAAAGAAAAGAAAAAAAATTAAAAGAGAAAGAAAGTGGATTTTACCTCTTGAATTTATTCTTCTTGAGAACCCTTTTAAGGAACTTGGGTTTGGTATTTTGTTGAGAATAGAATATATTGGATGTGAGGAAGATGATTGGGAAGATAATTGGGCATAATTTAGACAATATTCAAGGCTTAGAATGTGTGAGGAGAAGAGGTGGTGAGGTGTGGTATTTATAGGGTAGGAGAGGGGTGTTTTTTAATTATTTTATTCATTAATTTATTATTTTGGATGAAGAATATCAATAGTGTTGATTAAAATGACTAAATAAAGTAAAATATTTAGTAGAGTTCAAACCAATGGGTGCTTTCCTCATCCATAGATCATCCATGACTCAATAATTTATGTATTTTTCTTATATTGTAAATTATCATATTTCACTATTCACCAAAAATTAAAATATTTTAGAAATATCTCAAAAATTAACCCTAATTTTTTTATATATGTAGAATTAAAAAATGGAATCCATTTACTTAAAATAAATTTCTATAAATGAGAATTTTTATTTTTAATTAAAATCACCATTTATTCAAAAAATACCGATTTTAATATTATAACCGATTTTATGTCACTTTGAAAAATTAATTAAGTTATCATAAAATTATATTATTATTATAAAACATCAAAATATTAATTTATGAATCTATTTTATGAAAATAATTTTTCTTTTAAATTATTATATTAATTATAAAATTATAAATAAACTTTTATGTTTTACAAAAAATACCAAAAATTAATTTATCATTTTTAAAATATTTATTTAGTTATTTCATGATATAAATATATCATATTTTCATTTATAATATTACTAAATTTTATTTATACTTTCATAGGTTATTTTACTATTTTATTGGCTAGATTGCTATTCTTGATGGACATAATACTATTCTAATGGTCAGGTTACTATTACACTAGTATAGGTTGCTTAATTTCTATAAATAACACTTATTTATTTATTAACTTATAAGAATGATTTTTTATTGGTATATATATTCTATTTATGTGTTTTATTCCATATAAAATAATTATAATAATTGAAAAATTCCCTTGAAAAAAGTTTGGGTCTTTACATTCTTCCCCCCTTTTAAAATTTCATCCTTGAAACTTCATTTTACATACTAAGGTGAAAAATGGAAAGGGTAATTTTCCTTCATTAATTCTTCTAGTTCCCATGGTTCTTCTTCATACTTATGATTCCTTCAAAACACTTTGAGAGGGTGAGTTGTCTTGTTGTGTAGTATTTTGTCTCTTCAGTCCAAGATTTTTACTGGTTTCTCTTCATATGAGAGGTCATTCTACAGTTGTACCAACTACAAATTTAATACATGTAGGGGGTTAGGTATGTAGTTCCTCAGAAGTGATACATGGATCATATCATGAACTTGAACCATAGTTTGTGGAATTTCAAGCTGATGGGGAACTTCTCCTTTGTGATCAAGGAGCTCAAAGGGGTCAATGTGCCTTGATCAAAGTTTCACTTTCTTTCTAAACTGTATGAATATTTTCCATGGTGATATTTGAATGAAAAATTTGTCTCCCACATAAACTATAATTTCCTTAGATGGTTGTTATCATATCTATTTTGATGACCCTAAGAAGCTTTTATGTGTTGTTGGATGGATTGAACATTCTCAGTCATCTCTTGTACAAGATCAGGTCCAAGTTTATTTCGTTCACCAGATTCGTCCCAATAGGTTGGAGTTCTAAATTTCTTTTCATAAAGACCTTCATATGGAGCCATTTGAATACTATATTGAAAGATATTATTATATGAAAACTCAACCAATGAGAGATACTAATCTCATCCAACTTTGAATTCCATTGATTAGGCTCTTAGATGTACTCAAGCATCTAAATAGTACTATCTAATTGGCCATCAGTTTGGGGTTGATAAGCCATGATGAAATTAAATTCAGTACTCAAAGCATGTTGAATAATTCTCCATAATTTAGATGTGATCTTTGGATCAAGATCAAATATGATTTAATGTGTTACCCCATGCATCCTCACCACATCCTTCACATATATCTTGACAAATTGATCAAGAGAAAAACCTTCCCCAATAGTGATAAAGTGGGAATTCTTGGTGAGTCAATCCACCAAAGCCTATATCACATTGTTTATTTTGGATTTATTTGAGAGGCGAGTGAAAAATTTCATAATTACATTCTCCCATTTCCACATGGGTATTGTTAATGGTTGCATCATCCCCTTGGACATTTGTTGTTATTATTTAACTTGCTGACATATCAAGCACCTTGAGATATACTCCACAATATCCTTCTTCATGTTATCACACTAGAAGTGTTCTTGAATATCACAGTACATCTTGGTAATTCTAGGATATATGGAGAAAGTTGAGATATGTTCATTATCCAATATCTCCTTCTTTATCTCTGGTAATGAAGTAACACACAAACTCATTCTATACCAAATCAAACCATCATCATCGATGTGTAACTCATGTATATTTCTCTCCTTTACTATATTCACATTATTTTGTAACTATATATCATCCCTTTGTACCTCCTTATCTTCTCTTGGATAGATAGTTGGAAAATAATTTGTGAAAGGTATGATTTATTCTATTCCATTATGATTTCCAAATCCAACCTTTGCATATCCATGAATATAGGGTCTCTCTCAATATGCATCATAGATAGAGTATCATGTTCTTTTTTAATAAGAGCATCATCTACCTTGTTCACCTTTCTCATATGGTAGTGAATAGAGAAATAATAATCCTTGATTAGCTCTAAATATCCTCTTTGATTAATGTTAAGTTCCTTCTATGTGAATATATACTTTAGACTCTTGTGATCGGTACTTATGTCACACTTCTCACCATAGAGATAGTTCCAATATATCTTCAAGGTGAAGATCATAACTACTAACTATAGATCATGTGTTGGGTAATTATACTCATGGATCTTTAACTACCATGATGTGTAGGCTATAACTTTATCATTCTTCATGAGTATACAACCCAATAATTTTTTGAAAGCATCACTATACATCACGAAACTTTCTCCACTTTTTGGTAATGTGAGTATATGTGTAATGATAAGTCTCTTATTTATATCCTTTAGGCTTTCCTCATATTCTTCCATCCAGACATACTTTATACCTTTCCCTATTAAACTAGTCAGTAGGCTAGAAAATCATGAGAAATTTCTCACAAAACATCATTAGTACCCTGTTAATCTGTAAAAACTATAGATTTTAGTGACACTAGTGGGTATGGGCCATTAATAAATTTTCTTTGTTTTTGATGGGTCCACAGAAATTCCCTAACTTGTGATCATGTGTCCCAAGTATGCAACTTGCTACATCTAAAAGTCACACTTGGTGAACTTGACGTACAATTTCTCCTTAATGACGTCAACACAATCCTTATATGTTCTTCATGATCCTCCTTTATTTTGGAGTATATTATAATATCATTGATAAACACTACCAAGAAAATTTTAAAGGTAGTTTCTAAAGACTCTATTCATCAAATTCATGAATATTTTAGAGGAATTAGTAAGTCTGAATGGAATCACTAGAAACTCATAGTGCCCATACATCGTATGGAAAACAATCTTCTGAATATATTCCTTCTTCACCTTCAGTTGATGATATCCAAAATAAAGATACAACTTTGAGAAGTATTGAGCTCCTCGCATTTGATCAAACAAGTCATTAATACTTGGAAGTGGATACTTGTTCTTTATGGTGATATTATTAATCTTATGGTAATCGATACATAGACACATTGATCCATCCTTTTTCTTTACAAAGAAAACTATCCCAACCTAAGGCGATGCACTAGGGCATATGAACCCTTTGTCCAAATTCCCTTGTAGATAATTAAATAACTCCTCCAGTTCGATTGAGGCCATCCTGTAGGGGAATTTTGATATAGGAGTGAATTGGGGTATAAGTTTTATTGATAACACTACCTCACAATCTGGGGGATGTCCGGGTAACTATTTAGGAAATACATCATTGTATTTACTCACAATGGGAATTTCCACTAGGTTGTTACCTTCCTTTGACATAACCATTTGAGATAGGTATGGTTCTTTACAGAGTATTAACACCCACACTATGGAGGGATTTTCCAAAGGTGATTCATGGTATTCGTTGAATTTGTAGAAAAGTATGGGATGATTCGGAATATGAAAATCTATTTCCTTTTCTCGAAAGTTGATGTGTTATATGTATAACGAGAGCTAAACCATGACTATTATAGCATTGAATTCCACCAAGGGAAGTATTATTATATTTTATAGAAGAATATCCCCACATACACCAATAGGAGAAGATTCCAACACTTGGGTTTCAATGATAACACCACTAGGTTTTTTATGGATATCTCTACTTCAAGGTATCAGGGCTCTAATTCAATAGTTCTAGAAAACTTTCATTATATACAGGAATGTGTAGAACCTGAATCAAATAAGTCTTTTTTTCCGCTATCAAGTGAATAAAAAGTGTACCTTTTATGGATTCATTTTCTTGTTCCAATTCAGTAGTAGTGATGACATAAGCTTTCCCTTGCTCCTTTGGATTTGGAGACTAATAACACCAGTTACCCTTAAGGAGTTGAGGTTTAGTACACTGGCTTTCATAGTTACCTTTCTCCCTATAGTTGAAGCATTTAACCATGGGTGGTTCTCTCTTTCACTCCATCATGTTGGCCAGATTCTTTATGTCTACTCGACATTGATGAGCTTGGTGGCCTTATCTGCCACACTTGATGCATTTCCCCATCCTTTTGAGGCAATTTCCATAATGCTTCTTCCCACATTTTTGACATGTGAGTGGTTGGGTTTTCTTTCCACCTTTTTCATTGGATATTATAGTTTTAAAATCCATATTTAGTTTCTTATCTCTATAGTCATGAGACCATTATCCAAACTCCATCTCCAATTTGAGAGCACATAAAAAAACTTCTTCATAACTCCCAAAGTCATGAATAGATATAGCCCTTAAAAGTTGTGGTTTTAAACCACTAAAGAATCTATGTATTTTTCAATCATTATTGATAACAAAACTCGAGGCATACCTTGTGAGCCTTGTGAAATTTTCCTTATAAGCCTTGAAAGATTCACCTTATTTTTTCTTTCTCTCTTTGAATTATCACTCCATATTTGTATGGATATTTTGAGGTAAATACTTGTTAATAAATATTTTATTAAAGTATTAAAACTCTATATCTTAAATTTCTTACTTTAGATTAGTGTTCTTAATCAAAAACCACAATTGATCAGCCTCTCTATTTAAATGATAGATGGATAGAGTTACCTTCTCTTTCTTAGAACATTAGAGCACAAAAAATATCTTCTCCATTGAGTTAACCAAATATTCCATAAGAATTGGATTAGAAGATCTACTAAATGTTAGTGTTCATTGCCACATAAAAGATTCTATAGATTGTTTTTCCCTCTTAGGTGAAGGAATATGTTCCACATTATTCAGGTTATTTTTCATAGTCTGAGATAGCTTATTAAGCATTTCCATGAAATTTTGAACTCCACATACCAAGGCATTGCAGATGTCATTAAGAAAATCACTGTATTATCCCTCACATGGGTTGTTGGATTGGTTTCTCCTGGTTCCCACCATTTTCTAAAATAAAAAATTTTTGAACAAAAAAATTCAATAAGTCATGGATAAATAATTTATTACTTTGTGAAATTAACTCTAAAGAAATATCTTGTGGGATACTTATGTTTATCTTTTTTATAAAAATAATATTATGGGATTATTACATACATCGAGTCTCATACTAAGGGTTTTCACTCATTTAATCTAATACTAATTCCAAAATCAACTAAACGATGCTCTGATACCAACTATAGCGACCATGATTTTTCTTACATAACTAATACATTATTTTTATGATAAAAAACATAAAAGTGTTAAAAAAACTAGGATACGAAGGTTTAATATCTTGGGAAAAGGGCCATAAATCACTTATGCATAATAAAAAATAAAAAACTATTTAAAAATATTCTTCTTTATCCTTATAAATCTTGTGTTCTCCTTAGTACATGTAGTCGCCCAAGGATATACATCAAAGAAATGGGTGATCTAAAAGTTCAGTAAGTGGATAAATAAGGACATGAATCAATATAAAATGTGTGAACATAATCATCATCATAATCATAATAATAACATAATCATATTATCACCATCATAATCATAAGAGGAAGATTTAAATAAAGGCATGGAATGTGGCAATTCATAAAAATGAAATATCATTTCTTAATGGTCAAATACCACACAAAGTTGGGAAAAAATATAGCATCATGTTCATGAATAACATATGTGAATAATCATAACATAATCATTATGAAAAAATATATCATCATGTTCATGAATAATACATATCATCTCATGAGATACATCACATTACCCAATGCATTGGAGCACAATATAATTCTGGGTGCACTCATCACATCATAACATTTACATAATCATGTATACCACATAGAGAATATATCAATCAAAGTCATGAAGTAACCCATGTAAAGGAATGGGTTTCATAAGTATGTCATCAACCATGAATAAACTAGGTTCTCCTGAATTAAAAGTGAAAATATATTTGGTTTAATATTCATCATTCTTGAGCAAAGAAGAAACAACTCAAGAGGAGTCAAAATGTTTTTTTTGGAAAGAAGAGTTAGTTTAAAAAATATTTGTATTTGTCATAAAATAAAATTGGAGAAATTTATATCTAAGAAAATAAAAGTTAATGAAAATGAAATTTTATTTTAGGAATATTAAATGAATATCCACACTGAAATTTGGTATAAAAGGGGAATAACCCAAAGAAAAGGACTTGGGTTAGAGAATATCCTTACCTTATGTCTGAATGATTTCTTCACTTTAATATATTGGATACTCAAATTAGATTTATTAATTAATAAATTAAGAACTTATTATACATTTATTTATTTATTAAGTTTTTATTAAGTTTTTTATTTCTATTTTGATGAGTTATAGAGTTCAATTTTGTCATTCCAGGAGTGTTTTCTTTCTTAGTATTACTGATCGGTTCACTTGTATACAAGTATATAAGTTCATGTAAAATGAGAATAATTCTAAAAAATTGAAATTATATGTTTTTAATGAACTTAAATAAGTTTAAATGATCTTATATAACATTTTTATATGGTATAAGATGATTCATTAGATAAAATTTTGACTAAAATGATATAATTTATTTTGGCGGTTTTTATGGAAATCATGAACTTATATCATTTTATTTAATATCATGTTGAAATATTGGTTCTAGAATAATTATATAACTTATAATATGTATAATAAAATATGAATTAACCATAATAATGGTTTTATTACTATCCTTGAAAAAAATAATGGGAAATGAAAACCTGTTGTCTATGAAGGTGGTGAATCGACACATCACGGACAATGCTTTCATTTTTAGAATAAAAGGGAGAGGAGAAGAGGTTTGATGATGGATATTTAATTAAAAATAATAATGTTACAGTATATATAAAATACTAAATTTATAATTCCAATTTGGGATAGAAGAGGTGATAGGAGAATAAGGAAAGAAAAGAAAATAAATTAAAAGAGAATGAAAGAGGATTTTACCTCTTGAATTTCTTTTTCTTGAGAACCTATTTAAGGCACTTGAGTTTTGTATTTTATTGAGAATATAAGCTCTTGGACATGGGGAAGAGTCTTGGGAAGATGACTGGAAATAATTTAGACAAGATTCAGGGCATATAAGGTGTGGGGATAAGAGGTGGTGAGGGGTGGTATTTATAGGGGAGGAGGGGGATGTTTTTCGATTATTTTATAAATTAGTTTATTATTTTTGATCAAGATTATCAATAGTGTTGATAAACTTGAATAAATATAGTAAAAGGTTCAATATAGTTCGAACCAACGGGTTATTACCTCATTCATACATCATCCATGACTCAATAATTCATGTATTTAGCTTATACCATAAATTATTATATTTTACTATTCACAAAAATTCTACAATTTTAGAAAAATATAAAAAATTTACCCTAACTATTTTTTGATGCGTAGAATTAAAAAATGGAATCCATTTTATGAAAATAATTTTCTAAATATGATAATTTTATTTTTTAATTAAAATCATAATTTTTTTAAAAAATATCGATTTTAATATTATAACTGATTTCATGACACTTTGAAAAATTAATTAAGTTATCATAGAATTATATTATAATTATAAAACATAAAAATATTAATTTATGAATATTTTTTAGGAAAATAAATTTTCTTTTAAATCATTATATTAATAATAAAATTGTCGATAAACATTTATGATTTACAAAAATACCAACACTTGATTTATTATTTATAAAACATTTATTTACTTATTTCATGATATAAATATATCATATTTTCATTTATAATTTTCCTAAATTTTATTTATAATTTTATAGCCGAGGTTACTATTCTATTGGTCAGATTACTATTCCTAATGGTCATATTAGTATTCCAATAGTCAGGTTACTATTACATCGGTATAGGTTACTTAATTTCTATAAATACCACTTATTTCATTATTCAATTATAAGAATGATGTTTTTATTGGGATATATATACTATGTATGTTCTTTATTCCATATTACATAATTCTAAGAAGGGAAAAATTTTATTAATAAAATTTTGGGTTGTTATATCCATCGTCAAACCATAATAGAAATAAAAAAGGTTGAAATTATAAAGAGTCATGTGAGAAGATGGATGGTTGAAGGCCTGAACACCTAAGATGAATTTATGTCAGCATACATTGAATGTAGAACATGAATTTATATAGATCTTGAGTATTGAGGGGAAATCATACATGTGAAATTCCATCGAATTTAGGCGAAAACAAGTATCACATTATAATAATATAATAGATTTAATAATCCTTTAAAACCATTAATAATAAATGAATCAGTCAACCCATAATATATTTTATCAAATATTAAATTTAAAATATTTATAATCATTTTACATTTAATTTATTTCTAAAATAAAATATTTTATATTTATTTTATTTATTCAATATATGACTTGATTCTATATTCACACCACCACCAAGAGAATCATTTGCAAAGAAAGGAAGAAAAAAGAAAGAGATGGATTAAACAATTACAATAGTCCAACCTCATTGGAATAATTCTATATTTTAATAATTCATTGATGTAGTGATTATTTTCATCATCATTTTGCGATCTAACAGTCGATGTCATCATAGTTCTGACCTTCTTACCTCGATCCGTTATTTCTTCCATCAAGAATCCCATTTTATTTAATCTAATATCTAAGTTTTCCAATTACAAAAGAAAACCCCCTTGAGGAGAATTATAATAAGATATTTATAGGGTAAAATATTGGGTTTTCCATACTCATTAATCAACCAATAAATTAATTAAATTAATTAAATTAATTAATCAATCCACCCATGATGGTAAACACCCAAAGTTCTTAATGAGAACCAAAGTTATACCATTTTTAGGTTAAAACCATTATTCTGGACACAACCATGATCTTATATTAATCATTTTAGGCATTATTTAGAAGGTAAAACACAATTTCCAATAAAAATGTGTGTGACTAAAAATAATATATTTATACTTAAAATATTATTTCAAGGCTCTACAATACTCACAATTTCATACTGACCCTACTTGAGGGTAAATTTCACACCTCTATTATAATAGAACCATACAAATTTTTTTTGATGTTATCTTCTAGGGTGAAATTACTATTTTATCCTTAGTAAGGTTTTGAGATTTGAAACTCAAAATTTAACTAAGTCTAGTTTAAGAAAAAATTATCCCGCTAAATTAAAATATATTTTTTGATAATTAAAATTATTAATATAAATTTAATAAATTTACCCTAATATGGTTGAAGTTATATAATGTATTGTAAACATATTCTACAATAATACTTATATATCAAGGCATATTCATTATATGATATTATTTCCAAATATGTGAATAAAGAAATAATTTTCCTTACTAATTAATTTTAGGTTATATGGTAACGATATTTTCTTGATTAACATGTAGTGTGTCATAGGTAAGTGAGTGATTCATCCCAAGAAAGGAAAGTTACACTATAGGCAAGTGGTTATATCAAAGGTGTTGTTTTTTTTATGTTTGTTTGTTAAAAATTAATTTTTTTTTCATGTTATCTTTCCACGTTATATTCCCATGGGTTTTGGTTTGTTAATTTTATTATGTTTTTATTGTTTTCATGAATATATTGTATTTTTTTCCTCTTGGTATCATACATTAGAAAAGGGACCAGCCCTTACATATCAAAGTTTAGTGCCCGATAACCCTTATATATTGTGTTTGTTTAGTGGAGTGAGCCTTATGTATGCCTCTTATATTGTGGGGTGACCCTTACATATGACACATGTGTCATGGGTGAACCTTAATTATGAATTTATGAAATAGATGACCCTTACATATTCTTATTATACCATAAAGTTACCCTTACATGTCTTTGGGTTGTAGTTAATCTTTACATATTATTTTGTTCCACTAGTGATACTTATATTTCTCTCTATGATTATAATAAGACTCTTAAAAATCATCTGAACACCCATATGTATTATCTCATTACCCTTACATGCTATGTGATTTTACTTTATCTTAACATAATCTTGATTCTTACATGATAAAATATGTCTATATTTTGTTTCAATGGTTGTTTCTTCTATGATCCCTTTATCTGAACACATATCCTAGCTATGGTTAAAGTTGATTTTTTCATCCCATTTACCATATATTTATATTCAAAGGGGAATATACCATGATATTTATAATTACCTCTGAGATAAATTTATAGATAATGAGAGAGATTTAGATAGGGGAGAGTTGGGATGAAACTCCGTTAATGATGTTGCTCATGCTAGATTCAAGTAGTCATTCCAATGGAGGGTTCATACTTTTGTACACATAATATAGGAGTTAGAAATAACCTAAATTATTCTCATGCATAGAGGGGTATTCTAGTCTAGAATGAGCTATGATAAGGGGATCTCTATCTATTTTAATTATTCCTCTTTGTTTTTGTCCCTTTGTATTTTATGTTTGTTTCATGGATATTGTGTGCATGTGTTTCTTTATTTAGTTTCTTTAGTTCCATTTTTTTGTATA